>CM061131.1:103185804-103785804 GCA_030789695.1 Scilla litardierei
TATGGCTAGAGAGTCAATCGACAAGTTTATTCCCCCTTGGCCCAACGGTCAAAGGCGGGTTTTTTCCCGCTGATGACAATGAAACACCCCGCGTAACCGATAGATTCCTAATCCCTATCGATTTCCTAGTCCTATGGATGCATTAGGAAGAACCCACGAAGGGGTTTCCACCAAAATCCCAAATTGGGGAACTACTCACACATATTAAGCAAAAAGCAATCTAAATGAAAATCGACTGTTAAAAACATAATCAGACGATTGGAATGGAGTAATAGCAATGCAATTAAGATAATATCAAAGTTTGGTTAAGATCAAAACACTTACAAATAACAAAGAAATTACAGCCGTCACAAGAGAGAAAAACAGTAAAAAAATACAACTCTTCGTTTTCTGGAAACCTAGGGCTTCTATTTATAGAAAACGACATCACCCGATCGGGTGAAGAATCACCTGATCGGGTGACCTGCTGCAAACTTCGGCAGCAATCTTCAGATTTTCACCCGGTCAGGCGACACGGTCGGTTGGCGGAAGCTGCTCGTCGTTTGGATCTTGAGCTCATCGGGTGAACCGATCGGTTGACTAATCAACCGATTGGTTGGAATTGTTGCCCAAAAAGACAGAGACTTGCGACACTTTGGCACGGTCAGCCGGCCGTCGGGTGAGCTGTACGGGTCGTGTCTTCGAGGAAACGACTACAGATGAACCAATCGGGTGAAGATCACCCGATCGGTTGGATTTCAACTCCAAATTCCCGAGAAGTTCATCGGGTTGAACCGGTCGGCGACCCGGTCTCTTGATGCCCACATAGCTTCAGCTGCTGTCCGGGTGGTGCACGCGTGCATCACCCGATCGGTTGGCTGTGTCCAACCGATCGGGTGGGGGTTGAAAGATGGCGATCTTCGTCGTTTGACCCCTTGGATCATGCATGACTCCTCCCGTTGCTCCGGGGACTCATGATATCGTCGTTACATGTCCCCTACGCTGTCAAACTCCTGCAAACATACGAAAACACGGGAAAGTGAAAGAAAACGAGAAAATACGCGAAAAAGGATACGAGATGGCGGAAAATAAAGGAAAAACACAAAGGAAGATGTTCGTGAATATATGAAATATAAACGCATGTCAGGCATCGGGTTGCTGGGCGTGTGCCTCGAGAGGAGGGTTGAGAGAGGAGGACGATGCAGGGTTTGTTTAAAAGGGTAGGTGACGGCTGATGTTTTTTTCCTTTGTTAGACCTAGGTTAGCTTTAGGTTATTATATTGGGGAAATTAGAGAGAGGGGAAAGAGAGAGAGAACATGTGAGAGGTGAGGGATCACGTGGGAGGGAGATATGGCAGCGTGGGGGAAAAAGTAAACTGGCAGTTAGGATAGGTTAGGATCTCTAATAGGTTAATTCAAAAAAAAGAGATTCGATTTGATTTGTCCCCTTTTTATAAGAAAATTAAAAACGATTCTGATTCGATTTTTGTTTTAAACTAACAGCATTAAAGTAATTAGTTAGTTTAATTTGGTTTAAAGAACATACAGACCCTAGGAAATTAAATAAAAGGTTTTACTAATTAACAATGAATTAGTACAGATTGGTCCCTCGACGTCCAAAAATTACAAAGAAAATACCAGGGCGCTCGCGCCTCTGAGAGGGTTATGAATACGAGATCTGGTCACGTGTCTGAACTAAGGAAGACAGGAAAAAAATAATATACTAAAGTACGCACACAAAACAACAATATACGCTAGAACACGTACAGTCGGAAAGTGACCGTTACATCCTACCCATCTTAAGGAAAATTCTGCCCTCGGAATGTCTTAGGACTGAGTTCGTTAGACATATGCTGATAATACTTAAACATCTGGTCGTATTTCTATGAGGTAAACTCTGATTTGAAATACTACGAGACGGAGAAATGAAATTTAGTCAGGAATCGATAAAGGTGGTGTGGTTAAGATTTAATTCAGAACGGGTCCGGATGGCGATGCACTATCGATGGTATAACTATTAGTGGACGAGTAACATAACTACAGACGACTACTAATGAATTTGCACCAAAGTGTTTAGGATAAGGGTGAGTGGAAAAGTATATACCTATAACTGCAACCCCAAAGTTCCGGCTTAATGAACGCTAAACTGGTAACTTCAATCAAGCATTCCTCAAATAAGGCATCACTACTCGTCTCATCACGGAATAACGCTACAACTATAATCACATCTTAACCTTACCCAATATATCTAATTCCAAACAATCCTAAATTCGTCTTATAACTATCCACTCGTATCAACATGTCGTATCATTTCTAATATCTTCATTATTCTACCTGTATAATCAAGTCTTGTTACTTTAAATACTTTACTCATTATCATCATTACCATAAATTATATAGTACTTCCATAGTTACTCTTAGCTGTTACTCATCTGGATTTAAAAATCTGATATGTGCTCATCCTCCTATGTACAATTCATTCACCAAGAATACTCTATGAATCCGTTACGCATGGGTATTATCCAAATATCAAATATAGGTTGAAAACGCATCATTCTATTTATCACCATATAAGTGGAATAATCGAAATTCTTTGTATTCAACAAAATCCACTAATCATAACTACACCCTACATCATCTCATACTATGTCTATCTAATCATAATCCTATAACAATAATAGTCATATCTAATTTTCTAACAATATAACAATAATAAAATTAACACCTCCGAAGAGGAAAGAAAATAAGAGAACATTTAAGGCGTATAACATATTTTAAAACGTGTGGGGAAACGTGTGGAGTTGTTGTACCAGATGGGGAAAAGTAGGGGGTTAAGATCTTTATGGATTAGTCCAGAATATTAAAGATTTGATTTTTAAAAAACGATTTGATTTCATCCCAAATTCGAAATTCGAATTCAAGAATATTTAATATATAATTATAGGGATTTAGCTTGAGTGGGTGACACACAAAAATAGTTACAAATAATTAAGTAGGAGAATGGAAGATATGTGTAAAATATGATAAGGTCCTTATAAAATATATAAGAATAACGAATAGATGGTGTAAGTTAAAATAGCAAGTGGATAGTAAAGTAAAAATAGGAAATGTGATTAGTCAAGTAGTAACAAAAGTAATATATACACGAGCCTGGCGATGTAGTGATTTTTTTTTTGCAAATGGAAATAGATTTGTTCAAAAAAATTGAAATATGAATACGATAAGTGTAAAACTGACACACTTAAAAAAATTGGAGTTCTATCTAGCATAGAAAGGTATTTAAAAGTATGTACGATAAGTTGGTTTGGAAAAAAATTCAGTAGATTAGTAAGAAAATGAAATATGAATTTGTGAAATAGGAAATAAATCAAAAAACATGAAGTTCGCCATATGAAGAAGGTATAGTAGATACACGAGATTATGAGAAATAGTTGTATGGACGATACAGGTCAGAAAATAGTTACGAAATAATAACAAAAGAGTTTGGTCAAGCAAGCTTCATAATCAAGATTGAGTTTAAGTCAACTGAAGGGTAGGAAATATAAGTGTATACTAAAGGTTTTCAAAGGAATTAAACTAGGCGAAGAATTCAATAAAGGAACATTTAAATGTACATTTCAAAAGAATCAGGATATGCAATGAGGAAGATTCAAAAGGTTAATAATGGCTGATGAAGGGATCAAGAGAATCGAGGGTAAGGAATAAACTTGAATGATCAAGAAAAGACGCAAATACGATTAGGAGATAACTTAGTGAGTCTGCTACAATGGAATTCTACGGTTATTATCATGGAAGTGTAATGATTAGGAAATAAAAATCAGGGGTTCTAATTATCGGGCCGTCTAAAGATCAGGAGAACTCAGTACTAAGACTTCCTAATGAACTAGACTGTAATAGAGATCTTAGGGAAGGGTCCTAAGAGAATCAAGATTACGATCTACTGGGCCCGAAGTTGATGGACCCAAGCGAACAACTAAAAAAGACTCTAGAAATCTAACATGATCAGAGCCGGTGAGAGGCTACTAGGGTATCCTAAGACAAGTATGACTAAATCTTAACTAATGCACCTGATATCAAACCTGGATGTCTATCTAAGTCTTCCTACCATCTAAGCCAAGGAAAACCTAATTTAGACGTGTACATATACTTAAACTGGACATTAAATGAATGCGGTACTCTTATTGTTCCGAAATTTTTTCATGGACCTGTATGGGCCACCACAAAAACTTGTCACGCCTCGCTTTCCAAAACGACGGAAGCAAGACGAGACGAAGGTCCGCATGGGCCGGGGCTGAGAAGCCCAGACCCAATAAGTGTCTGTAGGGAAACCATGAAGTTACATGTTCTTGCATATAAAAGTTCTGAACAAAGAAATAAGAGTACAAATGAGGGAACTGCATTCATTAATCTGAAAAGATAATGTACAGCGAGTAAAAAAGTCTAAAAAGAAGCCCAAGCATGGCTACAACCGTAGAAAGAAAACTAATGGTGCTACGCACCCAACCTAGAACAGAAAGTAAAGAGTGCTACGCTCCCAAACCCAACCGTTCAGCCTATCCGACGATTCTATCCTATGTGCACTGTCAATCAGTCTGATCGTCGATCTACGGTTCCACATCGTTTTAAAGGAGCAGAAAGTAAATTTAGTTACTTTAGTTGTGAATTTTAGTTAGGTTTTGAATGGCGTAACATGTGGGTTACTACGAGTAAGGGTCACCAACCTAGTACGACGATCACGCGTAACTCTGGAGTCAGATCTGGAAGCTGCAACGGATCACGTCGCGGCTCTGGTTCCTCGACTGTGGGTAGCATAGCGAAGAGGGGGATCGTCGGGGTCCAGATGGTAGCAACGAGGCGTATATAATTTATCTGCGTCATAAGATTTATGTCATCAAACCAAAGGGTCTAACTAACTACATCTAACAAATCTTGGATCCTAAATATCCTGAACACTCGTTATACCTGTTGTATATATATACACCATTTACTTACATCATAACTTATAATAATACTTACAGTTTATGTAGTAGTACATACATTTATAAACTAAGTATATAATTATATAACACTACTATTATAACCAATCTATATATTGTCCCTCTATCAAGAGAACTTACTGTGCATATAATACTATTCGCGCATTAAGGCACTCACAAGTTGATTTACGCATTCCTCTCGTGGGCAGAACAGTGGAACAACATTGGGGTCGGTAGGCCGTAGGAGGGGCATCGGCGAGCGGGCTGAGGAGTTGATTGGCAGTAGCGACAGCAGCGGTACATCGTCGGAGAGTGGCGAGCATTTTGGCCGGAGGAGGCCGGGGCGGGCTGCTACGGTTCATGGCGATGAGGGACGGCAGCAAGAGGGCTGAACGATGAGATGGCGCGGCGTTTGCTGTGGCCATTGGGCTTGAGGAGGTGAGGGCTGGGCAGCTCTGAAACGTGAGAGGGTGGTCGTCGGTCTCAGAGGTTAGGGCATCGAGTTGCTGAGTGTGTGCCTCGAGAGGAGGGTTGAGAGAGGAGGACGATGTAGGGTTTGTTTAAAAGGATAGGTGACGGGTGATGTTTTTTTCTTTGTTAGACCTAGGTTAGCTTTAGGTTATTATATAGGGGAAATTAGAGAGATGGGAAAGAGAGAGAACGTGTGAGAGATGAGGGATCACGTCGGAGGGAGATATGGTAGCGTGGGGGAAAATGTAAGATGGCAGTTAGGATAGGTTAGGATCTCTAATAGGTTAATTCAAAAAAAAAGAGATTCGATTTGATTTGTCCCCTTTTTTATAAGAAAATTAAAAACGATTCTGATTCAATTTTGTTTTAAACTAACAGCATTAAAGTAATTAGTTAGTTTAATTTGGTTTAAAGAACATACAGACCCTAGGAAATTAAATAAAAGGTTGTACTAATTAACAATGAATTAGTGCGGATTGGTCCCTCGATGTCCAAAAATTACAAAGAAAATACCGGGGCGCTAGGGTTATAAATACGGGATCTGGTCACGTGTCTGAACTACCGAAGACAATAAAAAATAATATACTAAAGTACGAACACAAAACAACAATATACGCTAGAACACGTATAGTCGGAAAGTGACCGTTACATCTGAATTTAAGCACGATAGCCGCATCATTAGTCCTATAAGGGAATAGCCTCCACCTATTTAGATACATAATCTATAGAAATCAGAATATATGTGTACCCAAAAGATGGGAGAAATGGCCCCATAAAATCAATGCCCAAACAATCGAAAATTTCTAATTCAAGAATGGGGTTTAACAGCATCATATTTCGTTTAGTAATCCCCCCCTTTTGGCAAGCTAATCATGCCTTACAATATGTATAAGTGTCCTTAAACATGCTAGGCCAATAAAAACCACATTGTAGAATTTTTGCTACGGTCTTTTGGGCGGAAAAATGACCACCACACACACCCTCATGGCACAAATGCAAAACACTGTCAAACTCATGGTCGGGTATGCATCTCTTTACTATTTGGTCATTACAATACTTGTAAAGGTAAGGGTCATCGAAAAAGAAAGATTTTACCTCAAAGATGAACCTTTTGTAATCTTGGCGAGACCAAGTGTATGGAGTCTTACTGGTGACCAAGTAGTTTATAATGTCGGCATACCATAGGAGTGTGTGGGAGATCGCAAAAAGATGTTTGTCAGGGAACGAATCATTCAATGGGATGACTGCCGGCTCCATGCTCATCGTTAACCGTGAAAGGTGATCGGTAACATGATTTTCCACCCCCTTCTTGTCCTTAATGGCGATGTTGAATTCCTGCAAGAGCAAAATCCAACGAATTAGTCTAGGCTTGGCGTCTTTCATGGAAATGAGATATTTAAGAGCAGCATGGTCCGTGAAGATTGTAATTGGGAATCCCAATATGTAGCTCCTAAATTTCTCCAATGCGGAGACAACAGCTAAAAGCTCCTTCTCCGTGGTGGTGTAGTTTCGTTGAGCTTCATTCATGCTCTTGCTTGCATAATAAATCACCACGAGGACATTGTCCTTGTGTTGTCCAAGCACGGCACCAACTGCATAGTCACTAGCATCGCACATAATCTCGAAGGTTGATATCCAATCTGGCACCTGAAGAATAGGTGAACATGTAAGCAAAATTTTCAACTTCTCAAAAGCAAGTTGACAATCATTATTCCAAGCAAAATCTATATCATTTTTCAGAAGCATGCAAAAAGGTTGAGATATTGAACTAAAATCTTTTATGGACCTCCTATAAAAACCCGCATGCGCAAGAAATGATCGAATATCTCTTACAAAACGAGGAGTGTGTAGCTTTTCTATTACCTCGATCTTGGCTTTGTCAACTTGCATACCTTCCTTGGATACAATATGACCGAGAACTAAACCTTTGGTGGTCATGAAATGGCATTTCTCCCAATTCAAGAGAAGGTTTTTCTTGATGCACCGATCTAACACAAAAGCCAAGTTAGATAAACAGTTATTAAATGAGCTACCATACACAGAGAAATCAACCATGAATACCTCCACAATCTTTTCAACCATATCATGGAAAATACTAAGCATACAACGTTGAAAAGTTGCGGGCGCATTACATAAGCCAAATGGGATCCTCCGGAATGCAAAAGTGCCAAAGGGACAAGTGAAGGTGGTCTTCTCTTATTCTTCGGATGCTATTTCAATTTTATAATATCCGGAGTAGCCATCAAGAAAGTAATAATACTCGTGTCCGGTCACTCTCTCTAGGACTTGATCTAGAAATGGGAGAGGGAAGTGGTCTTTTGATCACTCCTGGATATACACCCGGAAAACAACTGTAGTTTTACCGCAAGCGCACGGTGTAGTGACGAGCGAGTATCGAACACGAGGAGGGACTAATGACGGTACTCTATCTTGATCACGAAGCTATTGGTGGAAAGGCGATTTTTGGAATGTTGGTGTCACGATCGTTCAATTAACAATTCAAATTCAATATTATAAAAGTTTCTAGGGCTAGGAAATCTCCACTACGGATTATCATGCATCCTTGTGAATCGTGAATCGCAATGTTACTAGACTTGGATTGAGGTGAACTAGTCGTAACTAAATAGGAAACCAAGCTCACGCTCTCGTACTATTTCCGGTCTATAGCGACCTAGATTAGGGCCCACTCTCGTGCAAACTCTAATCTAAGCCACTAGCATTAAGATCGATATCATCGTCCAATCGCATCCCGAGCCCACTCTCGTGCAAACTCGAGTTACGATCTAGATTGTGATAGCTCGTATTCGTCCAATCTCTTGCAAACGAATATGGGTATAGATTTATAATAAAAATGCTAGCTTTGGTCTAATCTCTTGCAAACCAAACCTAGCGAATCTCGATTATAAATCTAAATCGAATAACTAGACCTTTCCATTGATCAGAGCCCAATCTCTTGCAAACTCTAGATCAATGGAAACTCCTAGCTATCCGTAATAAATCAATCACAATCCAACCTTTAGAAATTCTAGCAACAAAGAGATTCATTCATCACAATTATAGCATTAGATCTATAGGGTTCATCCCTATGCCCTAGAACAACGAATCTACTCACAATTCATCAAAGCAATAGCGAAATCAATGATGGAAAACATACTACAATTCAGATTTAGAATAAAACAATTCATAAAAGTGCAAGAATTCAAAAGAAATAGACAAACCAGATCTGAGTTCTTCAATCTCCAAAGGGGAATTACAATTAGAATTAAGCAAAAATCTCTTTTCTGGTCTCCCCTCAAGCTAGGATAAAATCTGGGCTTAAATACATGCCCAGAATTGCCCCTGCGCATCCCAAAACCCTAATTTTCGACTCAGGCTGGCGACGCTACTCGACCGAGTGGAAATTCCACTCGGCCGAGTGCGAGACCCAAATAAAAATAGAGAAGTTGGGGGTTTTGGGGGTTTTGGGGGCTCTGGCGCTCTGCGTCACTCGGCTGAGTGGAATTCATCACTCGGTCGAGTGGACTTCCTTACTCGATCGAGTCTGTTGTGCTCCCCAGAATTCCAGAGAGTCTGCTTCGATTTCCTTCAGAAGTCCTAACTCACTCGGGCGAGTGGTGATCTCTACTCGGTCGAGTGAAAGTAACACTCAACCGAGTGCATTACGGCACAAGGCATCTTCGTATTAGTCGTGCTCGGTCGAGTACGCTTCTTCACTCGGCCGAATGAGCTGTGTTACTCGGCCGAGTGGATCTGGTAGCCACTCTTATCTTCCTCGCCTCCTCTTCGCTTCTTTGGATCTTCTTCTTCTGTCGCTCATCGTCCAGTGTCGTTAGCTTCTTAATAAGGCCATGAGCGATGCTCTGGCATGCGTGCAAGTCCTTTAAGCTCATTTTTGCTCCCGATCGCTCTATATTTCCTGAAATCCAACAAAACCAAGAAATAGTGTAAAGTAACGTAATATCGTTGAATAATCGTGAAAAGCGTGGTATGTGTGATCAAAATGGCTGCAAATATGCAGGAAAAAGGTGTAAAATATGGACCGATCATCTTTACGGGTCTTAGAATTAAGCTTTCTATAGTCAACGCACATGCACCATCCCGTGGTGGTTCGCATGGGGACTAACACATTGTTCTCATTTTATCTACCGTTAGCCCTGATTTCTTAGGTACAACTTGAATGGGGCTAACCCATCTACTATCGATAATGGGTATATAATACCCGCATTAAGAAGCTTAAGGATTTCACCTTTCACCACTTCCTTTAGGTTAGGATTTAACCTACATTGCATTTCTCTAGTGGTTTTGGTGTCATCCTCTAAATCGATGTGGTGCTTACAAATTACGGGGTCAATACCTTTAATGTCGGCAATTTTCCAACAATTGCCCCCTTATGAGTTTTAAGCACTTCTAACAATTGCATTTCTTGCTCATTAGAGAGTTTAGACGATATTACGACGGAGAATGTGCCGGATTCCCCAAGAAATGCATACTTCAAATATGGCGGCAATGGCTTTAAGTCTAACAATGGGTGCTCTAGCTTCGACGGCCTTTGGTATGGCGCATCCAACGGTAGCGGCTCAAAAGATGGCATCCACTTAGTTACCGTGCCAACTTCCTGCAAAAAATAATCGGTGTCAATATTCTCACAAAAATGTTCAACAAAATTAAGCGCTTCAACAAACTCCGCATCAAAATGCTCTTCAACTTGAGTCTCAATCATGCTAACATCCTCAAACTCACCATCCCCCGATGGCAACTTACAAGCATTACACAGGTTTAAGTCAAGGGTCATGTCGCCAAAAGAGATATTAAGTTGACCATCCCTACAATTGATTATAGCATTGCTTATGGCTAAAAATGGCCTACCTAAGATGATGGGGGTTGGTGTCTTGGTTTGAGGTCCGAGAATGTCCAATACGATAAAGTCCACCGGGTAGAAAATTTGTCCACTTGGCCAAGCACGTCCTCTATGCTACCCTTGGGGACTTTGATGGATCTATCGGCCAATTGGAGAATAATGGGTGTAGATTTCAATTCTTCGAGTCCTAATTGTACGTACAAGTCATATGGCAAAATGTTAACACTCGAACCTAAATCAAGGAGGGCTTGACCTATCTTTTTGGTTCCTATGATGCATGGGATTATAGGTAGGCCAGGATCCTTGTATTTAGTAGGAGTGTTGTGTTGCACAATACAACTAACTTGTTGCATTAGGAAGGCCTTTTTCTTAACACTAACATTCCTCTTAACGGTGCACAAATCTTTTAAAAATTTAGCATATGCGGGAATTTGATTTCTTACATCAAGAAGAGGAATATTAATTTGACATTTTTGAAATATTTCGCGGATTTCGGATTGAAACTTATCTTTCCGTGGAGGTTGAAGCCTTTGAGGAAATGGTGCAGGAGGAATGTATGGCTCGGGCACTTCAATGACGATCTATTCGGAATGGTTGCCTTTGTCCAATCTTTCCTCTTGCACCTCTTCATTTGGGGTGGCTTCATTCTCTTTAACGATCTCCGCCTCGACTCTCGGTGGCTCCGTCTTTTCAATTTCTCGGCCACTCCTCAAAGTTGTCACAGCTTGACAAGACTTGACGTTGGGTCATCTCGATGATGAATTCATGTTAGGGTTGGGGAGTGGTTGTGCCGGAAGATTGCCCTTCTCTAGAGTTGCTGCAAGCTTCGCCATGTTCTCGTTGAGTTGTTGAAATTGTTGTTGATGTTGCGCCGGGTTTGTTGTAGTTATTGCCATTGTTGGAAATTGGCTTCATTTTGTAGTGTTTGCATTTGGATTAATTGTTGCAACGTGTCGCTCAAAGATTGGACTTGGGGTTCATTTGTTTCATCCCTCCTCCTTTGGATGCCTTGTTGATTGTTGTTGTTGTTGAAGGGTGGACGATATGATGGTTGAGCTTGTTGTTGTCTTTGGGGTCCCCAATTCAAACTCGGGATATTCCTCCAACTCGGACCTTGATTGTGGGAATTGTTGTATCATTGCCCTTGGTTGGAGTTCGCCACATAATTCACTTGAGTGGGGTCTTGAAGTACTTCCTTTGCTAGCGGTAGGTTGGGACGTTGGTTGATGCCATGGTCTGCGCTAATGCAAAGGTTACATAGCCCTTCGTTACCAACCATCACGGCCTTCACTCCTTTCAACTGCAACCCTTCAAGTCTCTTGCAAATGATGGCCTCCATTCTTACCTCTAAGGCTTCCTCTTGGGTCAATGTGAGGAGACCTCCACAAGCCATAGGTTGAGGTAATTCTCTTCTCTCAGATTCGGAAGTCGCCTCCCAACTTCGTGCATTCTCCGCTATGGATTCTAAGCAATCACATGCCTCCTCCGGTGTCTTATCCAGGAATTCCTTGTTGAACATCATTTCCACGAACTGTTTCATGGATGGGATAAGTCCGTCGTAAAAGAAACCGATGAGATGGTATTCATCAAATCCATGATGTGGACATGCTAGTAGCAGCTCCTTGAACCTTTCCCAAGTGATATCAAAGCTTTCATTTGGCTTCTGAGAAAAGTTTGCCATTTGCCGCTTTAATCCTTGAGTTAAGTGCAAGGGAAAAAAAATTCAGAAATTCAGCTTGCATTGCTAACCAGGAGTTAATAGTATGAAGATGTATAGCATTAAACCAAATTTTAGCTTTATCCTTCAAAGAAAAAGGAAACAGTTTAAGATAAATGGTTTCATTGCTAGCTTTCCTATCAGAACATATGAGGCAGACGTCTTCGAAATCCTTTATGTGCAGATAAGGGTTCTCCTTCTCTACACCATGAAAGTGGGAAGCATTTGAAATATCCCAGGTCTTCGACTAAAGGAATTCGCATCGGCTGGAAGCACAATGCATGAGCCGGTAGCAGACCTACTCGGTCTCAACACATATCTCAAACTTTGATCACCCTCATGTTTAGAGTGATCGTCGTCACTATGATTGGTTTTGTCATTATCGTTGGTGTTGGTATTGTTATCGGCCATGTCTATGTTTCTTACTAGTCTATGTGTTCGAGGAGTCCTTAACCACATAAACTAGACAATTGAGTTCAAGCCAAAACTTTCCGAGATTAGCCTAATTTTTATAGTTTTGATGATTATAAAAATTGAAAAACAAACTCAGATATCCACAATGAGTATAGACAAAAGAATGGAAAGATCTCACCAAATTTTTACGACAAAAATCAAAGTGTGAAATGAAGATACGACGTCCCCGGCAACGGCGCCAATTTGCTTGACTCTTCCTGAAAGGTGATACTCGCTAGTGTACGAGGTCAGCAAATAATATACCCGGTAAGTACGGGATCGTATCCACAGAGACGGAACTAATCTTCAAATTCACACAAATAGTCAGGGCATGTAAAGAATGGTTGAGGGTTCTAACCATCCTATGAGGGTGAATTCTTGCTTGAATAGATGGTTTATCTAAGTACCCTAGAGTTCGGGTAACGTCCTAAGATTTGGATGCAAGGGAAAACGAGAGTGCGGGTGTTGAGGATATCGGTAGGATTTCTCAATTGCTCTACTAAATGTTAATTCCATGATAACTCGATCACTCATCCATGTCAAGGTATGAGGATCGGGAAATAAATCAATTAAGCACATATGGGGTGCACCAAAGGAAATTGCTAATTGGGTTCTTCTCCTAATTAAAGCTCATGAATCAATCCCACACCCATTTCAAGGTATGTGGGAGTAGGGCGTATATGTTGTGTTGCGCATCACACAACTACCGTTCTGTGGTTCCTTCCGGATAATACACGATTCAATAAACGGGTTACAATCCAATTAACAATTTGGGTTATTGTGTGAACTAAACTTATAAACTACGAAACATGGATCGAAGGGTCTTGCATTCATTTCAAGATATGCAATGCCCATTGGATACATAGATGCAAAAATTACGAAGCCCCACCGTTCTGCAGCTCCTCCATGGATAGTATCAAATCCAATTAATCATAAGCTTATTTCATCCAACAATATGGATTAACAAAGGGGTGCTGGAAATTAACATGAGCAATGCAATCAAGACATCCTACATCAATCCAAAACATCCACATAATGAATCTAGTCTAACATATCAAGAATAGAATAAACATTCAAAGAAATAGGCATAGTTCAATACAAGAAATGAAAGCAAATATATAAATGCAAGAGGGTTGGAGATTTGTCACCAAATATAAGCTCCCTCAATCTTCAATAAAGCTCAGCACAGCAAAAACGAAATCAGAAAACTCAAAACTCTCC
Organism: Scilla litardierei; assembly: GCA_030789695.1. Taxonomy (NCBI): domain Eukaryota; kingdom Viridiplantae; phylum Streptophyta; class Magnoliopsida; order Asparagales; family Asparagaceae; genus Scilla; species Scilla litardierei. Next base: position 103,199,480 of record CM061131.1, read on the forward strand.
AAAACCCTAATCTCTTTCTTAAGGAAGAAGAAGACCTAAAATAGTAAAAGATTAAGCTCTATCTTTATTACATCTGAATAGTAGTGTGTTATACCCCCTAGGGGTTGCATCTCATCCATCCAAAATGTCATCCAACAGCTCACATCGACTGGAGAGAAATCGGGTTAAGAAAAACCCGTTTCTTGCAACCGAGGGTTTGGGCGAATAACCCCGATCAGTCGACTGCTGAACAAACGGCAGTCGACTGATGACGAGCATGTCACGCCCCGCTTTTCATTATACTTGGGAGCGAGTGAAGCGTTTTGGGGAACCCTTAGGGCACAAAAACTCTATTCTCGTCCTAAGTCGGACGGAACATAGATATAAAAATTATAGCGGAAGAATAAACAAGTTAATCTAATTAACATGCAGTTAAACAACTTAACTTAGCTCTAAGGTACAAGACCCTTAATCAAGATCTATGCCGACTCGGAATGGATCTGACCATCCCAAGAAGGATCTAACCTACTGCGATTAAATTAAACTAATGCTTATAAAATACATACCCGGAATCTCAACCCTGGGATAGGCGAGATGTTCTGTACCGTCTTCCGAGCCGCTCCCCGTCTCACGCCGAGCCGCTCCTTGAACCGCTCCCCGAACCGCTCCTCGAACCGCTCCGCATCCCGAGGCGATCAATCCCCGTGTCACCGAGCCAACCATGCGGAGAAGAAAGCTTCACGCGAGTGAAACCTTCGCCAAGATTTCGGATCCGAATCCAAACTCCTTCGTGGCTTTACTAGAGCCCTCAGGAGTCAGGCAGAAATATAGGGAGATAGAGAATATTAATTTAAGCCTAGATCCGAGCGTGCTCCAATATTTACGAGAGCCGCTCAGATCTAGAGCTTGGGACGAATTTGGAGGAAGGGGAGACCCCTATTTATATAGGCGGTGGACTCTCCCCTTTTCTCCACACCCGATGTGGGACTATTAAATTAGAGTTAATTAAATCAAGTTAGTTTGCCCTTCACAAAGTGCAAACTTCCGTGAATTTTAACTCACTCACCATTGAGCTTCATGATTGATACAACCTATCAATACGAAGTGCGTTCAATGGTGAACGCATAGGAAAAAACGGCTCGTCAATCCGAGTCCGTTTGACCCCTCAATTGTATGTCCAAAGTTCAGCACAAACATGATTTTCGCTTACAAGTCCAGCCGTCAAAATCCACGCCCTTTTTTAGGTTCAGAACACTAGCTGTGGGGCCCATAAAGTGGGCCCCACACACGCGTGCACTGTAGCGCCCGCTTCTCTCAGAAGCAGCCACGTGGCACGCTCGATGCGTGCCACGTCGCCCACCGAAGCAGGCGTCTGCTTCTCAAGAGAAGCGGGCAGGCCCAAAAATGGGCCCGCTTTTTGCCCATGCCGCCCGCTAAGTGGGCGGCCTTTTATGTTTACAGCGGGGCGGGCCCGCATCAAATGCGGGCCCGTTTGGATTTGTTTTGCCTGCGTCAGCGGGTGGGTCCCGCTGACACGTGCATCAGCCTGCTGATGCAGGCTGACGCACGTGTCAGTGGGCCCAGACTTGGGCCCCACTTTGGGAAACCCTCATGGGTATAATCTGGGTTTCTTTAGGGCTTTTACTATGGGCCTTCTATTTAACACTTTAAATAGACTTATAGGGCTCGTTTGAACTCCGTTTTTGACACAGTTTGAACCTGCGTTAAGAACGGGATGAACCCGTCTTACTGGTAACCTTTTTCTTGTGTTTATTATATTAAATATAGTCTTAAACAATTTAAGACACCTTTAACCTCTTTTGCATCATATGCAAATTAGTCCCTATCTAAGCTTAAATTTATCATTTACATCAAATACAAATGATCCGAGGGCACATTCCTCTACTTCTCCCACTTGCACTCAGGATCATTTATCCCGAATGCATGGGATCATTGCAAACATCTTTTGCAATATTTTATCCCTTGCATCAAATGCAAATTATTCTCCCTAACTAATTTCTACATATTACTAGACGAAGGTCGCACTCTGTGTGAGACCCTACAGCCTGACCCTTACAACAGGTTGGGCTCGAAGCCTTATACGGCAGTGACCACGAGCAGTGGTTGCCGTCCCTGCCTCAGGAATCATCATTATGTGGTTGACTCATTGACATGAGTATTGTCGGGACCACCCAGACTGTTTCTGTGATGAGTTCCGCAGTTATAGTCTCTTCGTCTTAACTATGTCATATAGATCAAGTCTAGGGTACGGTCAAACTGTCAACCCTAATAACTTGACTCCGGTTAGTTTCTATCGATCTTTAGTCAACTAATGTTGGACTTCTTCCAACATACTTTGATCAGAGATTTTACTAAAGACCGAACTAACTCTACGACATTAACTCCCATTGACCGGGAGAGACGAATCCTCTCTTGGTCATTACTCTCCTCGTACGCTTCAAGTGACACCCGATCAAAGACCTTTCGACAGGCCTTGCCTCGAAGCTAGTTCAGTTGATCTAAGTGGCACCGTTCACGCACAGGTTCGTAAAATGACCTCAAGTCAAAAGACCAACTTGCCTATCATCACTAAGAGTTATCACTGACAGATTGGTCAATATGACCATATAATAACTCTTATGGATCGTTCAGTGAACTCATTCTCTAATGAGCACCTGTATCTCATCTTCGACTTCGCCAAGTCAAGTGATCATGAGATCATCGCCATCGCTAAACGGTGAAGACTAAGACACAATGGTCTATCCGATGTTTCGATATCCTTGTCTCGAAACATCTACGACCACGAACCCTTTTAGACTTATGCTACAAACGATCAAACATTTCTCCATGATCGAGATACTCATCTCGATACATGTTTGACCTTGCATAAAGTCTCAGGACTTTACCTAAGTTAATATCTAATGTTAACTACATTATAAAATAACTTAGATAAATTATTACCAAACAGCTTATTGTTATTTCGAACAAGATGTTTGTGTTATTCACACATAGAGATAGATTGCCTCGAGGGTATCATCTCTCAACATCTCCCACTTGCACTCTGGCCCATTTATCTCGGTATCTTATAACATTTTTATACATAAGTTTTCCCGACTTCAAGTGGTAGAGCCTTCATGAGTGGATCTGCCAAAACCGTCTACACTATAGACTTAAGGGGTTTCTATATTCATGTTAGACCAACCATTTGAATTTCATTCAAATAATTCATTTGGTCTGTCGAAATCCATAATATTTTATTTCCTTGGATCTTATCCAGTTCCTCGTACCTTACGATAATCATTTAAATTTGTTAATGGTCATTTCAAATGGCTCATATCTATTTCTGATAAAGTATCAAACTTTTTGATTACTTTGTCAAAATATATGTTCCATTCCTTTGATGCCTCGCATGTAATTTATACGCTCCCACTGACCTTGAAAACTATCTGGCTACTTCATATAAGTTGGTTCGTCTAAATCATATTTAGAAAAATGAACTTATAAGTGAATGCTCAAATTTTCATGGTCAACATGAGCGTTTACATCGAGCTTGGTCGAGTAGATCTGTACACATCTGTTGGCGAAAAACAGTTTCATTCTAATCCGTTTTATAGGAATTAGGATGAAAACCGTTCTCGACCAACATGATTGCACTTCACTATTTTCCTTTCTGCCCCAATCTTTCAACTTAAATATTTACTTGCAGAAAGTGAGGAAACATTTTCCTTGGGCACGTAAACTAAATTCCAAAATTTATTTATGCACACGGACCTGTTCTGATTGCATCAAGTTATAAATCGGAGTTACTACTCCGAATTTCATCTAGAAGTTGAATAAATCATCATCAGTTATGATGTCTAACTCGACTCTTCGTCCCACAAAATTCGAGTAATTATACAACTTCCTAATGATCGATTTAATGAATATCTTATTGATAATGTCCTCATAGAACATTATCAAAACCTAGGCATTACTATCTGGGACTCAACCCAGAGGGAGGACTTAACTCAGAGTCACTTGCAATGGATCACACCAAGTCTAACTAAGTGTGATTCATACCTTTTAACACACCGATGTGCTAACAGACTTGACCTGAGAGAATCACATTTTCTTTTAATTATGCAAGAATTTATGTAGCTAAGTATTTGACCATTCGATCTAATCGAATTAGTTTAAATACTTTTGTCATTTCGTTCTTTATTTTATCAGACTTGTGTTTCTTCAAGAATACGTGTTTTAATAAAATATACGAATAACTTATTTTGGTTAATCTAGACTCGGGTACATCAGTATGTACGAGACTGAGTTCGACAACTCATTCTCCCACTGTCTTACAGATGGGTTTCGGCCATTGTATCTAAGAGGGTAAAATTCACAAGTGTCCTCAGACTTCATAATACGAGAGGTCAGACCCCTCTTTATGTGACTTGTGAAGATTAGTCTCTTAATACAGCCTAGTCTGTTTTGCCATATAAGCTTGCTACTATCTTGTGTATTTATATATTAACATTTAATATATATTATAGTTATCACAAATTACAAACACAAAACATTGCTTCAGAAGGAAGGTGACGACATTCGTCAAATTGTGTTAGACGTCTTTTGTATAACAATTATTCTGAAATCGTGACATCAAAATATGTCACATTTTCATTTCCTCCTACTTATGCCTTTACTAATGATAAATATAACTAACTTTCTCAATTTACTTTCCGGAGTGCCTTCTTCCTTTTCTAAATCACATTTAGATATTAAATAACCCAACTTAAATAAATAGCTATGCAAGCATCTCATGTATCCAAACGCCTGAGAGTTCCAAATCTTGAGTGTAGCTCAAGAAGTTGCTTGTCTCAAGATCCGGTTGGGATACATATCTTGCACCGCTCATGCACTCGCATTTGACTCAAACAGTTTGATCGAATTCTCGAACTTTGCGGATCAAAATTGTTTGTCCATACAACCTTAAGTGTAGCTCGACAAGTTCTAGGGAGAAACATACTTCGAATATCCTATATGTTCAAGATGCCTCATATAGAGACGAGTGTCATGTAGCGTGAATTTATTTGTTGGACCCAGAACTTAATGAAATCATATTTCTTAAGTCTGTTCTTTAGAAGGTCATTGTATTGTCAACGAGAATATAGTTTTAATTCTATCAATTAGAATTTAACTTTATATTCAATTAATCAACCTTTCGACCAATTAACTTATTTCATTATATTTTGATTCCTTCGGGAAAAATAGTCGTGCGCTAGTTTAGCATATGTTCAATATTAAATATAGGTAGATTGGCTTTTATCTATCTATATCCTCCCACTATTTTTACGATCATTTTAAGCCTTAATAATGAACGATTTAATCGAGTTAAATTAATGGTTAAGAGGTCCAATCACCCTGAGCCTAACAACCTTGAGTGTAGCTCAACAAGTTGCTTGACTCTGTGATCGGAAGATGACTCTTTATCGATCATATCAGATATGAACCTCTTAATCGGTTTTTACCCCGAGCCATTTATGATCATGAGTGTGCTCATCCAAATCACAATGTCTAGTCTAGTCAGACCGTTGTTTTTGTGTCTAGCCTGACTTGCCCGGTGCTCGGTGTATTCACGACACGTCGGTTTGGGTCAGGTCTTAGACTACATCTAGCCAGACTACATCATTGACTTATCTTAAGCCGGTGCTCGGTGTATTCACGACACGACGGTTTGGTCAGTCAAGATTTCATCTTATGTATTTAAGGAGTTGGTTTCTACAAGGTTGCCATGTCACAGCTTGAGTGTAGCTCAACAACTGTAACACATGTCCTATAGTTGCCAACCCCTAAAACAAGGAGGGCTATGGCTAATCTTGAAAAAGATCATTAACGTATTTGACTTAGATATAGTCCAGGGTGTCATACAATCATGATTCGCGTCATTGCGGTCCAGCGGAACACAGCCAGGGAATTGACTAAGTTAGGATCACTATCCCTTAAAGGGTGAACCAGCAAACTTAGTCAAGCACATTGACTGGATCATGGTCCATTGAATGAAGCTTGTCATTTTTATATGCGTGCCATAGACTAAAAGGCTTTTATTAACAACTAATTAATCTTATCAACTAGTTAAATCCTTAAATTCAAAATTTTAGGATTTGTTTAATAACTTTTATTAAATCCTTAACAACTATAAGGTTCACGTGCTATCCTAATCGTTATTAGGATTTTAATAAATTTGTTAACATCGCTAAAAGCGAAGTCCTTTAATGAGAATTAATTATAACAATTAGAATTAAAAATTCATTAAAGGGACTACCCTAATCAGGAATTAGGTCTTGGAGAGTTGTTAATTTTTATTAAAACATAGCATGTCATTAGAATTTATCTCATAAATTTTAACGAGTTCTTTAATGGCTAACCAAAGAGGTTGTCTTGTGTTATCAAATAAGGGACAAGATGGCATAGCCATTAACATAAAGTTACACTAATTTTATCGCATAAAATAAAAGTGTACAACCATTTAACAATTAAATAGACTAATGTTTATCAAATAAACAAGTTTAGCATGCATACTAAATTTAACATTTAAATTTAAAAATGTGATTTTTAAAATATTTTATTTTATCTCATAAAAAATTAAAAACTTGCTTTAAAAAGATCACAAAATTTTGCATGCTACTTAAAAATATTTATCGCATAAAAATTTTAAAATTTTAAAATCAGTTTTAAAAGTATCACATAAATTTAAACATCATTTTTTAAAAAACAATTCCATGCTTAAAATTTATCACATAAAATTTTAAAACATCTAATAACATTTTAAACTTATCGCATAAAGTTTTAAAGTCTTAAAATCGGTTTTAAAATTATCATATAAATTTAAAACATCATTTAAAGAATTGCATGCTTAAATTTTTATCACATAAAATATTTAAACATCTTTTAAAAAATATTCATACTAAAAATTTATCATATAAAAAAGTTTTAAATATCCAAAAAACATTTTATATGGCATCCAAAAATATTTTAAAATTATCTCATAACGTTAAAACATTTTAAAAGTATTTTAAAAAACATTTTAATGTTTAATAAAATCGTAGTGCTAGATCGTTTCGCAAACCTGGCTTTGATACCACTGAAGGGTTTTAGGGAACCCTTAGGGCACAAAAACTCTATTCCCATCCTAAGTCGGACGGAACATAGATGTAAAAATTACAGCGGAAGAATAAACAAGTTAATCTAATTAACATGCAGTTAAACAATTTAACTTAGCCCTAAGGTACAAGACCCTTAGGCAAGATCTATACCGACTCGGGATGGATCTGACCATCCCAAGAAGGATCTAACCTACTACGATTAAATTAAACTAATGCTTATAAAATACATACCCGGAATCTCAACCCTGGGGCATGCGAGAAGTTCTGCACCGTCTTCCGAGCCGCTCCCCGTCTCACGCCGAGCCGCTCCCCGAACCACTCCTCGAACCGCTCCGCATCCCGAGGCGATCAATCCACGTGTCGCCGAGCCAACCACGCACGGAAGAAAGTTTCACGCGAGTGAAACCTTCGCCAAGATTTCGGATCCGAATCTGAACTCCTTCGTGGCTTTGCTAGAGCCCTCAGGAGTAAGGCAGAAATATAGGGAGATAGAGAATATTAATTTAAGCCTAGATCCGAGCGTGCTCCAACATTTACGAGAGCCGCTCAGATCTAGAGCTTGGGACAAATTTGGAGGAAGGGGGAGACCCCTATTTATTTAGGCGGCAGACTCTCCCCTTTTCTCCACAACCGATGTGGGACTATTAAATTAAAGTTAATTAAATCAAGTTAGTTTGCCCTTCACAAAGTGCAAACTTCCGTGAATTTTAACTCACTCACCGTTGAGCTTCATGATTGATACAACCTATCAATACGAAAGGTGTTCAATGGTGAACGCATAGGAAAAAACGGCTCATCAATCCGTGTCTGTTTGACCCCTCAATTATATGTCCAAAGTTCAGCCTAAACATGATTTTCGCTTACAAGTCTAGCCGTCAAAATCCACGCCCTTTTTTGGGTTCAGAACCCTAGCTGTGGGGCCCACTTGCTGTGGGGCCCACAAAGTGGGCCCCACGCATGCGCGCACTGTAGCGCCCGCTTCTCTCAGAAGCAGCCATGTGGCACACTCAATGCGTGCCACGTCGCCCGCCGAAGCAGGCGGCTGCTTCTCAAGAGAAGCGGGCGGGCCCAAAAATGGGCCCGCTTTCTGCCCATGCCACCCGCTAAGCGGGCAGCCTTTTGTGTTTACAGCGGGGTGGGCCCATCAAATGCGGGCCCGTTTGGATTTGTTTTGCCCCCGTCAGCGGGTGGGCCCCGCTGACGCGTGCATCAGCCTGCTGATGCAGGCTGACGTATGCGTCAGTGGGCCCAGACTTGGGCACCACTTTGGGATACCCTCATGGGTATAATCTGGGTTTCTTTTAGGCTTTTACTATGGGCCTTCTATTTAACACTTTAAATAGACTTATAGGGCTCGTTTGAACTCCATTTTTGACACGGTTTGAACCTGCGTTAAGAGCGGGATGAACCCGTCTTACTGGTAACTTTAAATACAAATGATCCGAGGCACATTCCTCTACAGCGAGGACGCGAGCGGGTCTGCTTGGGCTGGAGCGGTGAAGCCCCAACCCAATAAGCGGCTGTGTATGACTACTTGACAGGTTCTTGCTTGCGAACAATCGGAACAACAAATAATGGCATTATTACACTCAACATACAGATTACATGTACACAAAGAATTAAGGCCTAGCATGGCCATTACAAACAGTTACATAGAAAAAATATACCTGAACGAGATACAACAACAAATAGTAAATTTTTAATATAGCTGCGGTGAGTATGTCGTTCTCAGCAGTGGGTCTCGTGCTCCTGGTTCTCTTGGTCCTCCTGCTCAATCTCCAAATGAACTCTTCGGGTGAACTCTGCTCAAAACCTAATGTATATTTCACAGACAAGGAAATATACGTCAGCGAGGGTCGCTCGGCAAGATTTAAAACGTTAATAATAAAATGACCCTCGGCAAGATAGTAATACAGGTTTACAAAGCTTTAGGAGATGAGGGGCACAATATGATTTCAACAAGATGAAACATAGCAACATAATGACACATGTGAGCATAAACAATGTGTAATGTGCAAAGTAGTGAGCAGATGAAATGTAGTGTGCAAAATAGCAAACATGGCAAGGTGTAGTGTGTACAGCAATAAGTATGGCATGTGTAGTGTGTACAGTAATAATCGTGACGTGTGTAGTGTGTACAACAATAATCGTGGCAAGTGTAGTGTGTACAGCAATAGTCGTGACAATAAGTTTAGCAGGTTACACCATAGCATCCGCAGAGGTAAAAAGGGTGCAACAATCAATCTCTTAACTAGTGACCAGCCCAGTGTCTGAGGGGAAAGTGACTAGCATTACACCCAAGCCAACGGGAGCTACCCGTGACTCTCTACTCACCGACCCGGCCATGTGTCGGTCAAGTTCACCAATAGAGTGTAATCCAGCTTTCCAACCTCTACTACATTGGACTACCCCACCCAAAGTGTCCATAAGTCAATCCGTAGTTCAATGTTAGAAGTATGGCTAACATTGCGTAAATGCCCCGCGGGCCGAATATCCGTAATGCCCGAAGGCCCAATAATCCGTAATTACCCAAAGGCTCAATAGTCCATAAACTGCCCTAAGGCACAATTTCACATCTCAACAATAGTGTACTTTTCGCCGTTAAAAGGTTTACAAGTAATGCGAGTATTTCAAATACTTTATTTCGAAAGCAATAAAAGTAAAGCATCCAACCATGTCAATAGGTTCATTAAGCCTAAGCAATATACTTAAAAGTTGTTATTTGCAATTGTTTGGTAATTTCGGTCACGAGACCGGAGCAACGCAGCTAAAAACGGTAAGTGATAAATGTTTGGGCCTTTGAAACTGATAGAAAATTTATATACTTGAAAAGAGTATATACTTGCGGGTGGTAAATACTTGTCTGAAGCGATGCAATTTGGGTGCACATGCAAGCGTAACGAGGGTGCGTTATAACAGTGACATTTAAGCTAACCAATCTTAGTACAATAATATCAAAAGTTATACTACATATACTGTTGTATAGGTTCACTAATCTATTATACATCAGGGTCAAAAATTAACCAACCCTGCCATTATTTATTAACATGCTAACATGTAAAAACCTTATCATATAGATGAGTTCTAACATATTAACCCTACTAACAGCTCATTATCACTAATACCTAACTAATGGAACTTACGTATAATCCCAAAACGTAGGGAACAATATATATCTAATAACCAACTCACAGATTATACGGTATATGTAGCACTACAATCATAACAATGAATATGGTGATGTACTGTTACCATATGAAACTTAGGTATATGGTATATAAACTTATAGCATTAATTAATTGGCTATAATATAAACCTATTTTTTGTGTGATAATATATAACACCCACTGCTCACATATTACAAATAAAGTATAATATAAAAACTAACTGTTCAATCATGCATGCCATCATTGCACTTGTGTGTGCTTCCGTGACATTGGCCTTGGTGACGCGGCGCTTGGCGGAGACGAACGGCGGACTAGGGTTGGCGGTGGGAGCTCCGAGGGGCGACGTGTACGGTGGAGGCCGCGGGAAGAGAGAGGCAAGATGAGGTTGAAGGAGATGGCCGGTTCGCTCGCAGTCGATGGGGGAGGCTCGTGGTCTGCAGGTGGAGCGATGCCGGAGCTGTGCGTGCGGTGAGGGGCGATCACCTGGGTTCGAGGGGGGTCTCCACGGCGAGGGTGGCGGGTGAAGTAGGAAAGCACGACAGTGAGCTTTGGCGAGTTGGGTATGGCATGGTAGTGCTCAGGGTGTAGATCGGTGTCGGACGGCGAAGAGAGGGCGGAGGAGAACAGCGGCTATCGGAGTTCGAGGGGGGTTGTCAGCCGGCGAAGAGAGGAAGGCGTCGACGGTTTGCGTGGGCGAGGGGCGTGATGCCGTGAAGGAACGACAGGGGGAAACTGTGTCCTTGTTTGCTTGGAGAAGAAAGATAGGGCTAGGCTAGCTGTGAGGGTAGGGAGAAGGCCTATAGGCTATAATTAAAAGACTATTAGCGGTGCCCTATTGTAGGTTTAAAGAGTTGGTCTAAGCTGTGTGCGTGCGTTGCTAGTGTAGCTGTGCAGCCTAAGTTACAGGATAGGGTTTAAAATTAGGAAAGTGTTTGAATTTCTCAATTAATAAAAAACTAGTCATAACCCATGCCCGGAGGGTACGGAGGCAGTCGTCGCCCAGATGCGAATGCGGAGAGAAGCGGTCGCTAAAGTGCAAAAAACATGGGGGTGTGTGTGAGAGGAGGGTCGGGGGAAAAAAGAGGAAAAGTAGGGACTAAAACGCAAAAAAAATCACCAAAAACCAATCCCAAACCCAAGTCCAGAACCCCACCCAACCCCCACGTGGCGTCTCAGTCAGCAACCAAAAATATGAATGAGACAAAACTGCCACATAGGACAAACTTCATGAATTTTATAATAGATTGATTAGTTGTTAATAGAGTTGATTAGGGTAATTAATGCTAATTGCAAATGGGGAAAGTCTTGAAAATGAAAACAATAATTATGGGGAGAAATAATGGGCTAGCTAAAATAGGAAATGATTTGAAATCTCATTAATAGAATTTGACTTTAATAGGTTTAATGAAGGGAATTAGGGCTATTCAATGCATATAGTAATAGGCTTAAATGGGTTGTAATAGGAAAGCTTGTTGAAAGGAAATTAATAGGTCTAAAAGGAAACGGGATTTGAATTCATATTAAAAAGGTATTTAAAATTATTATTAATAGGATTAGTAAGGGAAAATTAGAGCTAATTAATTAGGTTTAAATGGGATTTATTAGGAAGGTTTTTCAAACATTACAACGTTTTAAAAGAATTTGAAATTTGAATTTGAAAGCTTGGAATTTTGAATTTTGAATTAGAAAAGTTAAACTAATTTTAGGGAGAGATATTTAAAAATATTGACTAGAAAGAATAATAATAAGTATGAAGAAAAATGGAAATGGGTACAAGTCCGGGTCCGGGTCCGGGGCAGAACGTCGAACAACGGATATAGGAAAAAATATACACGAGGGAAAACAGATAACGTAACGATGAAAACTGTTTGTTACAGTGCAACTGTCATTACTTCCAAAGGGGGACAGGCAACTGTCTTGGAAATCACAGTCACCTGTGTGATCCATAGGCGACTGTCTTTTGTTCTTCAGTCGCCTGATGCAGAAGTGTCAAATTAACAGAGAGTCGGCTCTTTCTGCGTCCTCAGGCATCTGGAAAATCAATCGACTGATGCGAAGATGACAGGCGACTGTACAATATTACAGTCGACTGTCAATCCTCTTGCAGGCGACTGTCGTTGGACTTCAGCTTCTCCAGCTCCAGTTCTTTAAAGGCAGGTGACTGCCATTGTTTGGGCAGTCGACTGTCTGGTTTCCCAGGCAACTGTCGTTCCTTCTACAGGCGCCTATTTTGTACTCCTCTTCTTGAGTTGATTTATTCCCCTTTGGGACACCTAAAAGATCCAAAAAAGTCCCTAAAAATATAGTAGACGTTTGTAATGCTTTGGGAAGTGAAATTGTGCCAAAATAAAATCTTATGCTCATAAATGATGAATTAGCGTAAATGTAGTTAAGAGCGCATGATTCCAAGGATTAGGTGCACAAGAGGAAATGATTATGGGGCTAAATGTGCAATATTCAATCATAATCAAGCTGTCAACCTCATTCCAAAGGTCTTACGCTGGAAGGTTGATGACAATATCCGTGGGTAGTAAGCGCCCAAGCGACTCTACACCTCCTATATCCTTCTCAGATGAAGTTTTGAAGGGTGTAGAACTGTCACATGATGATGTCGTCGTCATCGCTGCCTCCATCAATGAGGTTACCATAAAACGACTACTCATCGACGCAGGGAGTTCATGCGATGTGCTTTTCTTCACCACATTAGAGAGAATGAGGTTGTTTTCAACGGAGTTGAGACCCTGTTTGGGACCTCTTGTAGGGTTCACCGGGCATTCTGCCCTAGTGGCAGGCATTATTACCTTACCGGTGACCCTTGGTACGTATCCACGACAGGTCACTCGCATGACCAACTTTATAGTGGTGAAGATCAACTCAGCGTACAAGGGAATTATTGGCAGACCACCACTCAATGCTATAGAAGCGGTGGTCTCAACCTTCTATCAAATGATCAAATTTCAGACTCTTGAGGGAGTTGGGAAGGCGAGAGGAAATCAGATGCATGCCCGGTCATGTTACACTCTGTCCGCCGCTTTAAGAAGGGTGGTGAAAACAGATCCAGTCGATCCCAAGGGCGAGGATAAACAACCCGCATTAGTCGAAGATACTGAGAACATCCGGATCTCTGAAGAAGAAGGAAAGACCGTCTCCATCGGGTCGATACTCCCTTTCGACCTAAGTGAGCAGTTGAATGCTCTCTTGAGAGAGCATTCAGACATCTTTGCCAAGTCCCCAAGGGATATGCCTGGCATCGACCCCAGGTAATTGATCACTCCATATTTTACACCTTTTTTCTGCATGTTTGCATGCCATTTTGATCGCTCGAATCGTGCTTTTTTACGATTTTTCGGCAATATTGCGATGCTTTTCACGATTTCTTGTTTTTGTCGAATTTCAGGAGATTTCGAGAGATTTGGAGTGATTCTGAGAAACACCCACTCTGGAGTGTCACCCGTGACTCCTTCGAGGGGAATTTTGCTATTGGAAAGGAGTGGAAGAAGAAAGAACGTCGTAGGAGCGACGAGGGAGCAAAAATACGAAGAATGGGCATTTTGAGAATGTCACTCGGCCGAGTGAAGGAGTCACTCGGCCGACCATCGAGAGCCCGCTTGGACGGCCAGATCGGACACGCGACAGACTGAGTATCAGCGTGCACTCGGCCGAGCATCGCCAGCCCACTCAGCCGAACCACGGAGACACCACTCGCCCGAGTGGCATCGAGACGACGGCAACAAAAAGTCCAGAGTTACTGTAATTTGTCAGTTGATTCCCGAGTTCCGACTCGGCCGAGTGAAGAAGTCCCCTCGGCCGAAGCAAAGAAAGTCACTCGGCCGAGTGACTCCCGAGGAGCCGACCCCCAAAAGTCTGAAGTTACTGGAATTTGTCAGTGTTTGTCACTCGGCCGAATGACATTTGTCACTCGGCCGAGTGAGCCACGCTGCCTGTAGCGTAAATTGCGATTTTGAAGCTGCGCAGGGGCATTTTCGTCACAGTTTTTTGAGCGATTTTGTGGGGTATTTAACCTCAGTTTTTAACCTAGTTTAGAGAGCTTTTTCAGAACTTTTTTGGCAGCCCTTTTTAGATTACTTTTAGGAGATTAGATTGAGCTTTTAGGGGGAAGATAAAAGTGTTATTTTGTTGGATGCTATTGGTTCTTCATTGGTTTGTCTCTCTCCCTATCAAAAACTCCATTTTTATTGATATATTGAATATTGCACTGAATTCTATTGATTTTATTTGTGAATTTCTATTGAATTTCATTATGAATTGTGAGTAGTTCTATTGTCTTAGGGCGTAGGGATGAACCCTACGAACCCTATTTCTAATTTGTGATGAATTGGTGAAATCATTGCTAGGATTGATTAGGGTTAGTTTGGGATTGCTATAATACGAATAGCTAGGGATTCATACCGATTGGGATTTGCAAGAGATTGGATCCCAACTCGATAGGAAGCCCTAGAAATTCGAATTGGGTTACAATTGGATTTCTCCGGAATCGGTTTGCAAGAGATTGGACCGAAACTAGGGTTTTCGATTGCAATTCTATACCAATACCCGTTTGCAAGAGATTGGACAGGTAGGAACTATCCCAACCAAGGTCGTAGCTCGAGTTTGCACGAGAGTGGGCTAGAGATACGATTGAACGATGACGTTGTTCTTCACGCTAGCTTACCTAGGTTAGGGTTTGCAAGAGATTGGACCCTACCCTAGGTTTGCTATAGACCGGCATTAGCGCGAGAGCGTGAGCTTGGTTCTACATTTAGTTGCAACTAGTTCACCTGAATTTCAAGTCTAGCAATTGTGAAACCTACGAATCACAATGACGAGATACGGTTTGTAGCGGGGATTCCCTTCTCCCTAGGCGTCTTTATTAATTTGATATTTCTTTTATACAATTGAACGACTGTGACCACTTTATAGCGAATATTTCTAGACTGTTCTTATAGCCAGGTGGATTGAAGAGGACACTGTCATTTGGCCTCCTCGTGTTCGATACCCGCTCGCCGCTACACTGTGCGCTTGCGGTAAGACTAGCGAGTCTCGTCCTGGGTGTGTGTCTGGGACGCGATCAAGTTTTTGGAACACCCACTCCGGAGTGTCACCCGTGACTCCTTCGAGGGGAATTTTTCTATTGGAGAGGAGTGGAAGAAGAAAGAACGTCGTAGGAGCGACGAGGGAGCAAAAATACGAAGAATGGGCATTTTGAGCATGTCACTCGGCCGAGTGAAGGAGTCACTTGGCCGACCACCGAGAGCCCGCTCGGCCGGCCAGATCGGACACGCGACAGACTGAGTATCAGCGTGCACTCGGCCGATCATCGCCAGCCCACTCAGCCGAACCACGGAGACACCACTCGCCCGAGTCGCATCAAGACGACGGCAACGAAAAGTCCAGAGTTACTGTAATTTGTCAGTCGATTCCCGAGTTCCGACTCAGCCGAGTGAAGAAGTCCCCTCGGCCGAAGCAAAGAAAGTCACTCGGCCGAGTGACTCCCGAGGAGCCGACCCCCAAAAGTCTGAAGTTACTGGAATTTGTCAGTGTTTGTCACTTGGCCGAATGACATTTGTCACTCGGCCGAGTGAGCCGCGCTGCCTGTAGCGTAAATTGCGATTTTGAGGCTGCGCAGGGGCATTTTCGTCACAGTTTTTTGGGCGATTTTGGGGGGTATTTAACCCCAGTTTTTAACCTAGTTTAGAGAGCTTTTTCAGAAATTTTTTGGCAGCCCTTTTTAGATTACTTTTAGGAGATTAGATTGAGCTTTTAGGGGGAGAGAAAAGTGTTATTTTGTTGGATGCTGTTGGTTCTTCATTGGTTTGTCTCTCTCCCTATCAAAAACTCCATTTTTATTGATATATTGAATATTGCAATGAATTCTATTGATTTTATTTGTGAATTTCTATTGAATTTTATAATGAATTGTGAGTAGTTCTATCGTCTTAGGGCGTATGGATAAACCCTACGAACCCTATTTCTAATTTGTGATGAATTGGTGAAATCATTGCTAGGATTGATTAGGGTTAGTTTGGGATTGCTATAATACGAATAGCTAGGGATTCATACCGATTGGGATTTGCAAGAGATTGGATCCCAACTCGATAGGAAGCCCTAGAAATTCAAATTGGGTTACAATTGGATTTCTCCGGAATCGGTTTGTAAGAGATTGGACCGAAACTAGGGTTTTCGATTACAATTCTACACCAATACCTGTTTGCAAGAGATTGGACGGGTAGGAACTATCCCAAACTAGGTCGTAGCTTGAGTTTGCACGAGAGTAGGCTAGAGATACGATTGAACGATGACGTTGTTCTTCACGCTAGCTTGCCTAGGTTAGGGTTTGCAAGAGATTGGACCCTACCCTAGGTTTGCTATAGACCGGCAATAGCGCGAGAGCGTGAGCTTGGTTCTACATTTAGTTGCAACTAGTTCACCTGAATTTCAAGTCTAGCAATTGTGAAACCTACGAATCACAATGACGAGATACGATTTGTAGCGGGGATTCCCTTCTCCCTAGGCGTCTTTATTAATTTGATATTTCTTTTATACAATTGAACGACTGTGACCGCTTTATAGCGAATATTTCTAGACTGTTCTTATAGCCAGGTGGATTGAAGAGGACACAGTCATTTGGCCTCCTCGTGTTCGATACCCGCTCACCGCTACACCGTGCGCTTGCGGTAAGACTAGCGAGTCTCATCCCGGATGTGTGTCTGGGACGCGATCAAGTTTTTGGCGCCGTTGCCGGGGAGGCTATTTTGACGGAGTTCAATTTGGATCACCTGGTTATTTTTCAATTTCTTTATTTATTTCTTCATTCTTTTCTAACTCTGTTTACAGCCCTATTTTGCAAGCTCTCCCGAAATTTTCCACAAGATCTTAACAGGTAAAATGGGGGATGCAATTCCAATTACTGAGTCTGGCCAGGGAGATGATGAATCCTTTGCAGAGCTCCTTAAGGAACTTATTGATGAGGTCCACACTACCGGAGCTTTTGCTATTAATATCGAGGACCCCGTCGAACAACTGTTTGCTAGCTTTGTGATGGATCAAATCTCACCGGATGGGACTATTGGGGGCGATATCAGAGTTGATGTGAGGGACGACAAGCTATATTTCGAAAGCGGTAGAACATGCGTCGAAGAGTACTACACTCCCGAGGAATCCTTCGTGCAAACCGATATTCAGGGAGTTACACTCTACGACCCCCACTCTTGCATTTATGAATCTGCTGACGTATTTCTTGATCTCAGGAATGAACCGGAGCAAGGTGGTGGTCCTATCGATGCAAGCGCAGAATTGGAGAGCGTCTATTCCGATGCACCGTCCTCACTAAGTAGCGAATCTGAGCCTCCACCCGAGAGTAAGCTAAACGCGGATGTTGAAGGAGAAGCCAAACTCACACAAGATGATGAAGCAGATGCTACGGCACCCTTTGAGGTAGAGCTTAAACAATTACCGCCGAATCTAAGGTATGCTTTCTTGGGTAGTAAATTGACCTTCCCGGTGATTGTTAATTCCCACCTCAGCCATGATCAACTTGAAAAACTACTAGAAGTCCTTAGGGATCACAAGGATGTCCTT
Organism: Scilla litardierei; assembly: GCA_030789695.1. NCBI lineage: Eukaryota > Viridiplantae > Streptophyta > Magnoliopsida > Asparagales > Asparagaceae > Scilla > Scilla litardierei. Next base: position 103,217,340 of record CM061131.1, read on the forward strand.
GGCTACACTATCTCTGATCTAAAGGGAATAAGCCCTAGGCTTTGCACGCATAAGATCCACTTGGAAAACACTGAAGCCACTTCTATTGAGCCTCAAAGACGGTTGAACCCCAACATGAAGGAGGTGGTCAAAAAGGAAATCCTAAAATTGCTTGAGGCCGGAATTATCTACCATATCTCTGACAGTAGATGGGTTAGCCCCGTTCATGTCGTCCCCAAGAAAGGGGGGATGACCGTTATAAAAAATGAAAAAGGAGAGCCCATTTCTACACGCACTGTCACGGGATGGCGGATGTGCATTGATTACCGAAAACTAAATAAAGCCACCCGAAAAGACCATTACCCACTACCCTTCATAGATCAAATGCTTGAACGGCTTGCTAAGCATAAATACTTTTGCTACCTGGATGGGTATTCGGGGTTTTTCCAAATCCCTTTGCATGAAGACGGCCAAGAAAAGACTACTTTTACTTGTCCTTATGGCACATACGCCTACCGTAGAATGCCCTTTGGTCTTTGTAATGCACCCGCCACCTTTCAAAGGTGCATGACCTCCATCTTTTCCGACTATATTGAAAATATTATGGAAGTTTACATGAATGATTTCTCAGTTTATGGAAGTGAGTTTGATTCTTGTTTGGCTAATCTTACCAAAGTTCTTAAAAGATGTCAACAAAATAATCTCACTCTTAATTGGGAGAAATGTCAATTCATGGTCACCGAAGGGATAGTGCTTGGGCACCTTGTCTCCTCAAGAGGGATTGAGGTTGATAAGGCGAAGATTGAGGTAATCGAGAAACTCCCTCCTCCTATTAATGTTAAGGGCATTAGAGGCTTTCTTGGTCATGCGGTGTTTTACCGCCGCTTTATCAAGGATTTCGCCTTGATTGCCCGACCCCTTACCTCCTTGCTTCCTAAAGATGCTCCGTTTGTTTTTTCAGGTGAATGCTTGCAAGCGTTCAATACATTGAAGGAAGCATTAATTTCTGCACCCATCATTCAACCACCGGATTGGAGCCTTCCCTTTGAGCTCATGTGTGATGCAAGTGACCAAGCCATTGGAGCGGTATTGGGGCAAAGGAAAGACAGAAAGCTCCATGCAATATTCTATGCAAGCAAAACGTTGGATGACGCACAAAAAAATTATACAACTACAGAGAAAGAGCTTCTAGCGGTCGTTTATTCCATTGAAAAGTTCCGCTCCTATCTCCTTGGATCCAAGGTAATTGTCCACACCGACCATGCGGCATTGAAGTATCTTCTAAACAAGAAAGAGGCCAAACCTAGGTTGATTAGGTGGATACTTCTATTGCAAGAGTTTGATTTGGAAATCAGAGATAAGAAGGGTACGGACAACGTTGTGGCAGATCATTTGTCTAGGCTTATTCGCGACAAGGAGGACGAAAGCTTGCCCATCGATGACTCCTTTGTTAATGAGAGGCTATACGCCATAAGGCCCGGGGAAGTTCCTTGGTATGCGGACTTTGTCAATTACTTGGCTTGTGGGATTAAACCATGCGGGATGCCCACACAGCAAAAGAGGAGATTTATACATGAAGTCCGTAGCTATTTTTGGGAAGATCCGTATCTCTTTAAGGTATGCAAGGATGGGGTTATTCGGAGATGTATTTCTAAGGAGGAGGCCACCTCCATCATCTTGCATTGCCACGGTATGCCATGCGGGGGACATCACGCCGCTTCTAAGACTACCGCTAAGATATTGCAGAGTGGATTCTTTTGGCCAACCATGTTCAGAGACACGCACAACTTTGTCAAGGGGTGCGATAGATGCCAACGGACCGGGAATATTTCCAAACGAAATGAGATGCCAATGAGGCCCAATCTAGAGATTGAGCTCTTTGATTGTTGGGGAGTGGACTTCATGGGACCATTTCCGTCAAGCAAGGGTAACAAGTATATCTTATTGGTCGTGGACTACATCTCCAAATGGGTAGAAGCCATCGCCACCCCTACCAATGATGCGAGGGTTGTCTCCAAGTTTTTTAAGCAGAATATTTTCCTGCACTTTGGGGTGCCCCGTACTTTGATAAGCGACGGGGGAAGTCACTTTTTAGAAAACAAATTTGAAGCCATGTTGAAAAAGTACGGGGTAAACCATAGAATTGGCATGGCCTACCACCCTCAGACGAGCGGACAAGTGAAAGTTTCAAATAGAGAAATCAAGCAAATTCTTGAAAAGACCGTAGATCGATCTAGAAAAGATTGGTCCATGAAGTTAAACGATGCTCTATGGGCATATCGCATGGCCTTTCGCACTCCGATTGGCACCACACCGTTCCGACTTGTTTATGGGAAAGCTTGTCACCTACCGATAGAGTTGGAGAACCGCACGTATTGGGCCATCAAGACCCTCAATTATGACTATAAGAGTGCATCGGTCAGGTGACTCTTGGACATCAATGAGCTTGACGAAATTAGAAGAGATGCCTACGAGAGCTCGAGAATTTACAAAGAAAGGACCAAGATTCTCCACGACACCCGCATAACTGTCACGGACTTCAAGGTCGGAGACAAGGTCTTGCTATATAATTCCCGACTCCGACTATTCCCCGGGAAGTTGAGGTCACGGTGGTCCGGACCTTTCACCATCAAGCACATACAACTGGGAGGAGCATTTGAATTGGAAGGGAAAGACGGAGCCACTTTCAAGGTGAATGGGCAACGGCTAAAGCATTATTCCGAAGGAGTCCCTATGGGCTAGGTAAATAGAATATATCTACTCAAGGGACGGCCAGATGACCTTTCATACCTCCTTGATGAGGTCATTGAAGAGGCTATCCCCTACTCCATCGGTGCGCTCCACGATGACGGCTTCGAAGAAGGCCAAGATTTGAGCGAAGAAGAGAAGATGGAGGACTCTCCCAATAGCTCCACGGCGAATGATGATGGCGACGCTGATGTCGCAAGAATACGGGAGCTTTGCAAGCTCTCGATATTGAAGAACCCAAAGAAAGCTCCACCGACTCGAAGATCAGTGTCACCGGCGAAGTCGAAGACCGGAACAAGCTCAAGCTTGGGGAAGCCATCCCCCAACATTGCTCATGATGAAGGGGCGCTGAGGAAGGCCACTCACCACCACGATCCAAATCCGAGCGGTCTTCCCGGCAAGTTCGACGGGTGCATCTCATATGCACCCAACATCAAGCGTTAATTGAAAATCCAAAGGGGTCGAGCTCAAGACTTTAAACGAGCGCTTGTCGGGAGGCAACCCGATGGTTTTTTGCATTTTTTTTATTTTTTTGGTTTTTATTTTTGTTTTAGACTTTATTAGTGTTTTGAGTCTTTTGCCCATAAAATTCGTGACAACGGGTCTTAATTTCTATGACAGGAGAGGAGAAAAGGAGATCTCTCATAAGGAGGACGATAGAGGCAAGGAAGAGTGCTCTAGGAATGCGCTCAGGCCTTGGGAGGAGGAAGAAACCAATTGGAGGAAGAAAAATAGAGAGTAGAGCGAAAACGGAGCCCCGAAGCAGAAAACGATACGTCACTCGGCCGAGTATCATATGCGACTCGGCCGAGCAAAGGAACTCATTCGGCCGAGTGGGGCACCAACGAGGGAAGTCTGCTGAACCCAACTCTCTTTCTTTTTTGTGCATTTCGTATTAACTGTCACTCGGCCGAGTACGTTTAGTCACTCGACTGAGGAAAACGGATACCCTCCTAGCCTGAATATTGCCGAGTAGCTTGTGCCACTCGGCCGAAGGAGTTTTCTCCCTTCGGCCGAGTGAACAGAAGCCACTCGGCCGAGTCATGAGTGGCGGGGAGAAATTTAAATTTTTCTTAGGATACGTCACTCGGCCGAGCAACATCGTCACTCGGCCGAGTCGTATCTGCACCTATTTAAGAAGCTGCGGGCTCAGCGCTAATTTCAACGCGATTAATTCCCAAATCTCGCCCGAGCCCCGCGACTTTTCGACTCCCGTCGCCCGCGATCGCACCTCCCCTCGCCCGAATCGCCTCGCCGCCGGCCCGATCGGCCGACCACCGCCGGAGATCGCCCGACCGCCGACGCCCCGACCTCCGGTGACACCCCCCGCCGCCGGCCGACCCCCCTATCACCTCGGTTTGCCCCCAACGCCGTTTTTCTCCTATTTTTCTCGATCCGTAGACCCGTTGAGCCCAAAAATCATATTAATTTGTTTATCTATCTATTATACCCCATCTCCCCCATGTATTTTGAATATTACCCGCTGATATCATGGTTTGACTTGCAGGCTATCTTGGGGGAGCTTAGGGGAGCTTCAAGACGCACTTTTAGCTTCGCGGAGGCGGCGCTCTTCGCACGCACTTGCTGATTTGCTCTCGCGGCATGTTCAGGTACACTCGCTCCTTTTATTGAGCACGCCACACTGTATTTTTATTGGGTGAGCACTCGCGGCACACATGCCGCCCCGCACTAGGCCACGCACGCGGGGAGCCTCTTCCAAGCAGAAGAGGACCGATGATGCCGGTCCCTCTCACGCTAGGGAGGACTCCCCTCCACCTAGTCCACCACCACCCACACAGCCGCTTCCTGCCGATCCCATTCACGCACAGCCCATCCCCGCCGATCCTATCCCACCACCGGCTCCCGTTGTCGGGCCGCTGGGGATCACGTTCAGAGACGACGCACAGCGCGTCCGATTTGAGCGTATCACCCAGCGATCTATATTGCCCTCTAGGTTCGCACACTTAGCAGACCTGGACCGCCTAGGGGTGCTAGAGGGGATGCTCACGTTGTACCACAACATGGGTTGGCGCGATTTTTTGTCAGTGTCGGCGGACACCTACGTCCGTCTGACACTTGAGGTGCTTAGCTCGATAGCCCGGACCCCTAGAGGATGCACATTTCACCTTATGGACCGAGAGTGCGAGGTCACTCTCGCCATGCTCCGTGCGTTCTTCCAGTGGCCCGATGTCCCCGTCCCCGACCGAGCCTACGCACCCACTCACATCCCACCACCATCATTTGACACCTCCACGTTCTGGACACGTATCACGGGTTCCCACCATGGCTTTGACCCTAGTAGGGCCAAGTCCTCAGCCATCCTACACCCCTGCCTCCGCATAGCCCAGCGCCTCATGGCGACCACCTTTTTAGCGAGGTACGAGCCTGGGACGATGTCTACACCTGAGCTCTATATGCTCTACGCGATGACTCGCCCCAGAGTTCTCGATAGGGATAGCGATGACCTGGTCCCCGCCGTTGAGATTGATATTACTAGCTGGTTCTTAGACCGCATCATCATTTCGGTGGGCACTCGCTCACCTATTTACTGCGGCGGTCTGATTACTTGCTAGCCCTGATGGCCGGCGTGGACCTACCTATTGACCTTAGACGAGCCCCGGGCCCCACTGCACTCTCGATAGACGTAATGGCCTGGATGAAGATGCTTCATCCCCACGGCCAGCGGCACTGGGTGTGGTTGCACGGTCCTTTTAGTGCCGATTACATGATCCTCCCGAGCCTAGCTCGGACACATATAGGACCGGCCCACGAGGATTGGATCCCAGTGATGGATCTCCTCATCCCAGCTGCCTACGTTCTTGAGGCCGAGGGTGCTGAGCAGGCACACCCTACACCCCATGCACCTCCTGCTGACCCCGTGATCCCTCAGCCTGAGCCCGCACTTTCTGCACCTCCCAGCACTTCTGTCCCCACTTCTGCCAGTGTCGGGAGTACCCTTGTTGAACCGTCCACCACGTCCACCCCCACCCCCACCACTGATGTGCCTATCTTGGTTGAGCCTATTTCCTCACTTCTTCCCGAGCGTCCACCCACCATACTTGAGAGCGGCGAGCCTTCCTTCGCTGCCGTCATGGAGACCCTGTCCGGTTTGATGTCCGCTGGGGTGTCACCTTTTGGTCCATTCACTTCCTCCCCAGCGGTCGACCTTTCTGTCTCCACCGCAGCTGTCCTATCCGAGAGTATCGTGACGTCTGTCCTCACACCTGTGTCACCGACCTCTCTTGCTGCCTCGTCGCCGATTTTGTCTTCCACCACCACTGCTGCTGCCTCCTCGTCCCAGCCTGTGTCCCAGCCTCGCACTGAGGCTGGGCATCCACTAGTGAGCACAACACCTTTTCCACACCTACCGGCTGGCCCGATTACTTACACTGCCCGTATCAGACAGCCCCGAACTTCACAGCCTAGACCTGTTCGTCCCTCCTCTCCACCACCCCCTGACGCTCTACTTCAGAGCCTTCGTGCTCTTGAGGGGGCGGTGAGTGGACTCAGGGGAGATTTTAGGGCTCTCTCTGCCCCGGTCAGTTCCATGGAGACCCGCGTCGCCATGTGATCACTCCGTATTTTACACCTTTTTTCCACATGTTTGCATGCCATTTAGATCGCTTAAATCACGTTTTTCACGATTTATCGACAATATTGCGATACTTTTCACGATTTGTTGTTTTTGTCGTATTTCAGGAGATTTGGAGCGATTTGGAGTGATCCCGAGATACACCTACTCTGGAGTGTCACCGAAGACTTCCATGAGGGGTATTTTCAGATTGGAGAGGAGCGAAAGAAGAAAGAACGTCGTAGGAGCGACGAGGAGGCAAAAACACTCAGAATGGGCATTTTTAGTGTCTCACTCGGCCGAGTGAAGGAGTCACTCGGCCGACCAGCGAGACCCCGCTCGGCCGGCCAAATCGGACACGCTCCAAGTGTGCACTCGGCCGAGCATCAGAAGCCGCCTCGGCCGAGTGACGTATCCCGTCCACCCGAGCGGCACTCAGACGACGCCCCTCAAAAAGAGCCAACTTACTGTTTTTCGTCAGTCTGAGCATCAGAAGACCCACTCGACCGAGTGGCAATTGCCGACCGCCCGAGTGAAGATAAGCCCGTCGGCCGAGTGACGACAACTCACTCGGCCGAGTGACGCCCGAAGTGAAGACCCCCAAGACCCCGGACTTACTGGAAATTCTCAGGGTCTCCCACTCGGCCGAGCGACCTTTGTCACTCGGCCGAGTGAGCAGCGCTGCCTGTAGCAGAAATCACGATTTTTGAGCTACGCAGGGGCAGTTTGGTCACGGATTTTTGGGTAGTTTTGGGGGGTATTTAACCCCTGATTCTAACCTAGGTTAGAGAGCTTTTTCCTTACTTTTTGGCAGCCTTTTAGATTAAACTTTTTAGTTTTTGATTCTTTTGATTGGAGAGGAGAGAAAAGGTTTATTTTGTTGGATTCTTGAAGAACTACATTGGTTTGTCTCCCTCTTCATTAAAAATCTTATTTTTATTGCTTATTTGAATATTGCTATGAATTCTATTGCTATTTCAATTGATTATTCTTTCATTTGTGATATGATTTGTGAGTAGTCTTAACATCTTAGGGCGGGGGGATGAACCCTACGAGCCCAATTTCCGATTTGTGATGATTTGGTAGAACTATTGCTAGAATTGCTATTAGGGTTAGTTTGGGATCGATATATTACGGATAGCTAGGTGTTCATATCGATTGGGATTTGCAAGAGATTGGATCCCAATTCGATAAGAAACCCTAGAAATCCGAATTGGGTTGAAATTGAGTTTCCGTAGTATCGGTTTGCAAGAGATTGGACCGATACTAGGGTTCTCGGTTGCAATTCCATACCGATACCCATTTGCAAGAGATTGGACGGGTAGGAACTATCCCAACCTAGGTCGTGGCCCGAGTTTGCACGAGAGTGGGCTCGGGATGCGATTGAACGATGATGTTGATCCTAATGCTAGCTTGCCTAGGCTAGGGTTTGCAAGAGATTGGACCCGAACCTAGGTTTGCTATAGACCGGCAACAGCGTGAGAGCGTGAGCTAGGTTTTACATTCAGTTGTAACTAGTTCATCCGAAATTCTACCCTAGCAATTGTGATACCAATGAATCACATTGACGAGATACAGTGAGTAGCGGGGATTCCCTATTCCCTAGGCGTCTTTTTTTGATTTTATATCTCTTTACATTATTTGACGATTGTGACAACATCGCCGAAAGGCAAATTCCTACTCTTCTGTCCCTATAGCCAGGTTGTTCGGAGAAGGCACTGTCATACGTCCTCCCTGTGTTCGATACCCGCTCACCGCTACACCGTGCGCTTGCGGTAAAACTACATGGTCGCTCTCTAGGGTGTACGCCCAGGCGCAATCAAGTTTTTGGCGCCGTTGCCGGGGATTTATCTCCGTGCATTTGCGCCATACTAGGTTGTGCTCTTGGGTTGCATTTTGGAGCGATCACCATGCTTCTAGATATTCAGGTTTGCCTGAACCAGATCCTGGCGCGACTCCCTCCACTACACCCACCCACCCAGCCGACACCTCGACCACCACCTCCACCACCACCTCCGCCACAGGACGGAGATGGTGCAGCACCACTAGCTTAGGCACACCCTTGATGCCATTGATCCTTTTTGTCGTTATGCTGCCCATTCTCTGTTGGTCCTGTCGATATATGATTTTTGCCCACCCCCTCCTCCCCTCACTATTTTGACCCCTGTTCAGATCACATCATTTTATATCCTTTTTGGGAGAAAGGGAGAGTTAGTTTTGGTGACACATTATCTGCATCACTCCGATCTTTGCATGCATCACTCACATCATCATATTTTCTTTTTATTTCTACCTTTTTTATTTTTTATCATGCATGCATCCTCACCCTCCCCACCCATTTCACGTCTCTCGGTGTGCCACACGTTGCACATTGAGGACAATGTGCACTTTAGCTTGGGGGAGTGAGTTCTCACACTTTTTGCTTTTATCACCTTTATTTTTAGTTTTTTCACGTTTTTCCGCTTTTGCACCCATTTTTCATCACTTTTTCATTTTTTACCATGCATCACGTTTTTTCTTTCTTATTTTTCCTTGTGTGCTGCATTGTAAATAGTCTTGTTTTTCTTTATCTTTATTTCTTTCATCTTTTGCTAGAGATGATTTTTCTGTGATGACGATGACGTGGTGTTAGCTTTTCTCTATATGCATGCTAATTTTGTCATGTCATAGCTTTTGTTTCTGATATCATATGCTATGTCTTGTTTTGCATTTATAAATAGTAACCCACTTCTTTTTCGGTATGAAAATGGATGAAATTCTATTATTAGCTGATGTCTGATGATTCATATGTATGCTATCGTAGAAAACACACCAAGATTTACGCATTGATGCTTATATCTGGAGTACTGCTTTCTTTTCTCATATCACTTCTTATTGCATGATTTGTACGCTTCACTTCAGGTTGATTGAATGTTTGCTAGCATTGATATATCTGAACTAGTTTGCTTTTTGAGATTAAACTGAGTAGATTAGATTACCCTGCTGAAGTTGTCATGCACGTCCTATAGAGTGAAACGAGAGATACATTATTTCTTTCTCCACATATCTTGAACATAATTTCTCTATTTTAAATTCATTGGTGAATCTCCCCTTAGCAATTCTATTATTGGCATCCCCCCGTTATTATATCACATGCTCCAATTCCCCCCCCCCCCCCCAAAGAAAAAAATACTTGTATATCCTTCTCTTTGATTTGGGATCATTTGTGTATATATGTTATTCAAAAAAAAGAAAAAAAAAGAAAAAAAAAGTGATTTGAGAATAAGAAAAGAAAAGAGAAAAGAAGTTCGAAAACGATCACATCTCATATCCTTTCTCTCTTTCTTCCCTCTTTTGTTTTTTTATTTCTTTGACTTTTGGAGCTCCATAAGAAACGGGGAATGTAAATATTGTTTTGTTTATGCCACCACGCTTATGGATAAGCTTGGGGGAGAGGATCATATGATGTGTGAGAGAGTGACTACTTGACGGTGCATGACAACCTAGGCTAAGTAATATTTTATACTCGGTGAGATCGCTAAAGTTTCACGAAATCCAGAAATCTACGCTTAGCATTCATTTCATGAAAACCACACTTTTCTATTCTTACTACTCTTTTGTGTGATATCTCTTATACTCCTTATAGAAAGCATTCAATTGAAAAGTGTGTGATCTACGATATTGTATACCGCTTTAGATGCTTCAGACGATGCTAATTCTAGAATCATTCCATTTTTCATGCTATATTGACATTCTTGGGTTTTCTATTTCAAATGCACCATTATACTATGATATCGAAATAAAAGTCTTTGACATGTGTTTTACATTCGATGCGTGCTATATGAGTAAGCAAAACCCACGTCCTGAGAAAATTGATCTAGCAGCTTATCTCTTCGTTTTCTATTTCGTTTTTCGTTTTATATTCATTTTCCACTTTTCCATCGTTTCTATTTTCTTTATCCACCGGGTTTGCTTTTTACTTATCTTCCTCGAGGACAAGTAAGAGGTAAGCTTGGGGGATATTGATCACTCCATATTTTACACCTTTTTTCTGCATGTTTGCATGCCATTTTGATCGCTCGAATCGCGTTTTTTTATGATTTTTCGGCAATATTGCGATGCTTTTCACGATTTCTTGTTTTTGTCGAATTTCAGGAGATTTCGAGCGATTTGGAGTGATTCTGAGAAACACCCACTCTGGAGTGTCACCCGTGACTCCTTCGAGGGGAATTTTGCTATTGGAGAGGAGTGGAAGAAGAAAGAACGTCGTAGGAGCGACGAGGGAGCAAAAATACAAAGAATGTGCATTTTGAGCATGTCACTCGGCCGAGTGAAGGAGTCACTCGGCCGACCATCGAGAGCCCGCTCGACCGGCCAGATCGGACACGCGACAGACTGAGTATCAGCGTGCACTCGGCCGAGCATAGCCAGCCCACTCGGCCGAACCACGGAGACACCACTCGCCCGAGTGGCATCAAGACGACGGCAATGAAAAATCCAGAGTTACTGTAATTTGTCAGTCGATTCCCGAGTTCCGACTCAGCCGAGTGAAGAAGTCCCCTCGGCCAAAGCAAAGAAAGTCACTCGGCCGAGTGACTCCCGAGGAGCCGACCCCCAAAAGTCTGAAGTTACTGGAATTTGTCAGGGTTTGTCACTCGGCCGAATGACATTTGTCACTCGGCCGAGTGAGCCGCGCTGCTTGTAGCGTAAATTACGATTTTGAGGCTGCGCAGGGGCATTTTCGTCACAGTTTTTTGGGCGATTTTGGGGGGTATTTAACCCCAGTTTTTAACATAGTTTAGAGAGCTTTTTCAGAAATTTTTTGGCAGCCCTTTTTAGATTACTTTTAGGAGATTAGATTGAGCTTTTAGGGGGGAGAGAAAAGTGTTATTTTATTGGATGCTATTGGTTCTTTATTGGTTTGTCTCTCTCCCTATCAAAAACTCCATTTTTATTGATATATTGAATATTGCAATGAATTCTATTGATTTTATTTGTGAATTTCTATTGAATTTCATTATGAATTGTGAGTAGTTCTATCGTCTTAGGGCGTAGGGATGAACCCTACGAACCCTATTTCTAATTTGTGATGAATTGGTGAAATCATTGCTAGGATTGATTAGGGTTAGTTTGGGATTGCTATAATACGAATAGCTAGGGATTCATACCGATTGGGATTTGCAAGAGATTGGATCCCAACTCGATAGGAAGCCCTAGAAATTCAAATTGGGTTACAATTGGATTTCTCCGGAATCGATTTGCAAGAGATTGGACCGAAACTAGGGTTTTCGATTGCAATTCTACACCAATACCCGTTTGCAAGATATTGGACGGGTAGGAACTATCCCAACCTAGGTCGTAGCTCGAGTTTGCACGAGAGTGGGCTAGAGATACGATTGAACGATGACGTTGTTCTTCACGCTAGCTTACCTAGGTTAGGGTTTGCAAGAGATTGGACCCTACCCTAGGTTTGCTATAGACCGGCAATAGCACGAGAGCGATAGCTTGGTTCTACATTTAGTTGCAACTAGTTCACCTAAATTTCAAGTCTAGCAATTGTGAAACCTACGAATCACAATGACGAGATACGGTTTGTAGCGGGGATTCCCTTCTCCCTAGGCGTCTTTATTAATTTGATATTTCTTTTATACAATTGAACGACTGTGACCGCTTTATAGACAATATTTCTAGACTATTCTTATAGCCAGGTGGATTGAAGAGGACACTGTCATTTGGCCTCCTCCTGTTCGATACCCGCTCGCCGCTACACCGTGCGCTTGCGGTAAGACTAGCGAGTCTCGTCCCGGGTGTGTGTCTGGGACACGATCAGTAATATCCCACAAACTGGAAGTCGACCCGACTTCCAGACCCATGAAGCAGAAGAACAGGAACATGGGGGCAAAAAGATGAAAGCTGCAATCGAGGAAGTAGATCGACTTCTGGAAGCGTGCTTCATTCGAAAGGTCAAAAACAGCGATTGGCTCTCGAATATCGTGATAGTGAAAAAGACGAATGTCAAATGGCAAATGTGCGTCGACTACACCGATCTCAACAATCATGTCCGAAAGATAGCTACCCACTGCCCCAGATCGACCATCTAGTTGGCAATGCCTCGGGCTATGAACTCCTTAGCTTCGTGGACGCTTTCTCAGGATACAACCTGATCCAAATGGCACCGGAAGACGAAGAAAGACTTCTTTCCTCACAGATCAAGGTATTTTCCGTTATACAAAAATGCCATTTGGTTTGAAGAATGCAGGGGCCACGTACCAGCGTATGATGAATGGAGTCTTCGAGGCTCAAATCGAGCGAAACCTGGAGGTCTACGTTGATGACATGCTGGTCAAGTCGAAGAAACCGGTGGACTACATTGCAGATCTTCGAGAGACACGTGCACAAATCTGATGCTACACCCTTTGACTGAACCCCGCCCAGTGTACTTTTGGGGTCCGGTTGGAAAAGTTTCTTGGTTTCATGCTAACAAACCGAGGAATTGAGGCTAACCCCGAAAAAATCGCAGCGATCGTGACGATGAAGGAGCCCTCAACCATCAGAGAACTTCAGAGATGGGTTGGGAGAATAGCGGCTTTGGGCCGGTTCTTGTCTAAGTCAGTCGAGAGATCTTTGTCGTTCTTCAAAGTATTGAGAAAGGCGATAGCATCCCCCGCGAATGGCAAGAAGGTCGTCGAATGGGACGCAGATTGCAAGAAAGCTTTCTCCAAACTAAAAGAGTACCATCGCAGCCCATCGCTCCTGACCAAACTAGATAAGGATGACCAACTCATCATTTATCTGGCCGCTACCATGGAAGCCGTAAGCTCGGCACTCGTCAAGGAAGACTCGGGAGTGCAATGACCTATCTACTATGTCAGCCAAGTCCTTTGGGGTGCAGAAGTAAATTACTTAAGAATAGAGAAGATGATGTTTGCACTGATCCAATCTACGAGGAGGCTACTATACTTCCAAGCACACACCATCTTGGTCCTCACCGACACTCCCATGGAGCAGACCCTGAAGAGGTTGGATCGTTCGGGGAGAATGACGAAGTAGGGAGTCGAGTTGAGCAAATTTGACATCCAGTATAAGCCGATGACTGCCATCAAAGGGCAAGCTCTAGCCAGAACATGTACATGTTACTAACATACGACCCAATGCTACCTCTTCTTCCTCAACAGATCTCAATTCGTCAACCGATACAATTGAAGACAAGGGAACGTGGATCGGACAAGTGGACGGTTTTGCCACTCAAACTGGAAGCGGTGCCGGAATAATTGTCCAAACATCAACGGGCAACATATTCGAGTATATCTCTGTTTCGGTTTTCAAACCACGAATAATGGAGCGGAGTATGAAGCTGCCATCAATGGGCTCCGGTTGGCTTGAGCCCTAGGAGCAAAAGTGGTCCAACTACTCGGTGATTCCAATCTCATCGTCCACCAATTGAACGGAGGTTTTGAGGCCCGCAAGGATACAATGCAGAGCTACATGTAGATTGCTAAAGCGGAGCTCACCAAGTTCAGACGAGTAGAGATCTCCATAACAACCTACTCCAACCCCAAAGCAAATACTTGATTTAATAGTATCGAGGTTCAAACTGTAAATAGCTACGAACTCCAACTCTACACTCACCAAGTACTGTACCACACTCACCAAAATGCCAAACACTACAAATCTAGTACAAGCTCTCACTTGACTAGCCCCAACTAGTCAAGACCCCAAAAGTGATAGTCAAATAAAAAAACAAAGATCTACTAACAATATCACAAATATAAAATAAAGATAGAGTTTAGAGCGCTTAGTTTTGTGATTGTTTCGCAGTCTCTGTCAATAGGCACGTCGTTAGCTACGCTCTGACGCAAATGTTGTTCCGATCTCATGTCTGGATTTCAAGTTGTGGCTCCACAGAATTGATAGCACAGACTGGTCTGTGTGTATAGCAATCTCAGTCTATTTGTGTTCTGATGAGAGTTGTGCGCAAAGTAATTTCTTCAAACTTCAAGTGTGGGCTATGTTTGAGGAGATCATGGCAGTGGGATTCTTCTCGGTAGCAAGTATGGATGATGCGTGACTTGAGAGAGAGATCAGAGCTAGCAAGAGTAGCAATAAAAATCCACGGTAGCAAGGTTGTGTCAAGATAGCAATAGATTACGAAACCGACTTGATCAGCAACAACAACTTTCGATCTCCACGCCAACAAGTGTGACTCTTCACAGAAACAAGGAAGATCTGTGTTCTGGTCGTGGCTTTGACGAAGAGGAGTTTGTATGCTTGTTGCGGTAATGACTTTGTCTTGGTGGCAATGACTTTAGAAGTTCTCACGGCAGTAAGGCTTGAGATGTCACGGCAGCTTGATCTCGTCGACGGCAACAAGGAGTTTTGTTTGAACAAGAAACACAGCAACAAAGTGCTCTTCATGGCAGAAGGCAGAGGTTGTTGTCGGCAGTTTTGAAGCAGAGGAAGAACTGGGCAGCAAGCTGGTGTTGGATCTGGATCGTAGCCTAGAGGGGGGGTTATAAGCACAGACAACCACACGCAGTTATACGCCTAGAGTGGGGGTTATAAGCTGGTGTTGGATCTGGATCGTAGCCTATATGCTATTAAAAATATTTGTGCAACCCACGAACAACCACACGCAGTTATAAGCACAGACAGGATAATAAAATAGCAATCACAGAGTACGCACAGATATACCCTGGTTCGGTCGTCCCTACGACCTACTCCAGCCCCCGAAAGCAAATACTAGATAGATATGTAATCATGTACAGCTACAATGAGTCAAGATCCCAAATCTACTCTCACCTAGCTCGTACGCACACCACGTGCTCTACACTATCAATCTAGTCAGATGCTCTCCCTCCGTGACGACTCCCAAAGTCGTCAGGTCCCCAAAAAGTAACACAAAAGGTAATGTTTCCCCTACGAGGATCTAACACAACAACTACACAAAATAATAATAAATAGAGTTTAGGAATCTCAGTTTGTGTAGCGGCGATGTCCTCGTCAATAAGCACGGGTCAGATCAATCTGACAAGTAGTAGTCTCTGATATCCCCTCAATACTTCGGCTCGCCTCTCGATGAAACTTGCGCCTCTTTGAGAATTGCAGCTTGCACTTCTCCTCTTGATTTAATTGCAGAGATTCATATGCTCACGTTTTTGTGCCTTTGCATATAGGCCGGCCTTGGGGATGTTGTGTTCGGCTGTAACTCTTAAAATTTCGGCCTGCAAAAAAACTCAGATGAATATGTTTTGAAACAAAGAAAACAAGATGAAGGTGTGGCTCTTATTTTTGCTTGCCCCTAGAATTTTTTTTCGGCACCCTTCAATTCTTTCGGCTGTCTCCACTTCAAATTGAAGGAGTTGTGAGTGCTCTTCAAAATAAAGTGTTATGAAAAACAAAAGACAAACTCCTCTTCACAAAAATTCGTGCCTTGAAGAAAATTGTGCATGCCCTATAATTTCTTTGCACCTCTTAATCGAAAAATCTTTTGACAAACAAAACCTCCTCAAAAAAAATTGTGCACACGAAGGATTGGGGAGAAAAGATCTTGGCTGCCTTTGAGAATTTTTGTGCGGCTCTCCACCCCAACAAATTACGGCGGCTGCTACTTACAAAAAAACTTTTGTTTCCTCAAGACACAGATTTATCAAAGGGAGAAGAAAATTGGAGTGGCTCTGAGAGAATTGTTGTGTGCCTCTTTATTTTTGATCTATGGCCGTTCAAAACAATAACTCCTCTAGTTTCTTTTTGATGCCAGTGCGGCTCTGAGAAAAACAAACGATAGCCTTAAAAATGATGATCTCTCCACAAAAGGATTTCGGCAGCTTCAAGAATTTGTTTGTGCGGCAGAAGCTCTGAGAGAAAACAAATGCGGCTCTTGGCAATTTTTGAAGGTGCAGCACTTAGGGTTGTCAGGGAAGGGTTTTTAAATAATAGTTTTTGGGATGAAGTGCGGCTGCTAGAGAGATTGGTCACTGGTTTTTTAAGGCCTGGGTTTTTTTTGTTTACAACAAAAAAAATGAATGAAGGGCCTCTGTGTTTGGCCGGCCATGTGATCACCAACAAAAACAATTACGTGGCTCTCCCTCCTTTTAATATTTTGTGCAGGCCCACACATCAAAAACAAACCGTACACTCAAAAACAAAGAAATTTTGTAGCACTCAAACACCAAAACTTAAAGGCATGCGGCACTTAGGATATCGAAATGAAGAGGCAAAAAAACGAAACTGTGCTTCCTTTTATCCAATTCAAGTTAGGTTACCTCCCTTTCTCCTTTGCACTTTGACCAAATCCTTCTGTAAATTAATCGCACATTCACCGTTCCTGAAATACTTAACACACATGTTAAAGCGTTCACACACGTTTGTTATCATCAAACACGAAGTTCACAGATCGTTGCTACCAACAATCTCCCCCTTTTGATGATGAAAAACTAAATATAAGATTTGACCAATATGCTTTTCAAATAGTGTCTGTGAAAGTGTGACATGCAATAAGATATAATGATGTGCAAACACCGATATGCAAAGTTAGCAATATGCATGCTCCCCCTATTTTTGTGCTTCCCCAATATTCATTAATGATCCCCCTTAATCAAACAATCATATTTTTTACGAGCATTAATATCAAATCTTTCCCAAATTTTTCTCCCCCTTTGTAATCATCAAAAGATATAACACGAAGTCAAAAACATATACCATGCAAAAAGAGAGTATTATTAACCACTACCAACAATTGCATGCATACAATCATAGAATCATCAAGTCAAAATCCAATGATATTAAACAACGAAGACTTTAACACCAACGTGTAAAGTGTGATGATTAAAATTGAAGCACATAGAGAGAATCATTAAGAAAGTCAACCGGAACCAATCCACATTTTCCAAATAACATTCTATCACCTAGGATTGATTTTTCCCACCTCATTAAAAATGAGCTCAAGATACCACACCCCAGAACATAGCCTATAAGGACTCTTAGATGTGGGGGTGGCATTGCTTGACGAGTAAATACACCAACGCTAAAGTTTACCCATAAAGCTTATGTTGGATACTCGTGGGTAATACCGTTGCCAAGGATTGTATCCATTTTACATACGGAGCAGTTTTTTTTTCCTTTTTTTAAAATATACTTATAACAACACTTTCTTTTGCTCAATTTTTATCCATGGCAAGGTATATCATATCCCTTAGATATTCAGTTAAGTTTTCCTCCTACATTCACATTCCATACTTCATAAACGATATCTCCAAATATGCAACAATAATAATACTTGTGGAAGTGAAGTAGGTGGTGTAGAAATCAAGTTATTTTCAGTCATTGAACATGCCATGAATATTTAGAAAGATGAACATGCTCATGTAGCAAAAGTAATAATACATCAATTTCTACATAGATATGAAAATCATTCGTGCATACTTTAATAATGAATCAAAGAGAAAGATACACATTTAAGCACCATTTTTTTTATTTTCAGTTTTTTTTAAATATGCATGAAGTACTAATAAAGCAAACATGAGATGCAATCACACAAACAAAAAGAATCATGCACACATATCAATGCAACTACTAGCACATAAACAAAGAAAAGTCACGCACATACAAAAAAACTATGAAGATATTCATTAAGTTCAAAGAATGAGATATACCTTCGTGTCGCCGTTTGACTAAGGAGCTAAAAAGTAATGAGACATTCAATTTATTGCTCCTCGTCAAATTTCCATCCACCTACAAAAGAGGTGTCGTGTGTGACCTTGGAATCCAACAAGGTCCACTCACGTTAGTCATCAAAGATTTAGTAACCCATATTTGTTTGAACTTAATATTTTTGTTCCTATATTTGCAATGATATGAAGTATGACCAACGCATCCACATGTAAAGCACTTAGCATGAAAATTTCCAACCTTTGTTGATTCAATGTGAACTTTTCTATATTTTGATTTTTCAACATTTTTAAGACCATATCCTAGTCCTCGCCTATTATTGCCATAAAGTTGATTTCCAAGAATAATGTCCAAATTTTGTTTTCCAATGGAAAATCTCTTTATTGACAATTCTAGGGTAGTGACTTTGGATTTCAAGATATCATTTTCATTCACAAGCAAAGTGCATTTACTAATGAAAGCTTGCTTGTTTTCCTCTTCTTTCTTTTCAAAATCCCTCATTTTTTCTCTAAGGTCAAGATTTAGCGTGTTAATCTTTTCAGAAAGCAATTCATTTTCAACTTCAAGCTTTGTCTTATCTAGCTTATACATGCTAATATCCTTTAATAAAGAGGGACATGAAAGACAATCAGTTTTTTCAGACAAGCTAGCTTTCTCTTTTTCTAACATAGTAATGGTAGATTTGCATGCAACAAGCTCTTGTTTAATATTTTTCATTTCTATAGACATGTCATATTCAGTTTGTTGCATATCAAAATTATCATTTCTATAACATTCCACATCAGCTTCTAGCTCATCAATTCTATGTTGCATTCCTTTACAGATTTCTAAGAATTCAGCTTTAGTGGGAGATTCTACCTCATTGTGTTTGGCCATTAATGCCATGCAGGAGTCTGCTTCATGTTCCTCATCCTCCTCCTCAGCTTCGCTATCCATGTCCCACGTCAGCACTTTCGTTTTTCCTTTAGCAACTTGAGCTGTGTGTTGTTGTGGGCAATCTTTTATGTGGTGCCCTTTCTTCCTGCATTTAAAACATTCACTTCTATTAATAGCTTTCTGATCATAGGAATTTCTACCAAAATTAGATTTATTAGAACGAATGAACCTTTTTCCCATCTCAGCTCTTCCTTGATCAGTCTTGTTTCAGAGTGTTTTCTCACTACAAAGCGTTGACCGTGGAGAACCCGGTCAACGTGGTCAAGGGGCCCGCTTTGGGTCCCTCGGGGGCTTCGAATAGGTGCAGAAGGGGCGAGGGGAAGCCTCGGCCCAGGTTGAGATGCTCGGCCTCGGACAGGTGTGCTCGGCCTCGGCTGGAAGGGGGACGAGGGGAAGCCTCAGTCGCCCGGGTAGACGCACGGCCGACGGGTGGCGAGGGAGAGTCTCGAACCCGATTAGGACGCTCGGCCTCGGTAGGACGTGCTCGGCCACGGCAGGCTGACGGTGAGGGGAAGCCTCACTGTCCGGTTGATCGAGTGGTCGGAGAGGGGCGTGGGGTAGCCTCGGCCCGTTGATCTGTTGTCCACCTGCACAGACAAGAACGCTCGTCAGGGGGCCGGACCTTGGTTCCGGCCAAATCCCCTCCGATGCCTAAGTCAGATAGAGATCTGAGAAAGGAGGCCCGGCGGAGACGGTCCGACTCGTGAGGAGATCGTAATGGCGTCTCTCGGCGCGAGCGGGGGAGGAAGGAGATGAATTGGGGGAACGAGGTCGTTGATGGAGTACCTTAGGTTTTGTTACCTGAGATGCCGTCCCTTTCTTCGTCGTCTTCCTGGCCCTTTTGTAGAGCCCCGGCGTGATCGCCTCTGACCCACGTCCCACGTCTGCCATTGATCGTGCCCCATCAGTCCCCCCTCGCCGCCGCTCTCTCCGCCCTGCCAGCACCCCCATTATCGCCATTTAGTGGCCGCGCGTCCGAGGGAGTGGTTTTCGCAGGAGTGGGCGAGCGACCAACGGGTTATTGGGGCCGGGTCGGATCGACGTTCGAGAAGGTCCCTTGTAGGGCCTTTGTCGAATGGGCTTTGAGGACGCAGATGGGCTTTTCACCAGTAGTCGGGCTCCTGGGCTCGTGCTTTACGGGCCTCGGCCAAATAGGCGTAACAATTGCCCCCATCGGTCGGGTTGATCGGCCTCGGCCGGTTCGGCTCGGCCGATGTGACCTCTGCCGATTTTGACAGGCTCTCCAGTCGATGCCGACTCATTTATTAGTCATCATCATGAGTTAGCCCGTTCGATGTTTTTAAGGCGCGGGTTCCGAAGCGCCGTCGGCCTTCAGATGTTGCCACGTGTAGCGGCAGGCTTATCCCTGCCGCTCGCGGAGTCGTCTTAAGTGGAGAAGCCGAGGGATTCGTGAGCCGCAATCCCATCGTCTTTCTTCTTTGCGCTGATCCCCCTTCTGTCTGAGTTCTGCCCCATGTCGTCTTCCTCTGCTACGGGTTCGGTTCGGTCGGAGCGCGATGCGGCTCCGGGTCTGGCGGGTGGCACTCCTTCGGCGATTAGTCAGCACGGGGATGATCTTTCAGGGGTTCCTTCTGAGGCCTTGGCGTGGCCTTCGTCGATCTGTGCCACCGCCATCGGGAGCATGCGCTCCTCCTACCTGCTTCCGCCCTACTCGGCTCGTGCCCCTGGGGCTGACGAGCGGATCTGCTCTCCTGGTCCTAACGAGGTCGGAATATATGAGAAGTGCTTCCACTTTGGGCTCCGTTTCCCGCTTCATCCTTTTATCGTTGAGTTCCTTCAGGCCCATAATGTGTGCTTGTGTCAATTCTGTCCCAACGCCGTCGGGATCCTCGTCGGGTTCGTTGTCGTCTGCATGCTGAAGGGTGTGATGCCCTCTCTCCGCCTCTTCGCCCAGTTCTACCGCCTGAGCCTCCACCAATCGGGGGCGTGGATTTACATCAGCGCCCGCCTGAAGATGTCCCTGGTGCTGGGGTTGCCGAGCTCCCTGAAACGCTGGAAGGGGGAATACGTGTTCGTCACGTTCCCCTCGAGTGTACCCTTCCCGGCTCGGTGGGTGGCGGCCGGTGCCGTTGTTCTTAACCTGGGTGAGCCGTCGGCCGCAAGCAGCAGACAGCGAGGGACATGCTGGCAATTCCTACGAGGGAGCGTTCGACCGACTTCCTCTTTAGCGACCACAATTTGCGTAAGACGGTGTGGCCCCTAGGTAAGCTGCTCCGAACGTTCGCCTCTCGGAGTCGCCCGGGTTCTGCTCTGTCTCTCATTTCTTCTTTGAGTGCAGGTGGGTTCCCTCTCGGTCCTTCTCCTGCCAGCGCTCTTGTGCAGGTCCCAAACCTGGATCCGCGCAGAAGGGACCATGTGTTGGCGGTCCGGAAGAAGCAGCGGGTGGTGACCACGTCCGGAGGTTCGAAGCGAAAGAAGATGTCGTCTCCCTCTCTCCCCTTGCAGGGGTCTCCCAAGAGGCTCTGTGAGGGGGTCGAGGGGGTCGGCGTCCAGCCGACTGCCGACCGACCTCACCCTGCTCCCGTTGAGGTTGCCTGGCCGTGGGCCGGCCCTTCACCTCTCCTGGACGGCTCTCTCCCTGACGCTTACAGTCGATATCTTGGGGCGTTCCGCTCCGCTCCTGGCGAGTTCCCTTCGCCAGGAGAGGGTCTTCTTTGTCCACGCTTTCCAGTGGGGGAGAAGGAGTCGGTGTTCTCGAGCCGTGGAGCCGCCGCTCGAGTGGCCGAGAACTGTTGTCTCCCTCCCGACCAGGCGGTGTTGGACGAAGTCAGAGGCGATTGCTTGGCTACCTTCGTGATCCAGGCTGGTCAACAGGTAGTGCGTCTCTGCTTGTCCCCCCGTTCTCCAGCTGCTTTTGTCGTCTTACCTTCGTCGCTTTGGCACAGTTGTCCTCGGTGGGCCTCTCGATGAGGCGCCAATTCGCGGCTCTTCCCAAAGCCAAATCAGTGGCCGGGCCAGGCCCTGAGGTCCCTGGCGAGGAGGGGGAGGAAGCTAGTCAGTTAGAGGAAGCGCGGGTTCAGTCCCTGAACTCCCGAATAACCGAGCTGTCCTCTGCCCTGGAGGTGGCGGATCGGGAGAGAGCCGTGGCACTGGCCGCGAAGTCAGAGGCCGAGACACGGCTCGCCTCTCTTTCAAAAGATGTCGGCGCGCCTGGAGGAGTCAAGCAGATCCCCGACCCAGCTGTTGCCTCCGAAGCCTCGGAGCTCTCCGATCGTCTAGATGCAGCGGAGGAGCAGGCGAGGGCCCTTGCAGCCCAACTCGCGGAGAAATCCCGGGAGATCGAGACGGAGAGGGCGGAGCACCAACGCCAGGTCGAGACCTTAGAGGCCCGGCTGCGTGGGCTCGAGGAGGTGGATCCGGCCCGGATCGCTCGGGATGCCGTGGCGGAGTATGCCACCTCCTTTGTGGAGACCGCCTTATTGACGTCGTTCGAGAAGGGTTTCGCCCGGTGCCAGTCCGAGATCCAAAAGAAGTTCCCGCTCTCGGGGATTGACTTCGAGAAACTTCGGATGCACTCTGACGCCGAACAGAGTAAGGGGGGAGACCCTAGTGAGCTGCCAGCCTGTGGCTCCACCGGTGCCCCCGGAGAAGAATGAGGGAGGGGAATGCCCCTCGACCTCTTAGTGTATCCCTCTGTATACCTTGTCGCTTTATCTGGAAAGGAATGAATTTAAAACAAATTTATTTCATAGGAAGTGATACATCTATTGAAAGTATTTGCGTAAATGCTCCGCATTCCAAGTGTGAGTGAGAACTCTCCCTTCCATGTCGGCTAGTCGGTAGGCTGTGGGTCCGAGGACCTCGACGACTTTGTAGGGTCCCTCCCATCTAGCCGCGAGCTTCCCTTTGCGAGCGGTATCGGTGGTGAAGCCCGCCTTCCGGAGGACCAGGTCCCCGAGGTGGAAGCTTCTCCCCCGCACCCGAGCGTTGTAGTATCGGGCCACCTTCTGCTTTTGGCAGACGATGGTGGCCAGTGACTGCTCCCGTCGATCGTCGAGGAGCTCCAGGCTGAGCCCTAGGCCCTGCGAGTTCCGGTCTTCGTCAAAGTATTTGAGGCGGAGAGATTCTTCCCCCAATTCGACCGGTACCACCGCCTCGGCCCCGTAGGTGAGCATGAAGGGGGTCTCGCCAGTAGCCTCCTTGTGGGTCGTCCGGTATGACCAGAGTATCCCGGGGAGCTCTTCCGGCCAATTCCCTTCGGCGTCCTTCACTTTCTTCCGGAGGGGCTCTATGATACACTTGTTGGCCGCTTCTGCCATCCCGTTGGTTTGGGGGTGTGCTACCGAGGCAAAGAGGAGCCTGATTCCCCATTCCTCGCAAAAATCTTTAAACCCTGCTGAATCGAACTGCTTCCCGTTGTCTGTGACGATGGCCCGTGGTACTCCGAATCGGGAGATGATGGAATTCCACACGAAGCTTTTCGCTTTCTTCCACGTGATGGTTGCCAACGGCTCGGCCTCGATCCACTTGGTGAAGTAGTCCACTGCCACGATCAGGTGTTTCTGCTGCCCTCGTCCTGGCTTGAACGGTCCGAGGATGTCGAGCCCCCATTTCGCAAAGGGGAGGGGGCTCACGATGGGGATGAGCTCTGACGGAGGAGTCGAGATGTGGTGGGCGTACCTCTGGCATTCTTGGCATCTCTGTACGTAGCTTGTAGCATCTTTGGCCAAGGTCGGCCAGTAGTACCCCTGCCTTAAGATCTTCTGCGCGACTATCTTGCCCCCGTGGTGATTCCCGCAGATCCCGTCGTGAACCTCCCGTAGGACGTAGTCAGCTTCTTGCGGTCCGATGCACTTCAGGTATGGGAGGACGTCCGTCTTGGTCCAGCGTCTCCGGTAGAGCGTCCCCTCATGGATCACGTATCGGAGTGCTTTTCTCTCCAGGGTTCGGCACTCATCCCCATCGGCCGGCACCTCTCCGTGGGTGAGGTATCGGATGATCGGGTCCATCCAGGTGGGCTCTTGGTCGATCGCCATCACCTCGTGCTCCATCGTGCTGGGGGACGGCAGGTTCTCCACGTAGATGGTGCGGCCCAGCTCCTTTGGCAAGGACGAGGCCAGTTTTGACAACGCATCGGCCCGCACATTCTCTGATCGTGGGAGGTGTAAGACCTCCACGTCCTTGAATTTGGACATCGCCGCTCTGGCGACCGGGAGATATCTTTGCATCGCCTCCTCCCGTGCTTCGTAGCTCCCTAAGAGTTGGTTGACAATGAGCTTCGAGTCGCTGAGGAGGCGGACAGACTCGGCCCCGAGCTCCAGGGCTAGCCTCAGGCCGTTGATCACAGCTTCGTATTCCCCCACGTTGTTCGTGGCCGGGAACTCGAACCGCAACGCGTATTCCGCGATGTTCCCCTCCGGAGATCGGATCGCAATCCCAGCCCCTCCTCCAGACTGCGTGGCCGACCCGTCCACATGAACTATCCACGCTCCTGGATCCTCTGGTTGAGAGTGGTCAGTCGAAAGAAAGGACAAGGGTTGAGCAGTTACCGTCCCCGGGCCTTATCCCTCTGGGGGGCCATTTCCTTCCGTCGTGCATTCGGTGATGAAGTCGGCTAGGGCCTGTCCCTTGATGGCGGTGCGCGGTTTGAATCGGAGGTCGAACTCGCTCAGTTCCACTCCCCAGTTCAGCATCCTCCCCATTCGATCGAATCTCTTGAGGTTCTGCTCCAGCTGCGAGTCGGTCAGGATCAGTATGGTGTGGGCTTGGAAATAAGGTCGGAGCCTTCGCGCTGAGAGGACGAGGGCATACGCCAGCTTCTCCATGGGCGAGTATCGCACCTCCGCCCCCTTCAAGATCCGGCTCGTGTAATATACCGGCCATTGCACCCCGCCGTCCTCCCAGATCAGCACCGAACTCACAGCTTCTTCCGCGCACGCCAGGTAAAGGCTCAGCGACTCCCCTTCCCGGGGTTTGGACAGGAGAGGGGGGCTGCGGAGGTACTCTTTGAGGTCCCCGAACGCCCGGGAGCAGTCTTCGTCCCAGAGTATTGTCTTCCTATTGTTCGGAGGTTCCGCGATTGCTTTCCTCATGACCTTGAAGAAGGGAAGCGATCTTTCCGCTGATTTGGAAAGGAATCGCCCCAGGGCTGCGATGCGCCCGTTCAGCCTCTGTAGCTCCTTGATCGTCGTCGGCTCGCGCATGTTAACCAGCGCATCGATCTTGTCGGGATTAGCTTCGATACCACGATTAGTTATCATAAATCCCAAGAATTTTCCAGATCTTACCCCGAACGTGCATTTCGCGGGATTGAGCCGAATGTGGTGTCGCCGCAACCGCTCGAAGGTT
Source organism: Scilla litardierei (assembly GCA_030789695.1). Lineage (NCBI taxonomy): Eukaryota > Viridiplantae > Streptophyta > Magnoliopsida > Asparagales > Asparagaceae > Scilla > Scilla litardierei. The sequence goes on from CM061131.1 coordinate 103,242,529, forward strand.
TCCCACAAGTCGGTGATGTGGTCTTCCGGTCGCCTTGACTTGACAAGCATGTCGTCGACATAGACTTCCAGGTTCCTTCCGATCTGGGAGCTGAACACCTTGTTGACCATTCTCTGGTAGGTGGCCCCCGCGTTCTTCAAGCCAAAGGGCATCTTCCTGTAGCAGTAGGTTCCCCGGTCCGTCGTGAAGGCAGTCATCTCTTCGTCCCGGGGGTCCATCTGGACTTGATTGTATCCGGAGTAAGCTTCCATGAAGCTTAGCATCTCGTATCCCGAGGCATTGTCCACCAGGTGGTCGATGCGCGGTAGTGGGTAGCTATCCTTGGGGCAGGCCTTGTTGAGGTCGCTGAAGTCCACGCACATTCGCCACTTCCCGTTGGGTTTTTTGACCATCACCACGTTCGACAGCCACTCCGGGTACCAGACTTCTCGTATGAAGCCGGCATCGAGGAGACGCTCCACTTCCTCGGAGGCTGCCTTCATCTTCTCGCCGCCCAGGTTACGCTTCTTCTGCCTAACCGGTTTGAAGTTGGGGTCGACGTTGATCTGGTGGACGATCACCTGGGGGTCCACGCCGGGCATGTCTTCGGGCGACCAGGCGAAGATGTCCAGGTTCGCCTCCAGGCATTCGATCAGCTGATCCCTCAGGTCCGGGCTCAGCCCTCTCCCGATCGAGACGAACCGGCCCTCGATGCCCGTGACTGGGATTTGCTCCTGCTCCTGCGCAGGGGTGGGCCTGGGCCCACTCCTTAAGTCGAGCGCGGCCATCCGGTCAGCTAGACGATCTTCGGGACCTTCCTCCGCCAGTTGATAGCAGGTATTCGGTCTCCCCGCGTCGCCTTCGACTTGCCCCATCCCCCCCGGCGTTCGGAACTTAATGGTCCGATGGAGGGTCGAGACCACCGCGCCGACGGCGTTAAGTAGGGGTCGGTCGATGATCCCATTGTATTCCGACCCGATCCCCAATACGATGAATTCCACCGCTAGGGTCACAGAGTCTGGTGTGTTTCCGAGCGTTACCGGGAGATGGATAGTGCCGATGATGGGGGTGGAGTGACCCGTGAATCCGACCACGGGACCCGAACGAGGTCGCAAGTCTCCTTTCTGCCGGCCCATCTTCTCCCGGGTTGACATAAATAGGACGTCACAGGAGCTGCCGGTGTCGACAAGCAGCCGTCGTACTAAGGTAGTGTCTATGACCACTGATACCACCAAAGCCACGTCCGAGCTGCGTGCCGTTATGGGCGCACTCGGTCTCCCAACCGGTGGGGAAGGGGAGGGCATCCCGGCCCTTTCCTCACGACTCTCCTCGCGTCGGTCCCGTGCCCATTCTTGGCAACGATGGCGGGGCGTGTCGCCCCGCGTCGGGGCCTCGCCCTTCTTTCGCCGAGAGGAGGGAGGCCGCGTCATCGCAGATGTGGTTTGTTTCTTCGTGGGACGATCTTCGTTTCCCACAGACGGCGCCAGATGTTTCAGAGTGTTTTCTCACTACAAAGCGTTGACCGTGGAGAACCCGGTCAACGTGGTCAAGGGGCCCGCTTTGGGTCCCTCGGGGGCTTCGAATCGGTGCAGAAGGGGCGAGGGGAAGCCTCGGCCCAGGTTGAGATGCTCGGCCTCGGACAGGTGTGCTCGGCCTCGGTTGGAAGGGGGACGAGGGGAAGCCTCAGTCACCCAGGTAGACGCACGGCCGACGGGTGGCGAGGGAGAGTCTCGAACCCGATTAGGACGCTCGGCCTCGGTAGGACGTGCTCGGCCACGGCAGGCTGACGGTGAGGGGAAGCCTCACTGTTCGGTTGATCGAGTGGTCGGAGAGGGGCGAGGGGTAGCCTCGGCCCGTTGATCTGTTGTCCACCTGCGCAGACGAGAACGCTCGTCAGGGGGCCAGACCTTGGTTCCGGCCAAATCCCCTCCGATGCCTAAGTCAGATAGAGATCTGAGAAAGGAGGCCCGGCGGAGACGGTCCGACTCGTGAGGAGATCGTAATGGCGTCTCTTGGCGCGAGCGGGGGAGGAAGGAGATGAATTGGGGGAACGAGGTCGTTGATGGAGTACCTTAGGTTTTGTTACCTGAGATGTCGTCCCTTTCTTCGTCGTCTTCCTGGCCCTTTTGTAGAGCCCCGGCGTGATCGCCTCTGACCCACGTCCCACGTCCGCCATTGATCGTGCCCCATCAGTCCCCCCTCGCCGCCACTCTCTCCGCCCTGCCAGCACCCCCATTATCGCCATTTAGTGGCCACGCGTCCGGGGGAGTGGTTTTCGCAGGAGTGGGCGAGCGACCAACGGGTTATTGGGGCCGGGTCGGATCGACGTTCGAGAAGGTCCCTTGTAGGGCCTTTGTCGAATGGGCTTTGAGGACGCAGATGGGCTTTTGACCAGTAGTCGGGCTCCTGGGCTCGTGCTTTACGGGCCTCGGCCAAATAGGCGTAACAAGTCTGAATGTATCTCCTGAAGTTTCTGACCATTAGGGCTTGCTCTTCATCAAGATCGTCGTCGTTAGCTTGAAGAGCTAATGGTGTGGAAGCTTTGGTCTTCTCTTCAGGTTTCTCTCTGGCTTCTATACTCTGCAACTCAATCTCATGTGACATTAGGTTGCCTATCAAGTCCTCCACTTTCATTGTTGACAAGTCCTTATCTTCTTGAATAGCGGTGACTTTAGGCCTGAACGAGCTTGGTAGCGCCCTTAAGATCTTTCGTACCTGTTCATGGCTAGAGTATGGCTTACCGAGGGAACTGGATTTGTAGACGATGTCTGTGAACCTTGCAAACATGTCTTTAACTGATTCTATTGGTAGCATGCGGAAGCTCTCATATTCAATGCTCAGCAACGCAAGTCTGGATTCCTTTACTTGCGATGTTCCCTCGTGTGTCACCTCCAGAGTATGCCAGATTTCCGGCACAGTTAGACAATGTGAGATGCGATTAAACTCAGATTTATCAAGAGATCATATAAGCACATTCATAGCTTTACCATTAAGAGTATAAAGTTTCTTATCAGCTAAATCCCACTTGTCTTTAGGCTTAATCATAATAGTGTCTTCAATTTTAATAGTGGGTAGATTATAACCATTTTCAACAATATCCCACACATCATAATCTACAGACACTAGATAGATTTTCATTCTAGCCTTCCAATATGCAAAGTCTACACCGTTAAACTTAGGGGGACGGGCTATAGACTGACCTTCAGTAAAAGCACAATCAGATATATTCATGGTCATCTAAAAATCTAGACTAGATCCTCTAAACTGGCTCTGATACCACTTGTTGGATCTGGATCATAGCCTAGAGGGGGGGGTGAATAGGCTATTAAAAATATTCGTACAACCCACGAACAACCACACGCAGTTATAAGCACAGACAGGATAATAAAATAGCAATCACAGAGTACGCACAGATATACCCTGGTTCGGTCGTCCCTACGACCTACTCCAGCCCCCGAAAGCAAATACTAGATAAATATGTAATCCTGTACAGCCACAATGAGTCAAGATCCCAAATCTACTCTCACCTAGCTCGTACGCACACCATGTGCTCTACACTATCAATCTAGTCAGATGCTCTCCCTCCGTGACGACTCCCAAAGTCGTCAGGTCCCCAAAAAGTAACACAAAAGGTAATGTTTCCCCTACGAGGATCTAACACAACAACTACACAAAATAATAATAAATATAGTTTAGGAATCTCAGTTTGTGTAGCGGTGATGTCCTCGTCAATAAGCACGGGTCAGATCAATCTGACAAGTAGTAGTCTCTGATATCCCCTCAATACTTCGGCTCGCCTCTCGATGAAACTTGTGCCTCTTTGAGAATTACAGCTTGCACTTCTCCTCTTGATTTAATTGCAGAGATTCATATGCTCACGTTTTTGTGCCTTTGCATATAGGCCGGCCTTGGGGATGTTGTGTTCGGCTGTAACTTTTAAAATTTCGGCCTGCATAAAAAACTCAGAAGAATATGTTTTGAAACAAAGAAAACAAGATGAAGGTGTGGCTCTTATTTTTGCTTGCCCCCGGAATTTTTTTCGGCACCCTTCAATTCTTTCGGCTGACTCCACTTCAAATTGAAGGAGTTGTGAGTGCTCATCAAAATAAAGTGTTATGAAAAATAAAAGACAAACTCCTCTTCACAAAAATTCGTGCCTTGAAGAAAATTGTGTGTGCCCTATAATTTCTGTGCACCTCTTAATCGAAAAATCTTTTGACAAACAAAACCTCCTCAAAAAAAAAATTGCGCACACGAAGGATTGGGGAGAAAAGATCTTGGCTGCCTTTGAGAATTTTTGTGCGGCTCTCCACCTGTTTCGGAGTGTTTTCTCACTACAATGCGTTGACCGTAGAGAACCCGGTCAACGTGGTCAAGGGACCTGCTTTGGGTCCCTCGGGGGCTTCGAATCGGTGCAGAAGGGGCGAGGGGGAGCCTCGGCCCTGGTTGAGTCGCTCGGCCTCGGACAGACGCGCTCGGCCTCGGCTGGGAGGGGGACGAGGGGTAGCCTCAGTCGCCCGGGTAGATGCACGGCCGTCTGGCGGCGAGGGTGAGTCTCAGACCCGATTAGGACGCTCGGCCTCGGTAGGGCGTGCTCGGCCAAGGAAGGCTGAGGGTGAGGGGAAGCCTCACCGTCCGGTTGATCGAGTGGTCGGAGAGGGGCGAGGGGTAGCCTCGGCCCGTTGATCTGTTGTTCACCTGTGTAGACGAGAACGCTCGTCAGGGGGCCGGACCTTGGTTCCGGCCAAATCCCCTCCGATGCCTAAGTCAGATAGAGATCTGAGAAAGGAGGCCCGGCGGAGACGGTCCGACTCGTGAGGAGATCGTGACGGCGTCTCTCGGCGCGAGCGGGGGAGGAAGGAGATGAATTGGGGGAACGAGGTCGTTGATGGAGTACCTTAGGTTTTGTTACCTGAGATGCGGTCCCTTTCTTCGTCGTCTTCCTGACCCTTTTGTAGAGCTCCCAGCGTGATTGGCTCTGGCCCACGTCCCACGCCCGCCATCGATCGTGCCCCATCCGTCCCCCCTCGCCGCCGCCCTCTCCGCCATGCCAGCACCTCCCCATTATCGCCATTTAGTGGTCGCGTGTCCGGTGGAGCGGTTTTCGCAGGAGTGGGCGAACGACCAACGGGTTATGGGGGCCGGGTCGGATCGACGTTTCGAGAAGGTCCCTTGTAGGGCCTTTGCCGAATGGGCTTTCAGGATGCAGGTGGGCTCTTGGGCTCGTGCTTTATGGGTCTCGGTCAAATAGGCGTAACAATTGCCCCCATCGGTCGGGTTGATCGGCCTCGGCCGGTTCGGCTCGGCCGATGTGACCTCTGCAGATTTTGACAGGCTCTCCAGTCGATGCCGACTCATTTATTAGTCGTCATCATGAGTTAGCCCGTTCGATGTTTTTAAGGCGCGGGTTCCGAAGCGCCGTCGGCCTTCAGATGTTGCCACGTGTAGCGGCAAGCTTATCCCTGCCGCTCGCGGAGTCGTCTTAAGTGGAGAAGCCGAGGGATTCGTGGGCCGCCATCCCATCATCTTTCTTCTTTGCGCTGATCCCCCTTCTGTCTGAGCTTTCCCCCATGTCGTCTTCCTCTGCTACGGGATCGGTTCGGTCGGAGCGCGACGCGGCTCCGGGTCTGGCGGGTGGCACTCCTTCGGCGATCAGTCAGCACGGGGATGATCTTTCAGGGGTTCCTTCTGAGGTCATGGCGTGGCCTTCGTCGATCTGTGCCACCGCCATCGAGAGCATGCGCTCCTCCTACCTGCTCCCGCCCTACTCGGCTCGTGCCCCTGGGGCTGACGAGCGGATCTGCTCTCCTGGTCCCAATGAGGTCGGAATATATGAAAAGTGCTTCCACTTCGGGCTCTGTTTCCCGCTTCATCCTTTTATCGTTGAGTTCCTTCAGGCCCACAATGTGTGCTTGTGTCAATTCTGTCCCAACGCCGTCGGGATCCTCGTCGGGTTCGTTGTCGTCTGCATGCTGAAGGGTGTGGTGCCCTCTCTCCGCCTCTTTGCCCAGTTCTACCGCCTGAGCCTCCACCAATCGGGGGCGTGGATTTACATCAGCGCCCGCCCGAAGATGTCCCTGGTGCTGGGGTTGCCGAGTTCTCTGAAACGCTGGAAGGGGGAATACGTGTTCGTCACATTCCCCTCGAGCGTACACTTCCCGACACGGTGGGTGGCGGCCGGTGCCGTTGTTCTCAATCTGGGTGAGCCGACGGTCGCTGAGCAGCAGACGGCGAGGGACATGTTGGCGATTCCTCCGAGGGAGCGCTCGATCGACTTCCTCTTTAGTGACTTTAATTTGCGTAAGACGGTGTGGCCCCTAGGTAAGCTGCTCCGTGCGTTCGCCCCTCGAGATCGTCCAGGTTCCGCTCTGTCTCTCATTTATCCTTTGAGTGCAGGTGGGTTCCCTCTCGGTCCTTCTCCCGCCAGCGCTCTCGTGCAGGCTTCAAACCCGGATCCGCGCAGAAGGGACCATGTGTTGGCGGTCCGGAAGAAGCAGCGGGTTGTGACCGTATCCGGAGGCTCGAAGAGAAAGAAGATGTCGTCTCCCTCTCTCCCCTTGCAGGGATCTCCCGAGAGGCTCCGTGGGGGGGTCGAGGGGGCCGACGTTCAGCCGACCGCTGACCGACCTCATCCTGCTCCCGTTGAGGTTGCCTGGCCGTGGGCCGGCCCTTCACCTCTTTCGGACGGCTTTCTCCCTGATGCTTACAGTCGGTATCTGGGGGCGTTCCGCTCCGCTCCTGGCGAGTTCCCTTCGTCAGGGGAGGGTCTTCTTCGTCCACGCTTTCCAGTGGGTGAGAAGGAGTCGGTGTTCTCGAGCCGTGGAGCCGCCGCCCGAGTGGCCGAGAACTGTTGCCTCCCTCCCGACCAGGCGGTGTTGGACGGAGTCAGAGGTGATTGCTTGGCTACCTTCGTGATCCAGGCTGGTCCACAGGTAGTGCGTCTCTGCTTGTCCCCCCGTTCTCCAGCCGCTTTTGCCCTCTCACCTTCGTTGCTTTGGTACAGTTGTCCTCGGTGGGCCTCTCGATGAGGCGCCAATTCGCGGCTCTTCCCAAAGCCAAATCCGTGGCTGGGCTAGGCCCTGAGGTCCCTGGCGAGGAGGAGGAGGAAGCTGGTCAGTTGGAGGAAGCGCGGGTCCAATCCCTGAACTCCCGCATAACTGAGCTGTCCTCTGCCCTGGAGGCGGCGGATCGCGAGAGAGCCGTGGCTCTGGCCGCGAAGTCCGAGGCCGAGACGCGGCTCGCCTCTCTTTTAAAAGACGTCGACGCGTCTGGAGGAGTCAAGCAGATCCCCGGCCCGGCTGCTGCCCCCGACGCCTCGGAGCTGTCCGATCGTCTGGATGCGGCGGAGGAGCAGGCGAGGGCCCTTGCTGCCCAACTAGGAGAGAAATCCCGGGAGATCGAGAAGGAGAAGGCGGAGGACCAACGCCAGGTAGAGACCTTAGAGGCCCAGCTGCGTGGGCTCGAGGAGGTGGATCCGGCCCGGATCGCTCAGGATGCCGTGGCGGAGTATGCCACCTCCTTTGTGGAGACCGCCTTGGCGACGTCGTACGAGAAGGGCTTCGCCCGGTGCCAGTCCGAGATCCAAAAGAAGTTCCCGCTCTCGGAGATTGACTTCGAGAAACTTCGGATGTACCCTGACGCCGAACAGAGCAAGGGGGGAGGCCCTAGTGAGCTGCCAGCTTGTGGCTCCGCCGGTACCCCCGGGGAAAATTGAGGGAGGGGAATGCCCCTCGACCTCTTCGCGTATCCCTCTGTATGCCTTTTCGCTTTATCTGGAAAGGTGTGAAATTAAAACAAATTTATTTCATAGGAAGTGATACATCTATTGAAAGTATTTGCGTAAATATTCTGCATTCCAAGTGTGAGTGAGAACTCTCCCTTCCATGTCGGCTAGTCGGTAGGCTGCGGGTCCGAGGACCTCGACGACTTTGTAGGGTCCCTCCCATCTAGCCGCGAGCTTCCCTTTGCGAGCGGTATCGGTGGTGAAGCCCGCTTTCCGGAGGACCAGGTCCCCGAGGTGGAAGCTCCTCCCTCGCACCCGAGCGTTGTAGTATCGGGCCACCTTCTGCTTTTGGCGGACGATGGTGGCCAGTGACTGCTCCCGTCGCTCGTCGAGGAGCTCCAGGCTGAGCCCTAGGCCCTGCGAGTTCCGGTCTTCGTCAAAGTATTTGAGGCGGAGAGATTCTTCCCCCAATTCGACTGGTACCACCGCCTCGGCCCCGTAGGTGAGCATGAAGGGGGTCTCGCCCGTAGCCTCCTTGTGGGTCGTCCGGTATGACCAGAGTATCCCGGGGAGCTCTTCCGGCCAGTTCCCTTCGGCGTCCTTTACTTTCTTTCGGAGGGGCTCTATGATACACTTGTTGGCCGCCTCTGCCATCCCGTTGGTTTGGGGGTGTGCCACCGAGGCAAAGAGGAGCTTGATTCCCCATTCCTCGCAAAAATCTTTAAACCCTGCTGAATCAAACTGCTTCCTGTTGTCTGTGACGATGGCCCGTGGTACTCCGAATCGAGAGATGATGGAATTCCACACGAAGCTTTTCGCTTTCTTCCACGTGATGGTCGCCAACGGCTCAGCCTCGATCCACTTGGTGAAGTAGTCCACTGCCACGATCAGGTGCTTCCGCTGCCCTCGTCCTGGCTTGAACGGTCCGAGGATGTCGAGCCCCCATTTCGCAAAGGGGAGGGGGCTCACGATGGGGATGAGCTCTGACGGAGGAGTCGAGATGTGGTGGGCATACCTCTGGCATTCTTGGCATTTCTGCACGTAGCTTGTAGCATCTTTGGCCAAGGTCGGCCAGTAGTACCCCTGCCTTAAGATCTTCTGCGCGACTATCTTGCCCCCGTGGTGATTCCCGCAGATCCCGTCGTGAACCTCCTGTAGGACGTAGTCAGCTTCTTGCGGTCCGATGCACTTCAGGTATGGGAGGACGTCCGTCTTGGTCCAGCGTCTCCGGTAGAGCGTCCCCTCATGGATCACGTATCGGAGTGCTTTTCTCTCCAGGGTTCGGCGCTCATCCCCATCGGCCGGCACCTCTCCGTGGGTGAGGTATCGGATGATCGGGTCCATCCAGGTGGGCTCTTGGTCGATCGCCATCACCTCGTGCTCCATCGTGCTGGGGGACGGCAGGTTCTCTACGTAGATGGTGCGGCCCAGCTCCTTTGGCGAGGACGAGGCCAGTTTTGACAACGCATCGGCCCGCGCATTCTCTGATCGTGGGAGGTGTAAGACCTCCACGTCCTTGAATTTGGACATCGCCGCTCTGGCGACTGGGAGATATCTCTGCATCGCCTCCTCCCGTGCCTCGTAACTCCCTAAGAGTTGGTTGACAATGAGCTTCGAGTCGCTGAGGAGGCGGACGGACTCGGCCCCGAGCTCCAGGGCCAGCCTCAGGCCGTTGATCACAGCTTCGTATTCCGCCACGTTGTTCGTGGCCGGGAACTCGAACCGCAACGCGTATTCCGCGATATTCCCCCCCGGAGATCGGATCGCAATCCCGGCTCCTCCTCCTGACTGCGTGGCCGACCCGTCCACATGAACTATCCACGCTCCTGGATCCTCTGGTTGAAAGTGGTCAGCCGAAAGAAAGGACAAGGGTTGAGCAGTTACCGTCCCCGGGCCTTCTCCCTCTGGGGGGCCATTTCCTTCCGTCGTGCATTCGGCGATGAAGTCGGCTAGGGCTTGTCCCTTGATGGCCGTGCGCGGTTTGAATCGGAGGTCGAACTCGCTCAGCTCCACTCCCCAGTTTAGCATCCTTCCCATTCGATCGAATCTCTTGAGGTTCTGTTCTAGCTGTGAGTCGGTCAGGATTAGTATGGTGTGGGCCTGGAAATAGGGTCGGAGCCTTCGCGCTGAGAGGACGAGGGCGTACGCCAGTTTCTCCATGGGCGAGTATCGCACCTCCGCCCCCTTCAAGATCCGGCTCGTGTAATATACCGGCCATTGCACCCTGCTGTCCTCCCGGATCAGCACCAAACTCACAGCTTCCTCAGCGCACGCCAGGTAAAGGCTCAGCGACTCCCCTTCCCGGGGTTTGGACAGGAGAGGGGGGCTGCGGAGATACTCTATGAGGTCCCCGAACGCCCGGGAGCAGTCTTCGTCCCAGTGTATCGTCTTCCTATTGTTCGGAGGTTCCGCGATTGCTTTCCTCAGGACCTTGAAGAAGGGAAGCGATCTTTCCGCTGATTTGGAAAGGAATCGCCCCAGGGCTGCGATGCGCCCGTTCAACCTTTGTAGCTCCTTGATCGTCGTCAGCTCGCGCATGTTAACCAGCGCCTCGATCTTGTCGGGATTAGCTTCAATACCACGATTAGTTATCATAAATCCCAAGAATTTGCCAGATCTTACCCCGAACGTGCATTTCGCAGGGTTGAGCCGAATGTGGTGTCGTCGCAACCGCTCGAAGGTCTCCCGCAAGTCGGCGATGTGGTCTTCCGGTCGCCTTGACTTGACAAGCATGTCGTCGACGTAGACTTCTAGGTTCCTCCCGATCTGGGAGCTGAACACCTTGTTGACCATTCTCTGGTAGGTGGCCCCCGTGTTCTTCAAGCCAAAGGGCATCTTCTTGTAGCAGTAGGTTCCCCGGTCCGTCGTGAAGGCTGTCATCTCTTCGTCCCGGGGGTCCATCTGGACTTGATTGTACCCGGAGTAAGCGTCCATGAAGCTTAGCATCTCGTATCCCGAGGCGTTGTCCACCAGGTGGTCGATGCGCGGCAGGGGGTAGCTATCCTTGGGGCAGGCCTTGTTGAGGTCACTGAAGTCCACGCACATTCGCCACTTCCCGCTGGGTTTTTTGACCATCACCACGTTCGACAGCCACTCCGGGTACCAGACTTCTCGTATGAAGCCGGCATCGAGGAGACGCTCCACTTCCTCGGAGGCTGCCTTCATCTTCTCGCCGCCCAGGTTACGCTTCTTCTGCCTAACCGGTTTGAAGTTGGGGTCGGCGTTGATCTGGTGGACGATCACCTGGGGGTCCATGCCGGGCATGTCTTCAGGCGACCAGGCGAAGATGTCCAGGTTCGCCTCCAGGCACTCGATCAGCTGGTCCCTTAGGTCCGGGCTCAGCCCTCTCCCGATCGAGACGAACCGGCCTTCGATGTCCGTGACCGGGATTTGCTCCTGCTCCTCCGCCGGGGTGGGCCTAGGCCCACTCCTTAAGTCGAGCGCGGCCATCCGGTCAGCTAGACGATCCTCGGGACCTTCCTCCGCCAGTTGATAGCAGGTATTCGGTCTCCCCGCGTCGCCTTCGACTTGCCCCATCCCCCCCGGCGTTCGGAACTTAATGGTCCGATGGAGGGTCGAGACCATCGCGCCGACGGCGTTGAGTAGGGGTCGGCCGATGATCCCATTGTATTCCGACCTGATCCCCAACACGATGAATTCCACCGCTAGGGTCACAGAGTCTGGTGTGTTTCCGAGCGTTACCGGGAGATGGATAGTGCCGATGATGGGGGTGGAGTGACCCGTGAATCCGACCACGGGACCCGAACGAGGTCGCAAGTCTCCTTTCTGCCGGCCCATCTTCTCCAGGGTTGACATAAATAGGACGTCACAGGAGCTGCCGGTGTCGACAAGCAGCCGTCGCACTAAGGTAGTGTCTATGACCACTGATACCACAAAAGCCACGTCCGAGCTGCGTGCCGTTACGGGCGCACTCGGTCTCCCAACCGGTGGGGAAGGGGAGGGCACCCTGGCCCTTTCCTCACGACTCTCCTCGCGTCGGTCCCGTGTCCATTCTTGGCAACGATGGCGGGACCTGTCGCCCCGCGTCGGGGCCTCGCCCTTCTTTCGCCGAGAGGAGGGGGCCGCGTCATCGCAGATGTGGTTTGTTTCTTCGTGGGACAGTTTTCGTTCCCACAGACGGCGCCAGATGTTTCGGAGTGTTTTCTCACTACAATGCGTTGACCGTGGAGAACCCGGTCAACGTGGTCAAGGGACCCGCTTTGGGTCCCTCGGGGGCTTCGAATCGGTGCAGAAGGGGCGAGGGGGAGCCTCGGCCCTGGTTGAGTCGCTCGGCCTCGGACAGACGCGCTCGGCCTCGGCTGGGAGGGGGACGAGGGGTAGCCTCAGTCGCCCGGGTAGATGCACGGCCGTCTGGCGGCGAGGGTGAGTCTCAGACCCGATTAGGACGCTCGGCCTCGGTAGGGCGTGCTCGGCCAAGGAAGGCTGAGGGTGAGGGGAAGCCTCACCGTCCGGTTGATCGAGTGGTCGGAGAGGGGCGAGGGGTAGCCTCGGCCCGTTGATTTGTTGTTCACCTGCGTAGACGAGAACGCTCGTCAGGGGGCCGGACCTTGGTTCCGGCCAAATCCCCTCCGATGCCTAAGTCAGATAGAGATCTGAGAAAGGAGGCCCGGCGGAGACGGTCCGACTCGTGAGGAGATCGTGACGGCGTCTCTCGGCGCGAGCGGGGGAGGAAGGAGATGAATTGGGGGAACGAGGTCGTTGATGGAGTACCTTAGGTTTTGTTACCTGAGATGCGGTCCCTTTCTTCGTCGTCTTCCTGACCCTTTTGTAGAGCTCCCAGCGTGATTGGCTCTGGCCCACGTCCCACGCCCGCCATCGATCGTGCCCCATCCGTCCCCCCTCGCCGCCGCCCTCTCCGCCATGCCAGCACCTCCCCATTATCGCCATTTAGTGGTCGCGTGTCCGGGGGAGCGGTTTTCGCAGGAGTGGGCGAACGACCAACGGGTTATGGGGGCCGGGTCGGATCGACGTTTCGAGAAGGTCCCTTGTAGGGCCTTTGCCGAATGGGCTTTCAGGATGCAGGTGGGCTCTTGGGCTCGTGCTTTATGGGTCTCGGTCAAATAGGCGTAACACCACCCCAACAAATTACGGCGGCTGCTACTTAAAAAAAACTTTTGTTTCCTCAAGACACAGATTTAACAAAGGGAGAAGAAAATTGGAGCGGCTCTGAGAGAATTGTTGTGCGCCTCTTTATTTTTGATCTATGGCCGTTCAAAACAATAACTCCTCTAGTTTCTTTTTGATGCCAGTGCGGCTCTGAGAAAAACAAACGATAGCCTTAAAAATTGATGATCTCTCCACAAAAGGATTTCGGCAGCTTCAAGAATTTGTTTGTGCGGCAGAAGCTCTGAGAGAAAACAAATGCGGCTCTTGGCAATTTTTGAAGGTGCAGCACTTAGGGTTGTCAGGGAAGGGTTTTTAAATAATAGTTTTTGGGATGAAGTGCGGCTGCTAGAGAGATTGGTCACGGGTTTTTTTAAGGCGTGGGTTTTTTTTGTTTACAACAAAAAAAATGAATGAAGGGCCTCTGTGTTTGGCCGGCCATGTGATCACCAACAAAAACAATTACGTGGCTCTCCCTCCTTTTAATATTTTGTGCAGGCCCACACATCAAAAAAAACCGTACACTCAAAAACAAAGAAATTTTGTAGCACTCAAACACCAAAACTTAAAGGCATGCGGCACTTAGGATATCGAAATGAAGAGGCAAAAAAAACGAAACTGTGCTTCCTTTTATCCAATTCAAGTTAGGTTACCTCCCTTTCTCCTTTGCACTTTGACCAAATCCTTCCGTAAATTAATCGCACATTCACCGTTCCTGAAATACTTAACACACACGTTAAAGCGTTCACACACGTTTGTTATCTTCAAACACGAAGTTCACAGATCGTTGATACCAACAGCTGGGACGTTGAAGCATAGAGAAACAAAAAAACTTGTTATTTCGATGAACCTGGAAGCTTGCAATATGATAAGCTTTGGACCCTTCTCATAAGCTTGTTGCGTTGAACTTTCTCCTATAAAACGAAAACACCAAGTTTCACTTTTGAATTAACAAAAAACAAAAGGATGCATTCTTTCTCTCTGATTTTCAATGGCAGGGGCCACAAAACTCTTTATTAATTAACCATATCCCTTTTAATTATCTGCAGATTCTCCTCCCCTTATTAATCATCATATGCCATAATGCAAGTGCCTGCAAAAATAAGTGACAATTAGTGGAGAATCAAAGAACCAAAACAAGCGAACATTGAAGACATGAGATCATTTATTTAAATTGATTATTAAAATTGCAATGAGATGGCTGTTCCTTCTTCCTTTTTATTGGGTGCGGCGGTTGTTTGCCTTTGCTGATGGCTAGCGGCGAAGATTGACAAATTGGAGAATTGAAGAGTCCTTGATGCATTGGGAAGATCTTGCAACTAGAAGGTTGCAAGTAGGGTTCCTTTTTTTTGTTATGGCCTGGCATCATGTTTTCTTCCTTGGGGGGTATTTATAGTTTTTGGGTAGAGGATTTTTAGTCTCAACTAAACACTCTTAAAGATATATCTAAATCAAATTTGATTTGATATGATTCTCCATTCAAATCTATCCCCTTATCCCTCCATTTTGACCAATTCAAATATTAATTTAGATTTGATTTAATTCTCCATTCAAATCTATCTCCTTATCCCTCCATATTGACCAAGTCAAACTAACTTAATTACAAGATTGCCATCTATTCATCTCTTGTTTGAATTTACATCATTTCTATTACTCACAATTTGCAAGATTGCTTTATGTTTATTTGGCCCTGAAAAACACTTAACAAACACATAAAAATTATTCACAAAGGTTTGTTATCATTAAACAAGAAATCACAGATCGTTGTACTAACTTTGTTGTGTCCAACAGTAAAGCTATAGCCCTGAAGGCCATAAGGCAATATTACTTCTGGCTGACCATGTTCAACGAAGTGGTCGAGTATGTGCAGAAGTGTCCGACTTGCCAGAAGTTCTCGAGAATCAGCTCAGCCCCTCCAACTGATCTGATCCTAATCATCAGTCCAGTATCCTCCGCTAAGTGGGGATTGGACATCCTTGGTTTGTTCAAGCAAGCAAGCGGACAACAGAAATTCCTGATAGCGGCGATCGATTACTTCACTAAGTGGATCAAGGCAGAACCCCTGGCCCGAATTACGTGGAAGGAAGTCAGAAGTTTCGTCTGGAAATCCATTGTCTGTCGGTTTGGCATCCCTCAGTCCATTGTGACAGACAATGGGACGCAATTCGACAGCGCCGGCTTCAGGAATTTCTGCTCCGAGTTGAAGATCAAATTACTTTTCGTCTCTGTCGCCCATCCCCAATCCAATGGACTAGTGGAGGCTGCTAATAAATGCATCCTCGAACACCTACAGAAGAGGATAGCCGGGCTCGAGGGAACATGGCCAGAAGAGATCCCAGGCATATTATGATCGTACAGAACGACCATAAAACTTCGACAGGTGAACCACCATTCATGTTTGCCTATGGCTGTGAAGCTGTCGTCCCAGTAGAGGTTAACGAGCGACCGCTTCACCTCTAATACTACGATGAGAATAGAAACTCAGAGGGACTCGAGCTCAACCTACAGTTGGTCGACGAGTTTTGTGAACGAGCCTTGGCGACATGCTGTGAACAAAAAGTGCACATGGCTCGATATTTCAACCCCAATGTACATAGGCACAATTTTTGTATAGGCGACTTGGTGTTACGTAAGGCTACCTTCACTCCTGAGATTCTCAAACAAGGAAAGCTCGCTACGAAGTGGGATGGCCCTTCCAAGGTGATTGATGTACTCGGCCCGGCCACCTATCGGCTCACTACACTAGATAACAGGGAGCTATCCCATCCTTGGAATACTAAGCATTTGCTAAAGTACTATCAATGATTGTACCAGCAATATGAGATGCGTTGGGTGATCGAAACTTATCTTTGTTTTTTACTTTATGCAAATATATGATAAATACAAAGTTGATCATTTCTCATATCTATCTAATGATTTATAATCATCGTCGGCCGTAAGTCGAAGGGGCCTCGCCCCTCGCTACCGAACGACCCTCGTCATCAGCCGTAAGCCGAGGGATCGACCCTCGTTGTTGAACGACCCTCGACCGTCGTCGGTTGTAAGTCAAGGGGGCCTCGCCCCTCGCTACAGAACGTCCCTCGTCGTCAGTCGTAAGCCGATGGATCGCCCCTTGCCACTGTCGATCATCGACCATCGTCGACCGTAAGTCGAAGGGGCCTCACCCCTCGCTACCGAACGTCCCTCGTCGTCAGCCATAAGCCGATGGATCACCCCTCGCCACTGAACGACCCTCGACAGTTGTCGGCCTTAAGTCGAAGGGGCCTCGTCCCTTGCTACCGAACGACCCTTGTCGTCAGCCGTAAGCCGAGGGATCGACCCTCGCCACTGAATAACCCTCGACCGTTGTCAGCCTTAAATCAAAGGGGCCATGTCCCTCGCTACCGAATGAAATGCACCCCCATGGTCTATGATCTAAAAGATCATATTTATCGGGTGAATATGCCTGACGTATCAACGACCCAACTTACCATCGATTTTTGGAAAATTGAAAATTGAGTCGTTGAGGGGCCACGCATGCACATATACTCAAATGAAACTTGGAGATAGAAGAAACTCAAAAACTCAAAAGTTCTTTTATTTCATTTCAAAACAAAAAGGTTACATAAAACATATGTCAGAATTCCACCAACCTAGGAGGGAGGAGCACCCTTCGGCATAAAGACGTTCTGGAAAGCTTCCATCATCTTTGTAAACCTCACTATAAGCTCCTCCTTATGAATCTCAGCGGCTCTCTTAGACTCGACAGCATTGGCCCGAAGCTCAGCTACCTCCGCTTTGCAAGCATCTGCTAACTTCTCCAAGTCAGAAGCCTTGGCTCGAAGCTCAATTACTCCCATCTTTGAAGCTTCAAGGTCCGCCTGGAGCTGAGACGTCTCCCTCCTCCATTGAATCTCAGCAGATTTTCTAAGGTCAGACATGGACGAGAGGCTAGTTTTGTCCTCCGAGGCCGCCCAATTAGCCTTAGCCTTGTTGTTGGATCTGGATCGTAGCCTAGAGGGGGGTGAATAGGCTAATAAAAATATTCGTGCAACCCACGAACAATTCCATGCAGTTATAGGCACAGACAGGGCAATAAAACAGCAATCACAGAATACGCACAAATATACCCTGGTTCAGTCGTCCCCACGACCTACTCCAGCCCCCGAAAGCAACTACTAGATAGATATGTGATCAAGTACAGCTACAATGAGTCAAGATCCCAAATCTACTTTCACCTAGCTCGTATGCACACCACGTGCTCTACACTATCAATCTAGTCAGATGCTCTCCCTCCGTGACGACTCCCAAGTCGTCAGGTCCCCAAAAGTAACACAAAAGGTAAAAGTTTCCCCTACGAAGAACTAACACAAACTACACAATATAATAATGAGTATAAGTTTAGAAAGCTCAGATCGTGTAGTAGCGATGTCCTCGTCAATCAGCATAGGCCAGACTTCGTCTGGCAAGTAGTAGTAGTCTCTCGGCAACGGCAACTCAAGCTGCGGCACTGTAGATATCTTCTTAGTTCATTGCTTGGATGATAGCACTATGAAGTATATGTCGGCAAGGGTGTTGTGCACTAGGAGAGTTCGGTTTGCATGCGTATCAATCTGCTGCTCTGTCTTGGGTTCTATGCATGCATTTGATTCCAGCCGCAACTATTTTATCTGGGTCATGTATTCCCTGAGATCTGAAAAAAAACATTAGTAATCATTGCTCTTATCATTAATAGTCATTGCTTTAACATTAATAATCAATGCTTTAATAATCAATCTCCCTCTGCTCTCTCTTCTTTTATCCTTTTACTGTAGCAATAAAAATTGCTCTTAGATTGCATGCATTCGTTGATAGGGCTTGCAAATACAATGATCTGCTAAACAAATGGAGTGGAGAGAGAATCAATCAAGTAAAATTTCAATCACTCATATTTCTGCCAACAAAAAGTCACTCATATTTCTGCCAACAAAAAGAAGAAGGATGCAATATTATATTAAAAAACACTTAGCTTTGCAATATGTGGCCGGCTTTGTGTTCCCCTTTTTTTTCTCGTTTGATAACCTGCAAGAATCACACAAAAAAGAAGTTGCAACTGCTTCTTGAAATATTTCAAAGCACAAAAAAAACAATTAGGCAAAGCTCTGTGCTGTTCTTGGGTTTCTGGTGCGGCGCCAATCAAATTGGTTACTTTTGATTCTTAGGAGAGATTGAGGGGAAATTTCGGCTGCCCTATTAAAAAAAATTGCAAACAATAAAAATATCACCCTGCTCTTAGATGCACACGCAAGATTGAGCTTTTGATATTTTTGTGAACACAAAAACCTGTGGCGGTTGGAGATTCGAGATTAAGGGTTTTTTCTTAGGGTAATCAAAAATATTAAAGGACAGGCTCTCTTTTGGTTGTTGAAAAACCTAGGTATTATATTGGATAGGTTTTGGGCTCCTGAGGTTTTTTTTGTACTAGGGCTTGGAAGTAATACAACCGGCCCTCTTGAATTCACAGGGCTTTTGAATTCACAGGATTTTGCAAATAGAAGGTTGCAAATAGAAGGTTGCCAATAAAAAACTGGGAATAGGAGAGATGTGACACCCTTCAATTGGGAACCGAATGTGACTCTCCTTTGATCCCATCTCTCCTTAGTGGACTATTTCTCCTTTGCACATTGACCAAGCCTTTCCGTGAATTGGTCCGTGACTTGGTCGCACGTTTGCCGTTCCTGAAACACTTAACACACACGTTAAAAACGTTCACACACGTTTGTTATCATCAAACACGAAGTTCACAGATCGTTGCTACCAACAATCTCCCCCTTTTGATGATGACAAACCAAATATAAGATTTGACTGATAAGCTTTTCAAATAGTGTGTGTGAAAGTGTGACGATAGTGGGTGACAAGCAAAGTTAGTAATATGCATTTAGTAATATGCATGCTCGCCCTATTTTAATGCTTCCCCAATGTTCCTTAATGCTCCCCCTTATTCAAACAATCATATTTTCACAAGCATTAATATCAAATCTTTCCCAAATTTTCTCCCCCTTTGTTATCATCAAAAGTCATACCACGAAGTCAAAATCATATATCACGCAAAAAGAGAGTATTATTAACCATTTCCAACATTTGCATGCATACACTCATAGAATATTCAAGTCAAAATCCAATGAAATTACACAACTAAGACTTCAACACCAATGTGTATGTGTGGTGATTAAAATTGAAGCACATAGGGAGAATCATTAAGAAAGTCCACCGGAACCAATCCACATTTTCCAAATAACGTTTTATCACCTAGGATTGATTTTTCCCACCTCATTAAAAATGAGTTCAAGGTACCACACCCCAAACCATAGCCTATAAGGACTCTTAGATGTGGGGGTGGCATTGCTTGACGAGTAACTACACCAACGCTAAAGTTTACCCATAAAGCTTATGTTGGATACTCGTGGGTAATACCGTTGCCAAGGATTGTATCCATTTTCCATACGGAGCAATTATCTTTTGTTTTCACATTTTTTTTAAAAAAATACTTATAACGACAATTTCTTTTGCTCAATTTTTATCCATGGCAAGGTATATCATATCCCTTAGATTTTCAGTTAAGTTTTCCTCTTACATTCACTTTCCATTCTTCATAAACGATATCTCCAAATGTGCAACAATAATAATACATGTGAAAGTGAAGTAGGTGGTGTAGAAATCAAGTTGTTTTTAATCATTGAACATGCCATGAATATTTAGGAAGATGAACATGCGCATGTGGCAAAAGAAATAATACACCGATTTCTACATACATATGGAATTCATCCGTGCATACTTCAATAATGAATCAAAGAGAAAAGATACACATTTAAGCACCATTTTTTTTTATTTTTTATTTTTATTTTATTTTATTTTTTTTAAAATGCATGAAGTACTTAAGCAAACATGAGATGCAATCACACAAACAAAAAAAAGTCATGCACACATAGCAATGCAACTACTAGCACACAAACAAAGAAAAGTCATGCACACAAAAAAAACTATGAAGATATTCATTGAGTTCAAAGAATGAGATATACCTTCGCGTCGCCGTTTGACTAAGGAGATAAAAAGTAATGAGACATTCAATTTATTGCTCCTCGTCAAATTTCCATCCACCTACAAAAGAGGTGTCGTGTGTGACCTTGGAATCCAACAAGGTCCACTCACGTTAGTCATCAAAGATTTAGGAACCCATATTTGTTTGAACTTAATGTTTTTGTTCCTATATTTGCAATGATATGAAGTATGACCAACACATCCACATGTAAAGCACTTTGCATGAAAATTTCCAACTTTTGTTGTTTCAATGTGAACTTTTCTATAATTTGATTTTTCAACATTTTTAGAACCATATCCTAGTCCTCGCCTATTATTGCCATAAAGTTGATTTCCAAGAATAATGTCCAAATTTTGTTTTCCAATGGAAAATCTCTTTAATGACAATTCTAGGGTGGTGACTTTGGATTTCAAGATATCGTTTTCATCCACAAGCAAAGTGCATTTACTAATGAAAGCTTGCTGTTTTCCTCTTCTTTCTTTTCAAAATCCCTCATTTTTTCTTCGAGTTCAAGATTTAGCATGTTAATCTTTTCAGAGAGCAATTCATTTTCAACTTCAAGCTTTGTCTTATCTAGCTTATACATGCTAATATCCTTTAATAAAGAGGGACATGAAAGACAATCAATTTTTTAGGCAAGCTAGTTTTCTCCTTATTTAACATGTCAATTGTAGCGTTACATGCAACAATTTCAGTTTTCAGTTTTTCAATTTCCTTAGTCATGTCATACTCAGATTGTTGCATATCAAATTTATCATTCCTATAACTATCCACATCAGCTTCTAGCTCATTAATAGTATTTTGCATTCCATTCAAGATTTCTAACAATTCAGCTTTAGTGGGAGATCCTACCTCATTGTGTTTGGCCATTAATGCCATGCAGGAGTGGTCTTCATGTTCCTCCTCCTCCTCCTCAGCTTCGCTATCCATGTCCCACGTCAGCACTTTCGTTCTTCCTTTTGCAACCTGAGCTGTGTGTTGTTGTGGGCAGTCTTTTATGTGGTGCCCTTTCTTCCTGCATTTAAAACATTCACTTCTATTAATAGCTTTCTGATCATAGGAATTTCTACCAAAATTAGAATTATTAGAACGAATGAACCTTTTTCCCATCTCAGCTCTTCCTTGATCAGTCTGAATGTATCTCCTGAAGTTTCTGACCATTAGGGCTTGCTCTTCATCAAGATCGTCGTCGTTAGCTTGAAGAGCTAATAGTGTGGAAGCCTTGGTCTTCTCTTCAGGTTTCTCTCTGGCTTCTATACTCTGCAACTCAAGCTCGTGTGACATCAGGTTGCCTATCAAGTCCTCCACTTTCATTGTTGATAAGTCCTTAGCTTCTTGAATAGCGGTGACTTTAGGCCTGAACGAGCTTGGTAGCGCCCTTAAGATCTTTCGTACCTGTTCATGGCTAGAGTATGGCTTACCGAGGGAACTGGATTTGTAGACGATGTCTGTGAACCTCGCAAACATCTCTTTCACAGATTCTGTTGGTAGCATGTGGAAGCTCTCATATTCAGTGCTCAGCAACGCAAGTCTGGATTCCTTTACTTGCGATGTTCCCTCGTGTGTCACCTCCAGAGTATGCCAGATTTCCTGCGCAGTTAGACAATGTGAGATACGATTAAACTCAGATTTATCAAGAGAGCATATAAGCGCATTCATAGCTTTACCATTAAGAGTATAAAGTTTCTTATCAGCTAAATCCCACTTGTCTTTAGGCTTAATCATAACAGTGTCTTCAATTTTAATAGTGGGTAGACTATAACCATTTTCAACAATATCCCACACATCATAATCTACAGACACCAAATAGATTTTCATACTAGCCTTCCAATATGCAAAGTCTATACCGTTAAACTTAGGGGGACGGGCTATAGACTGACCTTTAGCAAAAGCACAATCAGATATATTCATGATCATCTAAAAATCTAGGCTAGATCCTCTAAACTGGCTCTGATACCACTTGTTGGATCTGGATCGTAGCCTAGAGGGGGGTGAATAGGCTAATAAAAATATTCGTGCAACCCACGAACAATCCCACGCAGTTATAGGCACAGACAGGGCAATAAAATAGCAATCACAGAATACGCACAAATATACCCTGGTTCGGTCGTCCCCACGACCTACTACAGCCCTCGAAAGCAACTACTAGATAGATATGTAATCAAGTACAGCTACAATGAGTCAAGATCCCAAATCTACTCTCACCTAGCTCGTATGCACACCACGTGCTCTACACTATCAATCTAGTCAGATGCTCTCCCTCCGTGACGACTCCCAAGTCGTCAGGTCCCCAAAAGTAACACAAAAGGTAAAAGTTTCCCCTACGAAGAACTAACACAAACTACACAATATAATAATGAGTATAAGTTTAGAAAGCTCAGATCGTGTAGTAGCGATGTCCTCGTCAATCAGCACAGGCCAGACGTCGTCTGGCAAGTAGTAGTAGTCTCTCGGCAACGGCAACTCAAGCTGCGGCACTGTAGATATCTTCTTAGTTCATTGCTTGGATGATAGCACTATGAAGTATATGTCGGCAAGGGTGTTGTGCACTAGGAGAGTTCGGTTTGCATGCGTATCAATCTGCTGCTCTGTCTTGGGTTCTATGCATGCATTTGATTCCAGCCGCAACTATTTTATCTGGGTCATGTATTCCCTGAGATCTGAAAAAAAACATTAGTAATCATTGCTCTTATCATTAATAGTCATTGCTTTAACATTAATAATCAATGCTTTAATAATCAATCTCCCTCTGCTCTCTCTTCTTTTATCCTTTTACTGTAGCAATAAAAATTGCTCTTAGATTGCATGCATTCGTTGATAGGGCTTGCAAATACAATGATCTGCTAAACAAATGGAGTGGAGAGAGAATCAATCAAGTAAAATTTCAATCACTCATATTTCTGCCAACAAAAAGTCACTCATATTTCTGCCAACAAAAAGAAGAAGGATGCAATATTATATTAAAAACACTTAGCTTTGCAATATGTGGCCGGCTTTGTGTTCCCCTTTTTTTTCTCGTTTGATAACCTGCAAGAATCACACAAAAAAGACGTTGCAACTGCTTCTTGAAATATTTCAAAGCACAAAAAAACAATTAGGCAAAGCTCTATGCTGTTCTTGGGTTTCTGGTGCGGCTCCAATCAAATTGGTTAATTTTGATTCTTAGGAGAGATTGAGGGGAAATTTCGGCTGCCCTATTAAAAAAAATTGCAAACAATAAAAATATCACCCTGCTCTTAGATGCACACGCAAGATTGAGCTTTTGATATTTTTGAGAACACAAAAACGTGCGGCGGTTGGAGATTCGAGATTAAGGGTTTTTTCTTAGGGTAATCAAAAATATTAAAGGACAGTCTCTCTTTTGGTTGTTGAAAAACCTAGGTATTATATTGGATATGTTTTGGGCTCCTGAGGTTTTTTTGTACTAGGGCTTGGAAGTAATACAACCGGCCCTCTTGAATTCACAGGGCTTTTGAATTCACAGGATTTTGCAAATAGAAGGTTGCAAATAGAAGGTTGCCAATAAAAAACTGGGAATAGGAGACATGTGACACCCTTCAATTGGGAACCGAATGTGACTCTCCTTTGATCCCATCTCTCCTTAGTGGACTATTTCTCCTTTGCACATTGACCAAGCCTTTCCGTGAATTGGTCCGTGAATTGGTCGTACGTTTGCCGTTCCTGAAACACTTAACACACACGTTAAAAACGTTCACACACGTTTGTTATCATCAAACACGAAGTTCACAGATCGTTGCTACCAACACTTGTCTGCAAGAGCTCTTCCCAAATCCTCTTCCATCTTCCTCATCTAGGCTTCGAGCTCAGAGGCCTTGCGCTTAGCAGCCTCCACCCGCCTTCCTCCCTCAATTACGTCGATGGCCTGGCAGCGCAATACGGCACCAAGGATGGACATATGCAGAAAGCATCAATCAAAAACATACAAATTGCAAGTCAATAGAAAAATGGAAAACGACTTACCTGGTATCCACATCACACAAAGAAGTTGGCCACCCTTTCAATGTCCAACCCTGGAAGGAGTTCCAAATCCTGAGGGAGAATGGAGTTCTCCACCAGTCGAGCAGTCGTCCCAAAGTACGACAAGGCCGACTCTTCCTTCCCAATGATAAAGGGAGGCTGATGAGGCTCGCCAGGAACAGATCCTGAGGGACGAGACGAGAGCTGGTTTAACAGCAGAACTTGATCAAGGAACAGATCCTGAGGGATGAGACGAGAGCTGGTTTAACAGCAGAACTTGATCAAACTCCGAGGGGATCGGGCCGACCAAGGGAGCAGGAGGGTAGATGCTGCCCCATGGCCATTTGTCCACAGGATGAACCACGGGGGTCTCAATCCTCCCCTGAGGATCGAGTGGGGCATCCTCCCGACCTTTTGCCATGGGTGAGAGCAGAGGGTTTGTCTCCTCGAACCGCCTTCTTTTTTTCGAGTCCTCCCCCTCATAGGAGGATGGATCACGTTTCTTGCTGACAGTTTTAATGGGCTCAAAAACCACAACAGCATCAGCATCTTCCACCACCAGAGGCTCCGAAATAATGATGGAGGCAATGGGCAGAAAAGAGCGAATGATAGCTCGACTTGGAGCCTCCCTCGACGAGGCACGGGAAGAGGACCTCGATGTCCGCCTGACCTCACCTCCCTCGGAGGAAGAGCTCTGACTAAGGGGAAGGGTGGACTGAGCACTTGATCCCTCAATGCTTCTCTTCTTCTTGCGTTGTTCTCTCCAAATTTGACCTAGTCCAGGGTCCACGTTTCTGTGAGCTCCGCTAGTCATATCTACAAACAACGGATATAATTACCTTGAGTGGTTGCGATAAAGACACAGAAGCGGCATTACCTAAACTCCACAATCCGATCTTCAGTCGAAGGCCATTCAACAAATACAAAGTCGATCTCTCTCTCCTTGGTTGGCTTGATAGAAGTTTAGCTGCCTCAAGCTCTTCCAGCGTCAACCTGGTCTCAACCTCCTCTGGTGCTAGCCTGGACCCTTCATTGAGGTCAAGACTTGGAGAACTCCAACCATTAAGCATCGGTCCTAAGTCGGGGAGAACAACAAAAACGAATGTGTCTACCCAACTAGGATCAGGGAGCGGAAGATCGTATATGAGCCTCATCGTCGGGCGAGTGACGATGTGATACCACACCTTGCGAGGGTCGACTATAATTTGGAAAAAATACTTAAACAGCCAAACGGACGGTTGAACCCCACAGAGCTTACAAAGCACGATTAAGAAAACTAGGGAGAAATAGCTTGGGGTGCAAGTTGATAGAGAGAAAGCTCCAAAGAGCACATGATCTCTATATTGAAGGGGTGAAGAGGAAAGCGAAGCCCAAAACGAAAAGATGTGGGGTACACTCCAACCTCACTCTTCCAAGGAAAGAAAACTCTCTCGTCAAGTCCAGGCAACCTAATCCTATAAGAAAGCCAAAGGCAATCCAATGAAACCCTAGCAACCAGATCGTGGGAGAACTCTGGTGCTTTCTCCAGAGTCACTTGAGGGACATTTGAGTTCGGATCCCTTCGACGAATGGAAGGTGTTGGTTTTATGTGAACCCCTTTCCCTTTACCAGGAACATGAGGAGGTCGAAGGCGGGACACGAGCTCTTCATAAGATGGCTCATGTATCCTTACAGGTGGAAACATGCCTATATGGATCTAAAGAGGAATCAAGATCGGTTAGGGAAGATACCTAAGCAAGATCAAGCAAACTCCAAAGGAATCAACGAAGGAGTTGAGCTTTCAAAATGAAAATGGAGGGGGAGCAAGAAAGCCTTTTTCTTCTCATCATTTTATTTTATACGAAGGAGCTCAACCAACCGATGGCCGATGAGCGACACGTGTCTGAGACCAGCCTCAAGAAGCAATGAGGACTGATTTAGAAACTAAAGGTTTTTGGCGGAACAAATCAAATCAACCATTTCGAAGACTATGCATATTTAAGGAGAATACACATCATGCGGTCTCAATCAGCGTTGTTTCATGAGACACGAATGATGGGGGGCCATTGTTAGTGCACGGGTACGGACCACAAAACTGTGTCAAGATATGCGGCCCATTTAGAGTCTGCAACCTGCAACCCATCATTAAGGCGGAGTAATACTCAGTCAAGCGAATGACTCACTCGACTGTTAGGCTCCTGCTGATACTCACGGAGAAGTTAATGAGACCGAGTAAATAGGCAGCCGTTATCACCAACCCCGAAGAAGATCCCTTTCGAATCAATGAAGGACGGTTATTTGCAATCATCGAACCAACGCCTACTAATACCTGAAAGGAAAATAGTAAAAGGGTTCCAACTCCGAAGGTACGAGATCTGATACTCTGACTCTATATATTTCAGCTTACATTTCTTCTACCAGAGAGCTTGGACACCAGATCTGAGACGAGCCTCCGTGGGTCGATCTCAGCTGCTCCAAGCTCCTTCTCTCTCTTAAGTTCCATGCTAACTAAAGCATCAGAGGGGATTTGGGTCGGGACCCAGATCCAACCCTCCTGACGCTTCCTTGTGGTGCAGATCATCGATTCTCGATCCTACGTAAGGGTCGCACCTGAGCCTCTCAACATCGATCGACCGGTGCACGATCGGTTCAAGGGTCGATCGGGCACTACAATTCGACTACCATCCACCAACGACCCTGGTTCTTCCAACCTATAGTCCCACTGAACCGATTAACGCGGCCCCAACTCAACAGGAAAGGGTCCACGTCAGCATCTTGATTGTTTCGGTCATTTTTTTCCTTAACAGTCTGCAAAGATCATATCACAAATAAGACAACAAAGGTAATATTTGATTTAAGCATGTCAACAACGATCATACTCAAATAGTATATTTAGAAACCGATAAAAACTTGATATGACGTGAAAATAGGGCAAAAAGACATTAATAACAATGATTACATAATCTTAACTACATCACAACCAACACATAAGAGATTTAGCTAAGCATTGAGAGAAATGATTCAATCTTCATTAATAAAAACATCATCTTTATTCTTTAATACAAGATCTAATCCAATACAATAAGAAAGTTAAGATTTTTATCACTAAAGTCTTCAATTGAACCCTAAAATCCCCTTCAAGGGTTACTACCAGATTTTTCTATTACTGCAACATCCTCCCTGATGTCCCACTCTGAAAGACGAAAATTTCGAGTATTTTTGTGAATTTTTCGGATATCGTTTGATACCCCCAAAAGTCCCCAAAACTACATATATATATATAGGCGAAGCACTCCTATTGGATTTAGGAATCAGAATGGGTCAAAATCCACTCAAACCCTACTCCAAATCGGATTCCTGCATTTCTGCACATTGCTGACGTCATCGTGATGTCGTAAATTACCTTTTTATTTTTTAGAAAATCCTGTGTGCCTTCTAAAATGCATAGAAAATAGCTCCAAGCTAAGAAAAATCCGCAAAAATATCTGTTGGAAGCAAGAGATCACAATCTTCAACTGAAAAATATGAGAAGACAAAAAAAAACCAATAAAAATAGCATTTTATGTACAAATAAAGATTGTGCCCTAATAGTAAATAATGTTCTAAAAACACCGTATTAGATGCCAAATAATCATCATATATGCACAAAATTATAATAAATGTGGTGATAAATATGCAATGTGTTCCCTGAATCAGTAAGAAAATCTACTCAATATGCATAAGGATAAACATTAAACAACTCATAAAAAGCACATCACAATAGTAACAAAGAGAAAATTATGAATAATATTAATGAAGAAGAGATAAAAACATAATGTTTAGTACAAAATGTAAACAATAAAACCTTACACATCTTTAGGAGTAGCAGAACCCCCAAAGGGGAAGAAAACATTCAAAAAAAGCCTCCAAAATCTGTAATGCCCTACCAGCTACTGCACAAGTACTAGAGGGGGGTGAATAGTACTTTAAAATAATAAGGAGTATAATTCCAAATTAAATTGCAAACAACTACCAAATCAATTTGCGGAAGCTTAAATTGAATGACAACACAAAATTAACAATGCAAACAAATGATGTTAATGGGTTCGGATCCACCCAAGTCTCCCCGACTTGTTCCCGGTGATCCTACGTCCCAACCACCCGGATCCCCTCCGGATACTTAGGTTAGAAACCCTAACCTAAGATTTCCACTATGAATATCTTGTGAAAAACCTTCACAAGATCAAATCATACATGCAATAGCAAACGTGAATCCCACAACCCGGGATCACAACCTTCTCTCACAACCGAGAGAATCACAAAGCAATATTAAAGAGTTTAATATGAAATAAACAATCTTACCACAAAATCCTATACCTTGAGTTTTTCTTACCCAAATGGTGAAATGAAGGATTTGAGGAAGATGAAGTCACCAAGACCTAGCACCAAGGAAATGACCAGCAATCGGTGCCTAGGGATGATTTGGAGACTTGGATCAAGCAATAGCTTGAAGAGCTCACCAAGAACAACCTTCTCTCTAGATGGATTCTAGATCTAGAAATGAGAGAGAATGGGTTTCTTGTGAGGAAGAGAGCTTTTAATTTGAGTGAGAATGGCTATCTCTTTAGATCTCAATGAATCTCTGAATGGAAGCTCTTTCTTAGATAGAAATGACCTAGGCTCGTATTTATAGGGTCCCATAAAAACAAGTTAGGTCATTCTCCAACGGATAGAAATCTGTGAGAATTAGTCGGTCAAAGAACAATCACTGACCGACTAGTTCATCAACTAGTCGGTCAGTCAAACAGCATGGACCGACTAAGTGAGGATCTGAGAAGAGATAGAAATTCAGACCTAGAAATCTAGTCGGTCCAAGAAGACTTTCTGACCGACTAGTTTTACAACTAGTCGGTCGGTCAGTGAACGTAGACCGACTAAGAGCAAAAAGAATTAGTCTGAGTACAAAGTGACTTAGTCGGTCCAAGAACAAAAGTTGACCGACTAGATTGTCAACTAGTCGGTCACCAAACGTTCTTAGACCGACTAACGATAAACAGTAGCTTAGGAGAAATTTAGCATGAACAGTAAGTCACAACTAGTCGGTCAAAGAAGCATCACTGACCGACTAGTTCACAAACTAGTCGGTCGGTGAGTCAACGTAGACCGACTAACTGTAAACAGTAAAGTCCAAGAAATTAAGGAATCAAACTAGTCGGTCCAAGAACAGTTACCGACCGACTAGATCACCATCTAGTCGGTCAGTACTTGTACTTGTACCAACTAACATGCACATACAAGTCCGAATCGAAGCGCGACGCTTCGAGGAAGTTAGAATGAACTTGTGCAAGGATCCTAGAGCTACGAAATGAGCGTAATGAAGATAGAAACGTAAGATATACTCAAGGCTTAACATTCTATATATCGAAGCTAAAAGACTATAAATAAAACCTTAATAAACGGTCTTCGAGAGCTTCGATTGAATCTTCATAACTTCCAAAACGGCACAAGAGCTTCAACAAAGCTTTAGGCATGAATACGAGCTTTGGGAAGTGTTGAGATGTCGCTTTGAATGTTCTCGTGAAATTGGCGACGATCTCCAATACTGCGCTCACAAATTGTTAGTTCATGGATTATTTATGTTTGCTCATCATCAAAACCAAATCCGGGGAGTCCAATATTCAACATTCTCCCCCTTTTTGGTGATGACAAACCAACATAAATAATAATCAAAAATAATGATTCAAATGTAAAATACTTACTCCCCCTGCATTGATGACACATTTATTCCAGAATGAATATATATGAATTGCATCAATCAGATGAGTAAGATAAATAAAGAGAATCGATTTTCGAAATATCGGATTTTGAAAATCCTTATATATATCTTAACTCCCCCTGAATCTAACATATCAAACTAGATTCTTGGAAATTGAGTTAAATTTTCATTTGCGCTATTTATTATCATTATCTCTCCCCCTTTGGCATTATCCCAAAAATGGGGGGCATACAACGACAACAACTAGGAAATGGAAAATCCAGCATCGGGAGTCGTAGACAATGACGATGGACCAAATTGACACCAATGGAAAAATGTGGAAATCAAATCAAGGTGTGCCAAAATGTCCATTATCACAAAAAAAAATCAAAAATCATCAAAAGTACCAAATAATTATTCATTTCTTGAATAATGAAACATACTCTTCAATATTCAATATTCTTGGTTAAATTTGTGCATGGAAAACAATTCTATACAATTCTAGAATTTAAATCTATTTAACCAAGTTTTCATGCGTCGAACGACGTATTCACACATTATATGCATTGAACGAATATTAAATGTGCACGACGAATTAGGACAAAGAGAACGACGATGTATATATATAAATGATAACATCATGAGTACATCCAAAGAGATATCCCAACGAGTACATCAAAATACAAACGACCATGGATATAAACATCAAAAGATACATCATCATCGTCAACATCAAAATACAACAAAATAACCATCAGCAACGTCATCCAAAGTGTATCAAAACAACCAACACCGAAACCCTGAAAGCTCAAAAATACATCAAAACAACTCTCAAACCCCATCCAAACCCAAAATACTCTCACTAAAAATGTATCATCCGAAGTGTAGTGGAGAGTCCTCGAAACTGACAGTCACGAGGAAGTGGCTGGATCTGCAGTCTCCGTGGGTCCAGTCGACGGAGTGGACTCAGGCTCTGCAGGGAGTAGAGGTGTCTCAACAGACGGGATCGTCGGGGTAGGTGTGGAAGCAACAGCAACAGGCTCAACATCAGCAGGCACATCAGGAGTGTCAGCAGGAGAGGCAGCAGGCTCAGAAGTCTGAACTACTGCAGCAGAGGTCTCTGGAGCACCGGTAGAGGTGCCAACACCAGGAGCAGAAGATGTAGCAGCAGCAGCAGTGGCCTCATCGCCACGGGCAAAAGAAGTGACAAGCTCGTCAAGCTCCTCATCGTCCATCTCCTCGTCCTCAGACACGACGGAGGAAGATCAATGCCCATCTGACGAGCCATACGGCAAACTACCTCCTCGGTACGAGCCAAGCAAGACTCGTGCCGACGAAGTATCCGTACGACATCATCCAAAGTAGCAGGACGAGAGGGGGCACCAGCAGCAGAGGGAGTCGCCTGAGAAGCAGATGTGGTAGACCTCTGTACGTGACGAAGCGCCGCTAGAGATTTCTTCACGGCCGTCGCGTTCAGAGGAGTACCCAAGGGACGCTCATCGTCAGGAGGGAGAGGGACTCAGAAATGACGAAACACAAGGGTCAACAGACAAGGATATGGAATATGTGCAGACTTATTGGTCTTGCGTATACACTCGAAAGAGTCCATCTTATCGAGTATCACGTGAGCCCAATTAATCTCGCATCCCAAGAAAAGAGCGTAGATCAATTTCAAGAACGGCTGGGATGGAAGAGAAGATGATCCATATTTAGGGAGGAGGCAAGACTTCAAGATCAGGTTAAGGACCCACGCATTCGGCTTGAAAGATTTCGATGGAACACCAATGAATGCGGAGGGGATAACCTGGAAGATATTTGCAAGAATTGACTGATCCAAGGAGGAAATATCATCGACCGAAATGTCCGAAGGAAGGAGACCACACGACGAGCAACCAAGAATCTCCCCCAAGATTTCTGCCGTGAGAACTATAGGAGTTCCCAAGACAGTAGTCTCAATGGAGTGGCTGGCATCGTACTGGCCTCGAACACGATTGGCATAGAACAATTTCACTAGGCGAGGATAAGGTTTGGGATTGGCCTTGGGGTCGTATCGGAGATAATCAAGAAGACGACTATAGGACAGAAAATCAGCAAGGCCGAGAAAATCAGAAAACTGAACGTAATGCTCTAACAACAGTGGACAGTGCTCTATACGGTTGTACGCTGCGAGACACTGAGGGTCATCGCGGCACAACGATATGTCTACATCGCCGACTGGCATAGGAGCTTTACCCTTAGCCTTACGGGTCTTCGGAGGAGGAGTAGGTTCCCTAGTAGGCTCATCCTCAGGGATAAATTCAGAGTCGGAATCGGGAGGAGTCGATGGTGTGTGTGGAATTGGCTTTTTGGTCTTAGATTTGACGGTCGACGTCCTCTGTTTCTTCAGAGGAGGCGAAGACGGGGAAGCTTGGGTAGTCTTGGCACGACGCTTGGGCTTCGGGGGATTCCTAGGGTCGGAAGGCCCTACGGACATAGGTGAAGCCCCGGAAGAGGCGATAGGAATTCTCGTCTTTGCCATGGTCGAGGCACGACGAGTACAAGCAAGTAATCACGGAGGATCAACAACAAACCCTAAGCACACAACAAACAAACCCTAACACACAAGCCCTAAGCAGAAAAATTCCGAAACCCTAGAATACCTAGAAGATGAAATCGCACCCTAGGGCAAGAAATCGACCTAGGAGGAGGGGGAAGATACCTAGGAGGAGGAGGCGACGGCGGCGGACGGCGGGATGGCCGGAGTGATGGCCGGAGTCGACGGAATACGAGGGGGCTCGAGATGGGTTTTGGGGTTTATCGGGCTGGAGAAGAGGAGAAGACCGACTAAGAATGATTTTAGTCGAACCAAAGTGAGTATAAGTCGGTCTGGAATCAAAAAGACACAAATGCCCTAACCCACTTAGTCGGTCATAGTTCAAGCACTGACCGACTAGATTACGATCTAGTCGGTCGGTCAATGAGCTTGAACCGACTAAGTCGAAACAGAGGCAAACAGCAAATTTTAGGGCTAGATTTAGTCGGTCGCAGTATACTGACTGACCGACTAGTTTTCAATCTAGTCGGTCGGAAAGTGTACTATGACCGACTAACGAAAGAAAATGAAAGGAGATGGATGAAAGCTTGATCTAGTCGGTCTGAGTTCACTTGCTGACCGACTAGATGAGCATCTAGTCGGTTGACAAATGAACTTAGACCGACTAGAAGAGTTCAAAGATTGATAATTGATTTCTCTTCACAACCCACTTGGATGAAACATCTTAACACTCTCATTAGTTATCTAAATTACCCCATAAAACATCGAAATCTTAAATACGACTTTCAAATACGAATTCAATCATAAATTCAAAAATATCACATAAAATTCCTAAAAATTCAATTAATCTAGCATGAACAAAATATCGCGAAATCGAATAGCATGCAGGATAATTGAATGAAATATGAATCCTATATCTCGGATTCACCCATAATCCCCAATTCTCGACGCAACCGCACAAAGGAGTCCTCCTTTAGGGGTTTCGTGAAAATATCGGCGATTTGCTTTTGGGTTTCAACGTACACTAATATGATGTCCTTTTTAGCTACATGATCATCTAAAAAGTGGTGTCGGACATCTATGTGTTTTGATCGGGAATGGTGCACCGGATTCTTTGAAAGACAGATAGCACTTTGGTTATCCACCATGATAGGGCTAGTATCACAATGAATACCAAAATCCTTCAAAGTGTGTCTCATCCAAAGAACCTGGGCACAAGCGGCACCGGCGGCAATATATTCCGCCTCGGTGGTTGAAAGTGATACGGAATTTTGCTTCTTGGAAAACCAAGAGACAAGAGAATTTCCTAGAAAATGGCAAGTGCCACTAGTACTTTTCCTGTCGGATTTGCATCCCGCATAATCGGCATCACTGTATGAGACTAACTCATACGTGCTAGATTTTGGATAAAGTAATCCAAAATCTAAAGTGTAACTTAGATAACGGAAAATACGCTTTACCGCTACTAAGTGAGACTCCTTAGGTTGAGACTGATAACGAGCACATACGCATACGGCAAACATAACATCGGGCCTACTTGCGGTAAGATAAAGTAAACTACCTATCATACCTCGATATAAACGAATGTCTACATCCTTACCGCCCGTATCCTTGTCAAGATGCGTAGTCGTGCTCATTGGAGTCTTTTTCCCGGAAGCACTTTCCATTCCAAATCGCTTAAGCAACTCCACCGTATACTTCGTTTGGTGGATGAAGATTGCATCGTTCAATTGGCGAATTTGGAGACCTAAGAAATATTTGAGTTCGCCCATGTGGCTCATCTCAAATTGTTCCTTCATAACATTAGAAAACTCTTCGCAAAGAGTGAAGTTAGTAGCACCGAAAATGATATCATCAACATAAATTTGAACTAATAAAATATCATCATTCGCATGCTTAACGAAAAGTGTAGAATCGGCTTCGCCCATTTTAAAATTCAAATCCAAAAGAAAATTCTTTAGGCGATCATACCAAGCTCGAGGAGCTTGTCTCAAACCATAAAGAGCTTTCTTTAGTTTAAAAACATGATTTGGAAATTTTTCATTTATGAAGCCCGGAGGTTGAGAAACGTAAACTTCCTCAACGACATCTCCGTTTAAAAATGCACTTTTAACATCCATTTGAAATAACTTAAAATTTTTATGGCATGCATAAGACAATAAAATTCTAATCGATTCTAATCTAGCTACCGGAGCGAAGGATTCTTCGAAATCGATACCTTCCTCTTGGCGATAGCCTTGAGCTACTAACCGAGCTTTGTTCCGGACGACGACTTGATTTTCGTCGGTTTTGTTCTTGAAGATCCACTTTGTCCCTATGACGGTGTGGTTCTTCGATGGCAAAGGAACAAGCTCCCATACCTCATTCCTCTCGAATTGAATGAGTTCCTCCTCCATGGCAAGGATCCAAGCACTATCTTCGCACGCTTCAACGATATTCTTTGGCTCTATCGATGAGGCAAAGGCACAATTGGCGAAGTGGTGGACTTGAGATCTCGTCTTGACACTATCATTAATATTGCCAATAACTTGCTCATGGGGATGGTCGCGAACGGTATGAAGCCGCTTGGGAATACCTTGATCACTAGGCACATTCTCAACAACTTCATTAGTCGGGTTAGTCTCAATAGAATCAATTGAATCAATAGACTTAGAATTTTCAAATGAATCACATAAAACATCCATAGAATCATTATCATTTGAAATTCTAGAAGTAGTAAAATTCTCATTAAAAGAGACATGAAGTGATTCCTCGATCGTAGAGGATCTTTTGTTGTATATCCGGTAGGCTTTGCTACGTGAGGAATACCCAACAAATATCCCCTCATCCGATCTCGGATCAAACTTGTCCAAATTATCATATGTGTTTTTAATGAAACATTTTGCGCCGAAAACACGAAAATGTTTAACTTGAGGCAATCTACCAAACAACAATTCATAGCAAGTTTGTTTGGTGTCGGGCCTCAAAAGTATTCTATTAAACACATAACAAGCGGTGTGTACCGCTTCCGCCCAAAATTGATAACCAAGTTGACTATCTTCGAGCATAGTGCGAGCACACTCCACAAGCGTTCTATTCTTCCTCTCAACAACACCATTTTGAGGAGGTGCGCGAGGGAAAGAAAATGTGTGAGTAATTCCAAGATCATCACAAAAATTTGAGAAAGACTCATTCTCAAATTCACCCCCATGATCACTACGAATAGTGACAATGGTGGTTCCGATGAGATTTTGTACTTTCTTCACAAATATTGTGAAGTTTTCAAAAGCTTCATTTTTATTACATAAGAAAAATACCCATGTAAATCTTGAATAATCATCAACGATGACTAGTCCATATCTTGCATTTCCTAAGGAAGCAACTCTAGTTGGCCCAAATAAATCTAGATGTAATAGCTCTAGTGGCCGTTTCGTAGAAATGCTTTTCTTAGGTTTAAACGAAGATTTAGGAAGCTTGCCACGTTGACAAGAATCACAAAAACTTTTCTTTTCGAAAACGAGCTTCGGAAAACCTTTAATGGAATTTAATTTCGAAAGTTTATAAAGTGTTCCAAAGTTCACATGTCCAAAGCGTCGATGCCATAAGTGTTGTTCACTTGTGTTGGCAACGAGACATTGTTCATATGACTTAGGAAGATCCAAAATATAAATATCTTTATGGCGTGTGCCGGAAAATAATAATTTATTATTATCATTTGAAATATGACACAATCCTTTCGCAAAGCTAACTTTGTAACCTTTGTCACAAAGTTGGCTTATTGAAATAAGATTATGATTTAAACCATCAACTAGATAAACATCACTAATTAAGGGTTTAGAAGGGTTACCCACTTTACCAACACCGACGATGGTTCCGCTCTCGTTGCCTCCAAATACGACGCGATTTCCATTTGCAATGGGAACCACTCCGGAGAGCAATTGAGCGTCACCCGTCATGTGTTTTGAACACCCGCTATCGAGTATCCAATTCCCTTTGGAGCTAAATTTAAATTTGTTGCTCCTCTTCTTTTTCTTTTCCTTGAGTACCTAAAGATAGAAACTTTCATATCATGCTACCCAAGGTCATTGGGTCCTCAAAGGTTAGACCTTTGGAAGCCAAGTCCAATTGGACTTTGACTTCCCCACATAATTCCTACTATGCACAACATTCGAAAAATAAGCATTCATATACATTTGTTTTTCGTCCATGCTTGTGTCCTTTGGGCTCCAAATAGTGAAAATTTTGGGAGCCATCATCCTATTTGGTGCATGCATGCGACGTTGATTTCTACGTGATGCATGACGTGGATAGGCATACGGGACATGATGGAATGGTGCATGACGAGAATTATTCATACGATGATGTGGGTGAACATATGCATGTGTGGAAACACGTGCGTGAGGGTGTCTCACATGGTGTGCACGTGCCCGTGAACGTGTAGCATAGAAATCATCATATGTGTGAGATGGTGGAGTAGGACGTGTGTTCCTACGTGGCATGGTATTTGTGTACATATAAGCATGCCCCTTCTTTGGAGGTCCACCCAAAGTGGGTTTCTTTCCATAAGAGGGTGTGGACGAGGTGGAAGCACCATTGGTAGATGAACTACCAATAGAGTGTTTGCTCCCACTCGTTGAGGCTTCGGAAGTTGGCCTTACAAAAGTAGTGACCGACTTGGATGAATTTCCCATCATATACCCCAAGCCAATGTGGTGTTTGGCCGGAAGTAAGTCTTTTAGGATATTATCCAAGTGGCCCTTACCCTTGTTGAATTTGTTGATTCGGCCCAATGTGTCCTCATATTTCTCTTTGAGAGAACGCAAAGAAATATCCAAAGTGGATATTTGCGATGTGAGCACATAAACACGAGATTTAAGATTCTCGTTCTCAATACTCAAAGTCGAGTTTTGAGAAGTTAAATCCGCTATCTTATGTTCTTCCGCATCCTCAATGCTAACATGTTCAAGTTTAGATTTGATATTAACAATCTCATTTCTTAACTCTTCAACAACGGTGTCGTTGTTGGTGATGATAGTCTTAGGCGATGTTTGAATGCTAGCTAGGTCATCTTTTACTTTAGTATATCTATTTACTAATTTAGTGTATTTTGACCAAAGTTGAGAGTTAGCATTCCTAAGATCGTCCATGGTTACCTCATCGCTTTCGACATCACTATCATCGGAAGAGGAGGATCCTTGATCGTGCTCCTCTCTTGCCATGAAGCACATGTGCGCTTGCTCCACGTTCTCATCGTCCGACTCTCCGCTTGAGGAATCCTCGGAGTCGGTGAATGTTGTTCCGACAAGTCCCTTTTTGTACCCCTTTTTGTACTTCTTTGACTTGTCGAACTTCGGCGCCTTCCACTTCTCCTTTTGCTTGTTTTGAGGACAATCCGCTTTGATGTGTCCTGGCTTATTGCATTTAAAGCACAAAGGTGGAGAGGCGTTAGTAGAAGTAAACTTAGATTTTTGTTTGAAGTTACCCTTTCGGAAGAAACGATTGAACTTCTTTGCCATGAGTGCAATGGATTCCATGTCCATTTCTTCTTCCGAGTCCTCATCATCGGTAGAGGTGGATGAAGCCGCCTTGAATGCAATCGCCTTTTTCTTAGGCGCATCTAGGTTCAAATAGGACTTCATCTTTTCTTGTAACTTCACCTTGCTATCTTTGCGTACCTCGTATGACATCAAAGTACCCATTAGTTGAACTACGGTATATTTGTTCATGTCATTACCTTCCTCGATGGCGAATGTACGTTTTTCCCAAGAAGAGGGAAGTCCTTCAATAAGCTTTGAGCACTTCTCCTTTTGAGTGTAGGACTTGCCGAGGGCCTCTAACTCGTTTATTATGTCAACAAAATGAGCGTAATATTCTTTCATCTTCTCGCCCTGTTGCATATGAAACATTTCGTAATCTTTGTTTACGACTACGAGTTTAGAGTCTCTTACCCTACTCGTCCCTTCATGAAGAATGAGGAGGGAGTTCCAAATTTGATATGCACTCTTACATGTGCATATCTTATTGAAATCCTCGGGCTCCAAAGCGCATTGCAAGGCGTTCATTGCCTTGGCATTGCTTACCTCCGCGGCGACCTCCGCGGTAGTCCATTTCTCAAAGTCTTCTTCTTTGGGTTCGATGTATTCCTTCATTGTAGTCCTCCATAAGGATGCACTCCGGAGGAAGGTTTCCATCCGGCATTTCCAATACCCATAGTTGGTACCGTTGAAGAATGGAGGCCTTGTAGAGGAATGTCCTTCCATCACCGATGACGCTCCTTCACGATTCCTGAAGGTGTCATAGTTGGAAGGTGGAGGCACGGTCTTGTTGTCGTTGGCAGACATAGCTGAGTATCTGGCTCCGATACCAAATGTAATGCCCTACCAGCTACTGCACAAGTACTAGAGGGGGGTGAATAGTACTTTAAAATAATAAAGAGTATAATTCCAAATTAAATTGCAAACAACTACCAAATCAATTTGCGGAAGCTTAAATTGAATGACAACACAAAATTAACAATGCAAACAAATGATGTTAATGGGTTCGGATCCACCCAAGTCTCCCCGACTTGTTCCCGGTGATCCTACGTCCCAACCACCCGGATCCCCTCCGGATACTTAGGTTAGAAACCCTAACCTAAGATTTCCACTATGAATATCTTGTGAAAAACCTTCACAAGATCAAATCATACATGCAATAGCAAACGTGAATCCCACAACCCGGGATCACAACCTTCTCTCACAACCGAGAGAATCACAAAGCAATATTAAAGAGTTTAATATGAAATAAACAATCTTACCACAAAATCCTATACCTTGAGTTTTTCTTACCCAAATGGTGAAATGAAGGATTTGAGGAAGATGAAGTCACCAAGACCTAGCACCAAGGAAATGACCAGCAATCGGTGCCTAGGGATGATTTGGAGACTTGGATCAAGCAATAGCTTGAAGAGCTCACCAAGAACAACCTTCTCTCTAGATGGATTCTAGATCTAGAAATGAGAGAGAATGGGTTTCTTGTGAGGAAGAGAGCTTTTGATTTGAGTGAGAATGGCTATCTCTTTAGATCTCAATGAATCTCTGAATGGAAGCTCTTTCTTAGATAGAAATGACCTAGGCTCGTATTTATAGGGTCCCATAAAAACAAGTTAGGTCATTCTCCAACGGATAGAAATCTGTGAGAATTAGTCGGTCAAAGAACAATCACTGACCGACTAGTTCATCAACTAGTCGGTCAGTCAAACAGCATGGACCGACTAAGTGAGGATCTGAGAAGAGATAGAAATTCAGACCTAGAAATCTAGTCGGTCCAAGAAGACTTTCTGACCGACTAGTTTTACAACTAGTCGGTCAGTCAGTGAACGTAGACCGACTAAGAGCAAAAAGAATTAGTCTGAGTACAAAGTGACTTAGTCGGTCCAAGAACAAAAGTTGACCGACTAGATTGTCAACTAGTCGGTCACCAAACGTTCTTAGACCGACTAACGATAAACAGTAGCTTAGGAGAAATTTAGCATGAACAGTAAGTCACAACTAGTCGGTCAAAGAAGCATCACTGACCGACTAGTTCACAAACTAGTCGGTCGGTGAGTCAACGTAGACCGACTAACTGTAAACAGTAAAGTCCAAGAAATTAAGGAATCAAACTAGTCGGTCCAAGAACAGTTGCCGACCGACTAGATCACCATCTAGTCGGTCAGTACTTGTACTTGTACCAACTAACATGCACATACAAGTCCGAATCGAAGCGCGACGCTTCGAGGAAGTTAGAATGAACTTGTGCAAGGATCCTAGAGCTACGAAATGAGCGTAATGAAGATAGAAACGTAAGATATACTCAAGGCTTAACATTCTATATATCGAAGCTAAAAGACTATAAATAAAACCTTAATAAACGGTCTTCGAGAGCTTCGATTGAATCTTCATAACTTCCAAAACGGCACAAGAGCTTCAACGAAGCTTTAGGCATGAATACGAGCTTTGGGAAGTGTTGAGATGTCGCGTTGAATGTTCTCGTGAAATTGGCGACGATCTCCAATACTGCGCTCACAAATTGTTAGTTCATGGATTATTTATGTTTGCTCATCATCAAAACCAAATCCGGGGAGTCCAATATTCAACAAAATCCCTTACAACAATCTCTTAAATACTCTCCCCAAAACCCAG
Source organism: Scilla litardierei (assembly GCA_030789695.1). Classification (NCBI taxonomy): domain Eukaryota; kingdom Viridiplantae; phylum Streptophyta; class Magnoliopsida; order Asparagales; family Asparagaceae; genus Scilla; species Scilla litardierei. The sequence continues at coordinate 103,282,777 of CM061131.1, forward strand.
CCACGAATCGGCTCGAAACCCAGAAATAAATGGGAGCACGGCCGTGCTGCAATTGCGCACGGCCGTGCCATCGCCAAAAGACCTAGGTTATGCACGACCATGTCACCTTTTCAACAGGTACAACGGCTTCAGGTTACGCAAATGGAGCACGTTTGTCCAGTTGAGCAGCATTGCCATGCTACTGCCTTCAGCTTCATTGCCCAGCTTCCACAACTTTGGCACAATTGTGCAGTACAACTGCACGGTCATGTCACCTTCTTCTCCAGCTTTCTTCAACATATGCAAATATGACATGGCCATGCAGAAGGCTGCACGATCATGCTACTAAAGCATCATCTTTTCCTTTGGGGCTGATATGATGGCACTGTCGTGCGTTGACATGCATGGCCATGCAAATCTGTATTTTGCCCTTCTCCTCTCCAATTGATCTACGGTCTTTGCCATTTCACTTCCACTTCTTCTCCCATCATTTCCTTGCATCATTTTGTACATTTTCTTCCTGGAATACACAAAACATCTCCAGAGAGTAAAACGAAAAAAATAAGTGGAAAATGCGTGGAGGATGTAAAAGAAACATGAGAAATGCATGGATGACGAAACATAAAGATGTACAAAATATACACTAAGCATGGGACATCCCCTCGCAGGCCAAGCTGTATATACAATTCGGGACGACACCTCCCTTGCATTGCGGGTCACTCGACTATACGAATGGGGCCATCCCCTCACGAGCAAAGCTGGCTACACGATCATGGATGAACTCTCACTTGCCTCGCGGGTCACTCGGCTATACGAATGGGAGCCACCCCCTCGTGGATCGAGCTGGATATACGATAGGGGAAGAACTCTCACTCAACTATACGGACGGGGTGGTGGTGGTGGTGGGCGAGTCGGCCGACCCCTTACGGACGAGGTGGCTACATAGATGTGGATAGGCTATGCTTTTCCTACATTTTATACAGCTAAAGTAGATACAACATCGTTATGCTCGTCAGTCATCCTTTAACTTCTCGTGCTCTGCATTCTGCCAATGCTCGAGCCCGAGCCCTTTAGGGGGCATATAACCGACTCGGTATGACCATGAAGTAATTTTGCTTTTTGAATGAATAAATTTCATTAATACAGCTACAGAAATGCTGAGCCTACACAAAAGCGGCCTTAAGTTTGTGGAGCAACATCGCTGGATGATTGTCCCTCTGAGGATGACTCGGCTGTAGCTCTCCTTTTGAGCATCAACTTCGATGGTCTAAAGACAACCCCCGGCCTAAGGTACCTGCTCTGAACTTCCTCATGAATCTGTGAGAGAGATTTCTTGAACAGGTCAGCAAGCTCGAAGACAAGTTCCTGCTTAAATTCTGCCACAGCCTCGTTAGCAATCGTCGAGGGGTCGACTTCCTCCAAGGTAGCCAACCAACCTAAGAGCTCAGACCTTTCCTTCCTCCATCGTTCTTCTTCGGTATTCCTCACACAAGATAAGGAGGCGACAGAGTCCTCGGTAAATGTTCACCACCACTCGATATCCGCTCGTGCATCCCTTTCTTTGGTCAACAACCCCTCCAACTCTTTCATTCGAGATTCGAGCTCGGTAACTTTTCTAGATGAGGTTATGAGCTTGTCCCTTACTTCCTTAAGAGCTCTCTCGGTGGCAGCTGTCATTTGACGCTCTAAGGCTATTTTGGCCTCTGCGCTAGTCGTCTCTGCAACGCAACAACACATCTATGTGGCCACCACATACACCTACACAGACAGAAGTCAAACCTAAAATACAAAACATGAGGCACCGAAGGGTGAGGCTGAGCTACAACCTGATGATTATGCCAGACCATGAAGTTGGCCAGCCTTTCGTGATCGACATGTCACAGAATGATACGATCCCATGAAAGGATGGGGTTCTCCACAAGCCTGGCGGTGGCCTCATAATCTAAGAGAGCTAACTCTCATTTTCATACAGGAAAAGTAGACTTATGGAGCTCCCCTTGCACACGCTCCAAAGGCTTAGGCACCTGTCTATTTGCTAACAATATCCCTTAATATTTAGAGGGGATTAGCCCGATCAATCGTGCAAAGGGACAAGCCCTCCACATGGCCAAGTGTCCTTATAATTTCTTGGCCCATTGGGAGACATTGGTGTCTCCGAGGACGCATCAGGGACCATAATTTGGGTCTGGAGGACTTTGGGTCTTGGTTGCGTTAGTGACCAAGGGAGTATGACTTCGGGGGATTACCTCCTCCTTCTTCCTCCTCTCTTCCCAACATTCCACTTCGGTCGAGGTATGAGCTCTTTTCTTTCTCATCAATTCTTCAGACTTTGATCTCAATCCCCTCGTAGCTGGGGCCAAGGTTGATGTCAACTATCGAGGGGTCGAGGCTGACTTCCCACCTCCCTTGGGTGATTTATAACCAAGAGGGGATGGCGGGCAAGCAGACATGCCACCCGTCGACTCCTTGTACTTAGACTGGAGAATCTTTCGTAGCTTCGAGGCTAGGTCGTCGAAATCTTGCACAACCATTTCTGCAAAGAGAAAGGAAATCAGGGTGAGTAATCAAGAAACCAGAGTCCAAATTTTGGCATTTCCTGAGATCCACAAGACAATCTTCATCAACTTGTTGTCCAATAAACGGCTGATCCACATCTCTTCCTGTGGGGGGTTCAACAAAAGTGTAGCTACTTTGGCCTTGCTAACGAACAACCCCAATTCTACAGAAGCTGAGGGGTTAAAGTAGCCCCAATGAGTAAATATTGTTGTCGGTCTGGGGAAGGTGACAAAGACATAAGTGGGCCTCCAGTCACAGATGAAACCAGGAAGATCCTAGATAAGTCTTATGTTCTTCCGGGCAATGAAATGATACCACACCCCTAGATGGTCGGTTTGCACTTGGAAGAAAAAGCAGAAGAGCGGAATGATTGGCTTTATCTTGCCCAGCAAATAGAGCATGATGAAGTTAACCACAACAGAGATAGCATGTGGTGCAAGTTGACAAAGAGGGAGCTCGAGGAGATTCAAGACCTCAAGGGTAAAGGGGCGAAGAGGAAAACGAAGGCCAAACTAGAAGGCTTTGACATATACCTCGACCTCTCGTTTCTTAGGGAAGTAGATCCTCTCGTTCACCTCGGGGATCTGATATCCATAAGGGGACAAAGATAGTCCGTTGGGATCTTGTCAGTCAACAAAAAAGAAAGCTCGGGGACTAACTTTAAGATTTCTAAGGGCACTTTGGGTGATTTGTCAGCTCACAAAATGGGGAGTTCGGGCTCCATAAGTAAGCCTTTACCTCTGCCTGGGACTGGGTTATATTGAGGAAGATGGGAAGCACCTGGGCCTTCAGGCTGAGGCATTTCTCTGATTCTTAACATCTGGAATTTACTCTATAGAAGGAAGGAATCAAGAGGAGTAAGGACAGAAAAGAAGGCTACCTTGTTTGGCTATGATGATGAGCAAGGTAAACGAGGGTAGAACGAAGCTTTTCAAAATAATAACCAAAGGACGTGATGCTTCCTCTCTTTTTCCCTACTTATAACAAGGGGTTTCCTCCTGACCAAGCTCAGCCATCAGATTAAGTCACATGTCAACACCCGAGAGCCACAACGACCCAAGCCTCATACCACCGCAACGGCCAAATCAGAGGGACGGAAATTTTGGCAGTCAAAATCAAAACTCCCGCTTCGACTGGCATGCCCAATTAATGAGACATCACATCATCCGATCTCAACCGTCGCCTCATCTGAGCTCGGGAGATGAGGGTGTTGGATCTAGATCCTAGACTAGAGGGGGGTGAATAGGCTTATAAAATAATTCGTGCAACCCACAAACAAACTCACGCAGTTATAGCATCAGCAAGGTAAGTAAAAACCAGACACAGCGTACACAGCAGATTTACCCTGGTTCGGTCGACCCTTCGACCTACATCCAGCCCCCAAAGCAGATACTAGTATTGAATAGTGCAATAGGTACAAAACCACAAGTTAGAGCATGCTCAGAGCACCCTCTACGTCTCTACACTCGCCAGGCTCTCAGTACCCCCACACACTGTGTTTTCTCTCACTATCAATCCTAGTAACGCTTTCTACCAGCTAGTCCCAAACTAGCTGGGTCCCACTCGTCTAGCCCCAACCAGACAAGTCCTAAAATCCACAAGAATGGTAAAGTTTCCCCTACAGAGAATGTTACACTAAGACACGAATAAAAGGAGTAAAGGGTTTAGAAATGCTCAGTTCGTGTCCGTGTAGGCGTCTCTATTAATCAGCACGTCGTCAGCTCCAATCTGACGCAAGCGATGTCTCGATCCGACTCTTGCATGTCAAATAGTACACTGGTCTTTGCGTTAAGTAATTCCAGTTCAAATCTCAATTTAGGCGGTCGATGCGCACAGCAATCACTTAAAATTTTGTCCACGTCAACTCCTCGATTTAATTTAGCTTTCCCCGTTGCTTTTCGTTTGATGCGGTTGCCACGTCAGCCCTTTCTCTCCGACTTCGACACGAGCATGCAACGGTGATCTTTTGATGGTGACGGTGGCGAACTTCGACAGTTCGTGTACTGCACGACAACGACTTTAGGGCATGCAGTCAGGGATCGCTCCTTCTCCAACTCCCGGCGACGATTACGTGGATAACGACGGCAGCTTTGGGATGTCCGGTGATCTGAGTTCGGCGAGTGCAGCTGCGGAACTCTCTTCGATGAGCGTCGCTTCTTCAGCACTATGAAGCTTCGACTACGGCATCTTCGTCTTCAGCAGCGCTCGGAGATCACGGCGGGTAGTTAATCCCGTCGGCGACGAGGATGTCTCGATGGCTCCGATGGCGACTTCGATGAGGACGGCGATGGTCGCTGCTCCTACTTCTCCGACGGAAACGACTTCACGGGGACAGCAACTTGGCGTCTCCGACTATGGTGGCTAGCTCGGCGATGGCTTTAAGGTGGAGCGGCGAGATCTCCACGTCTCCTTTGTATTAGGGTATACAGCGAGATGACGGCAAGTGGCGGTCCTCTTAGACGGCAGAGCAATGATCTTCGACTTCGTGTTTTACCGTTCGGTGGCGGCTCAACGACGACGGGCTTCCACGACAGCGGCGGGAGTATGTCTTCAACAGCGGCGACGAGGACTTCCTTCACAGATGGCGGGTATGCTTCTCGATGGCGATGGGAGAGATCTTCTCCAACTTAGGGCATGGTGGCTCGATAGTGCTTGCGTGGAGAAGTGATGATCGACTGCCAGCTCCCGCTAATGAAGATGAAGATGATTTAGTGCTTGGGAGAGGCTATAGGAGATGATGATGATTTTTGCTCTTGGAGAGAAGCTTTGGCTTGTAACTGGTTGATGAAGACAGCAGTTTGCGATAATGGTGATGCCTTGGCTTCGGAGATGGTAGGACCAAGAGCTTGACAACATGATGATCTCTTTGGCTTGATAGTTTGCGGTTGAGGCTTGCAAGGGGTTTAATATCTTGAAAGGACTTCTAAACTATGGGCTTAGTATGTTGAGTTGGCTAGGGTTTTTGGATGGCCGCATGTTTGCTCCTTTCTTTGATGTATGCCGCTACCTTTTGGAATTTTATAGCCCCTCTTTTTGATTACCGCACTCCCCTTCCCTCTTGATACGAAACGTATATAGGATGTGTACTAGGGTTTTGGGATTGGTAGAATGATGAGGGTAGAATCAAGGGATTTGAAACACCATAGGGATAAGAATGGGAATAGATTAGGTGTTTGAATAGGAGTTTGGTAGAAATCAAATATTTGCAAATCTAGCTAAATGATTTGATCAAATCCCTTTAGAACTCAAATTGGCATCCATTTCATCCCATATTGGACCAAGTCCAATTTGCTTTGTGTATGGCACTTTGACTAATTCCATTATCTATATAGATATCAATTTCAACAACACGTTGACTTAGTCATCTCTTCAAGAATCACGTCCATGCCATTCCTGAAACACACTTAGCACACACGTTAAATAGTTCGCACACATTTGTCATCATCAAACTAAAGTTCCTAGATCGTTGCGTCCAACAATTTCCCCCTTTTGATGATGAAAAACCAAAATATTTGTACATTGAATATGAGTGTGTGTTGAAGGGTGTAATTCAATATGATGTATGGATGATATAGAATGAGACATACAAGCATTACAAAGCATGTACAATAAGTATAGCAAATAGAAGCATGATCCCCCTTCTCTCAAGCTCCCCCCTCTTTATGTATTTTTCAAGCTTCCCCCTTCTCTCAAGCTCCCCCTCTTTATGTATTTTTCAAGATCCCCCTTCAACATATACTACCGACACACCAAATCTTTCTTTTCTTTCTCCCCCTGTGTTATCATCAAAAGTGGGTTAATGAAGTCCCAAAAATATCTCATGCAAAAATAAACCATTATAAGTTATAACTGACATTTGCAAGAGTTTTCTAATTAGCAAACAATTCAAGCTCATAGAATTCATAATAAGACGTCCCCACCTTTGTGTAAGTGTAATGATATAGACAATAAAGTACCAAGGGAGATTCAATTTCAGAAAATTAACCAAATCAATCCACATTTTCCAATCTTCATGAATATCACTAGGATTGATTTTTTTCCACCTCATCAAAGATGAGTTCAAGATACCAAACCCCAAAACATAGCCTAAAAGGACTATTAAATGTGGGGTGGCATTGCTTGACGAGTTATATACACCAACACTAATGATTACCCATTTAGCATAAGTTGGATACTCGTGGGTTGTGTATTAGCCATGAAGTGTATCCATTTTTCATACGGAGCATTTTTTTTAAATTCTTTTGTGCTCAATTTTTATTCATGGCTAAACACATCATATCCCTTAGAAAATTCAAAATTTTTAATCATTCCTACAATCACTTTCCAATATTCTTCAAAAGAATCTCCAAAAGCACTAAAAATCTATTTTCGTGAAAGTGCAAATGTAGGTGTAGAAGTCAAATTTGAAATTTATGAGACATGTCATGGCTACTAAAAAGATAACAACATGTTCATGTAGCTACAACAATAATGAATTAACTTCTACAAGAGATATGATTTGAACATTCATACAATACCACTTATAATAAATCATAAAGGATATTCTTTTAAGCTCATTTTTTTAATTTTTTTAATTTTTATTTTTTTAGAAATAAAACACATTAAGATCATGCAAACAAGCACACAAACACAAACAAAAACAAGCACACAAACAAAAACAAGCACACAAAACAATCTATGAAGGTATGCAATGTAATACAAAGAGGGATGAAAGGTATACCTTCTCGTCGCTATTTGGCTAAGGAGCTAAAAATAGAATGAGACGTTAAAAAGTTGCTCCTCGCCAAAATTCCATCACATCTACATGAAAGGTGTTAAGTGTGACCTTGAAACCCAACAAGGTCCACTAGTGTTAGCCATTATTGTTTTAGAAACCCAAACTTGTCTAAACTTGATATTTGTGTTCCTAAATTTATAATAATATGATGTGTGGCCTACACTCTCACAAGTAAAGCACTTTTCATATATGTCCTTTGCAATAGAGGGTACATTATGGAATTTCTTGAATTTTGGCTTTTCAACGTTTTTCAAACCAAACCCAAGTCCTCTTCTATTATTGCATTATAATTGGGTTTCAATTATGGTATCCAATGAATGTTTACCAATTGAAAACTTTCTTAACGACAATTCAAGATTAGACACTTTGGTTGTTAATTGTTTATTTTCTTCCACAAGCAGTGTGCATTTACTTATATAAGATATTTTGTTTTCCTTTTCCTTATTTTCAAACTCAATAGATTTTCTTTTAAAATCATTTTCTAGCATGCAAAATTTATCATTAAGCTCTCTTATCACATAGTCTTTTTCAGCTTCAAGCTTTAATATGTCTTGTTTTAACAAGCTAATATTGTTCAATAATGAAGGGCAAGAAAGACAAGATGCCGCATCATTAAAGCTTGATTTTTCCTTTTTCAATATGTCAATAGTAGAGTCACGAGCAACAATTTGAATTTTCAGTTTTTCAATCTCCTCAGACATATCATATTCAGATTGTTGCATTTCAAAGCTCTCATTTTGATAATCATCTATAATGGATTCAAGCTCTACTATTTTATCTTGCATTTCTTTACAAAGAGTAAGGAGTTCAGCTTTACTACCAGAAATTACCTCATCGTGTATTCCCATTAATGCCATGCATGAGTGGGCTTCATGATCATCATCCTCACTCTCAGCTTCGCTATCCATATCCCAAGTTAGCACCTTGGATTTTCCTATTTCTTTAGCAACCTGAGCTGTCTCATGTGGGCAATCCCTCATTCGATGTCCTCTTTTCTTGCGTTTAAAACAAGTCATTCTATTAGTTAGCATTCTGATCATAAGTTTGCTTAGAAGACTGGAAAAAGTTAGAGCGATTAAACCTGGGTGCCATTTCTGTTCTTCCTTGCTTAGTCTGGACATACTTTCGACATTTCTGACCATTAGTGCTATGTCATCATCATCATCTTCACTTTCGCTAGCTTTTAGAGCAAGTGGCTTTGTAACTTTTTCCTTCTCCTCAGGTTTCTCTCTTTCATCAATATTTTGCAATTCAAGCTCGTGGGACATTAAATTACCTATCAAGTCCTCCACCCTCATCTGTGACAGATCTTTCGCTTCTTGGATGGCAGTGACTTTAGGCCTGAAAGAGCTTGGCAGTGCTCTTAATATCTTTCTTACCTGTTCAAGGCTAGAATATGGCTCACCGAGCGAGCTAGACTTGTAGACAATGTTGGTGAACCTCGCAAACATCTCTGATATGGTCTCTGATGGTAGCATGCGAAATCCCTCGTACTCTGTACTCAGAAGTGCAAGTCTAGACTCCTTCACCTGTGACGTTCCCTCGTGTGTCACCTCCAAAGTATGCTATATTTCCTGAGCAGTTAGACAATGTGAGATACGATTGAATTCAGATTTATCTAATGAGCAAATGAGAGCATTCATAGCTTTAGCATTAAGAGAATAAAGCTTCCAATCATTATCATCCTATTTATCATTAGGTTTAAGCATCTCAGTATGTTCAATGTTAATAACAGGTGGTTTAAGCCTTTTTCAACAATTTGTTAAGCTTATAATCAATAGAAATCAGGTAGATTCTCAAACGATTTTCCAATAAGCATAATCTACTCCATTAAATCTAGGTGGACATGAAATAGACTGACCCTCAGCAAAAGCACTATCAATGTGATCCATGGTCAATCCTAGGCTAGATCCTAAAACCTGCTCTGATACCACTTGTTGGATCTGGATCCTAGTCTAGAGGGGGGTGAATAGGCTTATAAAATAATTCGTGCAACCCATAAACAAACTCACGTAGTTATAGCAACAGCAGGGTAAGTAAAAAGCAGACACAGCGTACACAGCAGATTTACCCTGGTTCGGTCGACCCTTCGACCTACATCCAGCCCCCAAAGCAGATACTAGTATTGAATAGTGCAATAGGTACAAAACCACTAGTTAGAGCACGCTCAGAACACCCTCTACGTCTCTACACTCACCAGGCTCTCAGTACCCCTACACACTGTGTTTTCTCTTATTATCAATCATAGTAACGCTTTCTACCAGCTAGTCCCAAACTAGCCGAGTCCCACTTGTCTAGCCCCAACCAGACAAGTCCCAAAATCTCCCAAGAATGGTAAAGTTTCCCCTACAGAGAACGTTACACTAAGACACGAATAAAAGGAGTAAAGGGTTTAGAAATGCTCAGTTCGTGTCCGTGTAGGCATCTCTGTCAATCAGCACGTCGCCAGCTCCAATCTGACGCAAGCAGTGTCTCGATCCGACTCTTGGATGTCAAATAGCACACTGGTCTGTGCGTTAAGTAATTCCAGTTCAAATCTCAATTATAGGCGGTCGGTGCGCACAGCAATCACTTAAAAATTTGTCCACGTCAGCTCCTCGATTTAATTTAGCTTTCGCTGTTGCTTTTCGTTTGATGTGGTTGCCACGTCAGCCCTTTCTCTCCGACTTCGACACGAGCATGCAGCGGTGATTCGGGTTGAATATTGCATATTTAACCCTCCATTTAGCCCTATTTTGTGCTCACATGATGCTCAATTGGTCCCTAATACGTTCGTATTTTGTATATCATTATTTATTAGAGCAAACCTTGATTTGTGCACAAAGTATGAATTTTAGTGAGTATTTCTGCCTTTTTATATTTTTCATGCCTTGGTCTGATCTCACGATTCCAACGACTATTTATTTGTATTTTTCTGAGATCTGTGCTAATTTCTATGAATTTTTGAATGCAGAATACCATTTAATTGAAGAAATACAGAAGAAATACGCTTAAAATACGTATATATGGGCGGCGCACGAATCTTGGCGAAACACGCGGCGTAAATCCGTGTGCTCCCGCCCAAATCCAACGCACCACAGCAAAGAGGCGACGCGGCCGAAGCACAGCCGTCGGATTCTAATCCGACGGCCCGCACGCGAGATCAGAAGCGGGCGACGTGGCTCTTTCGCAGCCGCAAGATCGCAATCGAACGGCTTGCACGCGAGGAAAACGAGCGAAGCGCAGCGATGCGGGCGTGATTCCAAGGGACACGCATCAACACCTCACCAGATCCCGCCTTTTGAATGGACGGCTTGGATTCGAGCTGCTGAGCGAGCGAAGAACGAATTTGCGGGCGACATGGATCTTCGAGGACCATCCAATGTCGATCCAACGGCCATTACTTTCCCCGCGAATTGAAAGCAAAGCAGTGATCTCGGGGGCGACGTGGAGCGTTGGATGATGATCCAACGGTCGCGGATGAAGTTGAGTTCGATCTGAACTCATTGAGAAGCGGGTGCGGATCCGCTAACGATGGATACGTGGCGGCACAGGAGGCCATCCCGCCTTTTGATGGACGACGGAGATTGGATGCGGTCGTGGGTGCGGGTTTAAGGTGATCTGGATGCGGTTTTTGAACCCGATAGGCCTGTTAAACCCACAATGTTATTATATAAGGTATTTCTAGGGTTTTTGAGCGTATTCATGGCGTATTTGGGCGATTGTGGTGGCGATTTTTGCAGAATTTCCTGAGATTCCAGAGAGCAACCTGAGGGAATTTTCAGAGGGCTTTGAGAGGAAGAAATAGAGCTTTCTTAGGCAAAAAGAGGGTGTATTTGGTGATATCTCTTGAACTTAATTGTGTATTTTCAATTCTAGTTACTTTTATTGATTAGAACCAGGCTTAATATGATGAAATCCTTGATTATTTTCAGTATGTGTGGCTAAATTATTATTGTGCAGTGTAGTTAGGGGATATGATTTGTATTTACTTGGTTGAATTGTCACGCTAAAATTGTTAACATTGATAAAGTTATAGTCTTTAGTTTAAAATCTCCTGTAACGGCCGCTTTCCGACCGTTCGTATTTTCTGCGTGCACGTGCTTTATCGTGCACGTATTTTATTTGGTTATTTCTGAGCTCCGGCATATGCGATGTGATATGCCGTTGCGATCGTTTTGGTGTGTTGGATTTTATTGTAATTTTCGGGAACGTCGTTTCACGGCACATTTTCTCGCAAAACGACTTTGAACGATAGGGGCGTTTTAGTCATTTGACTCAAAACACCGTTTCCAATTTTACGTAAATTCTTGGTAGGCGTTACGCACGATCAGGCTCCGTAGATCTGTGCGTCTCGTCTCCACGATCGCCCCGGTATTTTCGGATTATTTTTCTGACGCCCGGATTGAGAGATATCGCTCGGAGAAATCTCGAACATCGATCTCCCCATCTGTTTCAAATTTCAAATTTTATATCAAATCTGTTTTATATCCCTAATTATTTTCATAATTATCTTTCCTAATCTGTTCCATCTAATCTCCTCTAGACTTTCCCTTTTTCCTACACCCTCTATCCCTATATCTCCCCCTTTTAGCTATAATCCTAAAGTTATTTATCATTTATTATTATTATAACCTAACCCTAATTTTATTCACGTGAGAAAAAAAAGTGACCTAGGGCTGTGAAACTTTGACAGTCGCCACAACTTTCGTTCTCCCCACAAGAGAAGCTCTCTCTCTCTCTCTCTTGTTCTCAAACCTACAAGCCCCCGAGTCCCCTCTTTCCCCTTACTTCAACGTCGTGACCTTTCCCTCGATCGCCATCAGCCCTGACCGCCGGAGGAGAAGCCCCACCTCGTCGTTCTCAGCCGGAGGGAGCCGCCAACAGCCTCGCCGGGCTGTTTCCGTCGTGCAGCAGCAACAGCAGCGCTGCTGTGTTTTCCGACCACTGCCGCCACCCCCGGTCGCCGACAACCCCATCCCCGACTCCGACGGCCCCGAACCATCCCGCCGTTCCTCTCTTCCCTTCGCAGCCGTCTCTGAACCATCCAACAACTTGTGACACCGTAGGATTATCTTGTGTGTGCGTGCGTGTGGACACCCTAGAATAACTCCCCCGTACACTGGTCGTGTCTTGTCCCTGTTACACAAAAAGCCTTCGGGCGTTTCAGATGCTTCCCGAGTGGAAGTGATCTCCGTGATACAAAAGCCTTCGGGCGTTTCAGATGCTCTCCTTGCGGGAGTGATCTCCGTGATACAAAAAGCCTGCGGGCGTTTCAGATGCTTCCCGAGCGGAAGTGATCTCCGTGATACAAAAAGCATGCGGGCGTTTCAGGTGCTTCCCTAGCGGAAGTGATCTCTGTTCTTCTTGTCCTGAGTTCTGGGGTTTGGGGTAGGGTTGAGCGTGCGCACGGGGAGAGGGTCCGATCCCCCCTCAACCCGTAAGGCGTGAACCATTCGTGTCTCACGTGTCGTGTCCGGACCGTCTTGTCTTGTCTAGTTCCGTCTTGTCCTGACACCTTTAGGCTAGTCCCGTAGTTGGTAGCACACGCTATGACTACTACCTGTCCCGTTTTACTTTCCTGCTGCGTTACTTCCTTTTATGTTACTCTGGTATAACCACAGCATGCTAATCAACCAGTAAACTGTTGTGTAATAGAACCTCAGCATGCTAATCAACCAGTAAACCGTTGTTTAAAGTTCGGTACACTTGCAGTAAAGTCTAACCCTTCTTGTAGACTTTACCTGATGTACAGTTCCTTTCTCTTGGGTGTTGTACGTCAGGTGTTCAGCCAGAGTTCGTGGACGAGGCAGATTCACTGGAGTACGAGGAGCCGAGGACGTCGACCCAGAGTACGTGCCTGACGAGGACCAGACCTTGAGGTCTTTTTAGTCATCACTTTCAGAGGTTACTGATTCGGGTTCAATATTACATAGGGTTAATGACTGGAAAATACCCTAACGTTTCAGCGTTTCTCACAAATATACCCTATCGTTCACTTTGGGACAAATTGGTCCAAACGTTTGGAAAAAATTGACGATGTTGTACCCATTTTGAGTTTGCCGTCAGAAAAGGTCTTCAAAATACCCAAAGGTTTCAGATTTTCTCACAAAAATACCCGAACGTTTCAGTATGTCTCACAAAAATACCTGAACGTTTGGGTATTGTTATGAGAAACGCTGAAACGTTAGGGTATTTTTGTGAGAAACTCTGCAACGTTTGGGTATTTTTGTGAGAAAATCTGAAACGTTAGGGTATTTTGAAGACCTTTTCTGACGGCAAACTCAAAACGGGTACAACATCGTCAATTTTTGCCAAACGTTTGGACCAATTTGTCCCAAAGTGAACGATATGGTATATTTGTGAGAAACGCTGAAACGTTAGGGTATTTTCCAGTTATTTACCCTATTACATATTTAACCCCCCATTTAGCCCTATTTTGTGCTCATGTGATGCTACATTGTTCTCTAATTCATACGTATTTTGTACACAATTATTTATTAGAGAAAACACTCTATTTGAGCATAAAACAGAAATTAACGAAGTATTTCTGCCCTTTTTATATTTTTCCTAGCTTGGTCTCGATCTCACGATTCCAACGACTATTTATTTGTATTTTTCTGAGATCTGTGCTAATTACTATGAATTTTTGAATGCAGAATACCATTTAAATGGGGAAATACGCAAATAAATACGAATATACGGTCGCGGACCAATGACGGAGTGACACGTGTCAACAATCCAACGGTTCCCGCCCGATCGAACGGTACACAACACACGACGACGTGGCTGAATAATCACCGTTGGATCGAGATCCAACGGTCGCCAGTGCAGATCGAATATAAGGCGACGTGGACAAATCTACACCGTCGACCTCACGATCCAACGGCTGGTCGAGCTCTCCGCACTGCAGCTAAGTTCGGGTGATGCGGCTTAATGAAGACCGTTGGATTCTCATCCAACGGTCTGGATCGAACCGTATCCGATCGAAAGGCGGGTCGACGTGGCCTCTCGAGGACGGTCGATTGACGATCGTGCGGTCGAAATTTATCCCGAAACTGACGAGAGGCGGGCGAATTCAGCGGGCGACGTGGCAGAATATGGGCCGTCGATTTCTCATCCGATGGCTGGGAACGTCTCCGCTCGAATTCAAAAGCGACGAAGAAGCGGGATCTCTCGCGGGCGACGTGGCGACGCGGTGTCCGTCCGATCCACATCCAACGACCAGAAGCTAAACCGATCTGAATTCGGATTCGAAAGCAGAGCGGGCGCAGACCCAATAGCCTTGCCACGTGTCGCTCCCACGTCCGATCCCGCATGGATCGGACGGCTGAGATTTGATCCGCTCGGTGATTAGCGGGTTTAGGTTGTTTTGAAGCGGGTTTATACCTGTTAAGCACAGTAAAACCCGCAATGTGCCTATATAAGCGTATTTCTAGGGGTTTTGGGCAGATACAAGCAGATTTTGGCGTATTTTGAGCGTATTGGAGGCTCTAGGAGCCGTATTTCGCCACCACAAAATTCTGTAAAATTCCAGAGGCTATTTTCTTATTTCCAGAGAGTTTTGGTGTCTTTTCAAGGATATTTGGTGATATATTTCTTAACTTAAACCCCGTATTTGGTGCTTTTCTATTGTATTTGGTGATTAAATTGATGTATTTTGCTATGGAACTTCATTATTCTTGCACCATGAGTAGCTAATTGCTTATTGTGCATGGTATGGCGTAGTTAGGAGATATGATGCGTGTTTATTTGGTTGTATTCCTTGTGCTAAATCGTTAAACGTCGTTAAATTTGTAATCTTTGTTCGTAAATCGTCTTTTTCATCTTCCAAAAGAAGTGATTGAGTTGATGATCGCCCCACAAGGGTGAGTTTTGATCTCCCCAAAAGGGAGTTTCATATCGTAGTTTTGATCTCTCCAAAAGAGAGATTCATATCGTATTATAACTTTAGCGACGATCTTATTGAATATTGTGCTTGAACCCCCAAAAGGGTATCTTCCGATGAATTGCTCCCAAAAGGAGAATTCATTGAGTTATATTGGGTATTTTCCGATGAATTGCTCCCAAAAGGAGAATTCATTGCGTTATACTTGTCAACCAAATTAATACGAATCATTGATCCTAACGAACCTATACCATGTGCATACTTTTTATAGATATTTTCAGACACGAATTTCCTTGTTTATATTGTTCACGTATTCACATCACCATCACCGTCACCATCATTTAAAGTGGTTAGTTTCTCTACGTCGGATTTCTATTTGATTTGAGCTGTGGTTGCGACAGATTTCCTCCTGAGGATTCGACATCTGGACTCCCAGATTATATTACTTGTACGGACTCTTGCACTTGAGAGAGAGCACCTTTTCGGAGCCCACCAAGTTTTTGGCGCCGTTGCCGGGGAGGAATGGTTTGTGACTACGGTTTATTTCATTTAGAGGACCTTCGGTGAGATCTTTCCACTTTACTGTATATAAATTTTTGTTTAACTTTTTGTACATAAACTTTTGTTTCTTTTAAAAATGGAATATATGAACTTCTATTGCACAAACAATCTGTATGATGCAAGGTATGCTACTGCACACAAACATAGGATGGAGAAGCTCAAGATTGTAAATTTTAATCAAACTGATTGTGAAACTTTCTTTCAGGCCTGGAGGAGGTTCACAAACATATTATCGAGCTATCCGCAGCATGTGTACACAAATGAAGAGCTTATGATGTCCTTCCTAGATGGACTACGACCACAGCTGCAGGAATTATTGGGAGGCATGACGCCGACAGAGGCGTGGGAATACATGGAGTCTCTGCAAGAAAATGAAGAAACCATGGAAGAGACTTCAGAGAGCGATTCAACGGAGCCTTCGTGCCTTGATCAAGAAGAGCAAATCGTAGACGTATCTTTGCAATCCTTGAAAGAGGAAGCTTACCTGATTATTCAGACACGGGAGGCCACATCCCTTCAATTCCAAGAGAATTTCCTTGCTCGGAGTCGGCAGATTCAGAAATCCATTGAAGATCTTAATTTGATTGCCGCTTGCTTAGAAGAAAATAATTCTTTTGATATTCAACTTAAAGAATCTAATACGAGTTTATCTTCTATTGCAGGTATATCGAGCGAGCCATGTCACGTTGAGGACACGAATAAAAATATCTACATGGCAGAAAGTGTGTGCAAAAGAGAGGACGAGCTAGCAATTTTGGATGAACAAGAGGAGGAGACAGCTAGGGACAAGGGTTTTGAGATTATCGCCATGGAGTCAGAACCATGCCCTCCTCCAGTTTTGTCCCAAAATCATTTACCCCTCTCTCCATTGATCGAGCATCGTACGGAGAGTAGTGCATATCTTTCAGGGAGTAGTCGTCAACTCGCTTTAATTTATTTCACTTATTTTGATGACTACATTTGGAATACTTTTATCGATAAGAATTCTAAACTAATTTGGACTGACATAACTCATCTCTCGTAGGACATTGGCAAACAAGTTATAGAGATGCTTAGAGTTGTGTTGCTGGGGTCCAACTTAGCTTCTGGAGGAAAAATAATCGCCGAGGAGTGCAAGGAGAAAATTGAACAGCTTCCTCCAACATTAAAGATTCGGGATCCGCCATTTGATCACGGTGTGTTCTTTCCAGTAGTTTATTTTTTATTTGCTTTCTAGGTTGCTTGCTTGAATAAACTCATATCCCTTTCGACATTGAGGACAATGTCCATCTTTAGTTGGGGGTGTGTGTATGAGACCTTAGGATTTTTTTTTAGAAGAATAAATCACCAAATCTCATCATTTAAAACTCCTTCATATGCCTCAAATACGGATGATTACGCATTAATTGAGTTCTAAAATTTGTTTATGGCCTGAGTTAATTATTTTTCCTTCATGGTATTACCGTTAATATGCTATTCATGAAAATTTTCAATTGCCATGATTAATATCTTGAAATAGTTTGAATTTATTTCATGCATGCTAATGTGATGAAAAAGTTTAAGTATACACGATTTATTAGAATAGTCTTCAAGTTGAAGAGG
Organism: Scilla litardierei; assembly: GCA_030789695.1. Taxonomy (NCBI): domain Eukaryota; kingdom Viridiplantae; phylum Streptophyta; class Magnoliopsida; order Asparagales; family Asparagaceae; genus Scilla; species Scilla litardierei. The sequence continues at coordinate 103,300,098 of CM061131.1, forward strand.
AATTTGGCCATTGTTATTAATGTTTATGTTTGAAAATATGGGTGTTGAGTTGCTTACAAAGAAAAAATAAAAGAAAAGAAGAAAAGAAATGAAGAAACAAAAGAAAAATGAATGAATAAGTATGTCACTAATAAATAACTTGTTTGGCTCGAGTAGTACAGTCCGAGGGGTCCTTTTTGGCCTAACGCCCTATTATCGTCTGATTTGGGAGCCATTGACCGGAAACTCACTCATTTGATGGAGCGATCCAAGTTATACATTTTTCTGCGAATGTTACTTGATGCGCGTTACGTGGAACGAATAAAAGAAAAGAAATGGTGAATATACTAAGCAACTGCACTACCCATATCTTGAATGATTGTTTTGATAGGCCAATTCCTTGGAGACAAGAAAACTAGAACAAAATGACGTGTTATACTTTCGCTTGCGCAAAACGATGCTTGCATGTTATTTATTCATACTAAATTAGAGAAAATATCATGTGATTGATTTTGTTCATGGATGTGTATATTGATGGTCAAGATCATGTTGGAATGCGTAGTATTGAGCCATGCCATGAGCAATTTGAAAGAACTTATTGTTTTATTACTCATCCATATTAATCGCTCTTTTTGCTAGAGACTAGCAAATCGCTAGTTGGGGGGTGTGATTCGGGTTCAATATTACATATTTAACCCCCCCCCATTTAGCCCTATTTTGTGCTCATGTGATGCTACATTGTTCTCTAATTCATACGTATTTTGTACACAATTATTTATTAGAGAAAACACTCTATTTGAGTATAAAACAGCAATTAACGAAGTATTTCTGCACTTTTTATATTTTTCCTAGCTTGGTCTCGATCTCACAATTCCAACGACTATTTATTTGTATTTTTCTGAGATCTGTGCTAATTACTATGAATTTTTGAATGCAGAATACCATTTAAATGGGGAAATACGCAAATAAATACGAATATACGGTCGCGGACCAATGACGGAGTGACACGTGTCTACAATCCCACGGTTCCCGCCAGATCGAACGGTACACAACACACGACGACGCGGCTGAATAATCACCGTTGGATCGAGATCCAACGGTCGCCAGTGCAGATCGAATATAAGGCGACGTGGACAAATCTACACTGTCTACCGCACGATCAAACGGCTGATCGAGCTCTCCGCGCTGCAGCTAAGTTCGGGCGATGCGGCTTAATGAAGACCGTTGGATTCTCATCCAACGGTCTGGATCGAACCGTATCCGATCAAAAAGGCGGGTCGACGTGGCCTCTCGAGGACGGTCGATTGACGATCGTGCGGTCGAAATTTATCCCGAAACTGACGAGAGGCGGGTGAATTCAGCGGGCGACGTGGCAGAATATGGGCTGTCGATTTCTTATCCGATGGCTGGGAACGTCTCCGCTCGAATTCAAAAGCGACGAAGAAGCGGGATCTCTCGCGAGCGACGTGGCGACGCGGTGTCTGTCCGATCCACATCCAACGGCCAGAAGCTAAACCGATCTGAATTCGGATTCGAAAGCGGAGCGGGCGCAGACCCAATAGCCTTGCCACGTGTCGCTCCCACGTCCGATCCCGCATGGATCGGACGGCTGAGATTTGATCCGCTCGGTGATTAGCGGGTTTAGGTTGTTTTGAAGCGGGTTTATACCCGTTAAGCACAGTAAAACCCGCAATGTGCCTATATAAGCGTATTTCTAGGGTTTTTGGGCAGATATAAGCAGATTTTGGCGTATTTTGAGCGTATTGGAGGCTCTAGGAGCCGTATTTCGCCACCACAAAATTCTGTAAAATTCCAGAGGCTATTTTCTTATTTCCAGAGAGTTTTGGTGTCTTTTTAAGGATATTTGGTGATATATTTCTTAACTTAAACCCCGTATTTGGTGCTTTTCTATTGTATTTGGCTATTAAATTGATGTATTTTGCTATGGAACTTCATTATTCTTGCACCATGAGTAGCTAATTGCTTATTGTGCATGGTATGGCGTAGTTAGGAGATATGATGCGTGTTTATTTGGTTGTATTCCTTGTGTTAAATCGTTAAACGTCGTTAAAGTTGTAATCTTTGTTCGTAAATCGTCTTTTTCATCTTCCAAAAGAAGTGATTGAGTTGATGATCGCCCCACAAGGGTGAGTTTTGATCTCCCCAAAAGGGAGTTTCATATCGTAGTTTTGATCTCTCCAAAAGAGAGTTTCATATCGTATTATAACTTTAGCGACGATCTTATTGAATATTGTGCTTGAACCCCCAAAAGGGTATCTTCCGATGAATTGCTCCCAAAAGGAGAATTCATTGAGTTATATTGGGTATTTTCTGGTGAATTGCTCCCAAAAGGAGAATTCATTGCGTTATACTTGTCAACCAAATTAATATGAATCATTGATCCTAACGAACCTATACCATGTGCATACTTTTTATAGATATTTTCAGACACGAATTTCCTTGTTTATATTGTTCACGTATTCACATCACCATCACTGTCACCATCATTTAAAGTGGTTAGTTTCTCTACGTCGGATTTCTATTTGATTTGAGCTGTGGTTGCGACAGATTTCCTCCTGAGGATTCGATATCTGGACTCCCAGATTATATTACTTATACGGACTCTTGCACTTGAGAGAGATCACCTTTTCGGAGCCCACCAAGTTTTACCGTTGGATCTAGCGGGAACCGCTGGATTGTAGACACGTGTCACTCCGTCATTGGTCCGCGACCGTATATTTGTATTTATTTGCGTATTCCCCCATTTAAATGGTATTCTGCATTCAAAAATTCATAGTAATTAGCACAGATCTCAGAAAAATACAAATAAATAGTCGTTGGAATCGTGAGATCGAGACCAAGCTAGGAAAAATATAAAAAGTGCAGAAATACTTCGTTAATTACTGTTTTATGCTCAAATAGAGTGTTTTCTCTAATAAATAATTGTGTACAAAATACGTATGAATTAGAGAACAATGTAGCATCACATGAGCACAAAATAGGGCTAAATGGGGGGTTAAATATGTAATATTGAACCCGAATCACACCCCTCAACTAGCGATTTGCTAGTCTCTAGCAAAAAGAGCGATTAATACGGATGAGTAATAAAACAATAAGTTCTTTCAAATTGCTTAGGCATGGCTCAATACTACGTATTCCAACATGATCTTGACCATCAATATACACATCCATGAACAAAATCAATCACATAATATTTTCTCTAATTTAGTATGAATAAATAACATGCAAGCATCGTTTTGCGCAAGCGAAAGTATAACACGTCGTTTTGTTCTAGTTTTCTTGTCTCCAAGGAATTGGCCTATCAAAACAATCATTCAAGATATGGGTAGTGCAGTTGCTTAGTATATTCACCATTTCTTTTCTTTTATTCGTTCCGCGTAACGCGCATCAAGCAACATTCGCAGAAAAATGTATAACTTGGATCACTCCATCAAATGAGTGAGTTTCCGGTCAATGGCTCCCAAATCAGACGATAATAGGGCGTTAGGCTAAAAAGGACCCCTCGGACTGTACTACTCGAGCCAAACAAGTTATTTATTAGTGACATACTTATTCATTCATTTTTCTTTTGTTTCTTCATTTCTTTTCTTCTTTTCTTTTATTTTTTCTTTGTAAGCAACTCAACACCCATATTTTCGAACATAAACATTAATAACAATGGCCAAATTCCTCTTCAACTTGAAGACTATTCTAATAAATCGTGTATACTTAAAAATTTTCATCACATTAGCATGCATGAAATAAATTCAAACTATTTCAAGATATTAATCATGGCAATTGAAAATTTTCATGAATAGCATATTAACGGTAATACCATGAAGGAAAAATAATTAACTCAGGCCATAAACAAATTTTAGAACTCAATTAATGTGTAATCATCTGTATTTGAGGCATATGAAGGAGTTTTAAATGATGAGATTTGGTGATTTATTCTTCTCAAAAAAAAATCCTAAGGTCTCATACAGTTACTGCTTTTAGTTTGCTTTTAGATATTTTGTTGCCATGCTTAGGCTTTTTTTAGACCTTGTACTCGTTGGATATTATATCTCTAATTTAATGAATGCAACTTCCTTTCTGTACTTTATGTTGTTTCGAACTTTATAAATGCAAGAACTTGAAACTTTTTAAATGGTACCCCTACAGACGCTTATTGGGCCCGAGCTTCACAGCTCCGGCCGAAGCGGGCCTTTGTCACGCTTCGTCTCCGTATTTTGGGAAGCGGGGCGTGACAGGTTTTAGTGGTGGCCCATGCAGGTCCTGCAAAAGTTTGGAACAATAAAAGTGCCGCATTCATTTAATACCCATGTACAAGTCTGAATTAGGTTCCCAGTCTTAAATGGTAGGAAGACTTAGGTAGACGTCCCAATTTGATAGTCAGACGCCTTGGTTAAGATTTAGTCAACCTCGTCCTAGGATACCTTAGTAGCCTGCACTTGACTCTGCCCGTGTTAGATCTATAGAGCCCTTCTTTTAGTCGTTCGCTCGGGCCCATCGACTTCGGGCCTAGCAGGACTAACCTTGATTCTCTTAGGAACCTTCCCATTAGATCATGGTTACAGTCTAGCTCATTTGGAAATCTTAGTGCCTGGCTCTCCTGATCTTTAGACGACCCGATAATTAGAATCCCTGACTTCTAGCGTCTTCCTGATCATTACCATTTAGTGTTATCGACCGTAGAGTTCCATCGTAGCTTCGTGGATCGTATCATAAGTGTATCCATCATGCGATCTTTTCCTTTCTTCAAATTCACGTAATCGTTCCTGACGAGTATCGTTGATCCTTCGAGTCTTTTCCCTTGCCAAGTCTGCTGCCTCTAAAAGTATTTTCGAAATGTATTATTAAGTTTTTTTTCGCTCAGCTTAATTTCTTTGAAAACCCCTATATTATATATTTCAAAATTTCTTGTTTTTCGGTTGAGTTAAAATTCTTTCACTTATCATGAAACCTCCTTGGTCGTAAATTTTCGTTGTTACTATCTCGTACTTATTTTCAAATCGGTATCTTCCATATTTTCAGTTTTAAAACCTTGTTATCATCTTGATAATTCAATATATATATTTTTCTCTAGACTACAAAATTTATTTCTAACCACTTACCATACATACTTTTAGAATATTTTCTAAACTAGAGAAAACTCCAATATTTTGTTTTATTATTATATCAGTTCTATGTCCTTCGTGCTCACATTTCAAAATCTTTGTGTAAACCTATCTTCATTTGCAAAACAATCATTTCTCACCCTACCCATCCTTCCTTCGTCTTACTTTTTCCAAAATTTTAATTTTCTGCCATCTGCTCGTTTTTCTCTACCTAATTTTGTAAGTATAAAAATGTAGGATACCGTATTTCACACGTGATCTTTCTTTATTCTTATTTGGAGCAATATATTAGTTCCATCCAACCAGTCATCCCCTTATCCTCGCCTTATCCAAACTCGCTTCTTCCGATCTTGTTTCATTTCACTTTTGGTTCCGGTCCCTTTCTATCATGTAGACATGGTGCTTGTAGTTGTCTGTGCCATCTAGTTTAGTAGTGGGCCCTTGTTTTTTTGTAATGTCGTCGTGGTGTATGTACATAGGTATAGTGTGTAGACCTGTATAAGTGTTTTACTTTAGGATCTTGATGTTTGTCTCTTGTGCCCTGTATGCATAATCAATGTGGTCCAGGACATACATATGGAGTTATCGGAATGATGGTATTCATAATTGTGTGGACAGCGTCATAGCAGACAAATTCCTTAGACCTAGTTTTACGTAGTATAGTTTAGCTTATTTTGCTGCTTATATATGGTTCAAAACCTAATTGCTTTCTTTAAATTAAATCTCTAAAGTTTTGAAATAAGCACACAAGTTCACAACGCACCTGTTTTTCCTCATCCAATACCTCAACCCTACACGTTTTTCCAAATGTTTTAAAAATCTGTCTTTGGCCTTAAACTTCTTCTTCTTCTTTTCTTCGAGAGTGTTACCTTTTGATTGTTATGATATTATTAGTACTAGCTATTATTCTTATATGGTTATGTTGCGGGTAGGCGTAGAGTGAGATGAGGTATGTTGTACCTGTGGAAAGTCGATTTTGGAACACAAAGATATTAGATTAGATTTCTTTCGGACGAAAAGAATGAGCTGTCCAGGACTTGTCTACAAATGTGTGATTGACTCAATGGAGAACTCTGATTGGATAAAATTATATACATGAAGATGAGAACTTATTAGACATGGAATTTGGACAAGTGAAGAGAGCTAGGAAGGTATAGTATGAGTTAGGATGATCATGAGAATGAGTAGAACATTGTAAGCATCAAGACTCGGTTGTCGAGTTGACGTGAGAAGGCTTTGAGGATGATACGACGCGTTGAGATAAATGGATGGTTAGGTAGTCGGACTTAATATTGCTTGGGATTAGTTATAGTGAGTAGGATGAGATGTGATCTTGATAGTTCAAATTATTTGGTGGATAAAATTATGGGAAGATATGACAAGAATGTATTGAAGACACGGCGATTGTTGATTTGTGAAGGTATTATAAGATAGACAAAGTTTTTGTCTTGGATTGGTGGTTGACTAGAACCTCATTTTTGGAGATTGATTAACATTGGGAAGAGGTTGAGAAATTTAAAAGATGTTATTGAGCGATGATGTTTAGCGGAGTGGTATGGTATGAGAAGATGATTATTATTCTTTTGTGAGGACTTGGAGTTGGAAATTTGAACAGTAGTGATGGGTCTATAGTTAAGTATTAGGAGGTGAGTTTAGTCGTGGCATTGTCCAGTGAAAAGATGGGTTATGATGGATTATTTGAGGAATGGTGTTGAAGTTATGGGAATTAGAGATTATTGTGTGGAAGATGGGAGTGATAGGCTTAAGTGCTTATAGATATTATTATTATTATTATTGTTATAAGTGATTCCGAGGGCGGAATCAGTTCTAAGGTGGGTAGAATGTAACTGCCGCTTTCCGACCGTTCGTATTTTCTGCGTGCACATGCTTTATCATGCACGTATTTTATTTGGTTATTTCTGAGCTCCGGCATATGCGATGTGATATGTCGTTTCTATCGTTTCGGGGTGTTGGATTTTACTGTAATTTTCGGGAACGTCGTTTCATGGCTCGTTTTCTCGCAAAACGACTTTGACTGATAGGGGTGTTTTAGTCATTTGACTCAAAACGCCATTTCCAATTTTACGTAAATTCTTGGTAGGCATTACGCACGATCAGGCTCCGTAGATCTGTGCGTCTCGTCTCCACGATCAACCCGGTATTTTCGGATTATTTTTCTGACGCCCGGATTGAGAGATATCGCTCGGAGAAATCTCGAACGTCGATCTCCCCATCTGTTTCAAATTTCGAATTTTATATCAAATCTGTTTTATATCCCTAATTATTTTCATAATTATCTTTCCTAATCTGTTCCCTCTAATCTCCTCTAGACTTTCCCTTTTTCCTACACCCTCTATCCCTATATCTCCCCCTTTTAGCTATAATCCTAAAGTTATTTATCATTTATTATTATTATAACCTAACCCTAATTTTATTCACGTGAGAAAAAAAAAGTGACCTAGGGCTGTGAAACTTTGCCAGCCGCCACAACTTTCGTTCTCCCCACAAGAGAAGCTCTCTCTCTCTCTTGTTCTCAAACCTACAAGCCCCCGAGTCCCCTCTTTCCCCTTACTTCGACGCCGTGACCTTTCCCTCGATCGCCATCAGCCCTGACCGCCGGAGGAGAAGCCCCACCTCGTCGTTCTTAGCCGGAGGGAGCCGCCAACAGCCTCGCCGGGCTGTTTCCGTCGCGCAGCAGCAACAGCAGCGCTGCTGTGTTTTCCGACCACTGCCGCCACCCCCGGTCGCCGACAACCCCATCCCCGACTCCGACGGCCCCGAACCATCCCGCCGTTCCTCTCTTCCCTTCGCAGTCGTCTCCCTCTGGTGAAACCCCTCAGCCATACTCCCGCCTCTCCTCCTTCCTCGACACCGCCGAGCCCCTGACTTACGTTTCAGCCCACAAAGCGCCTCACCGCCTTCTTCCCTGTTTTTCTTCTCCCTACCCCTGTTCGAAGCCCCGACCCACCGGTGTACCCCGCCTCTGTCCTCTCACCGGTGAACACCATCAACCCGCCGCCTTGCTCAACCCTGCGGATCTCGTCCTCTGCAACCGGCGACCCCGACCCCCTCATAACCGTGACTCCTCTCTCTGCCCGATCACAGATCCTGATGCCTCCGACATCGCCATCATCATTGTCTTTCCCCGGCGGCGATCCCGTCCTCCCTCCGATCGTTAAACACCGCCCAACGACTCCGACTGCAGGCTGCATCCCCTCTCCAGTCGTCGAATCCGTGTGCCACCCCGAGCAACCCAGCGCTCCCTTCAACTGCACGCACCCGTATGCACTTACACGTAAGTGAGTTCCTTAATGCATGATAATAATCAAGTTAACATATTATGCTAGTATAGTTTATAACCATGTGTGGAAGTGGGTTAACTTAGGACTTATAATTAGTTTTCTAAGTGAGTTAATGCCTTATGATCTAATTTTATGAAGTTGGTAGGCATGTACAGATGACAGGACTTTATTGGGTGTATACACATATATTGTTATATGACAGCAAGTTGGATGTATAGAAATTTACATATGACTGTTTAATGTATGTAATATATTATATATTTTTATAATCAGTGTTATAAGTAGAGTGTATTTTAAATGATTAATACCTTTAGCTTGATAAACTCTAAATTTAATGACGCAGATAATTAAGTACGCCCCTTGCTACCGTCTGGGATCTGACGATTCCCTCTTTGTTGCGCTACACGCAGTCGAGGAACCGGGGTGAGGGCGACGCGATCCGTTATTTCAGATACAACGTCAAAGCCTACCCGTGATTGTCGAACCAGGTTGGTCCCCCCTAACTCAGAGCAAACCCACACCTTAGCAAGCTAAACCCTAACTAAAATTGGACAACTCAAATTAAATTTACTTTTCTGCACCAGCAAAACGATGTCATTGTAGAAATCGACCATCGGACAACTTTTCTGTGCATATAGGGTAGTGGTCGATTTAGGCTGAACAAGAACACCAAAATGTGACGTGGACGAATAGGATAGCCCCGATAACCTAGAAACAAACCATAATAGGATTTGATGAAATTGAGACCTGACATCGTCGACGTGGCACTATTTCAGACGGACTTCCGCAGACGAGACGCTTGGACGAGACGCTTCTGGAGGACGACACACTCGCCATCGCAGGCAAGTGTACCCACTTGCGTTTTTGACCGCGTCTTGGTCTTAAATTGTTAGAACTGTTAGACTGTGAGTGTTTAGATCCGGACGTGAAATGATAGCGTCCGGGTCACCCTGACGACTTAGACTTGACGACGAAGTCTAAGTCCGACGAACAACAACTTGTGACACCGTAGGATTATCTTGTGTGTACGTGTGTGTGGACACCCTAGAATAACTCTCCCGTACACTGGTCGTGTCTTGTCCCTGTTACACAAAAAGCCTTTGGGCGTTTCAGATGCTTCCCGAGCGGAAGTGATCTCCGTGATACAAAAGCCTTCGGGCGTTTTAGATGCTCTCCTTACGGGAGTGATCTCCGTGATACAAAAAGCCTGCGGGCGTTTTAGATGCTTCCCGAGTGGAAGTGGTCTCCGTGATACAAAAAGCCTGTGGGCATTTCAGGTGCTTCCCTAGCGGATCTGATCTATGTTCTTCTTGTCCTGAGTTCTGGGGTTTGGGGTAGGGTTGAGCGTGCGCACGGGGAGAGGGTCTGATCCCCCTCAACCCGTAAGGCGTGAACCCTTCGTGTCTCACGTGTCGTGTCCTGACCGTCTTGTCTTATCTAGTTCCGTCTTGTCCTGACACCTTTTGGCTAGTCCCGTAGTTGGTACATACGCTACGACTACTACCTGTCCTGTTTTACTTTCCTGCTGCGTTACTTCCTTTTATGTTACTCTGTTATAACCACATCATGCTAATCAACCAGTAAACTATTGTGTAATAGAACCTCAGCATGCTAATCAACCAGTAAACCGTTGTTTAAAGTTCGTTGCACTTGCAGTAAAGTCTAACCCTTCTTGTAGACTTTACCTGACGTACAGTTCCTTTCTCTTGGGTGATGTACGTCAGGTGTTCAGCCAGAGTTCGTGGACGAGGCAGATTCACTGGAGTACGAGGAGCCGAGGACGTCGACCCAGAGTACGTGCCTAACGAGGACCAGACCTTGAGATCTTTTTAGTCGTCACTTTCAGAGGTTACTGCTTTTCGTTTGCTTTTAGATATTTTGTTGCCATGCTTATGCTTCTTTTTAGACCTTGTACTCGTTGGATATTATATCTCTAATTTAATGAATGCAACTTCCTTTCTGTACTTTCTGTTGTTTCGAACTTTATAAATGCAAGAACCTGAAACTTTTTAAATGGTACCCCTACAGACGCTTACTGGGCCCGAGCTTCACAGCTCCGACCTAAGCGGGCCTTTGTCACGCTTCGCCTCCGTATTTTGGGAAGCGGGTATGACATCTCCTCTTTATCTTTCACAAGAACATGATTGAGTTGATGATCACCTCACGAGGGTGAGTTTTGATCTCCTCAAAAGGGATACCTTAAATTTAAAGGATTATAACTTTAGCAACGATCGTATTCAATATTGTGCTTTAACCCCCACAAGGATAGTTTCCGATGAATTTCTCTCAAAAAGAGGTTTCATTGAGTTATCTTTGTTGAGTATTGGACTTCTCCCTACTTGGTGTTAATGATGAGCAAACATAAATACTTGTGACTAATCTCCTATTCTACAGTTAATCCATTGCTTAAGCTTATTGTGAAGATCTACTTGCAATGGATGACACTCAAAGTTGATTGAAGGCAAATGACATGGATTGGATGATCGTAGATGATGACTGAAGCTCCATGAAGTCTTCAAGCTCATACAATGGATAGAAGAGAGAATTCGTCCATGTAATTTTCTTTTATCTCTTCTAGTATGTAGCTTAGAAGTAGAACTTTGATGGAGCACTCACACACATCATCATTTCTGTCTTAGGACATTATTAGATCATTCGTCCTTTGACCCCAATCCATTTCTTTAGTGATTGTGCTTGGATTATTTATAACAGTCGACTGCTGAACGTTTTACAGTCGTCTGCCTCAAAAACAGTCGATTGTGTTTTGTTCTACAGTCGCATGTTATGCACAAGCTTTTAACAATCTAGTTTTGGGCCTTTCTGTTTATTTCACACAGGCTACTAATGAACGATTCACAGGCGTCTGTCCTTGTGACAGTCAACTGTATTTTGTAAATCAGTCGCATGTCTATCTTCTGCCCAAACTTTGTTGATCTGATTTTCACGGCCAGTCGACTTATGTTGAATATACAGTCGACTGTCCCTTGGATCAGTCGACTGTATAAGCTGCAACAGTCGTCTGTCTGTGAGCCAACTTATTGACTTTGATCTCTGGAAATTCTCATGGTATTTGACAGTCATCTGTATAAGGATTTACAGTCACCTATTCTAATTAACAGTCGACTGTATTATCTGCATCAGTCGTCTGTCCTGTTATCTTAAAGGATTTCCAGATCTCATTCTGCTTACCATCTCTCGGCCAGTCGCATGTAGAAGGATTTACAGTCGCCTGTTGGTTTAACAGTCGACTGTCTTTACTTCATCAGTCGACTGTCCACGTGGTAAGTTATCGTTATGAATTCTTACCTACCCTTGCTGACTGTGCAACAGTTGACTGTGGTTTCTTCAACAGTCGATTGTCGCGAGTTCAGATTCTATCCGTTGAGAATTTTCTCACGGATTCCAAAAGAGTTTTTGCCTAAACTGTTTTGTGGATTTGAGAAACCTATTAATGGGGCTTACACTATTCCATTGAGAGGTTACCAATTCTTCCAAGTTTTCATCTCAAGCTTTCATTCTAAAGTTTAAAGCTCTCAAATCCAAAGCCCTAAGAATTCCAAATCTTTGATCTCTTGCTCTCCAACCTAGAACCAAAGAGTGATCCTATAGGCAATTGGTGCAGTCAAAAGAAAGGGCTTTCTCCTCTCTTCCAAGAGAGTCTTCAACACACAACACACCACCCCTTCAAGTTCTACTTCAAGGCATATGTGATTGTAAGTGTTGCTTTCATATTTCATTATTTTCGTATATTGAATTTGCTCTCGGGTTGTGAGAGCGGTTTGCTTGCTCCCAAGTTGTGGGAGTCAATGACATCGATTGTATTCGATTTCATTTGTAGGGTTGCTACAAGTGGGTTTTAAGGAAAACTCAAGTTAGGGTTCTAACTTGAGTATCCGGAGGTATCCGGGTAGAAGGGACGTAGGATTACCGGGAACAAGTCGGGAAGTGACTTAGGTAATCTAAACCCTAGAAACATAATTGTGTTTGCTTTTGTTTCTTATTTGGGTTCAAATCTAATTCCGCACTTTATTATTGGTTAGCATTTTAATTTGGTGTAACGATCGTTTTAAATTGCTTAAACACTATTCAACCCCCCTTCTAGTGTTTTCTCCATAGACAGGATCCCTACAATTGGTATCAGAGCGCAAGGTTATAGCTATGGCATCCAACAACAACAACGTTCCTCCGCCGACTTTGTACAACAATCACGATCATGATGGATCGTCCACACTTTTCGAAGGTCAATCTACGATACGTCCTCCACGTTTCAATGGTACTAATTTTGGCTATTGGAAGTGTAGGATGGAGACGTTCCTTAGGAGTGCTTCACTTTGGAGAACTCTCCATAAGGAGTACGTCGAGCCCACCGAAGAGGATTTCGAGAAATGGACGACTTCCGAGAAGTCCGCCGAAGTCAACAACGCTAAAGTAATGAACTCTCTTCATTGTGCGTTGGACCCGAATGAGTTTAACAAGATATGCACATGTAAGAGTGCATATCAAATTTGGAACCATCTCATCGTTACCCATGAGGGAACAAATAAGGTAAAACTTTCGAAGTTATATGTTGTCGTGCAAAACTTCGATTTGTTTCATATGCAGGAGAATGAGAGCATTGCGTCGATGTACGGACGCTTTACCGACATCACAAATGAATTGGACGCCCTTGGCCAAAAATACACCGAAGCTGAAAAGGTAAGGAAGATCATCATGGGAATGACCTCCAAATGGGAAAGGAGAGCGATCTCCATCGAGGAGGTCAATGATCTGAAGAATTACACAGTTGTGAATCTTATCGGGACTCTCATGTCTTATGAGGTAAGACGAGAGAACCGATTTGTAACGACTGCTTTTCATGTATCTGGATTTAATATAATATAATATATGTTTTGGTGGATTTTCTCCTCTTGTGTGATTTTCGTCTCCGTAGATTTCATTTTCGATCGATTCGTCGTATTTTCTCGTTTCTTCCTTAGGATCGTCGATTTCGAAGTGTGTCACTCGTGACGGACTTCATAACGGTCGTATCTAACTGTTAGATCAAGCCTAGGAGTCTTAGGAATCGATCCCGGGGCCCCGCGCTCCGTATCGGAACTTTTTGTGCTCATTAGCCGGTATAAGAAGGGGCACCGACCGACTAGATGACGATCCAGTCGGTCGGCAATCCTTCTTGGACCGACTAGTTGGCTTTCTAAATTTCTCAGGAGTTACTGTTTATCGTTAGTCGGTCTAAGAACGTTGGTTGACCGACTAGGTTGCAAACTAGTCGGTCGGCAATGCTTCTTTAACCGACTAACACATCATCTTAATTTTAGTTGAGTTATTGTTTACTCTTAGTCGGTCTAAGAACGTTCATCGACCGACTAGATGCTAAACTAGTCGGTCAGTATTTGTTCATGGACCGACTAACTCTAGAATCCTATTTTCGTTCAGAAGTTACTGTTTACACTTAGTCGGTCTGCGTTGGTCGACCGACCGACTAGTTGCCAAACTAGTCGGTCAGTGGTTGCTCTTTGACCGACTAACCATTGTTGAAACCTTAATTTCTGGGCAGCCGCCAGCCCAACCTATTTAAACCCAACCCAAACGTTTTCTTCTTCCTCAACACGACCCAAAACCCTAAAATCTTCCCCCTTGAGCCCCCATCTTCCTCCAAGCTTCATTTCTTCATTCCAAGCCCTAAATCCATCATCCAAACCATCCATCCACTCTATCTACCTCTCATCTTCCCCAAAATCTCACCCTCATCCATCAAAATCCCCAAATCCCCCAAAACCCTAGTTTCCCCAAACTTCTCCAATCTTTTCCAGATCTGATCCTAGGGTTCTCCGGAGTGTTTCTTCCGCCTCCTCTCGGTAAGAAATCGATCTACCGTTGTTTTCATAACCTATTTATATTTTTATGAAACCCTAATAAAATTTCATGTTGTTTGATGATTGTTCCCCCAAAACAGCGATTTCTCCGTAGATTGGCATCCGTGTAACGAAGTGGTCGTCATCCCCGGTGCTAGGCAAGTGAAACTTGCCACTTAGGGTTTAGGCCATGTTTTAGGCCATTTGCTTGTTGTAGGCGTAAAAGAGGCTAGGCGACGAAATGATACTCGCCTAGGCGCAAATTGGGGAACTAGCTTGACAACGAAGCTAGTTCCGACATATATCATGTTGCACAATTACCATGTCATGTTTACTTTCCATTAACGGTACGCAAATTAAATGTCATGTCATTGCATTCTTTTGGTGATCCCGTGATTGCGTAGCATCGCTACACTACTTGTGTTCCTGGCTCGTGACCAGAAGCGAGCATAATGAGTTGCTAACCCCAACGCTCGATATATTGAATTGTGAACTAAGAAACAAGCTCCCGTGCGGGGCAACCCTGGCTCACTTGCTGGGCTCATGTGCAGGGACCCTGGCTTGTTTACGTGTGGGATGGGGTAAGGGTTAAGCGGCCATTCAACTGGGGGTCTGTTTGATCAACAACTGCAGTTGTAAGGCGTAAACTCTGGGGTGGGGTAGTGTTTAGTGCCGATCGGCGTGAATGATGAACCATTCAGCTGAAGGGCGTAAACATCTACAAACAACCGTGAAACGTGAATTGGGTTTAGTGCCGATCGGTGTGAATGATGTACCATTCAGCTGAAGGGCGTAAACACCTACAACAATGTGAATTGATTGAGATTGATAGTAGCTTGGCTACTCTTGTCTTGTCCCGATGATTGTTCTCTTGTACAAATTGTCTTGCCATGTTTTAATTGTGCACTCATGTTATAACTGCCATGTCATGCATACTAAACTGCTAGGTTGCTAGATGCCTTACTTTCAGTTTCCTTGCCCAAGTCTTTTAGACTTGCTGACATGTGCCCCTTTACTCTTTTGGGTGACACATGTTAGATCCTGAGCCCGAGTACCTTGTTGAGGACGAGGTGTTTACTGACGCCGAGCCCGAGCTTGTGTTTGACGGGGAGTACGTGGACACTGGGGACCAGTCCTAGTGTCTTCGTTGTGTTTTACTTTTGTTAGACAGTTGTTTTGTTATCGGTGCGTAGCACCTATACTTTGTTGTTGTTGTTGCTTTTGTTGGCCTTGTTCTGGGCCTTAGACTCTTTTCTTTTAGCCTGGTGGCTTTTCTGGATGTTGGACTTATTTTCTTGTTGGACAATGTATGAGATGTGAGATTTTATGTCAGTCTCTCCTTGTGTTATTATTGTTATTCCGTTGTGGTTACAGGGACCTGCTTATGTATTATTGACGCTTATCGGGTTTGGGGCTTCACAGCTCCACTCTCGTGCGGACCTTTTCACGTCTCGCCTCCATTTTAGGGAAGCGGGTCGTGACAGGTTTTGTTGGTGGCCCATGCAGGTCCTTCTGTAACTGCGATTTTTGGAATAGCGATAATAATATTAGAATGTCCAATAAACTAAGTTCGACGTCCGAGTCATAAGCTATGAGTCTAATCTGATTCGTTTTCTGTGTCACTAGATGGCAGGAAGACGTTTCACCCGTGGTAGGGGTAGTGGTGCGACCCCTCATGATGAGGAGCCTGAGCGGGAACCCACCAACGGGGAGATGATGCGGATGATGATCCAGATGATGCAAGTGCAGCAGGGCGTGCTTCTGCAAGTCCAGAATGCTCCACTTGCTCGAGCTGCCCGGGCTCTTCCGGATGCCCATCGCTCTGAGCCAGGAGCGAAGCAATTTCGGGAGCTGGGTCCCGCATATTTTGATGGTTCTGAGGGTCCTCTGGCTGCCGATGAGTGGATTCGGAACATTGAGGACAATCTGAAGATGGCCAAGATCACCCCGGCTGGATGGGTTGATTTGGCGAAGAGGCAACTCAAGGATAATGCTCGGAATTGGTGGGATGCTGAAGAGAAGTTGTTGGTGGAGCCGATAGCTTGGGCTACCTTCAAGGCCAGATTTGAGGGTGAGTTCTTTCCGAAGGCTGCCAGGGAGGAGATGCTGCAGCGTTTTATCGATTTGAAGCAGGGGAGCTCGTCGGTGGACATGTATTACCAAGAGTTTATGAGGCTGAGTCGGTTTGCACCAAAGATGGTGCAGGACACTGAGGAGAAGGCTCAGAGGTTCTTGCAGGGACTTGCTTCGGAGCTCCAGAGTTTTGTGACCTCCTCTGACCGGGAAACTTATCAGAAGGTTCTGGTAGCAGCAAAGAGGCAGGAGCTGCTCATGAACCAGAGGAGGGGTCTGTTGTTGGTGCTGGGAAGAGGCCTGTGGAGCATGCCAGAGCTATGGTTAGACCTGGATTTAGGCCTAATCAGTCTGCTCAGTTTAAGAGGCCAGGAGGGTCTATTCTGAAGTTTTGCCATTTCTGCGGCAAGCCTGGCCACTTCAAGGATCAGTGTCGGAAGTTTTTGGGCCAGTGCCTGGTTTGTGGAGATGCTTCCCATGTCGCGAAGGAATGTCGACATGCGGGTCAGCTGCGGAGGGCTCCTGTTGCAGCTCAGCCGTTGCAGCAGCGAGCGTCTGTTCCTGCTGGTCGTGGAGCAGCCCTTGTTCCGCAGAGGCAGACTTTTCAGCAGGCTGTTCCGCCGAGGAGGCAGGCTTTTCTGATGACCGCTGCGGAGAGCGAGGCTGTGGATGAGGTTATCACAGGTAATCCTCAATCTAGCTGTTACTTTCCTAGCTGGTTTTGATTATTAGATTGTGTTGTTTGCTTGAACATGGTTGGTTGCTAGACTAGGGTTTGATTGTTAATTGTTTGTTAGGTGTGGTTTTGGTTTGCACATTTCCTGCACGAGTCCTCTTTGACTCCGGTGCATCGATGTGCATTATTTCTCGGAGCTTCGTGGAGAGGCATTCCTTGTCGACGTCCCCTCTTCCTAAGAGTTGGAATATCGTTACAGGGAATGGCGTGGTCTCGGTGCATCGTGGTTGCAATTCTTGCTCTTTGGTGGTTTGTGGACATGAGCTTTTCGCTGATTTCATTGTCCACGACATCATCAACTATGATGCAGTTCTTGGGATGGACTGGCTTGCGAGCTTCTATGCTACGATCGACTGTCGGAGAAAGAAGGTGGTGTTCGAGATTCCCGGACATCCAGTATTTGAGTTCAGTCGTGGTAGCAGTTTGCTTGGTCCTGTCAGATTTCGGGCCAGGCCGGTGGAGGCTGTGGCTATGCAGATGGAGTTGGAGTGGCCAGCTGTGGTGCGAGATTTTGGCGACGTCTTCCCCGAGGAGATGTCTGGTTTGCCACCTGATCGGGCTTTGGAATTTTCTATCGATCTTGTTCCAGGTGCGCAGCCGATTTCGAAGGCGCCGTATCGTATGACACCTGCAGAGTTGGAAGAGTTGCGGAGGCAGTTGGATGAGCTTTTGCAGAAGGGTTATATTAATCCTCGCGTGTCTCCGTGGGGAGCACCGGTGTTGCTGGTTAAGAAGAAGGATGGTTCGCGTTGCATGTGCGTGGACTATCGGGAGTTGAATGCGGTGACCATTAAGAATAAATACCCGTTGCCTCGCATCGATGATATTTTTGATCAGCTTGGAGGTTCGAGGGTGTTTTCTAAATTGGATTTGAGGAGTGGTTACCATCAGTTGAAGGTGAAGAAGGATGATGTTCCGAAGACAGCGTTCAGGACGAAGTATGGACACTATGAGTTTGTGGTTATGCCCTTCGGCGTAACTAACGCGCCCGCAGTTTTCATGAATCTGATGAACCTGATTTTCTACGACTTTTTGGATAAGTTTGTCGTTATCTTTATTGACGACATTCTGATCTATTCGAAGTCGGAGGAAGAGCATGCCTCGCACTTAAGGACGGTGTTGGAGATTTTGAGGAAGCATCGGGTGTATGCTAAGTTTTCGAAGTGCGAGTTTTGGCTGGATAGAGTTGCTTTTCTCGGGCATGTGGTGACTGGAGATGGTATTTCAGTGGATCCCGAGAAGATTAGGGCCATCAGGGAGTGGCCTGTTCCGTCGTCGGCGTCTGAGATTCGGAGTTTCCTTGGACTTGCTGGTTACTATCGGCGATTCATTAAGGACTTTTCTCGTATTGCTGAGCCGATGACCAGGTTGACGCGGAAGGATGTTGCTTTTGTTTGGTCGGGTGATTGTGAGAGTGCTTTTGGCGTTCTGAAGGAGAGGTTGACGACTGCCCCTATTCTTGTCGTGCCTGATCGCGGCGGTGGATTTGAGATCTTTTGCGATGCTTCTGGCAAGGGTCTCGGTTGTGTGTTGCATCAGCACGGACACGTTGTGGCGTATGCGTCTCGTCAGCTTAAGGTTCATGAGAAGAATTACCCGACGCATGATTTGGAGTTGGCTGCCGTTGTGTTTGCTCTTAAGATTTGGAGGCACTTCCTGCTGAGTGAGAAAGTGAAGATTTTCACCGATCACAAAAGCTTGAAGTATATTTTCACTCAGAAGGATCTCAACATGCGACAGCGTCGATGGTTGGAGCTTATGGCGGATTATGAGATTGATTTGCAGTTTCACCCTGGCAAGGTGAATGTGGTTCCGGATGCTTTGAGTAGGCTTCCAGCGGTGATGATGTTGACCTCGCAGTGGGGATTGCAGCAGGATTTTTGCGAGTCTGGTGTGGAGATTGTTCTTCCTGGGGAGGCTTCTTCGTTGATGTACATGCAGGTACAGTCGACGATCGTGGATCGGATTAAGGCTGGCCAGGCCGAGGATCCGAAGCTGGTAAAGATTCAGGAGCAGGTGGAAGCCGGTCTGCGGACTGACTTCTTGATTCATGAGGATGGCTCGCTGAGGTTCGGAGCCAGGTTGTGTGTGCCAGCTGGGGATATCAGAGAGGAGCTGATGGTGGAGGCATACAGTTCGCCGTATTCTGTGCATCCTGGTGGCACCAAGATGTACCAGGATCTTCGTCTGAATTATTAGTGGCATGGTATGAAGAGGAGTGTGGCTCGGAGTGTAGCCAAGTGCTTGGTTTGCCAGCAAGTGAAGGCGGAGCATCAGCGTACGGCCGGGTTGCTACAACCGCTTCCGATTCCGGAGTGGAAGTGGCAACACATCACTATGGATTTCGTGACTGGACTACCTCGGAGTCCGAAGCAGAATGACGTGATTTGGGTGATCGTAGATCGATTGACCAAATCTGTGCACTTTATTCCGTTCCGAGTGGGACAGTCCACTGAGGCGTTAGCGAGGAGATACATGGAGGTAAAATTCTTTTACTCTCCGTTTTATTTCCTTTTCCTAGTTTAGATAGTGATGTAACGTGAACCATGCAGGAGGTTGTGTGACTTCATGGAGTCCCCGTGAGTATCGTGTCTGACAGAGACACGAGGTTCACATCTCAGTTCTGGCAGAGTTTGCAGAAGAGCTTGGGTACGCGTCTGAGTTTCAGCACGGCGTACCATCCGCAGACGGATGGCCAGTCCGAGAGGACGATTCAGATTTTGGAAAACATGCTGAGGGCGTGCATGTTGGATTTCAAGGGTTCGTGGGAGGACCATCTACATCTGGTAGAGTTTTCCTACAACAACAGCTTCCAGGCGAGTATTGGCATGGCGCCATTCGCCGCTCTTTATGGGAGGAAATGTCGATCGCCATTGAGTTGGGATGATGTTGGTGATCGGGAGTTGTTGGGACCTGAGATGATCGTGGAGGCTGTGGATACCGTCAGGAATATTCAGGAGAGGTTGAGGATTGCTCAGGACCGTTTTAAGCATTGGGCGGATGCTAAACATCGTCCTTTGGAGTTTCAGCCGGGCGACCATGTGTTCTTGAAGATTTCCCCGAATCGTGGTGTGATTCGTTTTGGGAAGCGTGGGAAGTTGAGCCCGCGATACATTGGACCGTTTGACGTTTTGGAGAGGGTTGGCGAGGTAGCTTATCGCTTGGCCTTGCCGCCATCTTTGGAAGGAGTTCACAATGTTTTCCATGTGTCACAGCTTCGTCGATACATTAGCGATCCGTCTCATGCGGTAGATTTTTCGGAGATTACCGTTCGCCCCGATATGACGTATGACCAGCATCCAGTGCAGATTCTGGACAGGCGTCAGAAATCGCTTCGGAACAAGATTGTCAATCTTGTGAGGGTGATGTGGCGACACGGCTCACCTGGAGAATCTACTTGGGAGAATGAGGATGAGATGCAAGAGCGTTTCCCACTTTTGTTTCCGGACTCGTGAGTATTTGGAAATTCCGAGGACGGAATTTTTCTTAAGTTGGGGAGGATGTAACGACTGCTTTTCATGTATCTGGATTTAATATAATATAATATATGTTTTGGTGGATTTTCTCCTCTTGTGTGGTTTTCGTCTCCGTAGATTTCATTTTCGATAGATTCGTCGTATTTTCTCGTTTCTTCCTTAGGATCGTCGATTTCGAAGTGTGTCACTCGTGACGGACTTCATAACGGTCGTATCTAACTATTAGATCAAGCCTAGGAGTCTTAGGAATCGATCCCGGGGCCCCGCGCTCCGTATCGGAACTTTTTGTGCTCATTAGCCGATATAAGAAGGGGCACCGACCGACTAGATGACGATCCAGTCGGTCGGCAATCCTTCTTGGACCGACTAGTTGGCTTTCTAAATTTCTCAGGAGTTACTGTTTATCGTTAGTCGGTCTAAGAACGTTGGTTGACCGACTAGGTTGCAAACTAGTCGGTCGGCAATGCTTCTTTAACCGACTAACACATCATCTTAATTTTAGTTGAGTTACTGTTTACTCTTAGTCGGTCTAAGAACGTTCATCGACCGACTAGATGCTAAACTAGTCGGTCAGTATTTGTTCATGGACCGACTAACTCTAGAATCCTATTTTCGTTCAGAAGTTACTGTTTACACTTAGTCGGTCTGTGTTGGTCGACCGACCGACTAGTTGCCAAACTAGTCGGTCAGTGGTTGCTCTTTGACCGACTAACCAGTGTTGAAACCCTAATTTCTGGGCAGCCGCCAGCCCAACCTATTTAAACCCAACCCAAACGTTTTCTTCTTCCTCAACACGACCCAAAACCCTAAAATCTTCCCCCTTGAGCCCCCATCTTCCTCCAAGCTTCATTTCTTCATTCCAAGCCCTAAATCCATCATCCAAACCATCCATCCACTCTATCTACCTCTCATCTTCCCCAAAATCTCACCCTCATCCATCAAAATCCCCAAATCCCCCAAAACCCTAGTTTCCCCAAACTTCTCCAATCTTTTCCAGATCTGATCCTAGGGTTCTCCGGAGTGTTTCTTCCGCCTCCTCTCGGTAAGAAATCGATCTACCGTTGTCACGACCCGCTTCCCTAAAATGGAGGCGAGACGTGAAAAGGTCCGCACGAGAGTGGAGCTGTGAAGCCCCAAACCCGATAAGCGTCCACAATACATAAACAGGTCCCTGTAACCACAACAGAATAGCAATAATAACACAAGGAGAGACTGAAATAAAATTCACATCTCACAAATATTGTCCAACATCACAAATATGTTCAACATCCAGAAAAGCCACCAGGCTAAAAGAAAAGAGTCTAAAGGCCCAGAACAAGGCCAACAAAAGCAACGACATAACAAAGTATGGGTGCCACGCACCAATAACAAACAACTGTCTAACAAAAATAAAACGCAACGGAGACACTAGGACTGGTCCCCAGTGTCCACGTACTCCCCGTCAAACACAAGCTCGGGCTCGGCGTCAGCAAACACCTCGTCCTCAACGAGGTACTCGGGCTCAGGATCTAACATGTGTCACCCAAAAGAGTAAAGGGGCACATGTCAGCAAGTCTAAAAGACTTGGGCAAGGAAACTGAAAGTAAGGCAACTAGCAACCTAGCAGTTATAGTATTAAGTAATGACATGGCAGTTAAGCATGATGCAACAGTTTAAAAAGAGAGGCAAGCATGCACAATGTAGCAAAAGCTACCAAATCACTAATCACTTGTCATTTAGCACTTATCACTTATCACTTATCACTTAGTGCATAGAGAGTCCACCTGCTGGCCAGCTCGTGGCTCAGGCCGCTTATCTCTATCACTATTAATCACTTGTCACTGTTAACCACTTAGTGCATAGAGAGTCCACCTGCTGGCCAGCTCGTGGCTCAGGCCGCTTATCTCTATCACTGTTAATCACTTGTGCACTAGAGAGTCCACCTGTTGGCCGGAGTGGCGGATCAGGCCAACTCGGGGCTCAGGCCGCTTATCTCTTACCCCACCCATATGTGTCGAGCGTTGGGGTTTCCAACTCACTAAAATCGCTTCTGGAACACGAACCAGGAATATAATATTGTAGCGTGCGCTACGCAATCACGTTGAATAATCACTATGCAAAGACATGAACAGATATTTGCGTACCGTTAATTTAAATTAAACGTGACAGGCAAAATGCAATGACATGGCAATTAAATTGCGTACCGTTAATGGAAGGTAAACATGACATGGTAATTGTGCAACATGCTAAATGTCGGAACTAGCTTCGTTGTCAAGCTAGTTCCCCAATTTGCGCCTAGGCGAGTATCATTTCGTCGCCTAGCCTCTTTTACACCTACAACATGCAAATGGCCTAAAACATGGCCTAAACCCTAAGTGGCAAGTTTCACTTGCCTAGCACCGGGGATGACGATCAACCTCGTCACACGGATGCTATCTACGAGGAAATCGCTGTTTTGGGGGAGACAAACATCAAACACATGAAATTAATTAGGGTTTCACCAAAATTATAAATAAGTTATAAAAACAACGGTAGATCGATTTCTTACCGAGAGGAGACGGAAGGAACACTCCGGGGAACCCTAGGATCAAATCTGGAGAAGATTGGAGAAGATTGGGGAAACTAGGATTTTGGGGGATTCGGGGATTTGATGGGTTTTGGTGAGATATTGGGGAAGATGAGAGGTAGATAGGGTAGATGGATGGTTTGGATGATGGATTTAGGGCTTGGAATGAAGCAATGGAGCTTGGAGGAAGGTGGGGGATCAATGGGGGCGATTTTAGGGTTTATGGTCGAGTTGGAGGGGAAGAAAACGTTTGGGTTGGGTATTTATAGGCTAGGCTGGCGGCTAGGGCAAAACTAGGGTTTACAGCACTAGTTAGTCGGTCAAAGAACAACCACTGACCGACTAGTTTGACAACTAGTCGGTCGGTCGACCAACGCAGACCGACTAAGTGTAAACAGTAGCTACAGGTGAAATTAGGATTCTAGAGTTAGTCGGTCCATGAACAAATACTGACCGACTAGTTTGGCATCTAGTCGGTCGATGAACGTTCTTAGACCGACTAAGAGTAAACAGTAACTGATACAAAAATAAGATGATGAGTTAGTCGGTTCAAGAAGCATCGCCGACCGACTAGTTTGCAACCTAGTCGGTCAACCAACGTTCTTAGACCGACTAACGATAAACAGTAGCTTCCTCAGAAAATTAGAAAGCTCACTAGTCGGTCCAAGAAGGATTGCCGACCGACTGGATCGTCATCTAGTCGGTCGGTGGCCCTTCTTACACCGGCTAATGAGCACAGAAAAGTTCCGATACGGAGCGCGAGGCCCCGTGATCGAATCCTAAGACTCCTAGGCTTGATCTAATAGTTAGATATGACCGTTATGAAGCCCGTCACGAGTGACAAACTTCGAAATCGACAATCCTAAGAAAGAAGCGAGAAAATACGACGAATCGATCGAAAATGAAAACTACGGAGACGAAAACCACACAAGAGGAGAAAATCCACCAAAACATATATTATAATATATAAAATCCAGATACATGAAAAGCAGTCGTTACATCCTCCCCAACTTAAGAAAAATTCCGTCCTCGGAATTTCCAAAACTCACGAGTCCGGAAACAAAAGTGGAAAACGCTCTCGCATCTCATCCTCATTCTCCCAAGTAGACTCTCCAGGTGAACCGTGTCGCCACATCACCCTCACAAGATTAACAATCTTGTTCCGAAGCGATTTCTGACGCCTGTCCAGAATCTGCACTGGATGCTAGTCATACGTCATATCGGGGCGAACGGTAATCTCCGAAAAATCCACCGCATGAGACGGATCGCTAATGTATCGACGAGGCTGCGACACATGGAAAACATTGTGAACTCCTTCCAAAGACGGCGGCAAGGCCAAGCGATAAGCTACCTCGCCAACCCTCTCCAAAACGTCAAACGGTCCAATGTATCGCGGGCTCAACTTTCCACGCTTCCCAAAACGAATCACACCACGATTCGGGGAAATCTTCAAGAACACATGGTCACCCGGCTGAAACTCCAAAGGACGACGTTTAGCATCCGCCCAATGCTTAAAACGGTCCTGAGCAATTCTCAACCTCTCCCGAATATTCCTGACGATATCCACGGCCTCCACGATCATCTCAGGTCCCAACAACTCCCGATCACCAACGTCATCCCAACTCAATGGCGATCGACATTTCCTCCCATAAAGAGCGGCGAAAGGCGACATGCCAATACTCGCCTGGAAGCTGTTGTTGTAGGAAAACTCTACCAGATGTAGATGGTCCTCCCACGAACCCTTGAAATCCAACATGCACGCCCTCAGCATGTCTTCCAAAATCTGAATCGTCCTCTCGGACTGACCATCCGTCTGCGGATGGTACGCCGTGCTGAAACTCAGACGCGTACCCAAGCTCTTCTGCAAACTCTGCCAAAACTGAGATGTGAACCTCGTGTCTCTGTCAGACACGATACTCACGGGGACTCCGTGAAGTCGCATAACTTCCTGCACGATTCACGTTACATCACTATCCAAACTAGGAAAAGGAATTAAAGACGGAGAGTAAAAGAATTTTACCTCCATATATCTCCTTGCTAGCGCCTCAGTGGACTGTCCCACTCGGAACGGAATAAAGTGCGCAGATTTGGTCAATCGATCCACGATCACCCAAATCGCGTCATTCTGCTTCAGACTCCGAGGTAGTCCAGTCACGAAATCCATAGTGATGTGCTACCACTTCCACTCCGGAATCGGAAGAGGTTGTAGCAACCCGGCCGAACGCTGATGCTCCGCTTTCACTTGCTGGCAAACCAAGCACTTGGCTACACTCCGAGCCACACTCCTCTTCATACCATGCCACCAATAATTCAGACGAAGATCCTGGTACATCTTGGTGCCACCAGGATGCACAGAATACGGCGAACTGTGTGCCTCCACCATCAGCTCCTCTCTGATATCCCCAGCAGGCACACACAACCTGGCTCCAAACCTCAGCGAGCCATCCTCATGAATCAAGAAGTCAGTCCGCAGACCGGCTTCCACCATCTCCCGAATCCTCACCAGCTTCGGATCCTCAGCCTGGCCAGCCTTAATCCGATCCACGATCGTCGACTGTACCTGCATGTACATCAACGAAGAAGCCTCCCCAGGAAGAACAATTTCCACTCCAGACTCGCAAAAATCCTGCTGTAATCTCCACTGCGAGGTCAAAATCATCACCGCTGGCAGCCTACTCAAAGCATCTGGAACCACATTCACCTTGCCAGGGTGATACTGCAAATCAATATCATAATCCGCCATAAGCTCCAACCATCGACGCTGTCGCATGTTGAGCTCCTTCTGAGTGAAAATATACTTCAAGCTTTTGTGATCGGTGAAAATCTTCACTTTCTCACTCAGCAAGAAGTGCCTCCAAATCTTAAGAGCAAACACAACGGCAGCCAACTCCAAATCATGCGTCGGATAATTCTTCTCATGAACCTTAAGCTGACGAGACGCATACGCCACCACATGCCCATGCTGATGCAACACACAACCGAGACCCTTGCCAGAAGCATCGCAAAAGATCTCAAATCCACCGCTGCGATCAGGCACAACAAGAATAGGGGCAGTCGTCAACCTCTCCTTCAAAATACCAAAAGCACTCCCACAATCACCCGACCAAACATAAGCAACACCCTTCCGCGTCAACCTGGTCATCGGCTCAGCAATACGAGAAAAGTCCTTAATGAATCGCCGATAATAACCAGCAAGTCCGAGAAAACTCCGAATCTCAGACGCAGACGACGGAACAGGCCACTCCCTGATGGCCCTAATCTTCTCGGGATCCACAGAAATACCACCTCCAGACACCACATGCCCCAGAAAAGCAACTCGATCCAGCCAAAACTCGCACTTCGAAAACTTAGCATACAAACGATGCTTCCTCAAAATCTCCAACACCGTCCTCAAGTGCGAGGCATGCTCTTCCTCCGACTTTGAATATATCAGGATGTCGTCAATAAAGATAACGACAAACTTATCCAAAAAGTCGTAGAAAATCAGGTTCATCAGATTCATGAAAACTGCGGGCGCGTTAGTTACGCCAAAAGGCATAACCACGAACTCATAGTGTCCATACTTCGTCCTGAACGCTGTCTTCGGAACATCTCCCTTCTTCACCTTCAACTGATGGTAACCACTCCTCAAATCCAACTTAGAAAACACCCTCGAACCTCCAAGCTGATCAAAGATATCATCGATACGAGGCAACGGGTATTTATTCTTAATGGTCACCGCATTCAACTCCCGATAGTCCACGCACATGCGACGCGAACCATCCTTCTTCTTAACCAACAACACCGGTGCTCCCCACGGAGACACACTAGGATTAATATAACCCTTCTGCAAAAGCTCATCCAACTGCTTCCGCAACTCTTCCAACTCTGCAGGTGCCATACGATACGGCGCCTTCGAAATCGGCTGCGCACCTGGAACAAGATCGATAGAAAATTCCAAAGCTCGATCAGGCGGCAAACCAGACATCTCCTCGGGGAAGACGTCGCCAAAATCACGCACCACAGCTGGCCACTCCAGCTCCATCTGCATAGCCACAGCCTCCACCGGCCTGGCCCGAAATCTGACAGGACCAAGCGAACTGCTACCACGACTGAACTCAAATACTGGATGTCCAGGAATCTCGAACACCACCTTCTTCCTCCGACAGTCGATCGTAGCATAGAAGCTCGCAAGCCAGTCCATCCCAAGAACTGCATCATAGTTGATGATGGCGTGGACAATGAAATCAGCAAAAAGCTCATGTCCACAGACCACCAACGAGCAAGAATTGCAACCACGATGCACCGAGACCACACCATTCCCTGTAACGATATTCCAACTCTTGGGGAGAGGGGACGTCGACAAGGAATGCCTCTCCACGAAGCTCCGAGAAATAATGCACATCGATGCACCAGAGTCAAAGAGGACTCGTGCAGGAAATGTGCACACCAAAATCACACCTAATCAATCAATTAACAATCAAACCCTAGTCTAGCAAACAAGCAAGTTCAAGCAAACAACATAATCTAGCAATCAAGACCAAATAGGAAAGTAATAGCTAGAATGAGGATTACCTGCGATAACCTCATCCACAGCTTCGCTCTCCGCAGCGGTCATCAGAAAAGCTTGCCTCCTCGGCGGAGCAGCCTGTTGAAAAGCCTGCCTCTGCGGAACAAGAGCTGCTCCACGTCCAGCAGGAACAGACGCTCGCTGCTGCAACGGCTGGGCAGCAATAGGTGCCTTCCAAGGCTGCTTCAACCTCGGGCACTCCCTGAGAGCATGGGCGGGATCTCCGCAGGCGATACATTGCCCCAAGAACCTCCTACACGATTCCTTGACATGGCCCTCCTTGCCACAAAAATGGCAAGTCCTCCGAGCAGGCCCTACTGGCCTCTTAAACTGAACAGGCTGGTTCGGCCTGAATCCAGGCCTAACCACAGCTCTCGCCTGTTCCACAGGCCTCCTCACAGCACCAACAACAGACCACTTCCTCTGATTCACGAGCAGCTCCTGCCTCTTAGCTGCTACCAGAACCTTCTGATAAGATTCCCGGTCAGAAGAGGTCACAAAACTCTGGAGCTCCGAAGCAAGCCCCTGCAGGAACCTCTGAGCTCTCTCCTCAGCGTCCTGCACCATCTTTGGCGCAAACCGACTAAGCCTCATGAACTCCTGGTGGTACATGTCCACCGACGAGTTCCCCTGCTTCAGATCGATAAAACGCTGCAGCATCTCCTCCTTGGCAGCCTTCGGGAAGAACTCACCCTCAAATCTGGCTTTGAAGGTAGCCCAAGCTATCGGCTCCACCAACAACTTCTCTTCAGCATCCCACCAATTCCTGGCGTTATCCTTCAGCTGCCTCTTCGCCAAATCAACCCATCCAGCCGGGGTGATCTTGGCCATCTTCAGATTGTCCTCGACGTTCCGAATCCACTCATCGGCCGCCAGAGGACCCTCAGAACCATCAAAATATGCGGGACCCAGCTCCCGAAATTGCTTCGCTCCTGGCTCAGAGCGAGGGGCATCCGGAAGAACCCAGGCAGCTCGAGCAGGTGGAGCATTCTGGACTTGCAAAAGCACGCCCTACTGCACTTGCATCATCTGGATCATCATCCGCATCATCTCACCGCTGGTGGGTTCCCGCTCAGGCTCCTCATCATGAGGGAGCGCACCACTGCCCCCACCACGGGTGAAACGTCTTCCTGCCATCTAGTGACACGGAAAACAAATCAGATTAGACTCATAGCTTATGACTCGAACGTCGAACTTAGTTTATTGGACATTCTAATGTTATTATCGCTATTCCAAGAATCGCAGTTACAGAAGAGGACCTGCATGGGCCACCACTAAAACCTGTCACGACCCGCTTCCCTAAAATGGAGGCGAGACGTGAAAAGGTCCGCACGAGAGTGGAGCTGTGAAGCCCCAAACCCGATAAGCGTCCACAATACATAAACAGGTCCATGTAACCACAACAGAATAGCAATAATAACACAAGGAGAGACTGAAATAAAATTCACATCTCACAAATATTGTCCAACATCATAAATATGTTCAACATCCAGAAAAGCCACCAGGCTAAAAGAAAAGAGTCTAAAGGCCCAGAACAAGGCCAACAAAAGCAACGACATAACAAAGTATGGGTGCCACGCACCAATAACAAACAACTGTCTAACAAAAATAAAACGCAACGGAGACACTAGGACTGGTCCCCAGTGTCCACGTACTCCCCGTCAAACACAAGCTCGGGCTCGGCGTCAGCAAACACCTCGTCCTCAACGAGGTACTCGGGCTCAGGATCTAACATGTGTCACCCAAAAGAGTAAAGGGGCACATGTCAGCAAGTCTAAAAGACTTGGGCAAGGAAACTGAAAGTAAGGCAACTAGCAACCTAGCAGTTATAGTATTAAGTAATGACATGGCAGTTAAGTATGATGCAACAGTTTAAAAAGAGAGGCAAGCATGCACAATGTAGCAAAAGCTACCAAATCACTAATCACTTGTCATTTAGCACTTGTCACTTATCACTTATCACTTATCACTTATCACTTAGTGCATAGAGAGTCCACCTGCTGGCCAGCTCGTGGCTCAGGCCGCTTATCTCTATCACTATTAATCACTTGTCACTGTTAACCACTTAGTGCATAGAGAGTCCACCTGCTGGCCAGCTCGTGGCTCAGGCCGCTTATCTCTATCACTGTTAATCACTTGTGCACTAGAGAGTCCACCTGCTGGCCGGAGTGGCGGATCAGGCCAACTCGGGGCTCAGGCCACTTATCTCTTACCCCACCCATATGTGTCGAGCGTTGGGGTTTCCAACTCACTAAGCTCGCTTCTGGAACACGAGCCAGGAATATAATATTGTAGCGTGCGCTACGCAATCACGTTGAATAATCACTATGCAAAGACATGAACAGATATTTGCGTACCGTTAATTTAAATTAAACGTGACAGGCAAAATGCAATGACATGGCAATTAAATTGCGTACCGTTAATGGAAGGTAAACATTACATGGTAATTGTGCAACATGCTAAATGTCGGAACTAGCTTCGTTGTCAAGCTAGTTCCCCAATTTGCGCCTAGGCGAGTATCATTTCGTCGCCTAGCCTCTTTTACGCCTACAACATGCAAATGGCCTAAAACATGGCCTAAACCCTAAGTGGCAAGTTTCACTTGCCTAGCACCGGGGATGACGATCAACCTCGTCACACGGATGCTATCTACGAGGAAATCGCTGTTTTGGGGGAGACAAACATCAAACACATGAAATTAATTAGGGTTTCACCAAAATTATAAATAAGTTATAAAAACAACGGTAGATCGATTTCTTACCGAGAGGAGACGGAAGGAACACTCCGGGGAACCCTAGGATCAAATCTGGAGAAGATTGGAGAAGATTGGGGAAACTAGGATTTTGGGGGATTCGGGGATTTGATGGGTTTTGGTGAGATTTTGGGGAAGATGAGAGGTAGATAGGGTAGATGGATGGTTTGGATGATGGATTTAGGGCTTGGAATGAAGCAATGGAGATTGGAGGAAGGTGGGGGATCAATGGGGGCGATTTTAGGGTTTAGGGTCGAGTTGGAGGGGAAGAAAACGTTTGGGTTGGGTATTTATAGGCTAGGCTGGCGGCTATGGTAAAACTAGGGTTTACAGTACTAGTTAGTCGGTCAAAGAACAACCACTGACCGACTAGTTTGACAACTAGTCGGTCGGTCGACCAACGCAGACCGACTAAGTGTAAACAGTAGCTACAGGTGAAATTAGGATTCTAGAGTTAGTCGGTCCATGAACAAATACTGACCGACTAGTTTGGCATCTAGTCGGTCGATGAACGTTCTTAGACCGACTAAGAGTAAACAGTAACTGATACAAAAATAAGATGATGAGTTAGTCGGTTCAAGAAGCATCGCCGACCGACTAGTTTGCAACCTAGTCGGTCAACCAACGTTCTTAGACCGACTAACGATAAACAGTAGCTTCCTCAGAAAATTAGAAAGCTCACTAGTCGGTCCAAGAAGGATTGCCGACCGACTGGATCGTCATCTAGTCGGTCGGTGGCCCTTCTTACACCGGCTAATGAGCACAGAAAAGTTCCGATACGGAGCGCGAGGCCCCGTGATCGAATCCTAAGACTCCTAGGCTTGATCTAATAGTTAGATATGACCGTTATGAAGCCCGTCACGAGTGACAAACTTCGAAATCGACAATCCTAAGAAAGAAGCGAGAAAATACGACGAATCGATCGAAAATGAAAACTACGGAGACGAAAACCACACAAGAGGAGAAAATCCACCAAAACATATATTATAATATATAAAATCCAGATACATGAAAAGCAGTCGTTACAACCGTTGTTTTCATAACCTATTTATATTTTTATGAAACCCAAATAAAATTTCATGTTGTTTGATGATTGTTCCCCCAAAACAGCGATTTCCCCGTAGATTGGCATCCGTGTGACGAAGTGGTCGTCATCCCCGGTGCTAGGCAAGTGAAACTTGCCACTTAGGGTTTAGGCCATGTTTTAGGCCATTTGCTTGTTGTAGGTGTAAAAGAGGCTAGGCGACGAAATGATACTCGCCTAGGCGCAAATTGGGGAACTAGCTTGACAACGAAGCTAGTTCCGACATATATCATGTTGCACAATTACCATGTCATGTTTACTTTCCATTAATGGTACGCAAATTAAATGTCATGTCATTGCATTCTTTTGGTGATCCCGTGATTGCGTAGCATCGCTACACTACTTGTGTTCCTGGCTCGTGACCAGAAGCGAGCATAATGAGTTGCTAACCCCAACGCTCGATATATTGAATTGTGAACTAAGAAACAAGCTCCCGTGCGGGGCAACCCTGGCTCACTTGCTGGGCTCATGTGCAGGGACCCTGGCTTGTTTACGTGTGGGATGGGGTAAGGGTTAAGCGGCCATTCAACTGGGGGTCTGTTTGATCAACAACTACAGTTGTAAGGCGTAAACTCTGGGGTGGGGTAGTGTTTAGTGCCGATCGGCGTGAATGATGAACCATTCAGCTGAAGGGCGTAAACATCTACAAACAACCGTGAAACGTGAATTGGGTTTAGTGCCGATCGGTGTGAATGATGTACCATTCAGCTGAAGGGCGTAAACACCTACAACAATGTGAATTGATTGAGATTGATAGTAGCTTGGCTACTCTTGTCTTGTCCCGATGATTGTTCTCTTGTACAAATTGTCTTGCCATGTTTTAATTGTGCACTCATGTTATAACTGCCATGTCATGCATACTAAACTGCTAGGTTGCTAGATGCCTTACTTTCAGTTTCCTTGCCCAAGTCTTTTGACTTGCTGACATGTGCCCCTTTACTCTTTTGGGTGACACATGTTAGATCCTGAGCCTGAGTACCTTGTTGAGGACGAGGTGTTTGCTAACGCCGAGCCCGAGCTTGTGTTTGACGGGGAGTACGTGGACACTGGGGACCAGTCCTAGTGTCTTCGTTGTGTTTTACTTTTGTTAGACAGTTGTTTTGTTATCGGTGCGTAGCACCTATACTTTGTTGTTGTTGTTGCTTTTGTTGGCCTTGTTCTGGGCCTTAGACTCTTTTCTTTTAGCCTGGTGGCTTTTCTGGATGTTGGACTTATTTTCTTGTTGGACAATGTATGAGATGTGAGATTTTATGTCAGTCTCTCCTTGTGTTATTATTGTTATTCCGTTGTGGTTACAGGGACCTGCTTATGTATTATTGACGCTTATCAGGTTTGGGGCTTCACAGCTCCACTCTCGTGCGGACCTTTTCACGTCTCGCCTCCATTTTAGGGAAGCGGGTCGTGACACGATTAAAGATTCAGGCTATGATAAATCCTTCGAAGGCCAAGAAGAAGGCTTTGACATCCAACGCCAATTCATCATCTTCCGATAGCAAAGATTCGGAAGATGAGATGGATTTGGGAGAAATGGCCCAAATGGCGAAGAAGTTCCAACGCTTCTTTCGCAAAGGTAAGTTTTCCTCCAACAAACATTTTGAGTCTACTAATGCTACTTCTTCTCTTTGTTTTCAGTGTAATAAACCAGGGCACATCAAGAGGGATTGCCCAATGTTAAACAACAAAGAGAAGTGGAAGGCACCTAAGTACCACAAGTCCGACAAGAACAAGAGAGACAAGAAGAAAGGACTTGTATGTACCTTCGATAACTCAAGTGAGAACTCATCAAGCAATTCGATGATGAGAAGGGTGAGAGCGCCCACATGTGTTTCATGGCCCGAGAGGATCCACTCTCCGATGAGAGTGATTCCGACACGGATGAAACCGATGTAACAATGGATGAACTTCGTATTGCTAATGAAGAATTATTTGCTAAATATCAATCTTTAATGCTTAGATACACTAGCTTAAAGAAATCAAATGTTAGCAAGTCATCCATTCCATGCATTATCAACAATGACACCATTGTTGATACTTTAACTCTTGAGAAAGCAAACTTAGATTCTCAAAATGTCACCTTGAGAGATGAGGTGAAAACCCTCAAATCTCAACTAGATCAAACACATCTAATGGATAGTAGTGATCTAGTCACACGTCACACACAATTGGGTTTAGAGAATGATTCTCTTAAAACCCAAGTGCACGAGCTCAAAGCACGGGTGTCCACCTTGGATACCAACATATCTTCTCTAAAGGAGAAATATGAGCTCATGTCCTCCCGTATTGTGAGATTTAATAAGGAAAAAGGACAATTGGATGATTTGCTAGCAAACCAATTTTTGGCCACACATCGTGTTGGTCTTGGGTTTGTGAAAGCAAATGCATCCAATGATCGCACCCACTATAGTGGTGTCACTATAGACTTTGTGAGGCCTTCCTCCGGTGCATCCACAAGTGGTGTCAAAGACACTATAGGTAGAAAACTTACCAAGAAAGTCACCACTTCATCTTCTCTTCCTTTTGGCAAGAAACACACTAAGGGTGGAAACCAAAAGCAAGGCCATGCTTACATATACACTAACACTCATCCACGTAGGAAACCTCCTACTTCACAAGTGGATAATTATGACACTTTTTATGCTCCACACCCACGGACACGTACACAACCACACATGAGAAATACTCATGTACGTGCTCCTATACACCCGTTTGCACATACGTATCATTCTTACATGTATGCACCTCCTCCGCATGTCATGCATGATCCATATGCTTCATACAACATGCATGTTCCCAAGCATACATATCATTCTCGTATGTACAATGCATATCCACCACCTCATATTTATGCTAGAAACCATGTTACCAAGAAGCATGCACCACATAGAAATTTAACAAATATGCATGCAACTAGGAAAAGGACTCCCAAAAGATACACCATTTGGGGTCCTAAGAACACTAGCCTAAATGATAGGAATGCTTATGTTGATTCCTATTTTCATGATGTGATCAATAATGGTAATTATGTTGGGAAGCGGAAGTCCACTTGGACTTGGCTTCCAAAGGGCTAATCCCCTTGGACCCAACAAACATTGGGTACCATGAGCTTATGGTATATTATATAGGTACCCAAGAGAAAGAAGAAGAGCAATAAAGGTCAAACTTTCTCTAAAGGGAAAGGATGGATTCTCGATAGTGGTTGCTCCAAACATATGACGGGAGATCCCTCATTGCTCTACGAAGTGATTAGCATCAAGGATGGTGCAACGGTCACTTTTGGAGGTAATCAAAAGGGAACCATCATAGGAGTAGGTATCGTTGGCAATCTTTCCAAACCCTTAATTACTAACGTTTATCTTGTTAGTGGTTTGTGTCACAATCTCATTTCCATTAGTCAACTTTGTGACAAAGGTTACAAGGTTAACTTTGGAGAAGGATTGTGTACTATTGTTGATTGTGATTCAAATGTTTTATTTTCCGGTATTAGGCGTAAAAAATATTTATTATTTGAGCTTGCCTAAAACCGTAGAACATTGCTTAGTTGCTAACACAAGTGAACAACTATTATGGCATCGCCGTTTTGGTCACGTTCACTTCAAGCACTTATATAAGTTAGCTAAGCATGATCTAGTCAAAGGTTTTCCTAAAATTGCTTTTAATAAGAAAAACTTTTGTCATTCATGTCAAAGAGGTAAACTTAGTAAATCATCCTTTAAGCTTAAAGAAGGGATTACTTCTAAGAGGCCCCTAGAACTTCTTCATCTAGATTTGTTTGGGCCAACTAGAACCGCTTCTTTAGGTAATGCTCATTATGGATTAGTTGTCGTTGACGACATTTCTAGATTTACTTGGGTTTCATTCTTAACTAATAAGAATGAAGCGTATGAAGAGTTTACCAAATTTGCAAAGAAGATTCAGAATTTCTTAGGATCCACCATTATCACTATCTGTAGTGATCATGGAGGAGAATTTGAGAATGAATCTTTTACTAAGTTTTGTGATGACACCGGGATAACTCATAATTTTTCCTTCCCTCGGGCACCACCACAAAATGGTGTTGTAGAGAGAAAGAATAGGACTCTTATTGAGTGTGCACGCACTATGCTCCATGATAGTCATCTTGGACTACAATTTTGGGCAGAAGCGGTGTACATGGCTTGTTATGTGCTCAATAGGATCCTAGTGAGACCCCGAACGAACAAAACTTGTTTTGAGTTGTTTTATGACAAAAAGCCTCACGTAAATTTTTTTCGTGTTTTTGGTTCAAAATATTTTATCAAAAACACTTTCGGTAATCTAGATAAATTTGAGCCAAGATCCAATGAAGGAATTTTTGTTGGATATTCAACACGTAGCAAAGCCTACCAGATATACAACAAAACTTCTTCAACGATTGAGGAGTCACTACACGTTTCATTTAATGAAGATTTTGAGTTTCCTCATGTTGATGATGATAGTGTAGATGTTATTTGTGATACTCTTAGTAATGTTAAGCTTAATGATACGATTATTGAGACTAACACTACTAACGAAATTGTTGAAGATGTTCCTAGTGATGCAGGTATACCCAAAGCTTATCCGATCGTTCGCAATCATCCCCATAACCAAATTATTGGAGATATTGGTGTGGGTGTCCGAACAAGGTCGAGGATTGAAGAATTCTCTCATTGCGCATTCGTCTCTACCATTGAGCCAAAGAACATCCAAGAAGCTTGTGACGATAGCTCTTGGATAGTGGCAATGGAAGAAGAACTAATGCAATTCGAGCGAAATGAAGTTTGGTAACTCGTTCCTCTTCCAAGTGGTCACCAAGTCATTGGGACCAAATGGATCTTTAAGAAGAAGACGGATGAGAACGAGGTGATCACAAGGAACAAAGCAAGGTTAGTAGCTCAAGGCTACCTGCAAGAGGAAGGTATTGATTTCGAAGAATCTTTTGCCCCCGTAGCTAGATTAGAAGCTATTAGGTTGCTTTTATCTTTTGCATCCCATAAGAATTTTAAACTATTTCAAATGGATGTTAAAAGTGCATTTTTGAATCGGTTTGTCAATGAAGAAGTTTATGTTTCACAACCTCCCGGTTTTATTCATGAAAAATTTCCAAATCATGTTTTCAAACTTAAGAAAGTATTGTATGTGTTGAGACAAGCTCCTAGAGCTTGGTATGATCGACTCAAGACCTTTCTATTGAATTTAGGTTTTAAAATGGGAGAAGTTGATTCTACACTCTTCATTAAAGATTATGAAAATGACATTCTCTTGATTCAAGTTTATGTAGACGATATAATTTTTGGTTCTACTAACTTTAATCTTTGTCAAGAATTTTCTAAGTCAATAAAGGATGAATTCGAGATGAGCCACATGGGAGAGCTCACCTATTTTCTTGGACTGCAAATTTGACAAATGGAGAATGTCACCTTCATACATCAGACAAAGTACACAAGGGAGCTTATAAAGCTATTCAGGATGGAATCGTCGTCAAGCAAATGGACTCCCATGAGTACTACTAGCCACCTTCACAAAGATGAAAACGGAAAAGATGTAGACGTTCGTCTATATCGAGGTATGATCGGTAGCTTACTTTACTTAACTGCTAGTAGGCCCGATATCATGTTTTTCGTATGCTTGTGTGCTAGATATCAAGCTAGACCTAAGAAGTCACACTTGAGTGCGGTTAAACGAATATTTCGTTATCTCAATCAATCTCTAGATTATGGGTTACTTTACCCTAAATCTAGCACATATGAGTTAATCTCATATAGTGATGCCGACTTTGCCGGATGCAAGTCCGACAGGAAAAGTACTAGTGGCACTTGCCATTTTCTAGGAAATTCCTTAGTTTCGTGGTTTTCTAAGAAATATAATTCGGTGTCATTTTCCACGACTGAAGCGGAATATATTGCCGCAGGTCTTGCATATGCACAAGTTCTTTGGATGAGACACACTCTTATGGACTATGAGTCAACTGTGATACTTGCTCGATCATGGTTGATAACCAAAGTGCCATATGTCTTTGCAAGAATCCGGTACACCACTCCCGTACCAAACACATAGACGTGAGACACCATTTTATAAATGATCATGTAGCTAAGAAGGACATCACCTTAGAGTACATTGAAACCCATAAACAAATTGCCGACATCTTCACAAAACCTCTTAAAGAAGATTCATTTGTGAGGTTGCGTGGAGAATTAGGAATTATGTGTGAATCTGAAATCTAGAAGCTCGCCATACATGTTATAACACTCTTTGAGCTCATATCATCTTGTTGCCTATCTTGATTTGATTTATTTCATATGTGTTTAAGAAAGGCAATTGCGATTTATGTGATTTCATGATTTCTTTGAGATTGTTCTTAGAGATTTGTGTTTCAATCGATTTATCGTAATATATTGTTTTTATGATGAGTTTGTGTTTAGAGTATAGGTCCTAGGGTGAGTGTTCTTATTCTCTGGATTTGTATCTCACTGTGCATTTTTGGACCAGGACAGACGAGTGTCTTTCCTTCGACAGTCGACTGCCCTGCTCTATCACCTCTGTCTGGGGAATTCGTATCTTTCGCACAGACGACTGATGACTGTTTTCCAGTCGACTGTTATTTTAACAGGTGACTGAAGTTTAGTCATCAGGCGACTGTTCTCTCTGTCGAAATTTTACAGAGCTCTCCGTCGTTTTGATGAAGTTTATTGATTCTCGGTCAGTCGACTGATGTGTATAGTACAGTCGACTGTCCATCGGACAGACGACTGTATTTTACTCAACAGTCGATTGTCTGTCTTCTTGAGACTAATTCTTATCACTTCATCAAGTCGACTGACTTTTGTTCATCAGTCGACTGTCTACTGTTCGTGACGGTTCACTGCTTTGATCTGAGCCGTCGATTCTTTGATTTAAAGGCCCAGATTTATTCCCTCTTTCATATATTCTTCGAGACGGTTCACTTCGACTTTTGTGTTTCTCTCTCCTCCGATTGAACCGCTTCGACTTCCCCCTCTTTTCCTCTGCCGTCGCCGTCGATCTCCTCCTCCCCGCTCGTCAATTGCTTCGTCTTTGCATCTTCGTGTCCTCTCGACTTGGTTTGTCCTTCCTTCTCAAGTCCGTCGTTCGATTTTTTGTCTTTCGAGTTCATCGCTTGTCATTTCTATCTCGTTCGATTGACTGACTCCATGGCACCCAAGTCCAAGAGTAAGGGGAAGATCATGGCTTCCAAGAAACCTAGGGCTCCTAGGAAACCTATAGCCAAGAACAAAAAGCCCTACAAAGCTCGTACCAAACATGTCGATTCTCCCTCGCAGTCTGCTTCGCAGGGATACTCTCCCTCGTCGTCTTCTTCCGACGCTCAGCCCTTGATCAAGCGTCAGCGGAAGCCCATTGGTGTTACCATCAATGAGCCTACTGCTGCCGCTCTCCATCAGTCTTCTTCTGATTCGATCTCTGGAGACGAGTCTCCCGTTGTGCCCCCTACTGATCCCCTTGTTCCCGTTTACCGAGATGATCTTTGCTTGGCAAAATTCCACTCTCTTTTAGGGATCAAGCTTCTTAGGGAACGGTACATCGCTTTTCCTGTCTTTACTGCTGAGAGACTTTCTGACATTCTATCTGCTACCCACTTGGCCGATCTGTTTCGCTTCTCTCAGAGCGAGTCCCCTTGAGCCTATCTATTTCTGGTGAAGCTCTTCTATGCTAACCGCGTTCGCGATGAGTATTCTACCACCGGTGTTCTTGACACCATTGTTCAGGGAACCCACATTCAGATTACTCCCACTCTATTAGGGACCATTCTTAGGATTCCCTCTACTGGTTCTCTTCCTTCAGATATTTCCATTTATGAGATTGATGAGCTTGACCAGTCTGTCCTTCGAGATTTGTTTCGTGAGATACCTTTAGCCCTGGATTCTGGTGTCAGGTCATCTATGTTTTTGGCTAGAGGTTGGGCAGTTCACCTAGTGGTGAAGTCCAACATCCTGCCGAGGTATGGATCATCTGATCAGCCTTCTCAGGATATTCTGAAGTGTATGTATGCGATTTTCTCTGGGATGTCCGTGAATTGGGTCGGTGTCCTCCTTGACAGGATGGACAAGGTCGAGTTTACTTCTTCCTCCGCTCACATTCCATAATGTGGTCTTTTGACTCTTGTCTTTCGTCATTTTGGTGTTGATTTGTCTCGCTACGAGCCCATGCCTTTTGCTCCTCTCCTCGATGCATCTACAAAGTCGAAGTCTTCTTCGGCTCTGCAGTCTGCCTCGATGAAGAGGAAATCCACATCAGCTCCGTCCTCCTCCACTGTTCCTCCAACTGACCAGCCTTCCACCTCTGCTCCACCATCTCGTGATATTCTTTTTGAGAAGGTCTCTGGATTTTACAGGTTGATGTCTCTTTCCTTCCTCCATCAGGGAATACCCTTCCTTGAGGATCTGAGATAGTTTGTTCCCCAACCTCATGTGCCTCCTCAGCCCACTGATGTTGTTGAGCATCCTGGTGTAGCTTCTACTCAGGATGCTGCTGTTGCTGCTGCTGTTGCTCCTTCTGACCCTCCTTCAGAGGATACACCTGCTGTCACAGAGCCTGCTTCTTCTTCTGCAGCCCTTGGAGACGCTCACTCTTAGATAGGTGTTTGTGTGGTGATAGCTTGTTGATGGTTGTGTCTTTGATGTATGATGGATTACTGATGTATGCTGTTGTTATGATAGATACTTGATGTGATATGTACTTTTGGCATCATGTTGTATTTTTTTATCATGATGGATGTATTTTTTTGGTTGGACATGTTGATGTCCGTATGCTATGTACTCACATCACTTTTGATATATATATATATATATATATATATATATATATATATATATATATATATATATATATATATATATGATGTTGCTGATTAATCTTGTGTCACAACTTGTATAACTAATTATCTTATCTGTATGATGTTTGCCATATTGTCTCCATGAATGCTTTATTCACTTATGATGTGCTTGTGAGACAATATAGGATTTGATATTAATTTATTCATGCTATCTCTGATGTGATGAATTTTTGAAACTATTTTCGTTTCGTCTATCTATAATGTTGATATTGGACTTCTGTTCCTCTATTCACATAAGTATATGATGTGCTTTTATGAGATTTTTGATTCCATATATCTTTATACTCCTTGATTGTTGTTAGTTAGTATTTAGCACGATTATTGTTGTTGTTATTTACTCCCACCTTTTTGGATAATGCCATAGGGGGAGAGAAATAAATATACAAGATTCATAATGAATGTGCTAAGTATGTTCTAACACTTTAAATCTAAGATTGAAGTTGCCTTAGATTCAGGGGGAGTAAGATTACAATGAATAGGGATTTTAATTCCTAGATTTCTTGAATTAAATTCATGCGTATCTTACTCATTTGCTTCAATTGATATGTAGATGCCCGAATATTTGTTGACTAACTTGATTGGCATCTATGTAGGGGGAGTAAGTTCTCGTAAGCACAATTATTTATCTTTTAGTTTATGTTTGTTTGTAATCATCAAAAAGGGGGAGAATGTTGAGTATTGGACTTCTCCCTACTTGGTGTTAATGATGAGCAAACATGAATAATTGTGACTAATCCCCTATTTTGCAGTTAATCCATTGCCTAAGCTATTGTGAAGATCTACTTGCAATGGATGACACTCAAAGTTGATTGAAGGCAAATGACATGGATTGGATGATCGTAGATGATGATTGAAGCTCCATGAAGTCTTCAAGCTTATACGATGGATAGAAGAGAGAATTTGTCAATGTAATTTTCTTTTATCTCTTCTAGTATGTAGCTTAGAAGTAGAAATTTGATGGAGCACTCACACACATCATCATTTCTGTCTTAGGACATTAGTAGATCATTCGTCCTTTGACCTCAATCCATTTCTTTAGTGATTGTTCTTGGATTGTTTATAACAGTCGACTGCTGAACGTTTTACAGTCGTCTGTCTCAAAAACAGTCGACTGTGTTTTGTTCTACAGTCGCCTGTTATGCACAAGCTTTTAACAATCTAGTTTTGGGCCTTTCTGTTTATTTCGCATAGGCTAATGATGAACGATTCACAGGCGCCTGTCCTTGTGACAGTTGATCGTGTTTTGTAAATCAGTCGCATGTCTATCTTCTGCCCAAACTTTGTTGATCTGACTTTCACGGCCAGTCGACTTATGTTGAATATACAGTCGACTGTCCCTTGGATCAGTCGACTGTGTAAGCTGCAACAGTCGTCTGTCTGTGAGCCAACTTATTGACTTTGATCTCTGGAAATTCTCATGGTATTTGACAGTCGTCTGTATAAGGATTTACAGTCGCCTGTTCTGATTAACAGTCGACTGTATTATCTGCATCAGTCGTCTGTCCTGTTATCTTGTAGGATTTCCATATCTCATTCTGCTTACCATCTCTCGGCCAGTCGCATGTAGAAGGATTTACAGTCGCCTGTTGGTTTAACAGTCGACTGTCTTTGCTTCATCAGTCAACTGTCCACGTGGTAAGTTACTGTTATAAATTCTTACATACCCTTGCTGACTGTGCAACAGTTGACTGTGGTTTCTTCAACAGTCGACTGTCGCGAGTTCAGATTCTATCCGTTGAGAATTTTCTCACGGATTCCAAAAGAGTTTTTGCCTAAACTGTTTTGTGGATTTGAGAAACCTATTAATGGGGCTTACACTATTCCATTGAGAGGTTACCAATTCTTCCAAGTTTTCATCTCAAGCTTTCATTCTAAAGTTTAAAGCTCTCAAATCCAAAGCCCTAAGAATTCCAAATCTTTGATCTCTTGCTCTCCAACCTAGAACCAAAAAGTGATCCTCTAGGCAATTGGTGCAGTCAAGAGAAAGGGCTTTCTCCTCTCTTCCAAGAGAGTCTTCAACACACAACACACCACCCCTTCAAGTTCTACTTCAAGGCATATGTGATTGTAAGTGTTGCTTTCATATTTCATTATTTTCGTATATTGAATTTGCTCTCGGGTTGTGAGA
This sequence comes from Scilla litardierei, assembly GCA_030789695.1. Lineage (NCBI taxonomy): Eukaryota > Viridiplantae > Streptophyta > Magnoliopsida > Asparagales > Asparagaceae > Scilla > Scilla litardierei. The sequence goes on from CM061131.1 coordinate 103,342,557, forward strand.
GCGGTTTGGTTGCTCCCAAGTTGTGGGAGTCAAGGACATCAATTGTATTCGATTTCACTTGTAGGGTTGCTACAAGTGGGTTTTAAGGAAACTTCAAGTTAGGGTTCTAACTTGAGTATCCGGAGGTATCCGGGTGGAAGGGACGTAGGATTACCGGGAACAAGTCGAGAAGTAAATTGGGTAATCCGAACCCTAGAAACATAATTTTGTTTGCTTTTGTTTCTTATTTGGGTTCAAATCTAATTCCGCACTTTATTGTTGGTTAGCATTTTAAATTGGTGTAACAATCGTTTTAAATTGCTTAAACACTATTCAACCCCCTTCTAGTGTTTTCTCCATAGACAGGATCCCTACAATCTTTAATCAACCAAGTTAATACAAATTATGGACCCTAATGAACCCATATCATATGCATACTTCTCATAGATATTTTTTATGAACTAAACTTTCTTTGCTTCTATTGTTCACAAATTAAAAACCACGATCAAATTCCACTCAAACCATCATCATCAAAAGTGGTTGGTCTCTTTACGTTGAATTTCTATTTGATTTAAGCTTTGTGGTTGCAACAGATTTTCTCCCAAGGATTCGACATCTGGACTCCCAGATCTATATTACTTGCACGGACTCTTTCACTTGAGAGAAGCACATTTTTGGGCTAAGCAAGCGGCGATCTTTTGATGGCGACGGCGGCGAACTCCGACAGTTCGTGTGCTGCACGACAACGACTTTAGGGCATGCAGTCACGGGATCGCTCCTTCTCCGACTCCCGGCGGCGAGTACGTGGATAACGACGGCAGCTTCGGGATGTCCGGTGATCTGAGTTCGGCGAGTACAGCTGCGGAACTCTCTCCGATGAGCGTCGCTTCTTCAGCACGATGAAGCTTCGACTACGGCGTCTTCGTCTTCAGCTGCGCTCGGAGATCACGGCGGGTAGTTAATCCCGTCGGCAGCGAGAATGTCTCGATGGCTCCGATGGCGACTTCGATGAGGACAGCGATGGTTGCTCTCCTACTTATCCGATGACAACGACTTCACGGGGATAGCAACTCGGCGTCTTCGACTATGGTGGCTAGCTGCGGCGATGGCTTCAAGGTGCAGCGGCGATGATCTCCACGCCTCCTTCATATTAGGGTATGCAATGAGATGACGACGAGCGGCGGTCCTCTTTGACGGCAGAGCAATGATCTTCGACTTCGTGCTTTGCCTTCCGGTGGCGGCTCAATGACGATGGGCTTCCACGACAGCGGCGGGAGTATGTCTTCAACGGTGGCGACATCAGCTTCCTTCACAGATGCCGGGTGTGCTTCTCGACGGCAATGGGAGAGATCTTCTCCGACTTAGGGCATGGTTGCTTGGTAGTGCTTGCATGGAGAAGTGATGATCGACTGCCATCTCCCGCTGATGAAGATGAAGATGAAGATGAAGATGATTTAGTGCTTGGGAGAGGCTATGGGAGATGATGATGATTTTTGCTCTTGGAGAGAAGCTTTGGCTTGGAACTTGTTGATGAAGACAGTAGTTTGCGATAATGGTGATGCCTTGGCTTCAAAGATGGCAGGACCAAGAGCTTGACAACATGATGATCTCTTTGGCTTGATAGTTTGCGGTTGAGGCTTGCAAGGGGTTTAATATCTTGAAAGGACTTCTAAACTATGAGCTTAGTATGTTGAGTTGGCTAGGGTTTTTGGATGGCCGCATGTTTGCTCCTTTCTTTGATGTATGTCGCTACTTTTTGGAATTTTGTAGCCCATCTTTTTGATTGCCGCACTCCCCTTCCCTCTCGATACGAAACTTATATAAGATGTGTACTAGGGTTTTGGGGTTGGTAGAATGATGAGGAGGAGTCCCTAGAATCAAGGGATTTGAAACACCATAGGGATAAGAATGGGAATAGATTAGGTGTTTGAATAGAAGTTTGGTAGAAATCAAATATTTGCAAATCTAGCTAAATGATTTAATCAAATCCCTTTAGAACTCAAATTGGCATCATCTCATCCCATATTGGACCAAGTCTAATTTGCTTTGTGTATGGCACTTTGACTAAGTCCATTAGCTATGTGGATAGCAATTTCACCAACACGTTGACTTAGTCATCTCTTCAAGAATTATGTCCATGCCATTCCTGAAACACACTTAGTACACACGTTAAATAGTTCGCACACGTTTGTTATCATCAAACTAAAGTTCCTAGATCGTTGCGTCCAACAGAGGGCCATTGTTACTATAATGGGCCGGGCCCATTTATCAGAGAAATGTATTTAATCCTAATAAAAGGGCCCACCAGCAAATACACTGCCTCAGCCCAGAGGCCCGGAAGCCAGTACAGCCCATTACCCGTGTTTCAGCTATTTTTCGCAGAACACATTAATAGTATGGAGGGTGCGTGGTCAACGCGGTCAAAGGTGGGACGCGCGGGACCCCCGAGTTGTCATGGCTGTCGCTAGAGACGGAGATGACCGGTGGGGTCGACCGACGGCGCGTTCGCTCGAGCGGAAAGGCGCGGCTCCGTTCTTTGGTGGGCCGAGGGGTAGCCTCGGCGAGATGACAGCCTCCGGGATCGGTTGAAGGCAGAGCCGCTCACAGCGGGGCGCGCGGATCCTCGCGTCGGCTCGGCGAGGGGTAGCCTCGACAGAGCGACGTCCTCGTGACGGAGGAGACGAACGAGGTCGGGGACGAGGGCGCTCGGCTCCGGCTGGAAGGACGTCGAGGGGTAGCCTCGGTGTCGCTGGAACTCCTGGACCTGAATAGACGAGAGAGCTCGTCAGGGGGGTCGGACCTTGGTTCCGACCGAAGCCCCTCCGATGCCAAAGTCAGATCTGGTCTGATAAGTGCTCGGTGGGGTCGAGTATGGCTCGCGGAGAGACCGATACTCGAGTCCTCGGGCCGAGCTTTGGAGGAGAAATATTCAAGGTGGAAGAAGGTGTAAGATGGGAGTAAGAGGTACCTCCGTTGTAGGTGGTGAAGATCCCCCCTGGTGGATGATGACCACCCTTCTCTCATATAGACGAATCCTCCTCATAATGTGCCATGACGTGACATCATGGCCGCCATTCATGGGGTCGTGCAAATGGGGAAGTGTTGGCCCCCTCTAATTGCGCCCACTTGATGACGCCATGAAGGTGGAGTCATGGCCATGAGTGATTGCCATAATTGGCGGTCCATGATGGCGGGGGAGTGATGGCCATTAAGTCTGGCCATGAAGTCGAGCCTTGATGGCTAGATGGCCATTTAAGTCGGGCCATTAGAGTGAAGGCCATTTAAGTCGGGCCATTATCGGTGAGAGTGATGGCACTTGGCGGTTGCCATATTTGGTGAATGTTTCCTTGACTTGGGCCCCGATTTCCTCCACTGAGAAAGTGGGCCTTCGTCATGGGTGGAGAAACGCGGCCCGCCCGTGAGATCATTGGGCCGAGGCCCCAAGGTCGTAGTAGTCGGGTTGACCAGTCGTAGTTGACTTGGCTCTTCCGGGCCCGGCCAAATTAGTCCCGTTAACATGCCCCCATCTTCTGAGCTCTACCATTGTTGAGGTGGAGGTTGGGAGATGTAGTATAATGGGGAAGAAGTTGTACTCTCTGCAAAACTTTGGTCCGTCTCGCGGAGTTTGGCTAGGGACGATAGATCGTCAGCCTTGGATTCGTTCGGTTGCGGGGGGAGTCGCCCATCGACTTACGGCCGACGAATGAGATTTGTTCGGTGGCGAGGGGAGTTGCCCCTCGACTTACGGCCGACGAAGGAGATCCGTTCGGTGGCGAGGGGAGTTGCCCCTCGGCTTACGGCCGACGAAGGAGATCCGTTCGGTGGCGAGGGGGTTGCCCCTCGGCTTACGGCCGACGAAGGAGATCCGTTCGGTGGCAAGGGGAGTTGCCCCACGGCTTACGGCCGACGAAGGAGATCTGTTCGGTGGCGAGGGGAGTTGCCCCTCGGCTTACGGCCGACGAAGGAGATCCGTTCGGTGGCGAGGGGGTTGCCCCTCGGCTTACGGCCGACGAAGGAGATCCGTTCGGTGGCGAGGGGGTTGCCCCTCGGCTTACGGCCGACGAAGGAGATCCGTTCGGTGGCCAGGGGAGTTGCCCCTCGGCTTACGGCCGACGAAGGAGATCCGTTCGGTGGCGAGGGGAGTTGCCCCTCGGCTTACGGCCGACGAAGGAGTGCTCGGCCTGCTGGGGGGTTGCCCCCAGCCCTTTGACCGATCTGTTCGTTCGGTTGCGAAGGGAGTTGCCCCTCGACTTATGGCCGACGAAAAGGGTGAAGTCCTTGTGAAGCCCTTTCGAAGATTCCAGGGTGGCGCTCTGCCACTGCTTCGTCCAGCTCTGTGGATGCAGGAGTTGTTCGGCAAGCGGGGACCCAGCAGCACGGTCGGAGGAGCAATCTGGGTGCTTGAACTTGGACGGGGGTGCTTCGGCCAGATCGGCTTGGCCACAGTCGGAGGAGCGGTCTGGATGCTCGGCTGGTTCAATCAGCTCCGTCGCAGTGGGGATAACTTTGTAAGCTCGACAAGGTGTCTTGGCGTTGAGACTCCGATGCTTGGCGAGGTGGTCGGACTCGTCTGGTCGGCCTTCTCCTGGGTTGTTTAAACTGGTGTGGTCGGCCTCCTCTTGGATGGGTCGGCCTCGTCTAGACACAGCTCTAGTTCTATTTCCAAATTCAGCTCCAGCTCCAGCTATAGCTTTTGTCTGGACCGCATCTCCTGCTCCGGCTCCAGCTTTGTCTGGATCCTAGCTTCTGCTCCAGTTCCAGCTCCAGCTATAGCTTTTGTCTGGACCGCATCTCCCGCTCCAGCTCCAGCTTTTGTCTGGATCCTTGCTCCTGCTCCAGCTCCTGCTCTCGCTCCGGCTCCCGCTTTTGTCTGTTTGGCGGTACGACCAAGGCAGCTCGGCAAGGGCGGCACAGTGATGGGAGCTCAGCCCATATGTTTGGCGATGGCAGCACGATGTTGGTATGGCGGACGTCGAGACAATGGCCAGAGATGCTGGTAGGGCCATCGATGAAGGCCGAGTCGGGGCTAAGCCCGACGCCTGCGAGGGTCGTCGGTGTTGTCTCTTGTCTGAACTCGATCGAGATCTCATTCTCCTTGGCGACCTTGCCAGGCCACTCGTAGCCCTGCGTCTTCCTGGCCCGTCCCCGGATCTAGACGCACTCCTTGCGCCTCTCCCTCGAGTTGGCCGAGGCCGCAATGCCGGTCGCCGTGTGCTCCGGCGTTGTCGCGACCATGGCAGCCTTGTCTACAAGCTTTTTGTGAGACATTTGTTGAAACCGGAGGATGTGGCTTTTTATCACCATCTCGCAAGAAGTTTAAGAGAGGAGAATTGTTAGGGAAGCTCTTGTAGTTGTCTGAAAGCACACAATTAATTAGCAAAGGGGGAAGAGGACAGTTTGACCTTTTTGCTGGGTCGGCTTCGGCCTCTTCTGGGGTCGGCCTCGGCCTCGGCCGAACTGGTCAGCCTCGGCCTCGGCTTGAACTGGTCGGCCTCCTCTGGGGTCGGCCTCGGCCTCGGCCTGGACTGGTCAGCCTCGGCCTCGGCCTGGACTGGTCAGCCTCCTTTTGGCGATGGTTGGGCTGACATCTTAGATCAGTGAGGATACGAGCCGCTGCCAACGAAAGCCAGTAAGGCTCTGAATAAGATCGCTCATTATATCCCAAGCACTTGGATATGGGGTGAGCTCGGAGACAGTTGTGTAAACAGAGCCCTCTTGGAGAATGTTACGCAAGCTTTCAGAGCTCGGTGATACTGTACATGCTTGATCTTTGGAATTTGGCCCCGCTATTGTTCCGATGCAGAATTTGGGCAGAGGGAACTCCAGTCAAGCTAGTTTGAGTGTTGGTGTAGAGAGATCCAAAGGTTGGAGCAGCTAAGGCCCATGCAGTGGCGATGACCCTCTGTTGTTCGATCAACCTCGATCCCGACCTAGCGACCGACGAGGACCCCCGTTGTTCGATCGACGCTGGGACAATAACGAGGACCCACCGTTGTTCGATCGGAGCTGGGACGTCGACGAGGATCTGTTGTTGTTCGATCGGAGCTGGGACCTCGACGAGATCCCGTCGTCGTTCGATCGGAGCCGGGACATCGGCGAGGACCTTTTAGGGGATCAACCTCGATCTCGAATTTTTTGGGCCCAAACGTCGGAGTAGCTGAGATCAAGGTGGCGACGAGGACCCTGTACTCGATCCCAGGGAAGTCGTTCTTCTTCGGTTGCAGGGGGCGACGGCAACGTTGATGGGCGAGATATATAGAATTTGAACGAGAGGAGACAGATCTCTTTCTTTTGGATAGTGAAGAACCCGCCGGGAGTCGATTGGGGTGAGTCTCAATCATGATGCATCAATGGATCACAACGTCCGCGGGGCTGTGTGGGATCGCCATGGATCTGATCCAGTCATCCCACAACCCTATCGATCCAGATGGGTAGGATCGTGATGGTCCCAGGAATGGGCAGAGGGCAGATTTGAGCAGATTCTGATCACTTCGGCATGGCTGGTGTTGCCGTTGCAGACGAGCGGGTAGGCATGTCGGGTTTGCTACCTCGCCCACCCGTCGGAACGTCAGCTCCACCCAGAAGCATCATGCCATGAACCGGGCCAGCTCCAGGTTGGGCTCTGCCAGTGGGTCGACGTCTAGGGACTGCGCCGGGCTCGAGTCAGTGGACGATCTTTCTGTGCATCAGCTTGGCATCATCCTTCTGTATCACTCTTGGTCCACGCGATAATAGAGATTCGATCTTCGTATATATATGGAGATCTTAATTAACGGGACGAGTCATAGTCCGTGTGGTTGACGACGTGGATGTCGACTCGTTCCCACAGACGGCGCCAAATGTTTCAGCTATTTTTCGCAGAACACATTAATAGTATGGAGGGTGCGTGGTCAACGCGGTCAAAGGTGGGACGCGCGGGACCCCCGAGTTGTCGTGGCTGTCGCTAGAGACGGAGATGACCGGTGGGGTCGACCGACGGCGCGTTCGCTCGAGCGGAAAGGCGCGGCTCCGTTCTTTGGCGGGCCGAGGGGTAGCCTCGGCGAGATGACAGCCTTCGGGATCGGTTGAAGGCAGAGCCGCTCGCAGCGGGGCGCGCGGATCCTCGCGTCGGCTCGGCGAGGGGTAGCCTCGGCAGAGCGACGTCCTCGTGACGGAGGAGACGAACGAGGTCGGGGACGAGGGCGCTCGGCTCCGGCTGGAAGGACGCCGAGGGGTAGCCTCGGTGTCGCTGGAACTCCTGGACCTGAATAGACGAGAGAGCTCGTCAGGGGGGTCGGACCTTGGTTCCGACCGAAGCCCCTCCGATGCCAAAGTCAGATCTGGTCTGATAAGTGCTCGGTGGGGTCGAGTATGGCTCGCGGAGAGACCGATACTCGAGTCCTCGGGCCGAGCTTTGGAGGAGAAATATTCAAGGTGGAAGAAGGTGTAAGATGGGAGTAAGAGGTACCTCCGTTGTAGGTGGTGAAGATCCCCCCTGGTGGATGATGACCACCCTTCTCTCATATAGACGAATCCTCCTCATAATGTGCCATGACGTGACATCATGGCCGCCATTCATGGGGTCGTGCAAATGGGGAAGTGTTAGCCCCCTCTAATTGCGCCCACTTGATGACGCCATGAAGGTGGAGTCATGGCCATGAGTGATTGCCATAATTGGCGGTCCATGATGGCGGGGGAGTGATGTCCATTAAGTCTGGCCATGAAGTCGAGCCTTGATGGCTAGATGGCCATTTAAGTTGGGCCATTAGAGTGAAGGCCATTTAAGTCGGGCCATTATCGGTGAGAATGATGGCACTTGGCGGTTGCCATATTTGGTGAATGTTTCCTTGACTTGGGCCCCGATTTCCTCCACTGAGAAAGTGGGCCTTCGTCATGGGTGGAGAAGCGCGGCCCGCCCGTGAGATCCTTGGGCCGAGGCCCCAAAGTCGTAGTAGTCGGGTTGACCAGTCGTAGTTGACTTGGCTCTTCCGGGCCCGGCCAAATTAGTCCCGTTAACAACCCGCTTACCAAGTCAAAGCAGTAGCTCATTCGTCGTCATGGCTCCCGAGTATTTAGGGGTTGGTGAATAATGGGTCGATAGGTAGGGGCGAAGTAAGTGGTCAGCCATCGTGCCTCTTTTTCGAGAACAGTCATGCCGCTATAAGGGCAAGCCCGCTGTTCACTAAGGGCACTAAAGTGGCAATCTTCATCTATAAGTAGTCGCAGTGACAACAAAGACGGGATCAATCTCTCTGAGATACTAATCACTAGGTACTCTGACACTTAAACTATCTCTTTCCACTTCATATTTCTTCCTACATAGCTCGGCGTGACAGTAATCGGACGACATCCCAATAGGTCGGACATAGCTGTCCTGAGCTCCTTTTTGAGTCATCCACTGACTTAAGTATTGGAGGGGATGTGGGTCGGAACCCAGATCCGACTCCCCTAACGATCTCTGTGTTGCATGCCTACAGAGTCAGCTAGGAGTTAGGTCGGGCTTCAACCCAGCAGTTCGGACTTAGCTCTTCGCACCTCAGGATCGCTCTTCCTCGGATCCCACTTCTCTCCCGACGAAGCGTCACATCACCAGTGGCGTCCTTGTCAGCACCATATTACTTTGTGACGGATTTACCCGTCAATAGTCCTTTAAGAACGGTCTTCATGATTCATTTGGACCATAGTGATCCAAGAAGAGACTCTTTGGGCCTCTTGGTGAAAGTTCTTGGGCTGTGACACAAGGGAGGTGCACCTCATGGATTTGAAGATTTGGTAGGATACGCTCTCGGGTCGGGAGTAGGACTGATTAGTCTGAATCCACCCGCCTACCGTTGTGTTGGGGCCCCGGTATTTGGAAAACGAACGAACGAACGAAGGAAGACCGGATGCATAGACCCCTTCAGCATAGGGTTTGCAGAACAAAGATTGCGCCGTTTCTCCTGGGCAAAAAATAGGAGAGAATAGAAAGAAATTCGAGCGGGGGTGCAAAAATAAACATAATAGGATTTGTTTGCATCGATTTAGAAGCGTGTGTTGTGTTGCGCTTCAGTTTCTGATTGCATAGAGGAGGAGGAGAAGAGAGAGAGAGGACAAGGCTTTCTGTTCCTGTCCCCTTCTCCCATTGCTGTTCCATCTGTCCTTCTCCCTCTCTTCATATTTTTCGGGGATTTCGAGACCCCAACCCAAAATAAAGAAAGAGAAAAGAAAAAAAATGAACGGAGAATGAAAGAGAAAAACATAGAGAAATAAAAAAACAGTCTCTCGCTCTCGCGCATAGATAGATAGACTCGTCATCCTCCAGCCGCCACACGCAGCCGCCGTCTCTCGTGAAATTTGTGATTAAGATTTCTTCAATTCTCTATTGGGCAGGTTAGTTCATTAAACTTGTTAACTTTTAAATCATTTGCTTTCCCTTTTGAATTCCCCCCCTTTTCCTCTTTCAATCTTGAGATTGCCCATATTCTCTAGGTTTTGCAAGAACCCATTTTAATTTGATGATTGCCCATCAATCTATAGGTTTTGGATTTGCGTTCCGTTGCTTCCGTTCGCATCAAAACCCATTTGGAAAATTGCTCCCTAAAGAAAACAACATTGCGGATTTTTGAGTACTTGCATGCGGAAGATATGTGCTGGTGATGGGGAGCGGTGAGCCGGCGCTGGTCCCTGAGTGGTACCGAGCAGCGCAAGGGGCCAGAACTCCCAATGCCAATGCTGGTAATCGAATTCTTCTTCTTTCTGTATTTTTCTCTTCATTTGATGTTTGCCCACTTGTGTATGCATATTTATAAGTTCGATGAAAGTGCGCGCTTTTTGATTGGTGTAGATGACAATGGTGTTGGGCTTTCCTCGAGGAATAGAATTCCTTTGATTCCATGTGATCTAGATTCTAGGGGGACTTCACGTAGGAATGGTTCTGTGAGAAGTGACAAGAATAGCTCTCCGGCGGCAAGGGCTTATAGTAATTTTGGGAGGAGGGACAAGAAGAAGAATCTTGATTCCCGTGATAGAGATAGAGATAGAGATATAGACAGACCTTTCTTTGCTGACATTGGTTCACAAGACTTTCGCGAATCCACCGTAGGCAATAAGACTGACAGGGATAGGTCATGGCGCAACGATCGTGGAGTGTCAGACAGGCACAGAGTATTTTGGCCGAGCAGGTCTGATGGTGATTCTAAAGGGGTTGTCATTCCTAGAGAGAATGCGAGTGGTGGCATTACACGACCCTCTTCATTCAAAAAAGAATTTCCATCACTTGCAGCTGTACAAAAGAAGGGTGTTTTAGATGCCGGGAGAGTCTCCACTGCCGTCCAAAGCCTTCCTTTACCATCTTCAACAGTGCTTGTGGGCGATAGCTGGACATCAGCTTTGGCGGAAGTACCATCTGCCATGCAGACTGCTCTAGTGAGTCCGGTGTCTTTAGCCAGGAGCAATTCAAATGTATTGAACATGGCAGAAGCATTGACTCTGGCATCATCACAAGTTCAGACGTCTGCCCAGGTTATCTCATGAAACTTTGTCTTCTTCATCTTACAAATGTTCATATTCATGACATTTATAATCATTGTTTCGCTGTCTTCTGTCATTTCAGTTGTCTGGTGATACTTTAAAGACTGACGAATTGGTCCTTAGACAATGCAAGCAACTCATACCTGTGACGCCTTCCATGCCTAAAATCTATGTAGGTTCCTAAACTTTCTTTCTGGTATGCTTATGCACATTTTGCTGTCCTCATTAGCTAGTGGTAAAATCTTAAGCCTAAATGTACCTTTCTGTTTGTATTAATGATGAAATATTTGTCCTGCCAGATATTGTTCGGGTTTGTAATAATTGAATTCCTTATCAAGAAAGACTATTGTAGGAAATGACAAAACATTTATATTGTTTACGCATAAGGAGATCCATTGACTGCTTAGTTTATGGGTAGAGTCAAAAAGGACATCTGGAATGTGTTGAAAGTAGACAGTCACAAAATTTAAATATTCTACTCAGAATATAAATTTTTGGAGGACAGAGGGTTCCAAGATTTTTTATCTATCCAAGCACACGTCTGCCAGATTGCATGGGCGCTGCTTCTCTCACAAAGCTTTGTCATGGTATACATGGGTGTCAGATACACATCAATTATTTGATCGAGGCTGCCCTATGTTGGTTTGTTGTGTCCACATTGTATGCTTGCTTCCATGCAACATGGTAGATTATTATTTTAAAGTCGACCCAACATCAGATATTCATGTACTGTTGTCTTGAAGCACACTGTTGAATATATCATGATAATCTATGTGTATTTCACTTATATTTCACATCAATTTATGTTCATATTAATACTATTTTCTTCCATATTATATTCTGCAGATTCTCTAGGAAATCCTTGCTTAGTGTTTTCCCTGTTCTTCATCATATGTTTGCTGAACTCAAATGACTTGTTATTATTTTCTTGCAACTCCCTTTAGTGATCAAGCCCGCTTCCCTTATTTTCCCATTCCACTTCTTGGGTATGATTTAGCCATTGTTCCTTGGTGAACCCAAATCCTTCAAACAAATTATGCATCACATGCTTCTTTATATTTGGTGGATCAGTCATAACTTACCAATGAATCATGTGTCATCATCATCATCATTATGATTAGCTATTTATTTTCTTGTTAAAGCCTTTCTTTTCTACTTTCTCATTTCTTTTTTACTTGGTGAGTTGGGAATTAAGGTGGGTGTACTTTTCCAATGAATAAATGTATTCTCTTTAAGAGCTATTAATCTACTGAAATATATCTCAATTCTTAATTTACATAGGCCATAGAAGATATTGTGGACATCTTCACCTACATGCTAAGGCCTGTGTGGTTGTGGTTGTAAGAGTAAAACATGGGCGTGAAGAATGAATAGTAGAGGGAGTAGAGATTTTTGGGCCTAGTGCCAACCCCATCCTTGAGTCGGAGTAGGAGTTCCTTTTGGGGGCAAAGTGCTTAGTTTTTAGCTACCTGGTTTGCCCTCAACCCCTTTTTATCTATCCAACACCAAATAGGGCTGTTTGGTTCGGTTTGGTTGGGATTTGGGCCTAACCCCAACACAACCACAATTGCCAAATGTAGCGTATTTGAGAAGGAAAGGAATCGTACAAACCTCTTGGTAGCTACATTCATCTGCCCACAACCCCACTTCAAGCCCTATCAAAGTCACTTTCTAGCGTATCAAAAGGATCTTTCACATGGAAGGCATCTTTTGAAAAGATAATCATTTTAACTATGTTAGAAATCTGTTGTTTATTTAATAGAAACTTTCTATTTCCATTTAGAATATATATATTTTCAATTTTCATTTTCTTGACTTTTTTTATTCAAATCCAAAAATTCCTCTTTTTTATACATAGGTCGTCGATTCGGTATTGGATAATAAGGGGCAAGTGCCCTTTTTTATTCTAGTAAACGGTTCAAATCATTTTTTCCATATGAGAGTTTTATATCGGAAAAATTACCAATTTTTCTTTTTAAAACCATTTCAGTACTCAAGAAATGTCTAAGGATTTATCTTCGAACTTTTTTGGAATTCCCCAACTTGAGTTATGAGGATGAATGCTATTTCTTTTTTCTGTAAGTAAGACCAAAAACGACTAAAATCATAGTCCATGATTTTATGCATCTATTTGCTATTATATGAGTATGCATATACAGAAATATTAGAATCGTTTTTTCTCGAGCCGTATGAGGAGAAAACCTCCTATACGTTTCTAGGGGAAGTATTGTTTATCTACATCTATCCCAATGAGCGATCTATCGAATCGTTGCAATTGCTGCAATTGCTGCTGCTATATCCGTTCTCCTTTTTTGGTATATATTTCGCAAATCTTTATAGATTTTGCAATCTCAAACCAAAATTAGTAGACTATTGTGTGCTTAAAAAATTATAAATATATTTAAAACTAAAAAAAGTAAAAACTATTGGTAAGGTTCAGCTTTTTTTGGTAACTGATAATATGAGAGTAAGTCCCAATCAAAACATGTATAGCCCAATAGTCTGTGCCATACAAATTTCTAAATGTATGTGACATTTGAATTATTAATCTACTTACTAGAATAATTTGAGAAGTTGAAATTATGAAAAATCAATTCAAGTTGCTTCGCATCAATTATTGGACATGCCTATTAGTTTTAATAGATTTGATTCGAATTGAGGTTGTGGATGAAGCCAATATGATTACAAAAAATCATTAAGATAAAGGCTAAAGGGGGAATATGGTTTATAAGATAAAGTATAAGAGATGATCAAACCAAAACTAAATTTCAGTTCAATTTCTAATTGACTTGATGTTAAGTGTGGTTCCAAAAGGAATGATTTTAGCTTTTTACCGTTGTCGTTGGCAAACTTTGAAAGTATTAATTTATTTTTGAAAAAATAATACAGATGGCCCTCCTTTTAATAACGATGTTGCTTTAAGGTTACAAGCGTTCTATTCATTGGTCAAAGGTTACAAGCGGTCTATTCATTGGTTTTCTTTTTTTATGCAGTATGAGGAGAAAACCTCCTATACGTTTCTAGGGGAAGTATTGTTTATCTACATCTATCCCAATGAGCGATCTATCGAATCGTTGCAATTGCTGTTGATATATCCGTTCTCCTCTTTTGGTATATATTTTGCAAATCTTTATAGATTTGGCAATCTCAAATCAAAATTAGTAGACTATTAGTATTGTGTGCTTAAAAAATTATAAATATATTTAAAACTAAAAAAAGTAAAAACTATTGCTAAGGTTCAGCTTTTTTTGGTAACTGATAATATGAGAGTAAGTCCCAATCAAAACATGTATATCCCAATAGTCTGTGCCATACAAATTTCTAAATGCACGTGACATTTGAATTATTAATCTACTTACTAGAATAATTTGAGAAGTTGAAATTATGAAAAATCAATTCAAGTTGCTTCGCATCAATTATTGGACATGCCTATGAGTTTTAATAGATTTGATTCGAATTGAGGTTGTGGATGAAGCCAATATGATTACAAAAAATCATTAAGATAAAGGCTAAAGGGGGAATATGGTTTATAAGATAAAGTATAAGAGATGATCAAACCAAAACTAAATTTCAGTTCAATTTGTGTTCTAATTGACTTGATGTTAAGTATGGTTCCAAAAGGAATGATTTTAGCTTTTTACCGTTGTCGTTGGCAAACTTTGAATGTATTAATTTATTTTTGGAAAAATAATACAGATGGCCCTCCTTTTAATAACAATGTTGCTTTAAGGTTACAAGCGTTCTATTCATTGGTCAAAGGTTACAAGCGGTCTATTCATTGGTTTTCTTTTTTTATGCAGTATGAGGAGAAAACCTCCTATACGTTTCTAGGGGAAGTATTGTTTATCTACATCTATCCCAATGAGCGATCTATCGAATCGTTGCAATTGCTGTTGATATATCCGTTCTCCTCTTTTGGTATATATTTTGCAAATCTTTATAGATTTGGCAATCTCAAATCAAAATTAGTAGACTATTAGTATTGTGTGCTTAAAAAATTATAAATATATTTAAAACTAAAAAAAGTAAAAACTATTGGTAAGGTTCAGCTTTTTTTGGTAACTGATAATATGAGAGTAAGTCCCAATCAAAACATGTATATCCCAATAGTCTGTGCCATACAAATTTCTAAATGCACGTGACATTTGAATTATTAATCTACTTACTAGAATAACTTGAGAAGTTGAAATTATGAAAAATCAATTCAAGTTGCTTCGCATCAATTATTGGACATGCCTATGAGTTTTAATAGATTTGATTCGAATTGAGGTTGTGGATGAAGCCAATATGATTACAAAAAAGCATTAAGATAAAGGCTAAAGGGGGAATATGGTTTATAAGATAAAGTATAAGAGATGATCAAACCAAAACTAAATTTCAGTTCAATTTGTGTTCTAATTGACTTGATGTTAAGTGTGGTTCCAAAAGGAATGATTTTAGCTTTTTACCGTTGTCGTTGGCAAACTTTGAAAGTATTAATTTATTTTTGGAAAAATAATACAGATGGCCCTCCTTTTAATAACGATGTTGCTTTAAGGTTACAAGCGTTCTATTCATTGGTTAAAGGTTACAAGCGGTCTATTCATTGGTTTTCTTTTTTTTTATGCAGTATGAGGAGAAAACCTCCTATACGTTTCTAGGGGAAGTATTGTTTATCTACATCTATCCCAATGAGCGATCTATCGAATCGTTGCAATTGCTGTTGATATATCCGTTCTCCTTTTTTGGTATATATTTCGCAAATCTTTATAGATTTGGCAATCTCAAATCAAAATTAGTAGACTATTAGTATTGTGTGCTTAAAAAATTATAAATATATTTAAAACTAAAAAAAGTAAAAACTATTGGTAAGGTTCAGCTTTTTTTGGTAACTGATAATATGAGAGTAAGTCCCAATCAAAACATGTATATCCCAATAGTCTGTGCCATACAAATTTCTAAATGTACGTGACATTTGAATTATTAATCTACTTACTAGAATAATTTGAGAAGTTGAAATTATGAAAAATCAATTCAAGTTGCTTCGCATCAATTATTGGACATGCCTATGAGTTTTAATAGATTTGATTCGAGTTGAGGTTGTGGATGAAGCCAATATGATTACAAAAAATCATTAAGATAAAGGCTAAAGGGGGAATATGGTTTATAAGATAAAGTATAAGAGATGATCAAACCAAAACTAAATTTCAGTTCAATTTGTGTTCTAATTGACTTGATGTTAAGTATGGTTCCAAAAGGAATGATTTTAGCTTTTTACCGTTGTCGTTGGCAAACTTTGAAAGTATTAATTTATTTTTGGAAAAATAATACAGATGGCCCTCCTTTTAATAACGATGTTGCTTTAAGGTTACAAGCGTTCTATTCATTGGTTTAAGGGTACAAGCGGTCTAAAAGCCCCATAACACGCCATGAAATATACTTTTGGTACTTCAAACTAGGGTTTCCTCTTATAGTAGTCCTCATCAGCTTAATAACAACGACGATGGTTTCAGCTAGACCATATTTCCGTACACTTCAAATTTATTGCAGTCGGTACATAATTGTTGGTACATAATGGTATTTGCTTTATGCCCGTAGAGTTCTTAAGAGATTCTTAAATTTCTAACCATGTATTGAAGAGATTCATTATAGATGTTCCATTATATAGGAAAGAATTGAAATATGACAGTCTCTTACATGCACAATGAGAAAAAAGTGTTATTTACACGTGACTTATGTAATTAAGTAATATTTTTTAAAAGTAAAGATGATTTTGCATCCTTCATTATTTATTTGTTTTTCTTAAGGTTTGAGGTCTCAGTTTCGGTCTTGGTATCGCTCTTCCGAAAATTTAGGTTTCGTACCGGTATCGCCTGTTTCGGCGGTTTCAGAAGTGAGTTTTGGTTCTTCGTATCGGTAGTTTCAAAAATTGTAAGTTACATGTAACTAACAATATTAGTTAAAATTTGTTACTAATAAGATAATGGTAAACTAATAAAGATAATTTGTAACTTATAACATAATTATGAACAATATTAGTTAAAAATATGTTATTCACGTTAACCATTTAGCTAAAAACACTATCTCGTTAGTTGCAATATGACAAACTTGTAAATAATGCGTAATATGTTTAGACAAATATCGGGTGTGAATAGCGTGTCAATATCTCATTTTTGGGGGTTTTAGAGAATTTTTATTTAATTACACATTATTCTTCTCCCGTCTTCGATCGATACTGAGTCGGTATCGGCCGAAACCGACCGATACAGTTTAGTATCGGCCGATACCGAAACTGACCTCTAATTTCGGTCTCGTTACCCATCGAGACCGAAACGATACTGCTGATACCCAAGGGTATCGGCAGAAATCTCAAACCTTGGTTTTCTTTATCTCCACCTGCATTTTATCATGAATGCATGTCATGTTGGACATATATTGACTATACACATCCGATACATGTATTCTACATATTATTTAGATATGCTGCACATCAGTTTGCCATGTCAATATTGCCATGGTGATGTCCATGCAATGCAGGTCTCCCCCATCTTTAATCTTTTATACTTCATAATTACAATTGCGTAAAGTTTGGTTCCGTGCAATTACAATTACGTAAAGTTTGGTTCCGTGCAATTTGTTGACTATACTCTAAAATTGTTGACTATACACTTAAAAGTGGCAGTTCAAATAGACTTATTTGCATGGCCTCGCCACTTCAAAATCCAAGGATTAAAATAAGCCCATACCTTGCAAGATCTTTTCTTTCTTTCTCTCTCACGTAATAATATTGCACTAAAGGTCATCGGCGGTGACTAGGCATAGGGTTGGGGCTCACAAGCACATGCCTATTTTGTTATCAGACTTTTGGCCTCCAATCAAGACGTTAATCTAAGAAGGCAAGCTCATATTAGTCAACTTTTGCATGAAATTTAGAATGTTTCATATTTGTAAAGGCCTATCGAGCATGGCTATGACTTTAATGATTGCCATAAAATGACAAAAATAATTTGAATTATTTGATGCATCTTTTGCCTTAATAAAGAGGTACTTGGGACCTTTATATGGAACCTAATGATTCTACCATTTAATATTTCGTAATTAATGAACTCTAAATGTAACTTGTATAAATTAAGAAATAGCAAGTAACATGAAGATAAAATTCATTTCCGATGTATAAAAAAACATTAAGATAAATGGGGGACTTAAAATCCACCATCGTAAGTAATTTTATAGCTTCACAAGTAACAATGGAAGCTATTTCTCTCACATAAATTAAGGGTTCATCATTAGGCTTGTGGTCAAGCAAGTGAAGTTGTTAAGGAAGGTTCTATAACTCAACATCGATACAGTTCTCGGCTTTCTTGGCTTTTTAGTCTGTAGAATTGATGTCGGAAGTATTGGAAATTTCAGGCAATATGTAGAAGATATTAGAAGTTAGGTAGTAGAAGATATTAGAATTTATGTAGCAGATGCTTTAAAAAATAAAAATAAAAATAAAAATAAAAATAAAAACAAAAACAAAAACAAAAACAAAAACAAAAACAAAAACTCAGGAGATGAAATTTATCTTCACAAAAATTTGATATTTTAGTTGCAAATTGTATAAATGTGGCTTGACTATGGATGAATGTATAACAGGGTTTGAGGTATCAACCGATACCATTAGATAGCGGTCGTATCGTATCGGTATCGGCAGTTGACGATACCGAAACTAAGAGTTAGTTTCAATATCGGCCAATATTGAACGGTATCGGTCAGTGTCGATCGGTCGAAGACGGAGGAAGAAGAATGTGTAATTAAATAAAAATTCTCTAAAACCCCCCAAAAATTTCGTGAATCAATAGGGTGCATAGAAAGCTCGGTTAAAAGAGAGGAGAAAACCATAGGGATTTGGCTTGAAAATGATGAAGAATTAGACGAAGAAGAGGCACAACCAAGAAAAAATTGCTGAAAAAAAGAAGAAAAAGTACAAAAGGAAGATGATGAAAAAATTGAACTCACCTCATCACGTCGCCGCCTCACCGAACCCGCATCCTGCCTCGTCGAACCCGCCTTGACCATTTAGCATGAGAGTGAGAGAGAGCAAAGAGAGAGAGAAAGAGGACATAGTAGCCTTTCAGGAGATGTTGTGTTCTTTAAAAAGGCAAACTTGTTAATAAGTGGTATGTGCGTAAAGTAAAACAGTCGTGCGCATATCAAGCAGATATTTTGTGGCAACCCTATAAATATGTGGTATGTGCGCAATGCAAAATTATGGGTGCGCAAAGCAACACCCAACGATTTTTTTGGTAAACTTGTAAATAAGATATGTGCGCAAGGTAAAACAGTGGGTGCGCAAGGCAAGCTTTATAATCTATTCATTTATTTAATATTTAGTATTTAAGTACCAAACTTTAGGTATTTAATATTTGATATGATTACGAACTCAAATTTAGTTTATCTATTTAGTATTTAGTATTTGATAGTATATGATTAATATTTTAGTTTGTTAAATATTTAATAGTATTTGATAGATTTAGATTTAAGAACCTCCGAGACCATCACTGTGTGTATATAGTATATATATATATATATTTAAAGTATTTCCGAAACCGAAACCGAAACCGAAATCGAAACCCGAAACGAAACTGCCGAAACTAGCGATACAGACGAAACCGAAATTTACTACCGAAACCGCCGAAACGGGCGATACCGATACCGAAACCTAAATTTTGGGAAGAACGATATCCAGACCGAAACCGAGACCTAAAACCTTGGTTTATAAAGTGTCACGAGCTGCTAATTACTGGTAGAATTAAATAAAGGAAAGACAATGATTTGTACTAACCAGAGGCACCACCTACTTCCTTGCCACACACTTTTGGTGTCGAGCCAATGACACATCAAGATCTCCTTCCATATTCATATGGCCTCAATGTTGGGACTCTTATTCTTCTTCTCGATAAATCCCTCGATTTAGTAGCCCTAGCCTATCCTCCCGTGCTTGTATTTCGGATGCTCATTTTCGGTCGAGCAAAGTCTCCTCTCCAGCAGCGAGAATGAATGATTCTATCGCCGCAAAAGTCAATTTGATAGTAATATTATCAATACGACACTATAATAGACATGCATGTGTTGTTAAGGTTGTGGGATGACATGTATGATCAATACACGGGTGTTTTTCTCCCAACTTTCACTTTCTTCTTTGAAAAACAAATACATCAGATAGTTTTCATATGTATCGGATGGTTTTGGCTGATACATGTCCAAAACTATCCGATCATGGCCTGTTTATTGGCCAGTTTGACAATTTAACCAGTGTATCGTATTGCCATCATATTATGATACATATTAGTACTGGCTGATTTTTTGAACTTTGTTGTTAAGGTTGCACTTGGTGCAACATTGTCGGTAGACGATGACATGTTCTCCTGCTACATAGGGTTGAGCCATATTTGACAAATAAGAATGATACTCAATTTCCTCTCTTACATTACTTTGTTTCCTGGCTGCCTCCATTTCGAAATTACCATAATGTCAAACACAAGAGAATATTAAAAAAAATAAAGGAGTGGGTGTTTGACTACCAACAAAAATACAATACCTATACCTTTTAACCCAACACATGTTGGACCGAAGGCCTGAGACCTCTAACAACAATCGAAATTTCAATTTTAATATATATTTCTCTTTTATATCTTCTATTCTTTTTTTATATTTTTAGTGAAAATTGAAATCACACTTAATACCAAGGTTTTTGGTCTCGGTTTCGGTCTGGGTATCGTTCTTCCCAAAATTTAGGTTTCGGTATCGGTATCGCCCGTTTTGGCGGTTTCGGAAGGAAGTTTCGGTTTCGTCCGTATCACTAGTTTTGGCAGTTTCGTTTCGGGTATCAGTTTTGGTTTCGAAGATACTTTAAATATGTATATACTATATACACACAGTGATGGTTTCAGAGATTCTTAAATCTAAACATATCAAATACTATTAAATACTTAACAAGCTAAAATATTAATCATATAATATCAAATACTAAATACCAAATAGATAAACTAAATTTGAGTTCATAATCATATCAAATACTAAATACCTAAAGTTTGGTACTTAAATACTAAATATTAGATAAATAAATAGATCTTAATGCTTGCCTTGCGCACCCACTGTTTTACCTTGCGCACATACCACTTATTTACAAGTTTGCCAAAAAATCGATGGGCGTTGCTTTGCGCACCCACCATTTTGGTTTGCGCACATACCACTTATTTACAGGGTTGCCACAAAATATCCGCTTGATATGCACACTGAATGTTTTACTTTACGCACATACCACTTATTTACAGGGTTGCCACAAAATATCCGCTTGATATGCACACTGAATGTTTTACTTTACGCACATACCACTTATTTACAAGTTTGCCTTTTTAAAGAACGCAGCATCTCCTGAAAGGCAACTCGGACCTCTTTCTCTCTATCTTTGCTCACTCTCACTCTCACGCTAGATGGTCGAATCGGGTTCGGCGAGACAGGATGCAGGTTCGACGAGACGGCGACGCGATGATGTGAGTTCAATTTTTTCATCATCTTCCTTTTGTCCTTATTCTTCTTTTAAGCAATTTTTTCTTGGTTCTGACTCTTCTTCGTCTAATTCTTCATCATTTTTAAGATGAAACCCCTTGGGTTTTCTCCTCTTTTTAACCGAGCTTTCTATGCAACCTATTGATTCACGAAATTTTTTGGGGGTTTAAAGAGAATTTTTATTTAATTACACATTCTTCTTCCACTGTCTTCGACCGGTACTGAATGGTATCGGTCAGTTTCGGTCGGTATCGGTCAGTTTCGGCAGGTATCGGCCGAAACTGACCGATACCGTTCAGTATCGGCCGATACTGAAACTAACCCTTGGTTTCGGTATCGTCAATTGCCTATACCGATATGATACTGCCGATACCTAATGGTATCGTCCGATACCTCAAACCCTGCTTATTACCATCTAAAATATGATAATAGCACGCAAAACCTCTATCAAACAAAAAACATTAAAAATAAAAAATTTCATCTAGTTTTTCCAGTCTTCCTCCTTTGGTTGCTAGTTGCTACCATGGCCCTTTATTCTCTTTCACATATCCCTCTCTCCCATACTCCCTTTCTTTTGCTTCCTCTTCTCTTTCAGGTGAGATATATTGAGAGATGGAGCATGAGAGATAATAGAAATCATGATAGGGGGATGAAAGAGAAGAGAGATCAATGGTGGCAACCAAAGGAGTAAGAAGAAAAGAAAAACTAGAAGAAAAAATTGATTTTCATTGTTTTTTCGTTAGGGGCTTAGAGTGCTAATATCATAGGGTCGTGCAATTTACCAATTCTTTTATTCAGATATGAGGTTTTACTTTCTATATTCTATGTTCTATTATTTATTGCCTTCTAATGAACAAAAGTTATTTTTTTGAAAACAATAAAAAGTTTTAATTAGATGATTAATTCTTTGATATTGTTTTTGTTAATTGATGTTTGAATGTGCAAGTTCTAACATAGTTCATCAATGCTACTTGCCAAAAATGAATCTATATTGTTTTAATAAAATCCTAAAGGCATCACAATGATTAATAGTTAATATTTAGATAATCCATGGTTATACATATTGCCATAGCTGACAGTTATTGTCGATTTGTGTCAGTCATGTATTATTTGTTGAATGAATAATTGCAAACATATATGATTGTAACTAGATAATGAATATCTTTAATGAGATTTACATATTAACACATGCTATCACCTTTTTGTGCCTCTCAACTATGCCACCAGCCCCTTTTCTATAAAAATGAAACAGAAATGTCAGAAATTATTTGGAATCTTTAAGTTTTTGGTTTCAAGTGCAATCTAGAAGACGAAATATGCTACAAACTTGTGATTTCTAGGAACGAATTTAGCATTACATCCAGCACATACACATGCCACTGGCATAGCTATCAACTTAATGACCCACGGGAGGACGTGTGGTTGTTGGTTGAATGCATGATGATATACAATATCATAGCTGATGCCATATCAATCTTGGCTTCTTTACGAGGAACATTAGCAATTCTGACTTCTTGGATGGAGTGAATTCTGCCACAAATGTCAGGTATAACGGAATGTATAAGTTTATTTAAGAAATCCACTCTATGTCAGCAACCTTTTGAGGAGCTTGATCTTCTGTTGATAATAATTTTTCCATGTAAGAGCAAAAGTGCATGAACATAATACTCAATTACCCTGACATTTAATAGCCATTTACTGTTAACTTACATCCACTCTTCTTTAAATGCTACACAAAATCCTAATAACTCTCGTGAACACAACAGCTTCCAAGTAATGAATCCAGTTCTTATGAATTAATAGTATATTTTACGGATAGAATGTGTTTTATCCAAGTAATATTGTTGCATTTTGGAAGTCATTGAGTTCAGATGCTTAGGTAATATCATAATAGACCATTTAATATTGAAGTGCTATTATTTAACAAATGGAATATCATTACCGACTCTATGTCAAGAAGGGTTCTAAAAACCAATTGATCTCGAGACATATTACCCACAATGTATCAGATTTTCAATCATGCCAATACAATCTATCCAAAACCAAATGATACCATCACTATCAACCAAGGTTGAAAACCTTGGTATCTGTATCGGCTAGTGATCTATAGCATTAGTATCGATGGTGTTGAAAGTTTTGGCTGATTATTTGAGTTTTGGCATTTTAAAAACATATAACAATAATAAAAATTTAAAATAATTTAAGGTATTTAATTTATTTTAAAAAAAAGTTTTAACCAATTTAGTTCACACATTGCATGAATTTGCCTTGAGTTTAGGTTGATTTATAGAGGGTAACATGAGCAAAATTATGACTTTGCCAGTTAGCGAATTGAGATGCAAAAATCAATTTGTCAATACTATCATCATTAAGAAAGTGGAATAGGCATGCATTGGTTTTTAAGTTTGTGGGATGGTAGGGTGATCCACACTTGCTTCTCTTCACCCAACTTTTATTTTCTTCTTTGCAACACATGTATAGGATGGTTTTTGGTATGTATCAGATGGTTCCAGTTAATGCGTACCGGATATGTGATGTGTTTTGATGGTATCAGAGTGATATTAGCATGGTATCGACAACCATATATGAAAAAACAAATACGATATGCCCATAAGTATCACTATCAGCCAATTTTTCAAACATTCCCATTAGTTAATAACAATTAATACAAGAGGAGATTTGGGTCTTGGAGTCTGAAATATTAAGATTCTGATTTATCCCATAAAATGGTCGAAAGAATCTTTTTACTGGTAAAATTCAAGGTTCAACATTCAGCCGATGTAGATAACGTTTCATCCTTTGGACAAGATTTTTTTTTATTTTTTTTTTATTTTAATTTTTTTTTTGGGGGGGGGGACCTAGGTGTTGCATGATCCGACCCGATGAACCGAAACTGAATACAACCCGAATTTTTCAGGTATGGATCATTGAAATCAGATTCGGGTCGATATCAAGTCAATCCAAGTTAACCTGCATAAGCTGACTATCAATAGGGTCCTCGTTAGAGAAGACATCTTGACCCATGTTGGCCGTATATGACCCGACTAATATGTATACGCTTATAATGTTATATATTTATGTTACAGTTGCTCTATTTATCACCTTAGTTATTTTATCCCTTAGGATGAGACTGGAATCTCCTAGTTCTTGCGTAACTCAAATTTCTTTTTTACTGTATTCTATTGGTTTAAACAAAAATAAAATACATGGCATTTCTACACCAAACTTGTTGATCGTCCCTTTGTTTGAAGGTGTCAATTAGGAGTTAAGGGTTAGGCAGTCATGGGTTTAAACTGTGCCACAGTTATTTGATTTTTTAAAAATAAATTGACTCAAATCTGACATGATACATGTGCAAGTGGATACGAGTAAGAGGATCAGATTCGATTGTTAATCAGGTCAGATTCGGGTTAGTCATGTATTGGTTCATGCCAGAGCAGACGTTACCCAAATCCTAACCGACCTGACTCTATTGCCTCCCGCAGGTGATATGAAAGGTATCCCTCTTTGCCTAGACTGAGTGTGACACATAATATTGGGTCATTTTGGTTCTTGTATCAAGTAAAGACATCACATTGTGAATCAAAAGGATTTTGGGGCTAAAATGGTTGATTTAAATAATAGTTGACATCTTGCATGAAAACTACCTGTCAATAAAGTAGGTTAGATAAAGAGAGGACAATGTCTTGGATGATAGAGATAATATGTGGATAATTAGCACTTGCTAAAGATGAAACTTGCTTGCAACAAACATGCAAATTGATGTAAGATAAGAGATACGTAAAATCCGATGCTTATACATATTGCTTGATACTTTTGATGCCGTCGATATTGATACTACGAACAACTGACTGCTACCAAGGGCGGCACTAAGCTTGATTTAAATTAAACGTCCTTAAATGTTATCATGCCATTTATGAAACTCTAGCCAATCAGATGAACTGGCATGTAGGAGAAGTATGAGAATTTTTATGGGAGACACTGCATTTTCCAACTCATTTTTTAGTTTATTAATTTTAGTCAACAGAAATGTTGTACCGTTATGTGTACATCCATATGTAAAAATGCAGTGCATGAACTGGACATGCATGACTGTAAATTCCTCAAGGAAGGCTACCTGATGTCAAATACTCTTGGCACATTGTAGAGCACTTAGATTACCTAGGCAAGTATTTATTACTTAAAGTCTCCTCAATGAATACATAAAAAACAGGAAAGAATGAAAACATCGGGCAGATAAAAGGAAAAAAGGAGAGAAGAATAACCGACAAGAGGAAAGAATGAAATAGATGTGGAGCTTCTTATTGGTAACACAAAATTTTTGCTAAGACAATACAATAATTTGTTGTAAAAATCTTCATCACAATCTTCTTAATGGAAACCTCCTCACAAGCCCTTGAATAATAGAGATCATTTCCACCAAGTTCTTGGACTAAAGACCCTCACCCAAAAATAAAATAAAATAAATTTGAAAATGAAATAAAAAATAAAAAAATTAACATCCAACATAGAGGAAACTGTTTAGCATGTTGCAATTGCTTCATAGAAGCTAAAAGCTAAAGCATAGTATCACAAAGAAACGCCGAAAGCAAATCCTTGAAATGAAAATTTTATGAAACAAGACACATGCCACATGAGCTTTGCTAGTGCGCAATTTGCTTACAGCATAAAAGCACATTTTGTTACGCACTCTATTATAATGCTGGCTCTCTGTTCCTATTGTCCAGTAGTCAAAAAGAAGGAAAAAAATAGTGATTGGATAAATAATTTAATTCAATTCAATTTCTATGACATCTCATTAATTTAAATGGTATGTCTTTATTAAACAGTTAGAAAATTGTAATCATCTTCATCTTTCTTATGTACAATGTTGTAGAATGGCCATGCATCCTAGGCACTGGGCCTGATACCTATCCACTTAGTGGTTATTTATTTTTTTATTGTCTCACTCTATTTATAATACCAAAAAATAATCAAAATGTGAAAAATGTAGAAACTTCACAATGATTTGTAATAATTTATATAGCCACCATATATATAACATTTCTCATGTTTTCAACTATGTACCAGCAAAATAGAAACAAAAAAAGAAGTGGAAGGAGAGGAAGTAGATGTTACAGCTAGAAAGTAAATTATTTGATTTGTGAGGAAGAAGGGGAGATGAATTAGTGTATTTGGATTTTTTTTCCTAATTTGCCCTTAATTTTCGAGTTTAAACCTAAAATCCTTACCAAACCTACTAAAAGCACGTGAGCTGCCTAAACATGCTTGACTACTCGGTTGGCCGCCCAAGCTATCATCCTAGAGCACATGTAGGGTGGCCAATAGGCTGCCTTCGCTTATGCCTAACTTTTCAACACTGATATACATACAGATATATGGAAGCATTCATTTGAGAACATTATCAACATAAGCTTGGTGAGAACTATATGATGGGCCATCTTAATGATGATCTAAACCGTTCATCTTGATCCATAGACTTTAATGAGTAAGTATAAAATTTAGATGATTCTAAATTTATACAGCCTCCATATATATAACATTTCTCATGTTTTCAACTACGCACCAGCAAAATAGAAACAAAAAAAGAAGTGGAAGAAGTGGAAGTAGATGTTACTGGATAGATAATATTTTGATTTGTGATGAAGAAGGGGAGAGGAATTAGCGTGTTTGGATTTTTTTTCCTAATACGCCCTTAATTGTTGAGTTTAAACCCACTTGATTCACTTTTAATTGGTATGAACCTAAAAATCCTTACCAAACCCACTAAAAACATGTGAGCTGCCTAAACAGGCCTGATTAGTCGGTTGGCTGCCCAAGCTATCATCCCAGAGCACATGCATGGTAGCCAATAGGCTGCCTTCGCTTATGCCTACCTTTTCAACATTGCTATACATACAGATATATGGAAGCTTTCATTTGAGAACATTATCAAAATAAGCTTTGTGAGAACTATATGATGTGGGCCATTTTAAGGATGATTTAAACGTTCATATTGATCCATAGACTTTAATGAGTAAGTACGAAAATTTAGATGATTCTAAATTTGTTTGCCCATAGATCAAGAGATATATTTTTTGATCATGTAACACATTTCGTTTAACAACTTGACCAATGAGTAAACAATTTTATAATCATTTGTTATTTTCGTATTTAGACTTATTAAATTACGTAAATCAAGGTGCACTATTTGGATCCTTCGTTCGATGTTACATCGTGAAATTATCACAAAGGTTAGTTTAAGAATCGTTATGAAAGGATCTCGATTCACTCTCTTTACGTATTATATATCATATGTGTTAGTGTATGAGAACATTATATTTGAGCTGGCATCTTAGAAATTTTCTAAGCTGTCAGTAAAAAAAACTCATGCTCCACCTGTTAATCAATGATCATAGCCATTGAGATTGATCTACACGGCTAAAATCCGAATATATCAATCCTATTTGCTTCTTGATTGAAGCTTTATAGTTCAATGAATTTACAATGATAATTTTTTTCCAATGATCCGATTGACAAACAAATATCATGAGGCTGATTAGATTTTAACTGTATCGAGGTTTTATTTTGTGTAGATCAACTTCAGTTGCTTTAATCATTGAAAATTTTGGGATTTGTTTATTGATAGCTTAAGTGATTTCCTATGCTACCCACATACATTATTATCATAATAAATATTAGGAAAATGAAAATGTTTTGATAATGTAGGCAAAAATTTTGCGCTATATAATATTTCCATTATTTTTTATTTTTTATTTTTAAAGATTGATATACATATCATAGATCATCAAAAATACAAAAAATCTAGTTAATCCCCCAATATTTGTCCCTTGATTTGATCGTTACAAATTGAACAGTTTCAAAATAATAAATTTTTTGTAATGATCTGATGGAGGATCAAATCCTCAATGGATAACCTAATATTTTGGGGTTTTAGAATGCATATAACAACCCTAAAAGAATTTAAAAAAAATAAAATAATTCTATTTCTGTAATGTAACGCATGAAATCCTACGTTGCAGCATAATAACATATGCCATTTATATATTTATGTAGAGAGGGAGAGAGAAAGCGATCCTTGTAGACAGGCTCTCAAACTAAGGTTTGTGAGAACTTCATGATGGGGTATTTGATGAACAATTCTAACCGTCCATCTTAATCTATGCACCTAAATTGGCTTAACAAAAATTAAGTCATTTTGTGTTATTGTTCCCATGGGTCAAGTGGTTACACAAAATGTGTTATTTTCGGCCTCCATCAGAGAAAGATAGTAATTAATTCATAGGCTATATAACTCAAACTCACTTTATTGTTTGTTGTTTAGTTAATTTAAATGTGTAGGGTGTAGACCATGAATTGTTCTGAAGATGATCCATGGGATATCCTACCATGGAGTTCTCATAAAGCTTAATTTGAGAACCATTCTCAAATGATTGCTTCCTTGTACACGAGTTGACACATACATACATACACATCATTTTATAAATTAAAATGCACTGGAGACTTGAATTTATGTAAATTTCTTATGTGCATTTGCATATGTGTGTGTTACGAGTAATATGATATGAGATGCGGATCCTATCACCATTAAATAAAAATTGGCAATTGAAGTTGAAAATTGTTCAATATGTGATTTAGCAAATTTAAATTATTTTGAAACGAAATTTTTAATGATTTAAATATGTTCTACCTATGCGTCAAGTGAAAACAAATGAATCAATTTTAGGACAATTCTAAAACGTTGATTTTGTTGCCACTTTTTGCGTAGGTAAAACACATCAAAAGGTGAAATGTTTATTGTCAGCTCCCCTCATTTAATGGATACGATGAATTGGAGTTCTAGCCTTCTGTTTGATACCTTCTTTGACCGTTGGTGTGTATACAAACCTCTTAAATTCTTAGTGAATGACAACATTTGTTTTCTATTGCAAAATTGGAAGATTTTATTCTATTGTAATCGCTAATGTATTGGTTGTCTTCCCACACAAATTGTTCATAAAGAAAAACTTACATAGTAATTTATAGTGGTGCATGTTCTCATATTTGACGGATTGACATGCCTCGTGAGATACCAAAATTAGCTCATATATATATATATATATATATATATATATATATATATATATATATATGTTGATGATGTAGAAATTTTTGATAATGCTACGTGAAGCAGCATTATAGTAAAATGGATTAAAGGCAAGATTTCCCTACAAATTGTATTAAATTTATGAAATATTAGTATATTGGTCAGGGCATTTAAAATATTCACCCGAAAATTTCAACCAATTCAAAATCTCTCCTAAAAAATCTGCAGACTCAATCAAAATATCTTACCCCCAATGTTATAAAGGCGGGTTCATTATGCGCACGGTTTAGGAGCGCATAGACAGATTATGTAGCAGATTAGGTGGTTTATGCGTAAATGAATATTTTAGTAAATAAATACGCAATAAGTTTATATGTGTGTGTTTGTGTATATTAAATTAAAAATCTCAAAAGACAGGAACACAGAAAAAATTATATCAACTTTTAAAAATATGGATTAATTCATACTAAAACATCAGCACCATCTAGACAATCAATACATAAAATAGCTAAAGTCTAATGTCTAAAGTAATATTCACACAAAACATTAATAATTAGTCTTACATCCAAATTAAAAGCATATCAAACACAAGTACTTTGAAATTAAAAAAACTGATTCTTATGCTTAACGGATCGAGTTTCTTAACGGGTTGAGATTTTTTAGTTGTCGATTATGTGCATGCATATTCGCATTTGTGTGCGTATAAACATTTATGCGGCCGACTGCATAATTCGGCCGCATATCTAATTTTTCATGCGGCCAAAGGCTGCCTCCTTATATGCGGCCGCATATAACTTGTTTTAGAACACTGCTTACTCCAAAATTCAACCCATTCAAAATCGTCCCGAAAAAATTTACATACACCTTCAAAATATTTCATCCCAACAAAAATTTCTAACCACATTCAAACGAAACATCTAGTTCCCCAAAAATTTTAGTTCATACCAAAATATAGTTCTTTCCAGATTTAGTTCCTTTCAAACTATAAAATTTTAGGTCTTCAAAAATTTAGTTCCATCCAGATTTAGTTCTCCAAAAATTTTAGTTCCATTCAAAATTTAGTTCCATTCAGTTTTAGTTTCCCCCAAAATTATAGGATTTTTCCTCAAAAGTTTAGAGTTCTCTCCAAATTTTTTACAAACTCTTATCATCTCCATTGATTTCTTAAGATTCTGTTTTTGATGTAGAAAGTCAGGGTTTTGGTAGCAAGATGTGATTTTTGGTGGAAAAGAGGGATTTTTAGGGTTAAGAAGAGGGATTTGGAAAAATAGGAGGGATTTTTATTGATGGAACTTAAAATAAAGAGGATACAATGATATGATGAGTTTTTTTTGAGAGGAACTCTTTCCCTCAAGCTGCCAATTCTAGAGGACGGACGTACTCTCCCGAAAAGAGGAATTCTCAAACTCTATGATGTCTCTCATAATAATCCAACAAGAGAATCCCTAATCCTCTACCCCATATAAATAACAAACTTAAAAATAATAATTTGTAAAAAGACCCCTAAAACCGAAAATTACAAAAAACCCCCTAAAACTTGAAAATTACTAAAATACACCGAAGACTCCAAAATTTCCAGATCTGTCATTTTCTTCATAAAATATGGTCTCATCAGATTCAATCACAGTCATCTTTCTACCCACCCTTGTGTCCTAGTCAGCAACCCCATTCAAAAACATCCCTCAATTGTATAATATATTTCAGATATGTTATGTTTGAGTATATAAAAGGATGCATGAAGCAGTGACAAGAAGATGAAAATTAAAGGCGAGACATTTTTTTCTATATTTAATCTTAAAGTTATTAATATTTATTAATCTTATGTAGCTATATTCGTTAAAGAATTTATAGAAAGTACATATTTTCCATTCACCTATATTGCCATGCATCTACTATCTGGTGCTGTATTTGCATGTCATGCACATGTTTCAGATATACACGTTCACCCTTGTCCTCATGCTGTTTATTTTACCTGGTGTTTGTACATTTATTGTATCGTGGTTCATTTAAGTGCTATATTTTATCATGTATGCAGCTGGAAAATTCACGGAAAAATTTCTGCCACTCAGCTGTGTCGTCCACCAGGATTTGAATTCAATTCCTCCCTTGATGGACTTCTCTCTTCGCGTCTTAATCCCCTAAATTCTTCCTTTATATACCCTTTTACCCTTGTTCCTCCATTTGTAAGTGTGTTTGTGTACATCTCCAACCATAGCAAACGACAAATCAAACTTCCAGATTAACCAACAGCAGTAAGAAAATTATTATGTTTGCTATATGAGCCTGTGGTGTCTTTTCCGCGCACTATTTACTGCTCACATGCAACCAACCAACCACTTGTTTGCCATCTGCTCCAAACACTTGTTTTTCGTCTGCTATGGTTGGAACTGCAGTGCAAGTTGTTCAAACCAAGCAACAAGCATGCACTCCTACTACAGCACACCAAATTTACCAAACAATTGTTAGTGCATTATAAAATGTCACAAGCACATCGTCTGTCCTCTTTCTATCAACTCACATTTTAATCATGTCATATTGATCCAAAAGACCACACATGACCACCATTAGCCTTTACTGAGAAAGTGTGCATTTTTTCTATGAAATTTCTTATTTTAAAACAAATAAAAATAATTATTTGAAAACAGAGGTAGATATTATTTTTTGAGTTGCCTACTTTTGGATGAAAATGTCTACATTTTTTATGAAATGAAGCAGATAATTTTCAGAACTTTCTATTTTTACAACTAATATATCTGCATTTTTATGATAAAAAAGAATATAGTTTTTAATAACTTTCAATACTACTCATTCTTATAAGAAAACTGTTGGAACTTATCTGTTTATGATAATGAAAAGCAACACAATGATGAATACAAATACACTAATGGGAAATTACAAGTACAACTGTACTTTTGACATAATAGGTATAGGATTGTTGGATAGAGAGTAATAATTTTTTCAAAACGTCTAGGGCTGACCCATTTTTCATTATTAAATCAGGATATAACTTACCCATGATCATATATTTAAATTTTTATCTTGTTTATTCATGATCCATCCAACCATAATAATTCAAGAATTGTGACGGTCAAATTATAAAATTTTGACCTAATGCGAGTGATAGTTAAGGTGGTCGAGTCTGTCATGTGAGCATGACATTCCAAGCAATCCCCCATAACTAAGGCCTCATTTAGCGATAGGTGTAGAGTTCAGGTTCTGAGGACTTTTGAGAGGAGAGTAGAGAAGAGAGTTGGAGGGTGTGGTGTCACTGTAGCAAACCCAGCTTTAAGTTGGGGTCGCAAAGTTGCCATGTTTGGTGGGTTTGAAGGGATTTTGGGGGTGGGGTTTTATGTGTTCAAGACAACTCCAGCTACGTCAAACCACAGCCAATTCATTGTTCGGCTGGGGTGGGATAGGGTTGGGGCCTTAAACCGCCCAACCCCAAATGTCAAACAATGCCTAAGGGTGTACTTGAATGAAATAGCCTGATCCTATCTGATTTTATATTTTGTTCAATCCTTTGTTTGATAAATATGGTGTTCCCTATCCATCCAAATGGGGATAGTGTTCACCTAACCGTAAAGGATCTGGATGCAAGTTAGTCTCTAACTGTACAAATATACTGAAACCTGTCTTACACCTTATAAGTTAAAATTATTCAATAATGCTGCATAACACAATCTGTTGATCGAGTCTAACTCAAATATAAGCTGATAAAATTAGATGCCAATCAATACTTTCCTGTCCAACTTCTGTATTAAAGGAGTAATATCTGACTAGCATTTATATTTTGTGGTGTCACAATGCTTTTTTTCCTACCAATTGGCTATTAGATTCAATATTTAAATGACTCAATTTTCTAAAATGGATAGTCTTCAATGTTCAAATAATATCCATATACAATTTTTAATATACAAAAAAGGAAAATCATACAATATTAACATGTACATATGCCTGCTGAGTGCATTGATTATCAGCATCCAAGGTTATATATCAAAACAAGGTCCGATTAGAGAAAGAGCACTAGCAATTTGCAAGGTGGAGTCAATAGAACTAGCCATTTTCTGTATGGACATTCTAGCATGTGACTGTCTTGGTTGACCATCTGGCATCAGATTGGATGAGACTTAGTTTTTGATCCTGCCTTTCCAAAAATTAACATATCAGGAGGGGTGCTGGGTTCTATTTCCGGCGCCAACACAGAAGGTGAAGGCTCAAGAAGAGAAATGCGTGTTCCCATTAATGAAGAAAAATTCATGGTCATCTATCTCAACCCGTTTTGGAAGTCAAGATCAGCTTGCTGCTTTGGCATTAGCGAAAGTTACCTTCTATAATTATATTTAATTAAGATATATTTTAATGGTTTTATTTTAACCATATGTATGTTTCATGCATTTTTTATATTTTTATTCTTCTTAAAGGTAGTCACTTCTATTGTATTCCCCCACTTCCTCTGTCAATTTTTCATACGTTGGTATTATTTTACCCTTGTCGGATATGTGGAGAAGCATAAAACCATCACGTTTATATTCTTGTGAGGCATTGCTAGGGCTATTGTACCTCTTGAAGTAAAACATTAAACAAATTTTGATACGTTAAACTTAAAGCGCACTTGTATAAGCATTTATTCCATGGGAGGTGCTACACGCACGTACCGAATTGCTCACACGCACAACCACTTATTCCCAAGTTTGCCATTCAAAAATTTAACCATATTGTACCCTCAGCGCGCAACCGTTACGGACCCGATCGGAGAGGGCGGCGCAGTCGTCGACGGTCGGATCGAACGTTCATCTTTCTATCTCTCTCGAACGTTCATCTTTCTAGGCATTTAAGGTTCCAAAAACTCTAAAAAGATGATGATGATGATGATGATCAAGACGACGACAGTGATGTCCCTGATGAGTGAAGGAGGTGGACGCTGGAGACGACGACGACGACGTCTTGATGATGATGACGTCGGATCTCTTGCTCTCTCCCCAATTTCCACTTACCGGCGACGAGAATAAGTGACATCGGTTGTGCGCGCTGAGCAAAATCGCCATCGCTAGTGGGATTTTACTCGACGCACATAACCAGAGATATTTTCGCAAGTAAGCAATACTGAGTGACGAACTTGTAAATAACTCTAACTCTGGTCGTGCGCAAAGCAATTCGGTATGTGCACGTAGCAGCTCCCATAGTCCATTTAATGTACGATATAAGTTTGTAGGAATTGTAGCATTCCTGTCGTCATTGCCCTTGCTCCTACATTCCCACAGATCTTACTTCCTGCAACTCCTTGAAAGTTGCATGCATATTTTAAATTCATTGGAAGTTATGGGGTAAACTCAGTGCATCCCTAGATTATTAAAAGGGACATGCAGAAACCTTTTACGAAATAACTTTTCTCAAGGCACGTGACAAGCCAAATTACCAAATAATCACACTTACACAACCCACTCCATTGCCAGCCTATAATGTTTAAAAAGTCCTCTATGAAGCATGCTACGATACGCTTTGTAAGGTAGCGACCACTTATTTTCACATAGTAGATGTTAAAACCATAAATAAAACCAAGTGACCCACTCTTGGAGAAGCATAGTATATTCTTTGTAACCTACGATTTTAAGCATGAAAGGCATAGTGAATGCCTGGCCGTTTCCAAATGAGCTTCTTTGTCGTGATAATATAACGAAAAAGAAAGCAAACGCCGATAGTTTTCTCTAAAAGCATTAGCTGCCTTTTAAGTCCGACGCTTGGTAAAGGGCCTACACTGTTGATTTTCTTTTTGGACTCTTTTTAAGTAAATAAGTGGGCCCCCACATCTCATTATTTTATTTGGTCCAAAATTCAAAGGGTCAACACCACTTATTTTCCTCTTATATTCACATCTAATCTTAGGATGGTCCTTTTCATTTTCTAGTCATGGTGTTTTATCTTGTACCACAGTCCTTCCCCCTAACCTGTCCCAATTTGTGATTATTAAGGTGTTAATGATCTGAATTCGATTTCATATATATTATACATGAGTGTCTAATCCTTATTGTAGTGTCTTTACATGTAATTATTATTATGAGTACTTGCGCTAGTGCAGGACTGCAGGATTTTTCTTTTTTTAATTTTCCTGAACTTTCAAACAAAAATTTCTGAAAAATTTAACCTTAATTTTATTTTGAAAATTATATTCGATACGTAAAAGTTGAAAAATCATGTAGCTTATGCTTCACTGTGCTTATAGGTCCATTCCTTTGCTACACACTAATGCTTTTTTAAAACATTGTCTATTAGTTGATACATTAATTGAGAAATAAAAAATGGTGTTATCTAGATTAGCACGCAAATGGATACCCGATATGGAAGAAACATGGCGAAGTCTTAAATACCAGCTTAAAATTCAGTTAGAAATGGATAAACATAACATTGTAGTCATGGTTCTAAATATCTAATGTCAGGATCATACGGGGTTATTTCACATTGGCTAGCATATATCGAACGATTTATCGACATAGGGTTGCATTGGGTGTTCATATTGGGCATTATACACACATACACATAATTCTTGATAACTAAAGAATAGTTATAAAACTTAGATGTTGTCTATGCCATTAAAATTATATGAATAGAGAATAATAGCATTGAAGGATAACATGGTTCTTACATACTATAAATAGATCAAAAATCAGTGTTCTAAAAATCGGCCTGGGCGGCCGCCTAGGCGGCCAGTAAACGCTCCGAGTATGGCCTGGGCGGTCAATCTGGGCGTTTTTGGGATTAATCGGCCGCCTAAGCGTTCTGGGTGGTGTCTGGGCGCTCTGGGCGGTTCCTAGGCGGTTCCTGGGCGTTTTTGGTAAATGGCTTAATTGCACAAGAGTATCTTTTAAATTTTATTTTGTTGCACACAACTATTCTAAAGTAGGTAAACTGGATTTGATTTAGTATGTATTAAATATTTGATGTATTTTAAATAATATATATATTTATATATAAACATAAATATATTATATAAAAATAAATAAAATAATTAAAAAAATGCAAATCCGCCTAGGCCGATTAATCCCCGATTAATCCCGATTAATGCTCTGGGCGCTAGGCGCTAGCAATCCGAACGCCTAGCGCCTAGTGTTTTTTACAACCTTGTCAACAATAAAAAAATATCCAAACAATTTCAATTAGCTCACCACTCATATAACATAGAAAGGTGTATTTACTAGTTGGCACTAGATGAATGGAAGAAGCATAAAAAGATGAAAGAAGAAAGCAACAACGACAAAAGAAGAAAAACGAAAGATGAAGAAGGAAGATGCAGAATGAGAAGAAAAAGAAAAAGAAAGATGAAACGGCAGCGACAACAGCAGCATAGACTATATACATCAATTGAAAAAGAAGATAACTGAAGGATGATGAATGAAGAAGCAAAGATGAAAGAAGGCAACACAGACAATGATAATAGAAAGAAGAAAAAGGAAAGATGAAGAAGAAAGGAAGAGAATTGAAATCATTTAATGTAATAGTTTTAAAAAAGGTACCTAGATTTATGGGAAATTACTTGAAAAAATTGATCGCCGGCATTGATTTTAGTCGAGATTTCATCACCAAACAATTATACATCACCGAACAACTGGAGATCCGTCTTCTCTCTCTACACCGATTTTCCTCTTTTTATCGATTAAGGTATATGCATGTTTGGGTTTAAAATTTGATCCCATTACCATTTTATAACTTAAAAAAGAGGTTATATTTGCCGATACATATCACCATAATTTCCAAATATTGGCCAATATTGGAGTCAAACGAAATAAAAGTTTTTTCTTGATATATAGTATCATTGAGCTCTAAATCTGATATATCAGCTATATTGGCCTATATTTAAAATAGTGGTGGTAACATAGTTGCTTATGTACCTGTAGCATTGATTATGTGCTCAACAGATGGTCAGAATTCCTATAAAAGCATTTTCTGCTTTTTAATTATGAAATTCAATTGCTAGTAGGCCCAAATGTTTGTTTTCTTTCTTGTTGTTGTTTGATTAAAACAAGTTGTTAGCTAAGGTTGCATGGAGAAGGACATGTGATGTAGAATTAACGCAACAAATCCGTAAAAAGTAGTTTAAAAATTCAATTGGAAAGGCCTAAGAGTATAGTTCTAATATAGTTATTTTGTACTGTCATCATTAATTATGTGCTGAACATAGTCAAATCTTGGATTTTATGAAAACAGATAACCACTGGTTGGATTCAAATATTCACGAGACAATAACACGATCTCATAATAAGTAACACCAAAATATGAATTTGAAAATCAGACACCAAATCTTTTGACAAGTAGAAAGCACATTGTCCATTTTAAAATTCAACAAAAAGAGTCTTAAATTTATCTGGGAAATCCTATCATTCAAAACTGATCAAAATTGATGCATTTTGACTTGTGGGCCTGGCCACTGGCATGCCAATTTTTTTAAATAAATTTTTTCTTCTTTCTTTCTTTCTATTTATGGATATGGGCATGTTTTAACCATGTTTGGCGCATGTATCAATTCATTTCATGTAACATGTGATACAACAAGATAATGTACCTCAAATGTAGGTGCCATGTTACCTTAGCTGTAACAACTCTCTTAAGTTGCCCAAAAATTCTTATGTCTAACACTGCAATGCAGAATTTAAGACTGTACTATGTTTTTATTGTTTCAAAGTTTATGTTCACAAATTTTATTATTCTTAGAAACCGATCTTATTGTTTTCTATATGCATTGCTCATCATATGCTTCTGTTTCCCAACTACCATCACGGATTACTTCAAATAAGTTTCTCACTGCAGACCTACTATGCCCCCTCCTAACTATCTGATACGATCCGGTGATCGAATCAATCAAATCGATATATTTTAAAGTGGAAAATGTAAAAAGAGGGATTTTTATAAGAAAGAAATGCGAAGAACTACAGATAAAGTGGGTTTCCTTCGAGACGAAACCCTATCTCCTAGCTTTGAATGTTGGATCAAAGCCTAAGAACCTTCTCAATGATGCCTAAAGAGTTTCTTCACAAATCAAGCATGCCTCTAACAATGGCGGCTAGCCCTAATATATAGAAAACGGGGATTTACTAATTTAGCCCGAAAGGACTAAAATACCCCTCGACCCACTAAACCCACTACGTGACGATCCCGCGCATCCTACGCCTCACGTACGTCACGATGGGTGGACCCGCATCCTCCACGGCCGGTGGGGTAGGTGATGCGTCCACATTAATACCACACCTTAAAAGAGCCACCTTGTCCTCAAGGTGGAAATCTGGAAACTGCTCCTGGACCACGTCATATGCCTCCCACGTGGCGTCACAATCAGGCAGGTCCACCCAGTAGATCAGCACCTCTCTCCGCCGTCCCGATCCATGACGAACTGCGCGCACATCCAGGGGCTCGAGTAATACCTCCATATCCTTCGTCAGTGTGGGTGGCAGAGTCGACGTGGCTGACTGGTCTCCAATCGCTCTCTGTAGCTGTGCCACATGGAACACCGGATGTATCGTCGAGGAAGGTGGCAGGTGTAACCGATACGCCACCTTCCCAATCTTGGCTGCAATCTGGTAGAGACCGTAGTAGCGAGCTGCCAGCTTCTCATTCTGCCTCCGAGCTAATGTCTTCTGTCTATAGGGCCGCAGCTTGAGATACACCATGTCGTCCTCCTGAAAATGGACGTCCCGCCTGTGGCCATCTGCCCCGGTCTTCATCACCTGCTGAGCCCTCAACAGATGTCACCGTAGTTCCTCCAACATAGCATCTCTGTCTCCCATGTAAGCCTCTACCTGAGACACCGGTGTCTGCCGATCCCCGAAACGCAGCAAGGATGGTGGGTCTCGCCCATAAAGGATCCTGAAGGGAGTCGTCCCTGCTGAAGAGTGGTACGCGGTGTTGTACCAGTACTCCGCCTAGGCCAACCACCTGTACCATTGTCGAGGCTTATCTGACGCGAAGCACCGCAGATAAGTCTCTATAGAGCGGTTCACCACCTCGGTCTGCCCGTCTGTTTGTGGGTGGTACGTTGTGCTTCTCTTCAGGACCGTACCCTGTACCCTGAAGAGCTCTCGTCAGAACCCGCTCAAAAAGACCTGGTCCCTGTCGGACACTATGGACCCCGGGATCCCGTGTAGACGTATCACCTCTCGAATAAATACTGTGGCCACCGAGACCGCTGAGTAAGGATACCTCAAAGGTATGAAGTGGGCATACTTACTCAGGCGGTCGACTACAACGAGGATCACTGAATATCCCTCGGAACGGGGCAGCCCGTCGATGAAGTCCATCGTGACCTCCTTCCATACCCTCTCTGGCAACTCCAACGGCTGTATGAGTCCGGCTGGGGCCATCACCATGTACTTGTGACGCTGGCAGACGTCACAAACAGCTACTAACTGGGCCACTCTCCTCCGCATCCCGGGCCAGTACACCTCCCTGGCCATCCTCTGGTACGTCTGCTGTACCCCCGAGTGGCATCCAGTCGCTGACCCGTGGAACTCCTGAAAGAGGACTGGTATGAACCCTGAGGATCGCGGTAGCACCAACCTCCCCTGGTAAAGCAGTCTGCACCCCTGTAAAGAATATCCGGCCGGCCCCTCCTTCCCCTGCTGCAGCAACTCACGGATTCGTCCCAGCTCATCATCACTCTCTGCCTCCTGAAAAATGGGCTCCCAGTCCAACCACATCGGTCGCGACAGAGCTCTCAAATCCACGCTCTCCTCCCGGCGAGACAAGGCATCAGCTGCATTGTTCTCCAATTCTGGCATGTACTCGATGGTGAACCGGTACCCCACCAGTTTGGATAACCAACGCTGGTGCTCCTCAGTAACCAATCGCTGCTCCAAAAGGTACTTGAGGCTCCGTTGGTCCGTCCTGACCACGAACTCCCGACCCAACAGATATAGTCGCCACTTCATCATTGCGAAGACGATGGCCATCAATTCTCGCTCATAAACCAATTTCAGCTGTGCTCTAGCCGAAAGCACCTGACTGAAAAGGCTATGGGTCATCCATCCTGCATAAGCACTGCCCCCAATCCATATCCTGACGCGTCGGTCTCCACCACAAAAGATAAGCTGAAGTCTGGCAAGGCAAGAACTGGCGCTGTCGTCATCGCCACCTTCAAGGCCTGAAATGCCTTGGTGGCCTCTTCCCCCCAATGGAATCCGTCCTTCTTGAGCTGTTCGGTAAGGGGCCATGCTATAGTACTGTACCCCTTAACGAACTTCCGGTAATAGCCCGTCAGACCCAGAAACCCGCGGAGAGCTCGCAGTGTAGTAGGTACTGGCCAGTCCAGCATAGCCGCTATCTTCGACCTGTCAGCCGCTATCCCCTCCGCTGACACCATATGCTCTAGGTACTCAATCCGCTCCTGGTCGAAACTGCACTTCTTCCGGTTGGCGAACAGCTGCTGCGCCAACAACTCCCGGAAGACCACCTCCAAGTGGTCCAAGTGCTCCCTCAAGCTCCTGCTGTAGACGAGGATGTCGTCGAAGAAAACGAGGATGAACCTCCTCAGGAAGGGCTGGAAGACCTTGTTCATCAAGGCCTGGAAAGTAGAGGGGGGCATTCGTCAAGCCGAAAGGCATGACTCTGAACTCGTAATGCCCCTCATGGGTGCGGAAAGCAGTCTTCGGCACATCCTCTGGCCGCATCAAGATCTGGTGGTATCCTGCCCTCAAGTCGATCTTCGAAAAGATCGTCGCTCCATGAAGCTCGTCCAGCAGCTCGTCGATCACCGGATTAGGAAACTTGTTAGCGACAGTTTCCTTATTCAGCGCCCGGTAATCGACGCAGAATCTCCAACTCCCGTCCTTCTTGACCAGCAAGACTGGGCTCGAAAAAGGACTCACACTTAGCTGGATGATCCCAGCCTGCAGCATCTCCCGCACCATCCTCTCAATCTCGTTCTTCTGCACATGCGGGTACCGGTACGGTCGTACACTCACCGGTGCTGCTCCATCACGCAATACAATCGCGTGCTCGTGCCCCCTGGACGGTGGTAGCTCCTACGGGTCCTGAAAGACCTCCTGGTACTGCTCTAGTACCTGCTCGACCTCCGCTGCGGTCTCCTCCTGCTGCTGCTCACCCTCAGCTGTCAGCCTCTGATACTCCACCAGGAACCCCTCTCCCTCGTCCCGCAGTGCCCGAGTGATGGCCTTGAAGGCCACTAAAGAAAAACAAAGGGTCGGGTCCCCTGTCAGCACGACGGTCCGATCTCCATCCTCAGAAGCTTCCAGTTCACCTTCATCTCCCCCAACTTCTTCAGCAACTGCACCCCTAAGATGATATCCATGTTGCCCAACTCCAGTGGCAAGAAGTCCTCCATGATCTGTACCCCCTGCAAGGTCAGGCACAGACCCTTGCAGAGCCCCTTGCTCTCCTCCATCTTCCCTGTCCCCAGCAGCACCGTAAACTTCTCCAGGGTGCTCAGCTGTAGCCCATGTCGCTCGACCACTCGGCTGGAGATGAAGTTGTGGGTGGCCCCACTATCTATCAGCACAATCACCACCGTGTCCCCCAGCTGCCCTGATAACTTCATGGTGTGGTTCGGTGTGAACCTCACCACAGAGTTCAGGGAAACCTCCGCGAAGTCTAGGTGAGACTTCTCCTCCTCTACCAGTGGCTCCTCCTCAGGCTCCTCCTCACACACGTACCCCTCCTCGTCGGGTACCATGGTGATCTGCAGTAGGCGACTCGCACATCGATGCCCAGGGGTGAACTTCTCGTCGCAACGGAAGCACAAACCATTGGCCCGCTTCTCCCTCACCTCAGCCTCAGTCATCCGCCGCCCCAGGGTAGCTGGACGGCCCTCCCCTCGAGTCTCAGTAGCAGCTGCAGGTGGTCTAGGTGCTGCGGCTGGTGGAGTGGGCCGGGAACTCTGGCCCCCCCCAAGCTCCCCGTATCATCCTCTACTCTGCACGCTTCTTCTCTGCTTTATGGGCTAAGCGAAGGACATCCTCCAAGGTCACCGGGCTCTGCATCCGCAACTCAGCTCGTATCGATGGCTTCGGCCCCCTCATAAAATTTCCGATCATCACCTCGTCGGTCACCCCCTTCACCCGGCTATTCAGCATCTCAAACCTCTTTACGTAGTCCCTCACTGTCCCCTCCTGCCTCAGGGCCGACAGCTGCTCGTAGAAATCCCCCCTACTATCTCCTGGAATCGGTCCACGATCAGTGCTGATAGCTCCTCCCAG
Organism: Scilla litardierei; assembly: GCA_030789695.1. NCBI lineage: Eukaryota > Viridiplantae > Streptophyta > Magnoliopsida > Asparagales > Asparagaceae > Scilla > Scilla litardierei. The sequence continues at coordinate 103,384,839 of CM061131.1, forward strand.
GTGCGAAAAGGGGACCGCGCTATCTTCCACCGGTACCAGGCCAGAGCCTTCCCCTCAAAGTAAATCCCGATGGCCTTCAGAACCTCCTCCGTCAGCCCCATCACCTGGAAATATCTCTCCGCTCGGTATATCCACCCGTCAGGATCGGTGCCATCGAAGGTCGGCATCTTCAGCTTCATCAATCGCCGGTCGGCGTTGATGTCTCCCTGCTGTCCCTTATCTCCTCCATGGTCACCGCCCCGCACCAAAACGCCACCCCAGGGCTCCCTCGGGCCTCCCCCATCAACCCCGTACAGCTCCTCCGGTCATGCAGGTCTCTCCCAAGCCTCGGGCTGATAGTGATGCCCGGGAAACTCTGGTGGTCGTGCAAAAATGGGCCTCGGCCCAGGTGGGGCGGTCTCCGCTCTCCAAAATTGGCCCGCTGGGGCCCCAATAGCTTCTCCCGAGGCCCATCCGCCTCTCGCTGCCCCCGAAGTTCCTCCAGAGTGGGGTACGAACCCCGCCACACCGCCAAAGGCTCTCCCCATGCTCGCCACGCCTCCGGAAAAGTTGCCCGGGTCCGCTGACCCCCTCCCGGGGTCCAGCGGCCCTGTCCGGCCCCAAACGGGGGCCGGAGCCCCTTCGCCGCCCCCGCCTGGGGCTGTCGACCCCCAGGCGGGGGTCGCGCGGCTCGCCTGACCCCCGATGGGGGTCGGTGGGCCCTGGGCACCCCCGGAAGGGGGTGCCGGCCCTCCGGCGGCCCCGATTGGGGTCGCCGAGGGCCGGGGGTGGCCGGCCGAGCCCGCCCAGGCCGTGGATGGGCCGGGCGGGCCGGTGACCCCCAAACAGGCCCGACAAGGCCCGTGGATGTTGTTCCGGGCCTTGTCGCGTCAAACCCTAGCCCGCCGGCTAGGGTTTGAGCCGCCACCGCCGCATGTGATTCCCCGTGGCTCGGGGGTTCTTGGTTTGTCGAATCGATGCCGGAATCCCCTTGGATCTCTTCCGTTGCCCTCCCCTTGCCGCGATCCGCCGCCTTCTCCTTGGTCAAACCTTGCAACATTGCCATTATCGCCGGAATCGCAGCCGTTGCGTCCTTCAAACTTTTAAGATCCCTTCCCGACTCTGCGGCTTCCCTTCTCATGATCCGAAGCTCCGTTTGAATGTCCTCTTGGGTGTTTGCGTGATCCTTGATCGAAGCTTCCATCGTTTTCCTCAAACCCTCGATCTCTTGATTGAGATCGTCGTGGAGACCTTGGATTTTCTCGTCCACGGAAGCTCTCGTTCTTGTCGCCATGGAATCGTAGTGCTCTGATACCAATTTGATACGATCCGGGGATCGAATCAATCAAATCGATATATTTTAAAGTGGAAAATGTAAAAAGAGGAATTTTTATAAGAAAGAAATGCGAAGAACTACAGATAAAGTGGGTTTCCTTCGAGACGAAACCCTATCTCCTAGCTTTGAATGTCGGATCAAAGCCCAAGAACCTTCTCAATGATGCCTAAAGAGTTTCTTCACAAATCAAGCATGCCTCTAACAATGGCGGCTAGCCCTAATAAATAGAAAACGGGGATTTACTAATTTAGCCCGAAAGGACTAAAATACCCCTCGACCCACTAAACCCACTACGTGACGATCCCGCGCCTCCTACGCCTCACGTACGTCACGATGGGTGGACCCGCATCCTCCACGGCCGGTGGGGTAGGTGATGCGTCCGCATCACTATCCTCGCAACATCTTTCTTGAACTTTATGCTACATATGTAGCTAGATTCCATTTGGCAAAGCTTCTCATAGGTTGAGATGCATTTCCTGTTGGAAATGGATGGAAGGTGGAAATCCTCAATTCTAGGATGATTGTGACAACACTTCAAAAACAGACTTTAGCCAACCCAAGATATTGAATTCGGAATATTTTTATTTAATCATTATCTTTTCCCTTGTCTTTACTATATTTTGCATGCATTTTTCAGCTATTCGATTTAGCACTTCGGTATGCAAATAAAGGTGTGCAATGCTATTGATTTTCCCAGTGCATGAGATTGAAAGAAACGAGATGGATTATTTTGACAATTTGAAGGCGGTTCATAGTTTGAGTCTTCTATATGCAAGCTAAAAGTGTTAATTTGTGGAACTTAAGATTTTATACATGTTATTTAAGGTTGCTTTGATGCAAAGTTTAGGCACAGTTGACTACCCTGGTTTTTAACAAGATAGAACTGGAGGTATCTTTTGCGAGTGCTACATATTTCTTTGGTTACAGCGCAATATTAACTATTAAGTGCATGCTTTTCTGACAAGTTAATTGTACTAGTGGATAACATGGCATCGGCACTTTATAGGCATGCTGCATGCAGTCATTAACATAAGAAAATCTTCATAGGCTGCACATATTATAGACAATTTATTTTAGAGTTTCTTCTATTATTGCAGCGAATAATCTGAAATTGTGCAAACTTGGATATGATCTTTTCTGTTTAGGTACAAAAATGATAATTTCATATTGTAAAAATTATAACAGTGCACATATATACACACCAAATTCAACATGATCCATGTTGGCATCTTGTCCGAATACTTATTTCTTGATTAAGAATAGAGAATAATGTTATATAACTGATCTGCTGTGCATAATTTCATTTTGTTTTTGTATTACTAATTTCATGTGTTTTAGTCTGCATGTATATGCATATGCTTATATCTGTGCAGAAGTATTCCATTAATCTGTACAGTGTTTTCTTATGTCTTAGACAAAAAAATTGCATGCGTACCTGCACGCAAGCTGACCCGTACATGCATGCAAGCTGAGCCGTACATGCAGTGTCACTCCCGAAAAATCTAAAATGCAGTCTACTTGTAACATATTCTACTTATTCAAACACATGTCTGTTGCATTTTCTATAACCATCCACTTCTTTTGTCATGGCTGTCATCACCATCATCAGAACGCTTTCCCAAACATATTCTACTTATTCAAACGCCGGTCTGTTGCATTTTCTGTACCATCCACTTCATTTGTCATGGATGTCATCACCATCATCAGAACACTTTCCCACCAAAGTGTGGTTGATTGTGGGATTAACTCTAGCAGTTGACTTCACAGATACTATCAGAAAAACTGTACTATAGTACTATGATATGTTAGAGACAGTTTTCATACCTAAAATTTGCCGTTTCGGACACTTTTGGACACAACACATGTTTCTTAGTGTTGACATTTACCAAAAAAAAAATCTTTATTCACATCAACAATATGAAAAGATAAAGTAGTTATACCTCGTTTAGATGAGATCAAATGGTATATATATCATTCTACTACTAGGTACTAGGTGCTTCTGTAAACAACCAAATGCATACACCAGATGTTGAGCAGTCATGCATATTTACATGTGTAATCGTGTCTACGATTTGGAGGGCTCCTGTATCTGACACCAGTGTCCGTGTCTACCAGGCATAGATGCAGTTATTGAACTTGTCTTCCTATAGTAATCACTGACCTTGTGTTAATCCGTAGACGATTTGGTGCCATATTCATTATTGAGAGGATGATGGGTAAATGGAGCGGGCAAATAAAATGCTGAGGGGCCTGTCCCAGTTGTAGTTACTGAGTTTAAACTGGCGAAACAAACAAGCAACCATAGACATTGCAGCACACGAATGCGGTAAGGAAGCAATAAACAATAATTGTTAATGATTTACTATCCGGAAAATAATACGTCATATCAGTCTTTTTAAATCTTTTTCAAAGTTGTGAATGGATACCATTTACGAAAAAGATGCATAATTAGTACCTATGTATTGGCTCAAAATCTTGTACTAATTTATCCAAACTACCATACTACCTCTAATGGAAATACCAAACTGTATCCAATGGAAATTAATATCGCTAATACATACAAAAAATTAATAAATTTTACGTAATTATAGATGGCATTTGTGATGATATCTAAGAGATGAACAATTGAGATGGTAATGATTACTGGAAATTTGGTCTCGCCTGGGTATTTTTGGGTTAACTGATTTAGATATAACTAGTAAATATCTATGAAAAGTAAATATATGAACCCATCATTTTTGGAGAATCAATGGAAACATCAAATTTGCATAGTTCCCCTGACTTCACCAATATAGTGGCCCAATTAGAGAAATTGAATACTCAGGTCTGCATTTGGTGCAACCACATAAACATATCAATAAAAAATAGAAACGGTAATAAATTTATGGTACTGATATCCTACTAGTTATAAAGCATTAAAAGTGCATATGGTGTTAATTACTAAGACGTGAAAATCAAATAAGCCATAATTTCAAAAGAAAAATCAGGATTTGCCATTGGATACATAGATTTTGGCTGATTACATACGGAAAATGACCGCAATTATGCATGGAAAATTCAGTCTGGACAAGGAGATTAAATAGGGACAACAGGCGAGGGAGAGTGGCCTCAGTGTATGGTATAGATCTTCTATTATTTACAAAATTGTGCTTACATTGTTTTACCATCAGATTTCTCTTCCCCTTACTAGCGTAGTAATATCCGGAGGGGGTGGGGGCGTGGGGGGATTTTAAAAGCGCTCGTTACTTTTAATTACCACATGTGGAACCTATATCTGTTTACCATATGGGTCGCCAAGATATAAACCACGCCATTTAATGGTGAACTATGGATCTTTCCGTTTACTTTTCTATTCTATCATTCTATAGCTTCTACCTCATGGAGGAAAAAGAGTTCTCTTGGATATGGATGGTTTGTGTTTTAGATATCTAACATGAAAAATCATTTATATATTGGATTAATGGTTATCCGGTATCTAAATGTTCACACTTTGACTTGAGCTTACCTTTTTACCTGCTAGTATTTCATTATTGTTTTCTTTAAATTAAAGATGAAAATTTTGTTTAATATGAAGGTATTTTTATGCATCAATACATTTCTGATTGGTGGATATTGAATTTACTTTCAGGGTCCCAACACTTCGGACAAACCTAAAGTTAGAGGAGCGTCGAGGATGGGAGATTTTGGTGGTCCACCTAAGAGCAGCCAGTTGTCATCTCAGCTTCTTGGCAATCATGCTCTCCATGCAGCTGCTACCAGATCTGATGTTCCCAAGTCATCACAAATTGGGAATTTTCAAGTTCTCAGCCGAGAGAGAACTGGCATCAAGTCACCTACTGCATCCAAGGAAGTTGGTAGCCAAGAAGTTAGCGTTAAGAGCTCCATCAATGCAAACATCAAGCCTGAAAGCAAGGGAACTAGTCCTACTCTGTTGTCTTCATCTAAGATGAGTCTGGGCTACTTTGGTGAGAAAAGACCCACCTCCCTGGCACAAAAGCGGAACGATTTCTTTAATTCCATTAGGCAGAAAACATCCGTCAACAATTCAACAGCTCCTGCCACTCCTGAGCCGAGCAGCTGTGATACCATGGAGAAGTCAGTGTCATTGGAGCAGAGCGCGGGGAGTTGTGCTGATTTTTCTGTCAGTATTAATCAGGAAGAGAACCATAGTGCTTCAGCGATAAATCAGGAAGAGACCCCTGGTGATTCAAAGGTTAGTTGTGGAGAAGGTGGTGATGCCTCTTACGCAGAAAAGCAGTTGGACAGATCTCAATCTCCTGAAAATGATGGAGGGAACAAACAGTCATCATGTTGTTCAGACTGTAAATGCCCCACAATGGTTGACCTGGATGAACGAGACAAAGCATTTCTTCGGAAACTTGGATGGAGGGAAGACGCAACGGAAGAAGCTCTGACGGAGAAAGAGATTGCTGATTTCATCGTACTGGTATGCAAATACGTTTTGAATATCCATGAATTTGTTCTAAATTAAACTTTTTATTATGAAATTGCGACACTTACCTGCTAATTAAGCCTTGTTCTATTTGACACCAAATTTATTTTCAGTATCAGAAGAAGAGACCATATTCCAAGTTTTCAGAACGCTTTGTGGCAGCCAGGAAATTACTCCATGTTCCAAGTTTGTCTGTGGCACAAACCTCCTGAAACTGTGATTTTACCGAGGCACAATTTTCAAGGACAAGCTGTAGAGGCATGCTCGATGTTTTGGGAGTTTTTTTGTTTCTCTTTCAATCGGGGTAGGTTTAAAAGTAGATTATCGATAGAAAGAACGTGAGAGCTGGAAAATTGATGGGTTTGAAAGGCTGTGAGGCTAAAGAGAGTAGTTACTTTTGCCCCTCTTGCTACCGAACAATAGTTACATTACCGAATAAGATGACCGTAAGGAGCTGAATAGAAATTCTTTCTTTCATTTTTAGACATTGATTTCTCTGTTTGCGTTTGAAGTTTTACTGAATTACTATTGTTTGGTTTGGTGGGCGGATCAGTCGGTGAAATTCCGGAATAATCAGGGTAGAAGTAGATGCCGTTGTTGTTGTGAATCAGTTGGAACTGCGAGGAAGGGAGACGCTATTCAAGATGATCAACTAACCAAAACTTTAAGCTTTCCGAGTGTCCAAACATATATTGACGGAATCACCTCTATGTTTGCTCTTGAGGGGATGTTTGCTGGTTCTTTCTTTACATATTATTATAATAACTATTCACTGAATGAAGCCCCAGTATGCAGTGAAATGTACCGAAATGAGAACGAACAGACGGGCCAATGTGTGTACAACTGCATCCTGAGTCGCACCGTGCTTATTGTTGTGGCTAAATGTAACCTACTTATTGGTTGAAAGCGTGAGATAAACTTAGGCGCATGTCAAACAGCAGATTTTTATGATCTTTTAGGCCTTTTCTTTGCTAGTATTTCTGCATTTGTCTGAGTAACTTCTACCCCCAAGCATATGTATCCAGATCAAGATGCGGTTGACCGTAACACATGGAAGCTTAATTGTTTATAAAAGAGAATAATATAAAAAAGATGTCATATGATCAACTTGGATCAGGTGTGCTAGTAGCGGCCTCCCTTTAGCAGCCTATACTTTATAAAATTTAGGGGATATAAGCTTCAGCATTTTGCTTGTCGCCACCACTTGATTCAGTAAGATCTCAGAAATTATCGCTTCTCATGCGATCCTAACCTTTGCAAGTGAAATCAGCCATGTAAATGCTCTCTCTGAACTCGAGGTTGACCTCATTCAGAACGAGACGTCGGGGGGATGTAAATGCTCTTTGAACTCGAGGCATTTTGGGGGGGGGGGGGGGGGGGGGGGGGGGGGGGGGGGGGGGGGTTTGCTAAGCATGAGATACATTAGACGCGTGGCATGGCGATAGTTGGCCATGAGTTCTACATTTTAGATGTGCCAATCTCTTCCTAATAAAGCCAATTCAACGTAATAATCCAACCTAGCATTGACATCCGACGGTCCTAGTGGTGACTTCTTTTGCCCTAATCTTTTCATATTGCTGATAATTTCGTTAGGAGATAATTACGGCTTCTCTTTTGTCTTCTAAACATAGCTTTTATGTTGGGGATTTTTGGCTGAAAGATTTAGAACATCCTCTGACCGCTACATCGAGATCCAATGGTCTGGATTGAAGGATCAATGGTGATGGTTTTTCTTATAAACATGTAAAAGAATCATGCTCCATACTACTTCTCTCTCTCTCTATTGTAAAGATCTTCCTTCTTCTTAAGGTGATCTTCATGTAGCCATCATCGCTGTGAATATTGCACTTGAGATCTGAATTGCGTGACACAGATACACATGTTGATGAGTGAAATTAGCAACAGAGAGCCTAGTCATGATTTCGCTAGGCCGACCTTCTCCGGTGCCTGAAATAGAGAGAAGAACGTCAAAGGATCGAATGGTGGACTTCTGATTCGACTTCGTTGCTTAAGTCAGTTCAAGCAAGAGGAAAGAGCTGTGTGTTTTGAGTATCAGAGATTGCCTCGTATCTGAGGTCAGGTTGATCTGCTATTTATGTAGGGCTGGGGGTTAGTTACACCACGTCAGGAAGAGTTATGGTGATCCCATGTTTTACGCACATAACTGATTCCCAGATCAGGCCTGCTGTAATGCAGGCGAGTAAATGGCCGTTGACCTTCTCTCGTAACGGCCCAGAGAGAAAGTCGGTCAACTGTTGGGAGCACATCATCTGAGTTTGTGGGATATTTATGACGGCCGATCTTGTCAGACGGGTAGTCCTTTGGTGACCACTATAAAGGAGACCACCGCGTGTGTTTACCGCTAAGGTCACCTTGTAGGGTTGCTGTTGTTAGGGAGCCGACCTCGTGTGTGCGTACTGCTGAGGTCTTCTGTGTATAGTGTGGTTGCTGATTGAGCCAACTTCATGTGTGTACCGCTAAGGTCACTATATAGAGCCATACTTTCCGACCAGAGTCAGCGAGTGCGGCTGAGGCCGACCTCGTGTGTGTACTGCTGAGGTTGTTCGTGTATAGTGTTGCTGCTGAATGAGCCAAATTCATGTGTGTACCGCTAAGGTCACCATATGGAGCCATACTTTTCGACCAGAGTCAGCGAGTGCGAGTCTGCCTTGCAAAGTTGTGCTCACAGCTTGGTTGAGCCTGTTGGGTTTTTAGAGAAACTTAGGGCATAATTCTACGCCCGTCCTATGTCGGACGGACGAAAGAAAAGTTAACAGCAGCGGAAAAAACGAATTATTAAATTATTTAATAAGATGCCCTAAGAATATCAAAGACCATAGCCAGGATCTCTACTATCTTGGGGTGGGTTTGACCAGCCCCAAGATAGATCTAAACTATTGCAAAGATATAAATTAAATGCATTAAAGTACATAATCGGAACTTTGCTTCTGCAGAAAACAAAGCATCGTTTTCTACAACAGACTTTGGCCTTCCCCAAAGCTATCCGCCTCCGCACCTCCGTACTGGTCCACCCAAAGCGAGCTGAAACTGTGCCTCTGAGCCAATCAACCGACGAAGAAAGTTTCACTTTGAAAGCCTCCACGTCGTAGACTTTGGATCGAATCCAATCCTCCTCGTCGTCTTGCTAAGACGCGAACGAAGGAATCTGAAGAATAAAGGAGGACAGAATAATACTTGTCTTGAATCGAGCGTGCTCAAAACTTTTCGGAGCTACTCGATTCATAGACTTGGTGCAATTTTTCCAAGGGGTGTTGACCCCTATTTATATAGGAGGCCGGACCCCTTGCTCGTTTCACGAGCAATGTGGGATTATTTAATTAGGAGAGAAAATTTGGGATTAGTTTTGCCTTACACTAAGGCTCAACTTGAACCAATTTTCTCTCCCTCACCGTTGAGCTTCGGAAGTGATACAACCTATCAATTCGAAGAGCTATGAACGGTGAACGCATAGAAACAAACGTCGACGAATTCCGACTTCGTTGGACCCCTTAAATAATTGCTCAAAGTTGAGAAAAAAACTCACAAAACATTGGAAATTCGTAGCCGTCAAAATTAGACTAGGGTTTCCACAGACCGGGCCGACCCGCAGGTCCCACCCGCAGGTCCAGGCGCACCTGCGCGCGCTGGGCGGGCAGGTCTGACCCACCTGCTGTGCGGGCGGGCTTGAGCCCTGCCCGCCTAGCGGGGTTGGACCCGCCCGCCCTAGCTGGGCTGGGCCAAAACTGTGCTTTTGCCTAGTTATGGCCTTATGGGCTGTTTCTTGAGCTCTACAGCTCCGATTGAGCCGATTTTCGAACCATTGGAAAGCAGGGTTCGAATGGAAGTATCCCAAGAACCCATGTAACCTATTTCTATGCTTTTATTATGCAAAATATTCTTGTAAATATTTTACAATATATTTTCAATCATTTTGCATCACATGCACTAATCTCTTATAGCATTCTACTAATGCTAAAATCGCAAACCTTTTGCGACATTATTAAATCCCATTTAATCTAGATTTATCGTCACAAACTCTTTGTGACTTCAATTATTCTCATGCACCCGAGTGCACTCCTCCTGAACCCTTCCCATTACTAAGACGCAAATCCCACTCGGTGTGAGATCGTACAGCCTGACCATACTACAGGTTAGTGCTCGAAACCCCTAAACGACAGTGACCACGAGCAGCAGGTGTCGCCCCTGTTTCGGCATCATAATTACGTGATTGACCCATTGACAAAAATGTGGTCGGGATCACTCTGACTGTGTCAATGATGAATACCATAGTTTTAGTCCCTTCGTCACAACTATGTCACTGCTTAGCCTGGGTTATGTTACATTAGACACGTGGGGGGGGGGGTGCTAAGCATGAGATACATTAGACGCGTGGCATGGCGATAGTTGGCCATGAGTTCTACATTTTAGATGTGACAATCTCTTCCTAATAAAGCCAATTCAACGTAATAATCTAACCTAGCATTGACATCCGACGGTCCTAGTGGTGACTTCTTTTGCCCTAATCTTTTCATATTGCTGATACTTTCGTTAGGAGATAATTACGGTTTCTCTTTTGTCTTCTAAACATAGCTTTTATGTTGTGGATTTTTGGCTGAAAGATTTAGAACATCCTCTGATCGCTACATCGAGATCCAATGGTCTGGATTGAAGGATCAATGGTGATGGTTTTTATTATAAACATGTAAAAGAATCATGCTCTATACTACTTCTCTCTCTCTATTGTAAAGATCTTCCTTCTTAAGGTGATCTTCATGTAGCCATCATTGCTGTGAATATTGCACTTGAGATCTGAATTGCGTGACACAGATACACATGTTGATGAGTGAAATTAGCAACAGAGAGCCCAGTCACGATTTTGCTAGGCCGACCTTCTCCGGTGCCTGAAATAGAGAGAAGAACATCAAAGGATCGAATGGTGGACTTCTGATTCGACTTCGTTGCTTAAGTCAGTTCAAGCAAGAGGAAAGAGGTGTGTGTTTTGAGTATCAGAGATTGCCTCGTATCTGAGATGAGGTTGATCTACTATTTATGTAGGGCTGGGGGTTAGTTACACTACGTCAGGAAGAGTTATGGTGATCCCATGTTTTACGCACGTAGCTGATTCCCAGATCAGGCCTGTTGTAATGCAGGCGAGTAAATGGCCGTTGACCTTCTCTCGTAACGGCCCAGAGAGAAAGTCGGTCAACTGTTGGGAGCACATCGTCTGAGTTTGTGGGATATTTATGACGGCCGATCTTGTCAGACGGGTAGTCCTTTGGTGACCGCTATAAAGGAGACCACCGCGTGTGTTTACCGCTAAGGCCCCCTTGTAGGGCTGCTGTTGTTAGGGAGCCGACCTCGTACTGCTGAGGTCTTCTGTGTATAGTGTGGCTGCTGAATGAGCCAACTTCATGTGTGTACCGCTATGGTCCCCATATAGAGCCATACTTTTCGACCAGAGTCAGCGAGTGCGGCTGAGGCCGACCTCGTGTGTGTACTGCTTAGGTTGTCCGTGTATAGTGTGGCTGCTGAAGGAGCCAATTTCATGTGTGTACCGCTAAGGTCATCATATGGAGCCATACTTTTCGACCAGAGTCAGCGAGTGCGAGTCTGCCTTGCAAAGTTGTGCTCGTAGCTTGGTCGAGCCTGTTGGGGTTTTAGGGAACCTTAGGGTATAATTCTATGCCCGTCCTATGTCGGACGGATGAAAGAAAAATAAACAGCAGCGAAAAAAACGAATTATTAAACTATTTAATAAGATGCCCTAAGAATATCAAAGACCCTAGCCAGGATCTCTACTATCTTGGGGTGGGTCTGATCAGCCCCAAGATAGATCTAAACTACTGCAAAGATATAAATTAAATGCATTAAAGTACATAACCGGAACTTTGCTTCCGCAGAAAACAAAGCGTCGTTTTTTGCAACAGACTTTGGCCTTCCCCGAAGCTAGCCGCATCCGCACCTCCGTACTGGTCCACCCGAAGCGAGCCGAAACTGTGCCTCTGAGCCAATCAACCGACGAAGAAAGTTTCACTTTGAAAGCCTCCACGTCGTAGACTTTGGATCGAATCCAATCCTCCTCGTCGTCTTGCTAAGACGCGAACGAAGGAATCGAAAGAATTAAGAGTAGAGAATAATATTTGTCTTGAATCGAGCGTGCTCAAAACTTTTCGGAGCTACTCGATTCATAGACTTGGTGCAATTTTTCCAAGGGGTGTTGACCCCTATTTATATAGGAGGCCGGACCCCTTGCTTGTTTCACGAGCAATGTGGGATTATTTAATTAGGGGAGAAAATTTGGGATTAGTTTTGCCTTACACTAAGGCTCAACTTCAACCAATTTTCTCTCCCTCACCGTTGAGCTTCGGAAGTGATACATCCTATCAATTCGAAGAGCTATGAACGGTGAACGCATAGAAACAAACGTCGACGAATTCCGACTTCGTTGGACCCCTCAAATAATTGCTCAAAGTTGAGCAAAAAACTCACAAAACATTGGAAATTCGTAGCCGTCAAAATTAGACTAGGGTTTCCACAGACCGGGCCGACCAGCAGGTCCCACCCGCAGGTCCAGGCGCTCCCGCCCGCACTGGGCGGGCGGGTCTGACCCACCCGCTGTGCGGGCGGGCTCGAGCCCTGCCTGCCTGATGGGCGGGTTCAGCCCGCCTAGCGGGGTTGGACCCGCTCGCCCAAGCTGGGCTGGGCCAGAACTGGGCTTTTGCCTAGTTATGGCCTTATGGGCTGTTTCTTGAGCTCTACAGCTCCGATTGAGCCGATTTTCGAACCATTGGAAAGCAGGGTTCGAATGGAAGTATTCCAAGAACCTTTGTAACCTATTTCTATGCTTTTATTATGCAAAATATTCTTGTAAATATTTTACAATATATTTTCAATCATTTTGCATCACATGCAATAATCCATTATAGCTTTCTACTAATGCTAAAATCGCAAATCTTTTGCGACATTATTAAATCCCATTTAATCTAGACTTATCGTCACAAACTCTTTGTAACTTCAATTATTCTCGTGCATCCAAGTGCACTCTTCTTGAACCCTTCCTATTACTAAGACGCAAATCCCACTCGGTGTGAGATCCTACAGCCTGACCCTACTACAGGTTAGTGCTCGAAACCCCTAGACGACAATGACCACGAGCAGCAGGTGTCGGCCCGGTTTCGGCATCATAATTACGTGATTGACCCATTGACAAAAATGTGGTCGGGATCACTCTGACTGTGTCAATGATGAATACCGTAGTTTTAGTCCCTTCGTCACAACTATGTCACTGCTTAACGTGGGGTATGATAAAACGTCACCCCTACTAGCTAGCACTGGTCAGTATACATTGGTCTTTGGTATGTCCATGTTGTACTTCCTACGACATACCCCGGTCGAGGTTTAGCACAAAGAACCGTACGAGCCTGTGACACTAACTTCCCTTAACGGAAGAGACGAATCCTATCTTAGTCATTACTTACCTCGTATGCTTCTAGTGTCATCAAACCTAAGACCTTTCAACAAGTGAAGACTTGAGACTATATCATAGATCTAAGTGACACCTTTCACGCATAAGTTCGTACAATGACCTCAAGTCTAAAGGACCAACTAGCCTATCATCACTAGAGAGTTATCAATGACAGTTCAGTTAAGATTAACCATTTGACAGCTCTTTATTAGGTCGTTCAGTGGACTCATTCTCCAATGAGCACCTGTGTCTCGTCTTCGACTTCGCCAGGTCGAATGATTATGAGATCATCATTACCTTTTAGGATAAGACAAAGACACAATGGTTTGTCTGATGTGACGATATCCTTTTCTCGACACATCTATGACCATGAACGCTTTAAGACTCAAGTTTCTATTGGTCATTCACTTTCCACAATCGAGATCTCCATCTAGATACGTGTATGACCTTACTTTAAGTCTAAGAAAATTATCCAAGTATTTAATAAATATTTTAACCATACTAGGATAATTAGTACCATTTATATTAGAACAAGATGTATTCTTAGGATAAATTGCCTCGAGGGCATATATCTTCCTACATCTCCCACTTGCACTCAGGCTATTTATCTCGGTATCTCATACCGCTATAACATATCAATCATATGTCAAAGCCTAAAAAGGGGATCTACTAAAATATAACTATTATGTAGTATTACGGAGCTTATTACTTATTCACTATTAATCACACGCGGGTGATTACTCGAAATCATCTTTGGATCTAATCCAACGATTTTTCTTCTTCTGTATATCTAACGATTAGCATATACGACTTAATTTAATGTTTATCATTACATACTAGTCAGTCATATCATAGCATATTCCAATATTCTTGTGTCATTTATGTCTAGCACATTTATGACACCAAGTATTCTATATCTCTGACATAATCAAAACTCTTTTGATTGTATGTCACATATAGATGTTTTATAACTTAGAAATTTAACTTAGTTCCAAAAAACCGGAACCAAGTAATATGCTAGCTCCCACTGACTTTGAGAACTGTCTGGTTTTATAACTTCAACTTAAATTTCTAAATCTCATTTAGAATGTTGATTATTAAGTATAACCAGCCCATTTGTGCTGAATGAATTAAAATGGAATGAATTTGTGTCAGGTTGTTCTGACGAATCAGTTACGTCAAAATTCGTTTATAGAAGTTTTGATGATGACTCACTCAATCAAGTACTTATACTATCAATTCCTTTATCTGCATTAATCTTCTAACTTGAAGTATCATATGCAGGCCCAACAAGAACATATACATGCCCAAAAAGAACTTTTCTTATTATGCGCATAATCAAGATCTTATTTAAATTACATGCACCTGGAATTTACTCGTTACTTGAGATTTGTTAAAAATACTGACATCTCCAATCAATCACAACAACTCAGAAGCATTCACAACAACTCAGAAAACCATACACAACAACTCAGATAGCCACCAGAGGATATTCATCAAGATACCAGAAACAACAACTTCATTGAATGGAAAATTATTCACAGCATACATCCCGACTGACATTCACTCAATCATTGTTGAAAAAAACATCGTTTCATTTATTCAAAATAAAAATACTACTGCATCCTCGATATCTCCGAAGTCCTTTGACGGCCCTAGCAGCAATGATTACTCTGATTGTCGACCGCACCCAGAACTTCATCCATTCACTGCTTCAAGCACCTGTCGACAATATACAGATGTTTTAGTAATCATACTGGTATCTCATACCATGTATTTAGCTTTATGGAAATTAATATACTCTTTAAACGAGATTCGTACCTGAGGTTGAGGAATCACCACTCCCCTTTTTCTCCGCAAGATAGGCCTTGCAGTTCCTCTTCTAATGTCCCGGCTTGTGGCAATGGAAACACTCAGACTCCGACGACACCACTTTCTTCTTTTTTCCCCTTCTTCCCTTTGGCAGGTTGAGGGATCTGCTTCTTCTTACCCTTGCCCTTAGGTTGGTGAGAAGAAGCAAAACCGACAACCAACACCGGTGGTTTCTTTTCGATTCTCTCCTCGAACTGCGAAGCATGTTCAGGAGACCTGGAAGTTCCACCTCTGTATTGTTCATTATAAAACTTGTAATGAACTGGTTGAAGTCAGGGGTCAAAGATTTTAAGATTATGTCCGTGCTTATCTCATTTTCAAGGACAAATCCTAGTTGGGTTGTGTCCTCTACGAACCCGATCATCTTAATCACATGATCCTGGACGGGGCCAGTCGTCATCTTTGTCTCCCAAAGGTTGCAAGTGACCTCAAATCTGGCAGCCCGAGAACACTTGCCATACAATTCTTCTGTGTTCAAAAGCATACTCTGAAGATCCATATGTTAATGCTTTCTCTATAGATCATTGTTCATTGAGGCCAGAGTAAGGCACCTGGCCTTCTCTGCATCTCTTTGCCACAGCTTGTACGACTCATTCTCTTCATTGGTGGCATCTTCATTGGGCTTCTCCGGAGCAGTTTCCGTCAGTACGTAACCTATTCCAGCTAATGAGAGAACTAGCTTGATGTTTCTCAAATAGTCCTTGTAATTCGTCTCATTCAGCACATTCTTCTCAATAATGAACTTAATATTGGATACAACTTGTAGTTGGATACAACGATTGATGACTTCGTGTTTGATGATAACAAACGTGTGTGAACGATTTGATTTGTGTGCTAAGTGTGTGCAGGAGTGGTGAGGACGTAAATACCCAAACGATGACTAAGTCAAAGAGATGGAGAATTGGCTACTCATTTGCAAAGTGGACATGGTCAAATATGGAGGGATATGGAGAAATCAATTTGGATTGATTCAAATCAATTGGTGCTAATCTCAATTTCATATCATATACAAATCACATACAAATTCCTAATCATATTTCAAACCCAATTTGAATGGGGATGAAGACCAAATCAAATCACAAATTCCTTTGATTATGGGAATTGATTTCATCCAATGAGATTCCTCTCTTCTCCTATTTAAACCCACATATCAAAGAGTGGTCTCTCATGCGGCATACACAAACAAATTCGGTCAACATCTTCAAGCAAATAAACCCTAGCAGCAAAGCTCCATTGCATATCATTATAGTCGCAAGCTTCCTTCTCCTCAAGCCAAAAAGATCTATAGAAGCAAGCCAAGAAAAATACCATTGCCAATCTCCCATAACCATAAGCTTCCAAGTAGCTCTACATCCTCAGGCATCCTAGCTACAAGTTTCCATGCCAAGCCGCAAAATTTGATAACTCCTACAATTCATCTCCAAGTCGCAAAGAGCAGTTGCCTTCATACCAATTAGAAAGAAGGGGGAGTCGCAATCTTTGACCATCAAGCATCTTGCCTTGCACCAAGGAGCATAGCAACCAAAGAAACATCAAAGAGATTGACGACTGAAGAACCAAGCATAAGCCGAAATTGTTGACTCATCATTGCCGACCAAGGGGACAAGTCTACTGCCGCATCCTGCTACATTGCCGACCCCTTGGCTGAAGATGCACACACATTGCCAATCTGATTGCCGAATGTAGATGAGCTCAATCACCAAGCTGTCGACAGCTGCTTAGTCATCCTTGTACCGATCGAGTCAAAGAGGCTGCCCAAGTTGCTTGCCGACCCGTGCGCCGCTTCCTGACCGACTGCTGCTAGCCCGTGCCATCCATGCTCAACGACCCGTGCCAAGATGCTGCCTATTGATCTTGGCAACCGCACCAATCCAAGCATCGCATCAGCTTGCTGACCGAGTCAGCTGTCAAGCCCAATCATTACCGACCCACAGAGAAGGCTAGCCAACTCTATTGCCGACCGAGTCATCCATTGGGCCAAGCACTCTTGCAGACCAATCACATTGATGAGCTGAGCTCTTGCCGACCCATCAGCTAGCAGAGCCACAAGCTTGTCGACCCCATCTTCATAGTGTCATCATCCAAGCAGTAGGTGCCGCAACCAAGTGGAACATCCAAGACTAAGCCAAGTGCCGCAACTTGACATTGCTTGCTTGCCATATTGCCGAGACATCAAAGGGGGGCCTACCCGAGATCAAGCATCATCCCCTTATCCACTACGTGCCGAGATCAACATCCAAGAGGTAGCCGCAACTTGAGTTACTGAGGGGACTTCAGTCTATGACTACATCTTGCCAGACTAGAGCTGGCCTGAGCTGACTGACAGAGACGAATACACCATCACAAACTGAGCTATTCTTAACTCTGATTATTTTATATTTGTGATACTAGTGTACTGATCTATGTAGGGGACAATTTACCTATTTGTGACGTTTTGGGGTCATGTTTAGTCCGAGACTAGACAAGAGGGTCTTGACGAGTTGGGGATTGTCAAGAGAAAGCATTTACTAGGTTGATATTGTTTTGCACTCATGGAGTGTGGTAGGAACTAGGTGAGAGTTGAGTTGGGGCGCATAGTTCATTGTAGTAATACAAAGAAACATATTAATGCTAGTATCTGCTTTGGGGATGGAGTAGGTCGTTGGGGCGACCGAAACCAGGGTAAATCTGCTGTGTACTCTGTGATTGCTTATTATTTACTTTGCATCTTCTATAACTGCCTGTGATTGTTCGTGGATTGCACGAATATTTTTATTAGCCTATTCACCCCCTCTAGGCTTAGATCCAGATGCAACAAGTGGTATCAGAGCCGGTTAGAGGATCTAGTCTAGATGGCCATGAATATATCTGATTCTGCTTTTGCTGAAGGTCAGTCTATAGCCCGACCCCCTAAGTTTAATGGAGTAGACTTTGCATATTGGTAGGCTAGGATGAAAATTTATTTAGTGTCTGTAGATTATGATGTGTGGGATATTGTTGAAAATGTATATAAAACCCCAACTATTAAAATTGAAGACACTGAAATTATTAAGCCTAATGATAAGTGAGATGCTGTTGATACGAAACTTTATTCATTGAATGGTAGAGCTATGGATGCACTTATTTGCTCTTTGGATAAAGCTCAATTTAATCGTATCTCACAATGCTTAACTGTGCAGGAAATATGGCATACGCTGGAGGTGATGCATGAGGGAACGTCACATATGAAGGAGTTTAGACTTGCCTTGCTGAGTACAGAATATGAGAGCTCTGCATGCTTCCTTCAGAATCCATCAAAGAGATGTTTGCGAGATTCACTGACATCGTCTATAAGTCTAACTCCCTTGGAAAGCCATACTCTATTCTTGAGCAGGTGAGGAAAATCTTAAGGGCGATGCCAAGCTCGTTCCGGCCTAAAGTCACAGCCATTCAAGAAGCTAAAGATCTATCAAAGACGAGAGTGGAGGACTTGATAGGCAACTTAATGTCCCACGAGCTTAAGTTGCAGTGCATTGAAGCTAGAGAGAAACCATAAGCCAAAGTTCCAAACCCATTAGCTCTTCAAGCTAAGGAAGATGACGACGATGATCTTGATGAGGAGCATGCACTGATGGTGAGAGGGTTTAGTAGATACATCAAGACAAAGCAAGAAAGAGTTGAAATGGCCAAAGGTTTAATTGATCTAATACATATAATCCTGCTAGAAATACTTCTGAACAGAATACTGCTGATAAAGTTGAATGTTTTAAATGCAGGAGGAATGGACACTTCGCAAGAAATTGCCCACAAGAGAATAATAATTCATCAGAAAAGAAGGGAAAAACTATAAAGTTAACGTGGGATGACTGTTGTGTTCATATTTTCTATGTTTTTACCATGCATTTTCGTATCGTTTCGATCGTCCAAATTCATATTTTCGTATTATATCGTGCCTTTTCTCGATATATTTGATTCTCGCGATATTTTATATACTTTCAGGGAATTCGGCGTGATTCAGAGCGATACGTGGTTTTGGACACGACGTCGACGCCAAGCTCGCTTCGCCTCTCCACGGCGACCCATGGGTGGCCAAAGAAAGAAGAGAAGTGAAGAGGAGAAGGAGATGAGAGGAGAGAAGAAGAAGCTAAGGAGGATGCAAAAATACTTGCCAGATCACTCAGCCGAGCGAATGAGGCGCTCGACCGAGCTGTGACACCAAAGGGAGCAGCCAAGACTTCAAAGGAGTCACTGGAAGAGCGAATCAACCCGCTCGACTGAGCGACCAAGTCGCTCGCCTGAGCCAGTCGTCAGATGAACCTCAATTTTTGCCTTGAAGCTCTCTGTCGAAGTGGCGTTTATTTCACTCGGTCGAGCAGCCTCCTCGATCGAACGAGTGGCCTCTTATTCGAATGAGCGAGATGGAGACGCACGGGCGAGCGACCCAACTCGCTCGCCCGAGCGATCCAACTCGCTCGCCCGAGCGACCTTGCCACTGACGCCAAGATGGAGCCCAAAGAAGCAGTGCTCGGTCGAGCGAGCCCTGTGCTCGCCCGAGCGATAGGTCGACAAACATCATTTTGGCTTGTTTTAATGGGTTTCGGGTTGGTTTTGTTGAAAAACCCGAACCCAAGTGACTTTGTATAAAAAGTGAACAGTTTTTTAGAGTAGGTGAAGATTTAATTTCTGTAGGAAAACCTTCATAGCTATTGGAGGGGCTCTCTCTTTGTAATTTCATTTGCAATCCATTTCCTTGTTTGTGGTTAGTTCTCTTTGATTTCTTTAGCATTGCTATTATATTGCTTGCTCTCTCTATTGAAATTGGTTTCATGCAATTTGGCCAAGCAATTATGTCTACCTCTATTGCTCCCATGGTTAGAGCTTTTGCCAGGCTAGAGTAGTGGGTTTCTAGGGCTTAGGCAGGATCCCTAGTAGCTTAGGGATTGGATGTTAGGTTAGACATCCGTTGGATGAATCTAGGGTCTCCCTATGGTGGTTTGAATAAGGGGTTTGGGGGATTAGCCTTAGGATTGGAGGACCGCGAAAGCGACTCCATACCAAGGGAGAATCCCCACAAATCCGATTTGGGATTAGTGGCCGTTTTTCGGGGCTCACACTCACGAGTCGAGAGCAGAGGCGACCACAAACCCCCAATCCGCTAGACGATGACTACGAAAGTAGCCCGACTGCTCGAACCAACCTTAGGATGGCGTCACATTCCGTAGAGTACGCGAGTGCCTACGGATTGCGAGGCGGAAACCAAATGTTAAGTGTAATGCACACATTCCCGTATGAAGCCGATATCGAAAGCACAGCCCCGTATAGGGATGCGTTAGACGAGCATGATGACGGACTGTGTCATATTTTGTAGAACCAACCATAGGATGTCCTCACATTCCGTAGAGTACGCGAGTGCCTACGGATTGCGAGGCGGTAACTAAGTGTCAAGCGTAATGCACGCATTCCCATATGAAGCCGATAGCGAAAGCATGACCTTGTATATGGATGCGTTAGACGAGTGTGACGACGAAAGTCTAATGCCCGTTCCCATCTCCGGATGTGACACTCCTACCATAATCCATTGTCCGAAGGAGGACCAATTGACCTGAAATCCATTATCGAAGGCCCTAGTGGGGAATCCCAAAAGCCTTAGAAGTTTAATATTTATTTAATTCCATTTCACTCAACCAACCAATCAAATCACACATGACAACCCCGACCACAAATTCTCATCCTTCCACAAAAAGCTAAGCGTTAGACGAACGCCTCCCTAGAGTTCGACATTCTACATACTATAACAAACCGTCCACTTGCAGTGTTCTCGTTCGTGCACCGCGGGCGAGGAACAAGTTTTGGCGCCGTTGTCGGGGAGGCAACAGTTTAATTTAGCTTTTGATTGAAGAGTGTTGGTTCCATCCACACTTGACACCCCACCACTTCTTTTTATTTTTCTTTTTGTTCCCTTATTACTATCTTTTCTCCTTTTTGCTAAAGAGTTCCACCGTTTTCTTGAGTGCCTCTATTTTGCATGCTGACACGTTCTCAGGGAGGAGAAGATCTTTTGCCCTTGGATCTTGAGATAGAGGTGACTACAAGGCGACTCGCATCAGATAGAAGGAGAAGAGTAGCGATGGCTGAGACTCCCATAGGACCGCTTCCTCTCGTTCCACTAGAATTGATCTGGGATTTCATGAAGCCTAGCACCGTCTTAGCTTCATCCGTGACCATACCGTCGATCCACGATGGCAACTTCGAGCTAAAGACGGGGCTCATCCTGCTGGTGCAATAGGACTGCTTCCACGTGCTCTCACATGAGAACCCTCGTCACCACGTGGAGGCGTTCTTGGCCATGTGCTCCACATTCCAGATGCAAGGAATCATCGATGATGCGATCAGGTTGCGTCTCTTCACCTTCACCTTGAAGGTGAAGGCCCATTATTGGCTGACGTCCCAAGCGAACGACACCTTCACGACATGGGAGCAGCTGACGGAGGCCTTCATCACCAAATACTTCCCCCTTCGAAGATGCTGCGTCTGCAAAACCAAATTACCAATTTCAAGCAAGGGGGTCAGGAGTCTTTGTATGAGGCATGAGAACGATACAAGAACCTCCAGCATCAGTGTCCGAACCACCGCATTGCCACGTGGGACTTGGTCATATCTTTCTACAATGGAATGCGTTCGAACACGAGAATGATCGTGGATGCTACAGCAAATGGAGCCATAACGAGGAAAGAGCCAGCTGAAGCCATGCGGATCCTTGAGGCCATGCCAGCCAATAACCAACATTGGAGGGACGATAGGTCTACCCAAACTTTCGCCAAGGCCTCAGGGGGAGGCCGATATGAAGTTAGCGAGGCAGAAATTTTTGATAGCCGTCTCGATTCCCTTACCCAACAGATGGCTCGAATGGAGCACCGACTCGAAGCCAGGCCCAACTCACCCCCGCCAACACATATGCTGCTTATGAGAGGTGCGTAGATCAGGGACCCAATGGCGGGACCTACTCCAACCATGTGCCTCTTGCAACAGCAGAGGAGGCTGACGTGCGTTTATATTTTATATATTCACGCATGTCTTCTTCGTGATTTTCCGTTGTTTTCCGTTGTTTCATATCCACTCTTTTGTGTTTTTTAGTATCTTTTCAATTTCTTTGCGTTTTTGTGCCGTTGTAGGAGATTGCCAGCGTTGGGGACAAATACAGCAGATATCATGAGTCCTTGGAGCAACGGGAGGTGCCACGCACGATCCCGAGGGCCAAACGTCGAAGAATGCCATATATAAGCCCTCAACCGATCGGGTGGACAGACCCACCTGATCGGTTCGTGCACGCATATCTGACCCGGACAGGAGCAGTAGTGAAGAGAATATCACCCGATCGGTTCAGTGATCGGGTGAAAACGACAAAGCTCTCTGTCTTTTGGAGCTTAATTCCAACCGATCGGGTGACATATCACCCGATCGGTTCATCTGTAGCAGAATTCTCCCAGCTCACGACCCGATGACATCACCCGATCGGTTCAACGACCGGGTGATGTATCTCCGTAGCTAAAGATCGAGTCGACATCCATCTCACCCGATCGGTTGATGCTTCAATCGATCGGGTGGATGCTTATCTATATATATTGCCCTAGGTTTTCCCAGAAAACGATCCCCATTTTTTTCAGACTGTCTTTTTGGGATTTTGGCGGCTGTAATTTTATTTTGTCTTGTAAGTTTTCTGATTATTCTGAAACTTTGATATTACGTTAATACTATTGTTAGCTCCGTATTTCTATTGCTTGATCTTGATTCCAATGGCTAAATTTTGTTGTGTTGATATTTTTGCTATGAATCGTGAGTAGTTCCCCAATCTAGTGCTTTGGCAGAAACCCCTTCATGGGTTCTCCCTAGAACGGCCATAGGATTAGGGTTTCGATAGGATTTAGAAATTTAGATGGTTACGTGGGGGCGTTTTATTGTCATTGGCAGGAGAAAGACCGTCTCTGACCATCGGGCCAAGGGGAAATAAAACTGGCGTTGATCCCCTAACCACAGCTCACACCTCTAGCGTAGACATTGAATCCTAGCGCATGGGAACGGCAGGATGAAATGTCGGGAGCAATCGTTGCGAGCTTAGTGCTCTCGAAGTTGGTCGGTGTTAATGGACATGGGAATGCCCACCGACCGAACCGAGGTAGACCTAGCGTATCATCCTGGGCATCAACCGGAATATCGGGCCCATGGGACGCTAGGTATCACTCTTAGAGGCAACGTCTCACCACTAAACCCTAGAATCCGATAGTGTTCCTATCCATCTGTCGTAATAAAGAGAGCTCATGATAGGGTGGAAACCAAAGTCCTAGGTTCCCTTTTATATCTTACATCGTTCGTATTTCTTTCTCGTGACAACCAACCGACTGTTAGGGCTAGCTCACCCACCGGGTGAACCGGTTCCTTCTTGAATACAAGCACAACACACGCCCCCCTGAGTTCGACCCCCAAGCCACACTATAACACCGTGCGCTTGCGGTTACAAATATTTAAATCCGGTATCCCTGATCCTACTGCATATAGTACCAAATCTAGGGGACGTTAAGCTTTATGGCGTCGTTGCAGGGGAGGCAACGTGCTTGTTTCTTTTAGGACCCTGTGAACCCCCGAGACTAGTTCACATCCTGACCACACGATAATTTTCGCATTCTACAGTTTTATTTTTATTTTTTCCTCTTTATTTTCTGTTGTTTTATCTGTCATTATACCATACGTGCTTCACGGGTGTTTCTTGATTTTTCATGCACAGGAACTTAAGAAGTCTTGACGACTTAGTTCCTCTAGATCCAGAGATAAACGTGTAACGACCAGTTTTATCGTTACGTTATATCTGTATTTCTCTCGTGTATTTTTCCCGTATTCGTTGTTGGACGTATCTGACCCGTACCCGTACCAGTTGCTAGCCTTATAAGTATTAGCTTTTATTACTTTTAACATGATTTTTATTATTATTAACTTTTAGCAAATTCCTTTAAAACTTTTTCATATTTAAAAGTTTTCAAATTCAAATTCCAATTTCAAATCTTTTTAACTTTTAAATTTCAAAGGAAGACCTTCCAAGTTAAGACCCATTTAAACCTATAATTATGTGTTTTGAATAGCCCTAATTCCCCTTTATTATAATTATTCTCTTCTTATAATTAGTTTATAATTTTCAAATTTAAATTTCAAAACTTATTTTAAAAACATTTAAAATTCAAATTAAAGCCTTCCTTTTATAAACTCTTTTAAACCTATATTGATTATCCCTAATTACCCCCCTTTATAACATATTCAATTCTTTATTTTAAACTCTTTCCTTTTTAGCTAACCCAATAACTAAGATTAATTAGCTCTAAATTTCCACTTATTAATCCTGTTAATGATCATTCAAATTCCCTTCCTACAACAAAAACCTTCGCCTAAGGCCTCCCCACGTGCTGTCTATCCTTCACCCTACTTCCCTTATAAAAACCCCTAGAGAAAGCCTAAGGGCCAACACACACACAGCCTCATAACTCTATCATTTTTTTATTATTTAACAAACTCTAGGACAGCCCACCCCCCTATTCTCTCCTTCACGCACGCAACTTCAACCCAGCCCATCATCAACGCCGCCCACGGCCTTCCGCCCGCCTCAGCCCGCAAACCCTCAGCCCGTTCGCCGCCCTCCCCCTCATCTGCACGACGCCGATGCCGCACGGAACGCCGCTCCCCACTGCAATTGTCACCTCTCACCGAGCACCCACCGCCGCCAGCCAAGCTCGCCTCCGACCAGCACCACTTCGCCTTCGCTCCCGGCCTCTCTGCAACCCCCCAAGGCGACGTCTTCCTCCCTCCGGCCTTACTCGCGCCCTGTTCATTTCAGTCGATGCCCGCCACCTCCTCGCAACCGCCGGCAGCCCGCACGCGAAGCTACGCCTCCATCTTCTCGCAGACCCCTCGCTCCGGTGTTTTCTTCCTCGATGGCTCCGGCAACCGCGCGTCCGCCGTGCAGCGACCAGGCTTCACCCCGGGTTCCCTCCGACCTCGACTGCCACTGAGCAGTCCCGCGCGTAGTCGCTCGCCAACGCCCCTCTTGACGACGGCACCCATTGGCCACTTCTCAGCTGCCTGCATGCAACGACAGCGGAGAGAAACGACGAGCTGGGTTTAATGTTTCATACGTGAGTTTCCATTCCGTATTATATACTGGGTTCATGAGTGAACATTACTCCTGTAGGGTGATGCCAATACATGTTTACATCTTTAAAGCTTAAATAATTGAATTATTATATAAGTGTGTTACTTTTAGAAGGTAGCTTATATACACAGATATTTACATGCTGGTAAGGGTACAATATGGATATTTATATAGTTGGTGTGTGTGCCTTACATAAATAATTGAGAAGTACATATAATTTATAATTAACTTATATGGGATATATATATTCTATGTTATAAATGTTGGTAAATAAGTATTAGTGTGGGTATGCCTGTTAACACATGATAGATGCACTAAGTTAATTAGTTGGGCTTGACACTTAACCCAATTTTCACTACTAGAAAACCCTGCAGCACAAACAGTCCGGCCAACCGTCGGTGCTATTTTATATATGCACCAACGGTTACTATGTTGGTGCTGTGCTATTTCTAATTAATTGAATTAAAATTTAAAATAATAATGAGTTATCATAGCACCAACGATAAAGACAGTTGGAGCTCACATTATTTATTTTGCATAATCTGACGTGTCAGATGACGTGTCAATGAGGTGTAAAAGAAATTTTTACCTCCAAATTATCCATCCATTTTGTTCCTTTCCCTCCAAATTTTGTCTCTCTTCATATCAATTCTATGCAAGATTTTATAATTTTGTTTTATTTTCTTAACTTCAGTTTTAAAAATGTAGAAATTAATAACATGCAATGATCTAATTAAATATACTTTCTTACATAAATTATCAAGTATTTTAAAAATAAACATAATCATTATTATTATTTTATATTTGTTTTAGCCAGTTACATAATGTCACCTTGTCATATTTGGTACAAATTTGGGGGTATATCAAAGTATAAAGTATGTAGATAGAAACATAAAAATAAGGTAGATTTTATTAATTTATTAAAAATACAAAACTAAAAAAAATAGTATCCAACATTCAAAACAAAATAATAAATATCAAATAATTATAAAGCAAAAAATAACAGCACTAGGTTTTGATCTCAGGACCTCATGTGGCATAACCCAACGTCCTAACCACTAGTCCACTAAGGCTGTTCGCTTCATGATATTAACATATAGTACTTGTACAAAGTTGTCCCCTGCCCATTAAAGAGCAACCTTCAGTAAATAGCTAGGTCTGTGCGATTTCGATAAAAATTTTTCCCTTTTTCCGCGGCGCGCTCTTACCAATTTTTTCCCCCCAAATTTTCCCCTTTCTATTTAATCCCTCAATTCATCCGTCAATCCCCCCCGCTCTTTTCATCTCTTAGAAAACCTAACGAAATCAAGCCCGGAGATCGCTCACATCTGACGCCTGCGCCGAGATCGTCCATTAACAGGATCGCTCACCTCAGACGAGATCGCGTCGAGATCAAGCCCGGAGATCGGGATCGTTTCTAGTATCCTCAAGGAAACCCTCAAGAGTTAGGTAAATCAATCTCCTCTCGATCGCTTTCTTTAATATTCTGTTATCAAAAATATCATCTTTATGATGAATCCTAATAATTTCATTATGCTACACATCTTTCGTATTGAAAATAATTCCTGTTTATGTTTACTGAAGTTCATTTCAAGATAAATGTATTCCATTATTCTCCAAATTGTTACTCCATGGTCGGTTCAAGAATTATGTACAGAAAAATCTTGACTTGGGTGAAATTTGTTCTCATTATGTGTAATTTTACACATTAGTTGCATTTGTTGATATATTTTGCATGCAATTCTTGTGCTTAATTTGAATCACTTGTTAATTGCATGCACAGGCTTTTATGGGTTTGATTTGTTCATGAACATCCAATTAAGAACAAATCATTATTATTAATTTTTATTATTTGTTTGGTGTTCAGTGAACCTTGATCCTTTGCTATCTTAAAATATTTGTACAGCTCCACATTTGAGCTTGTTGTAGGTTTTGGCAATTGGGAATTCTGGATGCTGCACCTCGAAACATCTATTTACTTGTTTGTTTCCTATTTGTTCCTTCAAGTTATTATAATGTCAGCTTGGTGATTAACTTGTCCCATTGGCTTTGCCTTTGTAATCTTTTCATTTTTGTGGCACTGAATATCGATCAGTGCTAATAATATATTGTTTAATATCTATCCATCATTTTCTTTGTCTATTTTAAACAAGGTAAATTGAAGCATAGCTTAAGCCAGTGCTTGCTTGCTTAATTGGAAAAGTTATTTCTTTGCTTCCTTGATGTCTTAATTGTGAATTTTCGGTTGTGTTTCTTTGTTGTCTTCATTGTAGAACCATGGAGTTTGACTATGTCAGTGATAAGTCGTGGATGTATGTTGACTTAGCACACCGAAAGAAAATGCAATTTCGGAAAGGAATGGATGCATTTTTAAATTTTGCATTTAAAAACATTCCAGAAGGTGTCACTCAAATTGCATGCCCATGCACCAATTGTCAGAACGTTTACTACCACACAAGGAATACGGTTGAGTTTCATATTGGCCGAAATGGATTTGTGAGAGGTTATGATATTTGGATGAATCATGGAGAGATTGATGACCGGTCCAAAGAAAAAAGAAAGGAAAATGATAATGCAACTTTCTTTGATGGGGGTGATATGGAAACTATGATAGAGGATGCCATAGGTGGATCTAATTCCCTTAGAGAGACAGGTCCTTCAGAAAATGCCTATAATTCTGAAAATACAGACATGTACGAGAAGTACTTGCAAAATGCCAAGGAACCAATATATCCTAATGCTAGTTATTCTACGCTATCATGGTTTGTTCGGCCTTTTCAAATTAAATGCTTGAATGGTTGGAGCGATAAGTCTTTCACGATGCTTTTGGAGTTTCTAAAGGAGTCAATGCCGCCTAATAATAATGTCCCTCCGAGTTGGTACAAGGCAAAAAAAATGATGTCTAACTTGGGTCTAAAATCTGAGGTGATTCATGCATGTCCTAACAATTGTGTGTTATACCGAAAAGAACATGGAAGTCTAAAAGTTTGTCCTGTATGCAAACAAAATAGATATAAGAAAATGAAAGAAAATGGCAAAGGTACAGATATACCTTTCAAGATAGTAAGGTACTTTCCATTAACACCAAGGTTGCAACGACTATTCAGGTCCAAAAAAACAGCAGAGGCAGTTGTTTGGCATCATTCTGCTGCTCTGAGTAAGGATGGAATAATGAGCCATCCAAGAGACTCTATGGCATGGAAGCACTTCAATCAGGTGAATACAACATTTAATGAAGACCCTCGTAATATCAGGCTTGGCCTTGCTAGTGATGGGTTTAACCCTTTTAGACAGCCGAATGTTAATCATAGCACATGGCCTGTAATACTGGTGAATTACAATCTACCGCCATGGTTGGCTATGGATCCATCCTACTTCACTTTGTCTCTCCTTATTGATGGTCCTGACTCACCTTCAAATGATATTGATGTCTATCTCCAACCGCTAATTGATGAACTAAAATCTTTATTTGAAAGTGGTGTGGAGACATATGATGCAGCGACAAATACAAACTTCAGGTTACGTGTAGCATTATTATGGACCATTAATGACTTCCCAGCGTATGGCATGTTATCAGGATGGTCGACACATGGATATAAAGCATGTCCTCAATGTCATCTTCAGACAGGAAGCATTCATCTTCCATACAGTAGGAAAGTCGTCTATCCATTTCATCGATGTTTTTTACCATTGGATCATTCTTACAGATTTGATGCTGAAAGTTTTACTGGATTGGAGGAACACGGCGAGGCTCCTATTCCGTTGTCAGGAAAAGATATACTTAATCAGTGGAAGGGTTTTAGTAATGTGATCTTTGGAAAGAATCATAATAAAAACAAATCTCCTGTGCCTGGATGGAATAAAAAAAGTATTTTCTTCGAGTTGCCTTATTGGAAAACAAATTTGATTCGACATAACTTGGATGTGATGCATATTGAGAAAGGTGTTTGCGAGCATATAATTGATCTCGTATTATGTAAGGATGGAAAATCGAAGGATAACCTTAAGGCACGCCTTGATTTAAGATCAAAGAATGCAAAGAAGGAGTTGCATCCCATACAGTTACCAAATAAGCCTGGAGTATACATAATGCCTTATGCTGAGTACCATATGGTTAAAGAAGAAAAGCAAAGGTTCTTACAAGTATTAAATGAGTTAAAATTGCCTGAAGGGTTTTCGTCGAGATTTTCTACGAAAGTACAAGTTCATAAAGGGAAAATTGTGGGGTTGAAAAGTCACGATTATCATGTCCTAATGGAACACCTATTGCCATTAGCCCTTAGAACATCAATGAAGGATTCTGTTGGTCTAGTGCTTAATGATTATTGTACGTACTTTCGAGAATTGTGTAGCAAAAATATTGATATAAAGAAGATGGAGAAGCTAGAAAAGGATATACCCTTTATCTTATGCAAGCTCGAAAAAATTTTCCCTCTGTCATTCTTTGATATCATAATACACTTATCCATGCATCTAGCAACTGAAGCTAAACTTGCTGGTCCTGTACAATATCGATGGATGTATCCAATCGAGAGGTATTTATATCTATTAGTTTGTGGTCATTTAATATCATTTCAATTCTCATTTGTATGGTTAATTCTTTGTAACATTGTTTTAGGTACTTGCTAACTCTTAAAAAATATGTACGCAACAAAAGTCGGCCTGAAGGTTCAATTGAACAAGGCTACCTCTTAGATGAGGTAAATACTTTTTGTTCTCGTTATCTAGAGGAAAGTGTTGAGACAAGACTCAATAGGCCCATGCGCATTGCTGATGGTCCTATTGGTAAAGGATCCAGTGAACATTTATCAGCTGATGAGGCTCATGCAATCCATCAGTTTATACTCCTCTCTCTTGACTGCTTAGATCCATATAGAGAGTAAGTTGCAAATTATGTTTGCAATTTTTAGCTTTTGATGTTCAAAAATATGTTTGGTTTATCCTTTCTTTCTTATCCAGATTACATCAAACAGAAATTGCAAGAAAATTAGGCCTACAAATGGAAGATTCAATAGTATGTAGAGAACATGAGAATACTTTTTGCAAGTGGTTTTGTTCCTATGTAAGTGTTTAAGTTAAACCATATTACGGCTCTTTTTTTAATATATATATATATATGTTTGTTGATAAAAATTTGTTTAATTTTTCAGATTTACAATTTGATAGATCATGGGGAAAAAATAGATGATGAACTGGTCAGTTTAGTTGGATTTCCCAATATGGATGTCATGTGCTACAAAGGATTTGGTATTGGTGGATGTAAATTTGAAATCCAAAGCATAGACATCGAACGAACCACGCAAAATAGTGGTATTGCAACAATTGACGCTAATGGTTATGCATATTACGGTGTGCTTAATGCCATTATCGCGCTTACCTACCAAGGACGCGCTGATCCTTACTTTATATTTAGCTGCACATGGTATGATACTAAAGATGTGATTGGTTGTGTAAAAGATAAGTATGGTTTGACACTTGTGAATACTCGTCGGATTGCCTATGTAAATGAACCTTATATTTGGCCAGAGAGCGCCCAACAGGTTTACTATTCTAAAGACCTTAAGCGTGCAGGTTGGAGTGTTGTATGTCGGTGGAAGGCAAGAGGCACATATGACGTGCCTGAACTAAATAATTATTTACCGAATACTTATGAAGATAATGTAGAGGATACCGATCATTTGAGTTTACTCGAGCCATCCATTTCTAATCAAGAAATATATGCGGATATTGGTGATAATAGCCGGGTTAGGAATGATGTTGAGCCTATTGAAGTTTCAGAAGATTTATTATTACAATGTAACAAAGAAGAATCTTCCAAGAGGAAAAAGTCATCCAACAGCAAAACAACTTCCAAAAGGATGAAAATGTAATGATATTTTGATTGCCTTAAATTTAAAATTAATTCAACTGTTGAATATTTTAAATTATAGTAACTCTTTTTTCTTTTTTACTTGTACTAATAAACTTTGCAGTTGAGAATGAATGCTTCAGTAGAAGCATCATCAATCCGGGCGGGACCATCACGAGCGGGACCATCACGAGCGATATCTCGTAGGAAAAAAAGGTCAAAAAGCTTGCAAGAGCTTCATAGTGGAAATGATAATGTTGAACGCACCATCAGGGATGATACAATGCGGTCATCCGAATCCAATGAATCTAGTAAGTCTTTATATGTTTTTGCGTGCATGAATCATTTTTATATACTATTTATTTCTCTCTTATTGTCACCTATGTTATGATTGGAACATGTATATAACTGTGTCTTAGCCGCATTCAAAAATTTTGCATGTATAATGTTACATTTCAATATACCCACATAATTTCCTTAGGGGGCATATTTGAGAGGAAATAGCTTATGTAAGTCTGTAAATAAAGTGATCTTAAATAGATTAAAAAGGGTTATAAATGCATGCATAATAAAGACACATAAGGGGTCAAAAGGGATACCGTTGCTTTGATATGGATAAAAGAAGGTAGCATGTGTCTGTTGATGTTACATTTATTAAGTTTATGCCTAAATTTTTAGCTATCCAAACAGTCGTGATCGATTTGCTAAAGGTATTAAAGGTATCTATGAGTTCTACGAACACTGTTATTTTATTTTGTTTTGGCCAAGTACGCAGCAAAATTGGACATTCAATAAATGTTTCCATGACATCAGACTATACTTAGTGGCATCATAATCATGTAACTGCCAAGGGAGTCCCTTTACTTTGAAGTTCAGTTGGTGTAAGGGCAGAATTTGTTAATGTTCCTGAAGGGACAATAAGGAAACAAATTTTGCGTTTGTTCTTTAGCAGCTGTTCCTTTTTATGCAAACAAAAATCTTATTAACTGAATATGAGAATAGTTGCATCCGAAAAGTAGAGAAAAACAAGTTAGTTTTACAAGGTCACCATGCTACAAAAAAAAGATGATATTAGGGTTTTGTTTTCCATTAGCCATCATGAATTGCAAATGCTATATAGATATTGGCTTCAGTCAGAGTCAATTGCCACATTAAAAATAGATTTTTGTATGTTGTTAAAAAATCAATACGGAGGTTCCAGCCTATGTATTGGACTATGTCTACGCTGTCTGAGAGATTATCGGTTGATGTTACATTTATTAAGTTTATGCCTAAAAAGATTTGCTAAAAGTGGTGGTAGACTTTTTCCTATCATCAATTTGCTCTTTTACTTCTATCATCAAAGTGGAGGTAGATGATTGCTCTTGATGAAATAAAGAAATTGACTTTGTAATGAAAACACACACAAAGATTTGCTAAAAGTTTTACTTCTCGCTGTTTGTAGAGTTAAGGTGAACATTTATAGTGCATGCTTAA
The DNA here is from genome assembly GCA_030789695.1 of Scilla litardierei. Classification (NCBI taxonomy): domain Eukaryota; kingdom Viridiplantae; phylum Streptophyta; class Magnoliopsida; order Asparagales; family Asparagaceae; genus Scilla; species Scilla litardierei. The sequence goes on from CM061131.1 coordinate 103,417,418, forward strand.
TGAAAGGCAGATCTCAAGAACTTCCTGAATGCTAATTTCTTCTTGCTGCAAATTAAATTCTAATTATATTTTATATACCACATATTTAGATAAGCAACATAACATAGCTTAAAAGTGGCTTGTCTGTAAGCAAGATAACATAGCTTTAACTACTAATGTTCAAATTTTCCTGTTGTTTTGGAATTTTGGATTCAGCTGTTTTTATAATATTTATGATGACCATGGCTTCAGGCTTGTTGTAATCATTTAATGGAAATAGCTTCAATTGAGGATAAGATGCAAAAGAATAGTTTGGGGTTACTAGATATGTAGTTAAGGGAGGAGGTAACAAATAGTTATTTTATTGAATAAGCTGACATTATTTTTGAATTTCAGTCATTTGAAGAGCATTTAAACAGTAGCTTGGGAAATAGATTTTCTTTATTCTTATTTAATGCTTTCTTTTCCCCCATCATTTAAGTTGGGTATCATCCCGTTAATGGAGAGATAACTTATACTAATGTTTAATGCATATGTGGATGTTGTCAACAAATTTCTATTGATTAGTTGAAATGTATAAATTTGTTCAAATTTTTTAAGCAAGCATAAAAGTGGATGCAATTTCACGATTTAGGCTTGATGTGAGATAACTTGCTAAAAGTTTTATTTCTCGCTGTTAAAATTTATTCAGGCTTGTATCATTTATTCTCGATTTGAGCAGCTTATTTATGGATGCAATTCACTGTTTTTGTGATGCAATTTCAGCACCCCCACTTGAATTTCGAAGAAGAAGTTATAGACCACGTCGTGAGGCTCAGCGACTTGCCACTCGTATAGCTCGTTATGGTGTGGCAGGTAATGTTAAACGGGTTGGTGGTATAAGGGGTCCAAATAAACCACTACGCTTAAAGCCGAACTTCTCAAATGGTGAAGGGAAGCGACCTATCTACTGGAACGAGAGTTGTCGTCCACTTGGGAAATATACAAATGTTTTTTCTAGCTATTGTGGTTTCGAAGCTTCTAATTATGCTAGGTATCCACTACACATGAACTGGGGTCCAGAACATGAGAAAAATTTTGAGAGATTTTTTGTTGAAGCGCAGGTATACTTATATTCTGGACTATCATATCAAAATTGTAATCATAGAATCTATTTTTATACATGTTATTAATAAATCTATGTTTTATGTAGGACTATTATGAATTTTTTGGTCCTTTGGATCCTGAGGACGAGGAAAAAGAAAGACGGCTTCCATGGTATGAGGAAGGAGTTAGAGATTACTTGAGGGAAACGATGCAGAGAAAAGTGATAGGGCGCAGAAATACAGTTAAATTTAATTGTTTTCTAAGATGGAAAGCAGCAAAGACTCAAACGGAACGTAAAGCGATCGAGAATGATCTTGATTTTGGAAGGGTACCTTTGTCTGCGTGGCCCGCACTCTGTGCATTTTTGGATAGTGATGCAAAGAAGGTATGTGTTAACTGTTTCCCATGTACAATAATTTAGGAATTATGGTTTTTCCAGTAAAAACATGATCATGTTCTCTTACCATCTTTTGACTACTACAACCCAAATAAACTTTGTGAAGGTCATTACATTATTATTAGAATACAATTCACTGACATTTGAACAGTATTATCCACTGTATTGGTATCCAGAATGAGTGGATGACAGTCAAAGAATATTGCATCCCAACCAGATTGAATCCTAACATCCAGTCATTATTCTATGAGTATTTCTTAAAATTCACATATGTCCAGACCTTTGGGCCTTCAACTAATAGACTGCAAAAACAGCAAGGGATGAGTCAATTCAATTCATTCAACACCTAGTAAATCTTGCTACTAATAATTATGATCCTGGTACGATTTCACAAATCACAAGCTTCTGATTAAGCTACAGCTACAGTAAGTAATTGCAGCTAAAATGCTGCTGTAGATGACATGATCCTTTCACTCTTATTACGAATGTTGTTTCTTCCCAATATTATTAACAGGCCCACTTTTGAGTATGCATGAACTGTGTTTTTTCATTAAGTCACTTATTGCAACTTCAATTCATCCAACTTCAATTCATCCAACTTCAAAACATAAGGGAACTTCTTTTCATTAAGGTATGTGTTATCTGATATTTAACCAACTTCAATTCATTCTTTTGAAATGTGAACTGTGTTTTTTCATTGATGTGTACATGTCATTGATAAACTCTTCCTGTCCTACTTTTGAGTATCCATGAAAACTGATCAGTATTTAGTATTTTCCATATTTCCACTGGCAGCATCATCGTCGTCATCTCTAGTTTTAGGCGCTTACAATGTATGTGAGAGAGAATTATCTACCATTAAGTCACTTATTGCAATGTTTTGGAGATTTATTAGATTTGGGATCTAATTTAATATGTATTGCATCCTGCTTATATAAAGCCACGGACTGTTTTGCTCATTTCATAACCATTGTCTTAATCTGTGGATTAAACCAACTTGCAAACAAAAAACTTGTGATCATATTGGCGCTAATTATCATTAGCATTAATAATATGTCTTGGCCTTGCCTGGAACATATGGCAATTAACAAAGTTCAGATGCCGTTTTGTTGTGTTTAGCTTATAGCTCCATTGCACATGCAGCCCTTATGTTTTTAAGCTTTCCATGTGATATGATTATATGTCCACTCCGCATTGGTTTATTAGCGACTAATTTGTCTTAACGCAAAAACAGTGATCTCACCCATAGTTTTGGAAATCATACCAATTTCATCAAAAGAGACAACACTACAGAAGCCTCCCTAATTTGCTAATTTGCTGAACTTTGATTTTTATTGGTTATTTTAACAATCTAAATTATTTTTGTGTAGGCTCAATCAATTCGAAACAGTGCTAACCGTAACTCAAATAATAATGATAGTGGGACGTATACAGGTGGCAGCGATTGTATGTCACGTGCAGAGGAAAAAGTTGTAAGTGATTAACTTTAATAAATTAAAATCAAAAAATATTTTTATTCACATATTAATTTGTTTCACACTACATGCAGATCGAGAAGATGGGAGCCGACAATTGTACAGCATGGAATGTCTGGTTAAGCACCCATACGTTAACAGATCTAGAGTCGGGCGAGATTATATATCCGAATGAGAGTACACGACGTTATGCTGTAAGTTTTAAACAATTATTGGTTACTCATTTACATATTTTTAGAAAAAAACATTGTTCATAATTAATGTTGTTTTGAAATTTATAAATATAGGAAAAGGTTCGAGCTGAGATTCAAAATCAAGGACTGGAATTATCAAGCGGCTCAAATCTTTCTGATTTGACACCTATACTGGATGCAGTAAGTGGTGGTCACCATGGTGGATATGAAAGGGGTCTTGGGCTAGGGCCAACTAGGAAGAAGTTGAAGAACATTCATAAAGAAACACGATTGGAGCGAGAACTTAAAGAACAATGTAAGAAGCTTCAAGCTGAAAATGATCTACTTAAGGAGAAGATGGTATGTAGTCTTACTTTATGAATTATGTGCATATTTATGTCAAGAAGTAGTATAGAATAATTACATTTTTTATATTTATATATATGTGGTTATTTAAACTTAGATTTAATTATATCTATATTTGATTGCAGGAGAATTCTTGTCCAACTCCAGGCACTGGACGATCTGCAGATTCTATGGTTCCACAATTACCTATGTAGCAAATAATAGGATGGTTTGGCAGTGACGGGTTGGATGCATTGTATGATGCTGCGATTCGGGCCAAACATGCAAATAAAGATCAAGCTGCACCAAGTTATTCAAGTGAATATGACGATGAATAATTTTAAGGATATTTTATTGACATTTTGGAGTTATTTTGACTATGTTTTATTTGGATTTAGATGTTTAAATTTGTAAGAACCATCGTTTGTTGTTTGTAATATTTACTTTTATGTTGAACTTAAGATATAAATAGTGCTATTTAAGTCTCAGAATTTTATTGAGTTGATCTTAAGAATGAGAATTTTATTGAGTTGATCTTAGATTTGTGTTTGTTTGTGTTTACAAATTGGGAATTGAATTACGATAATTAAATATGTTATCATTTTGAAATGATTTTTTAAAAAAATCTCCAATGGTTGTAGCACCAACGGAGGATATCGTTTGTGCTTTGAAAAATTATTTACATACAGAAATTAAACCTCGTTTCACGTGCATTGCACGTGACATCATACGTGGCAATGCGGCTGACATGGCATCCTACGTGGCAATGCGGCTGACGTGGCATCCTACGTGGCAATGCGGCTGACATGGCATCCTATGTGTCTTTCAAAGTGGAAATAAATATAAAAAATCTTTAAAATATTTAAAATTAATGGCACCATCAGTTCAAACTGTTGGTGCTACAAACAAACCGTTGGTGTTGTACAGCACCTACATTTACCGCTCCAACAGGCTATGGACCGTTGGTGCTGCGAGCACCCACGGTTGAAACCGTTGGTGCTGTAGACAGCTCCAACGAAATTAACTGTTGGTGCTGGGATGTTTTCTAGTAGTGTTTGCAAATAGATCCGTGCCTATCTTACGACCATTTGGGCACCCAAAACTCGCATCGCTTCAGGCAAGTATATTATTCTACAGATCTTCAAAGGCGCAAGTATTTACCCTCTTCAAGTATACTGATTTTCTACAAGTTCAAAAGCTCAAATATTTATCACTTACCGCTTTTAACCACATTGCTCCGGTCTTGTGACCGAAATTACTAAACAATTGCAAATAACAACTTTAAGTGCGTTGCTCAGGTTTAATGAATCTAGGGACATGGTTGGTTGCTTTCTACTTTCATCACTTTTGAAATAAAGTATTTGAAACTCACGCATTATTTGTATACCTTTTAACTGCTAAATGTACACCAGTGATGTGATGTGATGTTGGGCCCTTTGGGGCAATTACGGATTATTGGGCCTTCGGGCGATACAGACTATTGGGCCTTCGAGCATTATGGATATTGGGCCGCGGGCCATTTGCGGAATGTTTGCCATACGGCAAACATTGAACTACGGATACACTTATGGACACTTTGGGTGGGGTAGTCCAATGTAGTAGAGGCCGGAAAGCTGGATTACACTCTATTGGTGAACTTGACCGACACCTGGCCGGGTCGGTGAGTAGAGAGCCACAGGTACCTCCCGTTGGCTTGGGTGTAATGCTAGTCACTTCCCCCTCAGACATTGAGCTTGTCACTAGATTGAGTACAGGTTGGCACTCTTGTTTACTTCTACTACTATCGTGAATGTATATACTGTTAACTAAGTTCATATCCTGTTTTACTTTGTACATCGCAAATGTCGTGCCTTTACTTTGTGCATTACAAAAGCCATGGTTGCCACTTGTTACTTTATGCACTACACTTGCTATACTCATTTCTGTACGCACTACACTTGTTATACTCATTGCTGTACGCACTACACTTGTTATACTCATTGCTGTACACACTACACCCTATCATGTCTGCTACTTTGCACACTACACTACTCATGTTCACAGCTTTGCACACTACACGTCGTTATGCTCACATGCTTTCTTATGCTGCTATGTAACATCTTGTTGGAATCATATTTTTATAAAACATATTATTATCTTGCCGAGGGTCATTTTATTACTAACGTTTTAAATCTTGCCGAGCGACCCTCGCTGACGTATATTTCCTTGTCTGTGAAATATACGTTAGGTTTTGAGCAGAGTTCACCGAAGAGTTCATTTGGAGATTGAGCAGGAGGGCCAAGAGAACCAAGAGCACGAGACCCACTACTGAGGATGGCATACTCATCGCAGCTTTGTTAAAAATTTACTATTTGTTGTTGTATTTTGTTCAGGTGTATTTTTAAATTCTATGTAACTGTTTGTAATGGCCATGCTAGGCCTTAATTCTTTGTGTACATGTAATCTGGATGTTGAGTGTAATAATGCCATTATTTATTGTTCCGATTGTTCGCAAGCAAGAACATGCCAAGTAGTCATACACAGATGCTTATTGGGTTGGGGCTTCACCGCTCCAGCCCAAGCGAGCCCGCTCCCATCCTCGCTCCCAAGTTTAATGGGAAGTGGGGCGTGAAAAAACGCCACCGCGAGGCGTCTGAATGCCGAGAGAAGAAGAAGGGAAGAGGCTGCCACCATGGGAGAAAATACAACTCCCCAGAAGTCTTTGCTTGAATACTCGATGCCGTCCATCGGGTCCACGTCCAGCATCCAACCTCCGGCCATTATAGCCGGAAATTTCAAGCTGAAGCCGTCATTGGTGACGTGGATCCAATAGGACCAATTTTCAGGAGCTCCTATGGAGAGCCCAATCGAGCACATGGACTCATTCTGGAGAAGTGCGACACCTTCAGAATCAACGGTGTGTTAGCTGAAGCCATCCGACTTAGATTGTTCCTATTCTCTCTGCGGGACAAAGCCAAACAATGGCTGAAGGGGAAGGACCCCAATACTTTTACAACTTGGGAGAAGCTGTCCAATGCCTTTCTGAACAAGTTCTTTCTCTCGGGGAGGACAATGAAGCTGAGGAGCGAGATCTCCTCCTTTTCCCAAGCCAGCCACGAATCCTTGCATGCGGCATGGATGAGGTATAAAGAGATACAAAGGAAATGCCCTTACCATGAGCGAAAAATCATCAACTTATTCTATAATGGGCTGAGGGATGATCTAAAGTCCTCGATGGATGCCGCGGCTGGAGGGTCCTTCATGGCACGGAACGAAGTAGATGCCGGAAACATTCTGGAGAATATGGCATCTAATAATGAAAGGTGGAGCGATGAACGCGCCATGCCAAGATCTGGAGGAATGCACTGAGTAGAGGTGGTCGACAAACTGTCTAGCAAATTCGATTTGCTATCTACCCAGATCTCGGCATTCATGGTAGGGGTCGGTGGTGCCAATACTCAGCAAGTGGCAGCAGTAGAATCTGAAGTAATGGGAGAATTTGATGGCGGTGATATCTCAGCACCAGTGGACCAAGCTAGTGCTCTTTTCTTTAACCCCACGGGTAATGCACCATATCTGCCAAGGACAAGCTCAAATCCGGCGTATTCTCCTAACAATCGGAGCCACCCAAACTTCAGCTATAGAACACCATACCAGCAGCCCCAGCAACCTCAGCAGCAGTTATATCAGCCCCCTCGGCAGTAGCAGTAGTTATACCAGTAGCAACAACAACCTCAACAGTAGATGTATCAGCAGTACCCCCCAGAAATCAGCAGCCCCCCGCCACAGCAGCAACCATATAACCAACAATGGGTAATCTCTCCGGTCGAGAATCTCTTGACCCAATATATATCAAACCAGGAGAAGATTAACCTGCAGCTGTAGTTGGACCGAAGACTTTGGCCGATCAAATGACCCAGTTGGGGTTGCAAGTGGCAAATCTTCAGAAGACACATGGGCAATTGCCGGGTTAGCCGGAGGTCAATCCCAGGGGACCCAGTCAAACATTGTCCTTGACGCATGATCATGCAAATGTCTCGGTGATATTCTTGAGGAGCGGCACACAGATTCTGACGAGAGAGGCCGCTAAAGAACCTGAAGCTCCATTGGTCGATGGGAGACCAAATCTAAAAGCAAATGACGATGGAGCTTCGGCATCAAACACAGTGACTCCGAAGGGAGTTTCTGAAGAAGAAAAGAAGAAGAACGAGGAAGGCAACTCGAGAGTCTTCAAGCCTGTAGTGCCATTCCCACAAAGACTTGCCAAGGTGAAAATAGATGAAAAGTACGGCAAGTTCTTCGACATGGTGAAAGACTTGAGTTTGCAAATCCCCTTCCTAGAGGCTATAGAGACCATCCCTTCATATGCGAAATTTCTGAAGGATTTGGTAACGAAGAGTACAAGAAAAGAGAAAGTCATCTTAACGGCGGAGTGCAGCACTCTGATTCAACGAGCAAATCCGCCAAAGCTCAAGGACCCTGGGAGTTTATCTATCCCATGCTCGATAGGGGAGGTGAAAATCAATCGAGCGCTCGTTGACTTAGGTGCGAGCGTGAGTCTGATGCCTCTTTCATTATACAAGAGGATAAAAATGGGTGACCTTGAACCCACCGGAATGACTCTACAGCTGGCAGACAGATCAATGAAGTACCCGATGGGGATAGTAGATGACTTGCCCGTCAACGTCAGCGGTGTACATGTACTGGTTGATTTCGTATTAATGGACATGCTTGAGGACAATCATACCCCGATTATCCTCGGGAGGCCCTTCATAGCAACCGTGGGCGTACTCATTGACGTGAAGAAGGGGAAGCTGTTCCTAAATGTTGGGGATCAGAAAGTAGAGTTGGATTTGGTACTGTCAATGCAGCATCCACCGGAGGAACAAAGATGCAATCTACTGTAGGTCGAGGAAGAAAGAATCGTTGAGGCTGGATCTTGGGAAGTTCATTCAAGGAACCCCCCCGATAGCTTGGAGGACCTTGAGGAGCACATTGAGTTGGAAGAAGAAGAAGTAGCTGGAGAAGTGCGTGTCTCCCGGACGACTCCCCTCGGATTTAAGAAGATTGCTCTTACAAAGAGTAAAGGAAAGGAGCATCTGACGCTTACAGCTGATGAGGTTCGTATCCTGAAGAGAGTGGTGACTGACGCCAACGTGAGGGGAAAGCCCCCGGACACCACCAGCGGGAGGATCATCGAGAGCATCTACCTGTCACCTCTGTCATCGACAAATGCACCTGCTCCTACAGCTGAAGGGATGCTGATCATTGGGCATCACCCGTACAATCCCCCCTGAAGATCATATATCGGGAGTCAGCAAACGACTTTAAACAACATTGCTTCATGGGAGTCAACCTATGTTCTGAACTGTAACGACTGGTTTTTGTCTATGTTTTGCCTATTATATATATTATGGTTGTTCTCTTCCTTGTGTGTTGTTCTCCAGTTAGACGTTTTCTTTCAGTTCCTTCTGATCTTCTATTTTTCCGTAGCATATCGTGATGGGCTTGGAGTAAGTATTTTTATGATGAACTTCGTCTTGTCCGTATCGTAGAGCTAAGTTGATCTTAGAAGCCATAGGAATCATCCCAAAGCTTCGCGCTTCATTTCGAGACTTTTCGTGCATCTTAGTTGGTTCAAGAAGGAGAACCAACCGACTAGATTGCAATCTAGTCGGTCGACAACTCTTCAGGAACTGACTAGTTCATCTTGATTATTTCAGCTGAGTTACTGTTTACACTTAGTCGGTCTAAGCACATCCATCTACCGACTAGTTGAGAAACTAGTCGGTTAGAGTTTCTTCTCAGACCGACTAAACTCTCAGTACTCATTGTCTATCATATTCAACCCTTTGTCGGTCAATGAACATTCATCGACCGACTAGTTCCCAAACTAGTCGGTTGACGAACCTTCACAGACCGACTAAATCTGTCTATCCTGTGTTGACCCTGTTCACTGTTTGCCTTTTAGTCGGTCTCAGTTGGATGACCGACCGACTAGTTCCCAAACTAGTCGGTCGACCACTCTTCACTGACCGACTAATATGCCCAGAAACCCTAGGTTAAGTCGCAGCCGCCGCTTATTCTTTCTATTTAAACTCTATATGTTTTCACTTCTTCACTCACTCTTCCTAGCCAATTTTCTTCCCCAATCATCCCCCAACCTTCCTCTTGCCCTTCCTCATCCTCCCGTGCTCTCTCTCACCCCCCATTGCGTCGACAACTACCCGCAAGCTGCCGACCGACCCCAAAACCCTCAATTCCCCCTTTTCTCCAGTTTTCCCCCATCTCCAGATCCGTTATATCTCAGCCACCAGGAGATCTCTTCAGCCGTAGTTTTCCTGGGATCGCTTCTTCCGTTGCCGTGCTAGATCAGATTTGGCGACGGCAATCCGGATACGTCGAGATCCTCTCCTACCTGCAGATTCGTAGGCGTCTTGATCGTTGTTCTTCCGCTTCATATACGGTTAGTGATCTACCCTTAATCTTCCCATAACCCACAATATAATTTAGAAAACCTAATAAAACTGGATTACTAGACGTTGTAGGATTCCACTACAAATCCGGATTAGATCATTCAATTCTGATTTACTGTTTTGCCATAACAGCGAACCCATTTCTCTGTAGAATAACGATTTTTGAGACTCGTCGATCAACAACCTCGGAATCAGGCAAGTGAAACTTGCCTACCTTGTTTTAGGCCATGCTTTAGGCCATTTCCTTGCTTTTCTCGTAAAAGAGACTAGACCGTGAAATGATAGCGGTCTGGGTGCAATTTCAAGTTTTAGCTTGACAATGAAGCTAGAACTGCCTTATGTCATGTCATGCATTTGCCTGCCATGTTTAATTTCTCTAACTGTACACATTTTTATTTGAATATCTGCCATGTATTTGCATTCTTTACATGTCATCTGATTTGCATGTTGCATCGTAGCACACGCTACAAAATACTTGTACAAATCCGTGTTTCCGGCTAGGCACTTGCTATGCAGGCATAACCCTACACCATACTTGTTAAAAACACTTCCTGGCTCGTGATCCAGAAGCGAGCATTCCGTGTTCGGGGGTAAGGCCCTGGCTCGATACACGTGGAGGGGTAGGGATAAACGATCACTTGAGCGTAAGAGTTGGCCCGTACAGCCTCTCTAGCCAAAAGGCGGAATCTCTGTGCACGACGTGCTTACTATACTTGTACTTGTCCTTGTGAATGTTTCTTGTAAAACTTGATATCCATGCCATGCCATGCTTGTACCTTACTTTACTTTACTTTACTTGTTGCACTCTTACTTTAACTGCCATGTCATTGCATCATGCTAGTACTGCTAGGTTGCTCTTACTTTTCTACTAGTTTCCTTGCATAAAGTCTTGTAGACTTTACAGACATGTGCCCCTTCTCTTTGGGTGTCGCATGTTAGCTGCTGAGCCAGAGTCTGTAGTTGAGGGTGACGAGTTCGAGGAGTTTGTGCCTGATTCCGTTGCTGACGTTGAGTACGAGGACACTGGTGACCAATCTTAGTTCCTCCGCCGTTTTCTTTGTTAGTTGTTGTAGCTTGTCGGTGAGTAGCACCATCTTGTTAGTTGCTTTCATTGTTGGCCATGCTGGGCCTTTTCTCTTAGACTCTTTTGTTAGCCTGGTGGCTTTTCTGGTTGTTGATCTTTATTTGGACATTTGAGATTGATACTTTTTATTTGTCTCCTTCTATTATTCTTGTCTTTGTTCCGTGTCACATTATAGGGATCTGCGTGATATTCTAGACGCTTTATAGGTTGAGAGCCTCACAGCTCCCAGCCTGAGCGGGCCTCGTCACGCCTCACCTCCATTTTAGGGAAGCGGGTCGTGACAGGTTTTGTTGGTGGCCCATGCAGGTCCTCACTCTGTAACTGTGACTCAATCGGAACAACGATAAGGATTATAGAATGTCCGATAAATAGTTTTGACACCCGAGTCATAGGGCTAAGAGTCTAATTATTTCGTTTTTCTGTGTCATTAGATGGCTGGAAGACGGAATACCCGAGCTGCTGCTGGTGGTGTGCCCCCTCGTGTCGAGGAGCCGGACCGAGAGCCCACCAACGGGGAGATTATACAGATGATGCATCAGATGATGCAAGTACAACAGGGCATGCTTCAGAATGCCCAGAATGTTCTACCTGCTCGAGCAGCGCATCCAGTCCAGAATGTCCCTCGCTCCGAGCTAGGAACGAAGCAGTTTCGGGAGCTGGGCCCCACTTACTTTGATTGGACCGAAGGACCTCTAGCTACTGATGAGTGGACCAGGAATATGGAGGACAACCTGAAGATGTCGAAGGTCGACCCGGCTGGATGGGTTGACTTGGCGAAGAGGCAGCTTAGAGATAATGCTCGGAACTGGTGGGATGCGGAGGAGTAGATGCTGGAGGAGCCGATATCTTGGGCTACTTTCAAGTCTAGATTTGATGAGGAATACTTTCCGAAGGCTTCCAGGAGGGAGATGACGCAGTGCTTCATCGACATGAAGCAGGGGAGCTTGACGGTGGACCAGTACCACCAGGAGTTCACCAGGCTGAGCCGTTTCGCACCGAAGATGGTGCAGGATGCTGATGAGAGGGCCCAGAGGTTTCTACAAGGGCTCTCTTTGGATCTTCAGAGCTTTGTGTCTTCTTCTGATTTGGAGTCCTATCAGAATGTTCTGATTGTAGAGAAGAGGCAGGAGCGGATTATGGACCAGAAGAGAGGATGTGCTTATGGAGCTGGGAAGAGGCCTGTGGAGCAGGCCAGGGCAGTGATGAGACCAGGGTTCAGGCCCAATCGGCCGGTACAGTTCAAGAGGCCAGGAGGACCTCCTACTCAGAAGACTTGCAATTTTTGTGGCAAGACTGGACATGTCAAGGATCAATGCCGGAAGATGTTGGGACAGTGCTTGGTTTGTGATGATCCAGCGCATGTCATGAGGGACTGCCCGAAGTCCAAGCAGCCTTGGAAGGGACCAGTTGCAGCTCAGCCATTGCAGCAGAGAGTACCTATACCTGTTAGACGTGGAGCACCTCTCGTTCCACAGAGGCAGGCTTTTCAGCAGGCTGTTCAGCCGAGGAGGCAGGCTTTCCTGATGACTGCAGTTGAGACTGAGGTGGTGGATGAGGTTATTGCAGGTAACCATCAGTCTAGTTGTTTCTTTTCTTAGTTAGTCTTGTTTATTGTAATTTGTTTGGCTGCTTGTTATGTTTGCTAGAATAGGATTTGATTGTTAGATTGCTTGTTAGGTGTGATTTTGGTGTGCACATTTCCTGCACGAGTCCTCTTCGACTCTGGTGCATCGATGTGCATTATTTCCCAGAGCTTCGTGGAGAAGCATTCCTTGTCGACTTCCCCTCTACCCAAGAGTTGGGATATCGTTACAGGAAATGGCATGATCTCGGTGCATTGTGTTTGCAATTCTTGCCCTTTGGTGGTCTGTGGACATGAGCTCTACGCTGATTTCATCGTCCACGACATCATCAACTATGATGCCGTCCTTGGGATGGACTGCCTTGGGAGTTTCTACGCCACGATCGATTGTCGGAGGAAGAAGGTGGTGTTCGAGATTCCAGGCCATCCGGTGTTCGAGTTCAGCCGTGGCTGCAGTTCGCTTGGTCCGGTCAGGTTTCGGGCCAAGCCAGTGGAGATCGTTGCTATGCAGATGGAGCAGTGTAGACCAGCTGTGGTGCGAGAATTCGACGACGTTTTCCCCGAGGAGATGTCTGGATTGCCGCCCGATCGAGCTCTCGAGTTTTCGATCGATCTTATTCCGGGAGCGCAGCCTATCTCGAAGGCGCCCTATCGCATGGCACCAGCAGAATTGGAAGAATTGCGGAAGCAACTGGACAAACTTCTTCAGAAGGGTTACATTCATCCCAGTGTGTCTCCGTGGGGAGCACAGGTCTTGCTGGTGAAGAAGAAGGACGGTTCGCGTCGCATGTGTGTGGACTACCGGGAGTTGAATGCGGTGACCGTCAAGAATCGATATTCGTTGCCTCGTATAGATGACATCTTTGATCAGCTTGGAGGATCGAGGGTATTCTCTAAGTTGGATCTGAGGAGCGGTTATCATCAGCTGAAGGTGAGGAAGGAAGATGTTCCGAAGACAACATTCAGGACGAAGTATGTGCACTACAAGTTCGTGGTTATGCCTTTCGGTGTAACCAACGCACCCGCCTTATTTATGAATCTGATGAATCTGATCTTCTATGACTTTTTAGACAAGTTTGTTGTTATCTTCATTGACGACATTCTGATCTACTCAAAGTCAGAGGAGGAGCATGCATCGCACTTGAGGACAGTGTTGGAGATCTTGAGGAAGCATCGGTTGTATGCTAAGTATTCCAAGTGCGAGTTTTGGCTGGACAGAGTTGCTTTTCTCGGGCATGTGGCGTCAGGAGATGGTATTTCAGTGGACCCCGAGAAGATCAAGGCTACCAGGGAGTGGCCTGTTCCGCAGTCAGCATCTGAGATCAGGAGTTTCCTTGGATTGGCTGGTTACTACTGGTGGTTCATTAAGGACTTCTCCCGTATTGCTAAGCCGATAACCAGACTGACGAGGAAGGATGTACCATTTGTTTGGTCTGATGGCTGTGAGCAGGCTTTTGGTGTTCTGAAGGAGAGACTGACGACTGCCCCTGTTCTTGATGTGCCTGATCGGAGTGGAGGATTCGAGATCTTTTGCGATGCTTCTGGCAAGGGTCTCGGTTGTGTATTGCATCAGCATGGGCACGTGGTAGCGTATGCTTCTCGTCAGCTTAAGACCCATGAGAAGAATTACCTGACACATGACTTGGAGTTGGCAGCAGTCGTGTTTGCGCTGAAGATTTGGGGCACTTCCTGCTGAGTGAGAGGGTGAAGATCTTCACCGATCACAAAAGCTTGAAGTACATTTTTACTCAGAAGGAGCTCAACATGCGACAGCGTCGGTGGTTGGAGCTCATGGCAGATTATGAGATCGATCTGCAGTATCACCCTGGCAAGGTGAATGTGGTTCCGGATGCGCTGAGTAGGCTTCCGGCAGTGATGTTGTTGACTTAGCAGTGGAGATTGCAGCAAGATTTTTGCGAGTCTGGTATTGAGATTATTCTTCTTGAAGAGGCCTCTTCGTTGATGTGTTATGCAGATACAGTCGACGATCGTGGATAAGATCAAGGCTGGACAGGCTGGAGACCCGAAGTTGGTGAAGATACGGGAGTAGGTGGAAGCCGGTTTGCGGACTGACTTCTTGATTCATGAGGATGGCTCGCTAAGATACGGAGCTAGGTTGTGTGTGCCAGCTGGAGACATCAGAGAGGAGTTGTTGGTTGAGGCACACAGTTCGCCGTATTCTGTACATCCTGGTGGCACCAAGATGTACAAGGATCTTCGCCTGAACTATTGGTGGCATGGTATGAAGAGGAGTGTGGCTTGGAGTGTAGCCAAGTGTCTGGTTTGCCAGCAGGTAAAGGCAGAACATCAGCGTACGGCAGGGTTGCTACAACCGCTTCCGATTTCAAAGTGGAAGTGGCAACACATCACTATGGACTTTGTGACTGGACTGCCTCGGAGTCCGAAGCAGAATGACGTGATTTGGGTGATCGTGGACCGATTAACCAAATCCGCGCACTTTATTCCTTTTCGAGTAGGACAGTCAACTGAGACTCTAGCGAGGAGATATATGGAGGTAAATCTTTTTACTCTCCGTTTTCATTTCTTTTCCCTAGTTTAGATAGTGATGTAACGTGAATCGTGCAGGAGATCGTACGACTTCACGGAGTCCCTGTGAGTATCGTGTCGGACAGAGACACGAGGTTCACGTCTCAGTTCTGGCAGAGTCTGCAGAAGAGTTTGGGTACGAGTCTGAGTTTCAGCACGGCGTACCATCAGCAGACAGATGGCCAGTCCGAGAGGACGATTCAGATCTTGGAGGACATGCTGAGGGCGTGCATGTTGGACTTCAAGGGATCTTGGAAAGATCATCTCCACCATGTTGAGTTTACCTACAATAACAGCTACCAGGCGAGTATTGGCATGACACCTTTCGCCGCGCTATATGGGAAGAAATGTCGATCGCCACTGAGCTGGGATGACATTGGAGACAGGGAGCTGTTAGGACCTGAGATGATCGTGGAGGTAGTGGATGTTGTGAGAAACATACGGGAGACGCTGAGGATTGCTCAGGACCGTTTCAAGCATTGGGCAGATGCTAAACGGCATCCTTTAGAGTTTTAGCCAGGTGACCATGCGTTCCTGAAGATTTCCCCGAATCGAGGAGTGATTCGCTTTGGGAAATGAGGGAAGCTGAGCCCGAGATACATTGGACCATTTGACATTCTGGAGAGGATTGGCGAGGTAGCCTACCGCTTAGCCTTGCCGCCATCTTTAGAAGGAGTTCACGATGTCTTCCATGTGTCGTAGCTTCGTCGGTACATTAGCGATCCATCTCATGCTGTGGATTTCTCGGAGATCGCCGTTCGCCCAGATCTGACGTATGACCAGCAGCCAGTGCAGATTTTGGACAGGCATCAGAAGTCACTCCGGAACAAGACAGTCGATCTTGTTAGGGTGATGTGGCGACACAGCTTGCCAGGAGAGTCTACTTGGGAGAGAGAAGATGAGAAGAGAGAGCGATACCCACTTTTGTTCCTTGACACGTGAGTGTTAGGAAATTTCGAGGGCGGAATTTTTCTTAAGGTGGGTAGGATGTAACGACTGGTTTTTGTCTATGTTTTGCCTATTATATATATTATGGTTGTTCTCTTCCTTGTGTGTTTTTCTCCAGTTAGACCTTTTCTTTCAGTTCCTTCTAATATTCTATTTTTCCGTTGCATATCGTGATGGGCTTGGAGTAAGTATTTTTATGATGAACTTCATCTTGTCCGTATCTTAGAGCTAGGTTGATCTTAGAAGCCATAGGAATCTTCCCGAAGCTTCCTGCTTCATTTCGAGACTTTTCGTGTATCTTAGTTGGTTCAAGAAGGAGAACCAACCGACTAGATTGCAATCTAGTCGGTCGGCAACTCTTCAGGAACCGACTAGTTCATCTTGATTATTTCAGCTGAGTTACTGTTTACACTTAGTCGGTCTAAGCACATCCATTGACCGACTAGTTGAGAAACTAGTCGGTTAGAGTTTCTTCTCAGACCGACTAAACTCTCAGTACTCATTGTCTATCATATTCAACCCTTAGTCGTCCAATAAACATTCACCGACCGACTAGTTCCCAAACTAGTCGGTTGACGAACCTTCACAGACCGACTAAATCTGTCTACCCTATGTTGACCCTGTTCACTGTTTACCTTTTAGTCGTTCTCATTTGGACGACCGACTGACTAGTTCCCAAACTAGTCGGTCGACCACTCTTCACTGACCGACCAATATGCCAAGAAACCCTAGGTTAAGTCGCAGCCGCCGCTTATTCTTTCTATTTAAACTCTATACGTTTTCACTTCTTCACTCACTCTTCCTAGCCGATTTTCTTCCCCAATCATCCCCCAACCTCCCTCTTGCCCTTCCTCATCCTCCCGTGCTCTCTCTCACCCCCCATTGCACCGGCAACTACCCGCAAGCCGTCGGCCGACCCCAAAACCCTTAATTCCCCTTTTTCTCCAGTTTTCCCCCATCTCCAGATCCGTTATATCTCAGCTGCCAGGAGATCTCTTCAGCCGTAGTTTTCTCGGGATCGCTTCTTCCGTTGCCATGCTAGATCAGATTTGGCGACGACAATCCGGATACGTCGAGATCCTCTCCTACCTGCAGATTCGTAGGCGTCTTGATCGTTGTTCTTCCGCTTCATATACGGTTAGTGATCTACCCTTAATCTTCCCATAACCCACACTATAATTTAGAAATCCTAATAAAACTGGATTACTAGACGTTGTAGGATTCCACTACAAATCCGGATTAGATCATTCAATTCAGATTTTCTATTTTTCCATAACAGCGAACCCATTTCCCCGTAGAATAGCGATTTTTGAGACTCGTCGATCAACAACCTCGGAATCAGGCAAGTGAAACTTGCCTACCTTGTTTTAGGCCATGCTTTAGGCCATTTCCTTGCTTTTCGCGTAAAAGAGACTAGACCGTGAAATGATAGCGGTCTGGGCGCAATTTCAAGTTATAGCTTGACAACGAAGCTAGAACTGCCTTATGTCATGTCATGCATTTGCCTGCCATGTTTAATTTCTCTAACGGTACGAATTTTTATTTGAATATCTGCCATGCATTTGCATTCTTTACATGTCATCTGATTTGCATGTTGCATCGTAGCACACGCTACAAAATACTTGTACAAATCCGTGTTTCCGGCTAGGCACCTGCTATGCGGGCATAACCCTATGCCATACTTGTTAAAAACACTTCCTGGCTCGTGATCCAGAAGCGAGCATTTCGTGTTCGGGGGTAAGGCCCTATCTCCATACACGTGGAGGGGTAGGGATAAACGATCACTTGAGCGTAAGAGTTGGCTCGTACAGCCTCTCTAGCCAAAAGGCGGAATCTCTGTGCACGGCGTGCTTACTATACTTGTACTTGTCCTTGTGAATGTTTCTTGCAAAACTTGATATCCATGTCATGCCATGCTTGTACCTTACTTTACTTTACTTTACTTGTTGCACTCTTACTTTAACTGCCATGTCATTGCATCATGCTAGTACTGCTAGGTTGCTCTTACTTTTCTAATAGTTTCCTTGCACAAAGTCTTGTAGACTTTGCAAACATGTGCCCCTTCTCTTTGGGTGTCGCATGTTAGCTGCTGAGCCAGAGTCTGTAGTTGAGGGCAACGAGTTCGAGGAGTTCGTGCCTGATTCCGTTGCTGACGTTGAGTACGAGGACACCGGTGACCAACTTAGTTCCTCCGCAGTTTTGTTTGTTAGTTGTTGTAGCTTGTCGGTGAGTAGCACCATCTTGTTAGTTGTTTTCATTGTTGGCCATGCTGGGGCTTTTCTCTTAGACTCTTTTGTTAGCCTGGTGGATTTTCTGGTTGTTGAACTTTATTTGGACATTTGAGATTGATAATTTGTTATTTGTCTCCTTCTATTATTCTTGTCTTTGTTCCATGTCACATTACAGGGATCTGTGTGATATTCTAGACGCTTTACAGGTTGAGAGCCTCACAGCTCCCAGCCTGAGCGGGCCTCGTCACGCCTCGCCTCCATTTTAGGGAAGCGGGTCGTGACATGAACTCTCGTCGTTATTTATAGGATTAGTTTTCTTATTTTTGGTGAATAAACTCTGCTATGGGGATTCTTATCGGGAGACTTAGATAATTTTTTTTGTATCTGTGCAGGAAATTGCCCCCACCTGATCGGTTCATGCATCAACCGATCTGGTGGGTCGTGTATTAAGATGGCCAGTATCAGAACATAAGTCAATCGATTGGTTGATCTGAAGCTGTGATCGGGTGGCAGACCGGGTGGAGAGTACAGAGCTCTCGGGAATTTTGACGAAAATCCAACCGATCGGTTGAGCTGAAGCTGTGAACGGGTGGCAGACCGGTTGGAGAGTGCAGAGCTCTCGAGAATTTTTTGTGTTAAATCAACCGATCGGTTGATAACAAGATTTGATCGGGTGGCAGACCGGGTGGAGAGTACAGAGCTCTCGAGAATTTTGTGAAGCGGTCAACCGATCGGGTGAAAACTCACCCGATCGGTTCATCTGTTGTTGTTGATCTGCAAGGAATTTTCGAAAATACCCCACCCGATCGGGTGAGGTCTCACCCGATCAGTTCACCTAACCCTATAAATACCCACCCCCTCACCCGATTTCATTTCATCCGATCCCTTTCTCTCTCCTCTGATCGGTTCGTCTCCCATCTCTCTTAAACGACCTTCTCTCTAACTTCCACCACTCCTAAATTCACTCCCACACTACCTCCATTTCTCTTCCACCATAAATCCTCTCCCATCCACCACACTTCATCCCCAAATCCGCCAAAACCCTAGCCCTAACCCGTGATTTTCGAAAATTTTCCTCTTGTTGGATTTAAGTGCTGCGGCTTCACATACTCCTCAATTGCACGGCGAAGGACCTTTTGCGAGCAAGGAGTCACGTCGATACTGGGTACACTCGCTCCTGAGCTTTATTTTTACTTTGCCCAAGTATTTGCATTTTGCTCCATTGTCGTTTGATTGTGTGCATTCATATAGTCTTGCATTCACATTGCATCACCACACTATCATGGCCAAAGACAAGGGTAAGAGGATTATGCAGGAAGAGGAGCCGTCTCGCAAGAGACACAAATCCACACGTCCACCGAGTGCACATGCTCCTCCTACTCCTCCTACCCGACCACCATCCCAACCCATCATTCCCGTGGCAGACCCGCTGATGGGTCCGCAGGGAATCCGTTTCATGAGTCTAGAACATAAAGATTTTTATACTCGACTCGACCAACGATCCCACCTAGCCACTAAGTTTGCCCACAGTCAAACCCTTATCGATCTCGGAGTTTTCTCGAGGGTCGAGTCCTTATTTGTAAACTTAGTGTGGCTAGGTTTCTTTAACTCCCATGCACCATCGTACCCCATCCTTACACTCGAATTCCTCTCGACTCTCAAACTGAGGGTGGGGGGTCAATCATAGATTTCTGCCTCAGGAACCGAAACTTTCACACCCACGTGAACACAATCAACAACATTTTCGGTTTCCCTATTCTCGAGGACCCTATTCTCCCCTATGATATGCATCGTGACTTTGATGTCGATCTTTTTTGGAGACTCCTCACTCTTCATGACCATTACCCTCGAGGCAAGGCCAAGGCCTCCTCCATCATCCACCCCGTATTCCGTCTCGCCCACCACATCATATCTAGCACTTTCTTTCCTAGGGATGAGTCCGGTACTGTGACCATCCCCGATTTATTCATTTTGTGGGCGATGACGTTCGATTCATTCCCGGTGTTGACAGGATCAGTTTCGAGGCCCCGTGCATTCGCATTGATGCCGGTGCGTGACTTATCCAAAAACTCATTGATATTAGCCGTCCTGGCAAGGGTAAGTATTGCTGCGGAGGCCTCATTACCTTCATTGCCTTGCACCCCCCCGCTCAACATCGTTATCCCCTGTGATCTGCAGCGTGCCCAAGGATCTACATATCTAGATCTTGATGTCATGAGGCACACCCACATGATCCGATCGTGTGGCAACGGTCGATATGATTTTTACTACGGCCACCCCCTGCCCCATATAGCACTCTGCCTAATCTTGGCCGTATGGCTATTCATCTTGAGGCAGACTGGTCATTTCCTCCTGATCCAGAGTATGTGGGGGTTTACATCTTCAGTTTCCACTCTCTGAAGCACCACGACCACCGTCCCCTGCTGCCCACTTAGGTGAGCAGGATATCCCTGCATTCAGAGGAGACCCCGGGGCTGGACCTAGTGTCACGGCCTCTGCTTCTGTCGCTGTTTCTTCTGAGGCACTCACTACGGCCCTCCTAGGCCTTGCCTCCGGTGACAGCACGACCACTACCGCATGCACCTCTTCTGCTGTTCGTCAGGCCACCTCTGCTCGCCTCACTCTTGAGGCTAAGCTGGCTGCTCTGCACGCTGGCGCATCCTCTTCTACCTCCTCGGACCCATACACTTCTTTCTTTTCACACCCACGTTTCCTCGCACTCGAGCGAAACGTGGCCGCCATTCTCCTCCATCTTACACACATCTACGGTCCTCCTCCACCTACTCCAACACCATCACCACCCCCTTCGCCTCGTCGACCATCATCACCTCCTCCATCACCCCATAGGCGATCATCCCCTCCCATCACCACTTCTTCTCCACCCACGACCACTACCGTAGATCCTACACTCCCACCACCCTCCTCCATCACCACTGCATATTCGCGCCGCAAGAAATTAGTTGTGCGCTCGAAATCATTACCCATTCCCACCACATTGGTTTCCATAACCCTCCCACTTACCATTACCACCGACACTCCATCCATCGTTCACACCACCACCGCACCCATCCATCCACCATCTCCCCCCTCTCTCCACTTCTCTGCACACCTATCACCTCTCCCGCCCATACCCCTGTAGGAGAATATGTGCCCATAAGGCAATTTATCCTAGATATACGTCTTGTTCATACTGTATATGGTACGTATTATTCTAAGTATAACATAATCGTTCGTATTAATATACTTAGATAATATCCATAGACTTATAGTTAGGTCCTTACGTATCTAGATGAGATCTCGATTATGAGTAAGTAAGCGACCGAATATAAAACATAAGTCTTAAACGGTTCATGGTCATAGATGTGTCGAGAACTGGATATCGACACATCGGATAGACCATTGTGTCTTAATCTTACCTTAGGGTAATGATGATCTCATAGTCATTCGACTTGGTGAAGTCGGAGACGAGACACAGGTGCTCGTTAGAGAATGAGTTCACTGAACGACCACTTAAGAGTTATTAAATGGTTAACTTTAACTAAACTGTCTTTAATAACTCTAGGGTGATGATAGGTTAGCTGGTCCTTAAAGACCTGAAGTCATTTGTACAAACCTGTGAGTGAACGGTGTAGTTTAGACCTATGATCTAGCTTCGAGGCTAGGCCTGCTGAAAGATCTTAGGTTGAGCTACACCCGAAGCTCTCGAGGCGAGTAGATGACTAAGATGGGATTCGTCACTTCCGTTAAAGGGAAGTTAGTGTTACAGGCTCAGTACGGTCTTTATGTTAATCCTCGGCCGGGGTGCGTTGTAAGAAGTAAAACGTGTATACAATAAAGACCGCCGTATACTGACCGATGTTGTCTGATAGGGTTGACAGTAAACCATACCCTAAGCCAACAAAAACACAGTCTTGACGAAGGGACTACGGCTAACAAAGTTCATCACTGACACAGCCAATGTAAACCCAATGATGCTTTTGTCAAAGGGTCGATCACGTTATGATGATTCTGAAACAGGGGCGACAGCTACTGCTCGTAGTGACCGTCGTCTAGGGGTTCCGAGCCCCAACCTGTAGTAAGGTCAGGCTGTAGGGTCTCACACCGAGTAGTGTTCGTGTCTTAGTAATATGAAGATAGAATAGAGAGAAATATCATTTGATGATATTAAATATTCACAAGTCAAGTTGTGAAAATTAGTCGCAATAGCAATAGGGACAAAACGTTGCATTTGATGCAAACCAAAGATTAAACGTGTCGTAAATTTGTTACGACAAATTTAGTAGGAACAAACATGTTGGAAAGGGTTACCTAGATGACGGGATCGTCCCGGTCTAAACACAGGTTCAAACCGTATCCAAATTGGAGCTCAAACGAGCCCGGAAACGCGAAAACGGTCCAAGGAAAAGTGGGTGAGACCCACTGGGCTAAAAAGCCCATAGGCAAGGCAAACGGGCGCAGCCCGCTGGCAGCAGCGGGTCCATGCCCGCTGCAGCAGCGGGCGCGGCCCGCTGCATGCAGCGAGCCAGCGCCCGCTGCATGCGGGCGCTGCCCTCTACGGCAGCGGGCCAGCGCCTGCTGCTTGCAGCGGGCACGGCCCGCTGCGGCAGCGGGCGCACGCCCGCTGCGCAGCGGGAGTGCCGCCCTCCTTAGCCCCTTGGGCGGGCGCGCCCGCTAAGCTTAGCGGGCGTGCCCGCAACTTAAGTTGTTTTAGGTTTTTTTGAAACCCCAATTGACGGCTACGGATTTTGACAATTTGCTAAACTTTGAGCAATTGTTTGAGGGGTCAAACGAAGTCGAAATTCGTCACCGTCAGTTCCTACACGTTCACCATTCGAAGCTTTTCGAATTGATAGCTTGTTTGGTGTCTGAAGTTTAATGTGCAAGGAGAATTAATTAGTTAAAGTTTGCTTTTATGAAAAGCTCACTTTAATTTGAAATTAATCCAAATTGGCTTAAGTGAATTTTTCCCTCTTGCGGAATGTCCCACATTGCTCGCAACGAGAGAGTGAGTGTCGACTCCCTATATAAATAGGGGTGCACTCTCCTCGTTGAAATACACACCAAGCCATCGATCGAGTAGCTCCAGATATTTAGAGCAAGCTCGATCGGCGACTAAATTCTCTCTCTCTCTCTTCCTGTTCTCCGGAGTAGTCCTAGCAAGACTACGAAGGGGGGTTGGATTCTTGATCCGGACGTCTAAGACGCGGGTTATTCTCAAGTGAAACTTTCTACCGCGTGTGATCGACTCGGAGGCGAAAGTCAGCTCGGGCGGATCGGTGCGAGGGTACGAGGCGGCTCAGGCGGTTCGAGTCAAAGCGGCTCGGCTACGAGGAGCTTCTGAAGACGGTGCGGTACATCTTGCCTGCTCCAGGGCCAAGATTCCGGGTATGTGGTTAAGTAATTTGTAGTGTAGATTTAATTAGCCGCTTTAGAGTAGATCCCTCTTGGGGTGGTCAGATTCACCCTAAGTTGGCATAGTTCGGGCTAGGTTCTGGCTCCCCAGAGCCTAGCTAAATAGTTTAGCTAGTCTGGAAATTTTGAATTTCCGTTTTCCGCTGCGCTTTCGTGCCTCTGTGGTCCGTCCGACTTATGACGGACACAGATCCGAGCTCTGGGGGTCTGCCAAAACCCCAACAGTGGTATCAGAGCCACGGTTATGCATGTTGATCTTTTAAGCGGGTTTAAATCTTTAAAATTGCTTAAGTTTTAACATACAAACTATTTTTCCAAATAGTTCTAAAAATTGTTTTGTGTTTAAAAATTGTTTTTTGCAATTCATTTTTTTGGGACTATTTATTTTATGCGATAAATTTTAAATAGGTCACCAATGTTTAAATACTTTGTAAATTTTTTTGAGATATAAAAATTTTGGGGGTATTTAATGTTTATGTAACTTTATGGAAAAATTTTATCTTTGAAATTTAAATTTTCTTTAGTTGCATAAAAGTTAGAAATCTTTAAAAACTTTGTTTGAAAGCTTCTAAAACGATTTCCAAAAGATTTTAAAAGAGTTTTAAAATTGTTTTAAAAATATGTAAATAATAGAAATACTTTATTTTCATGAGATGAAACATAAACTAGTTTCTTTTTACATAGATGTTTCTAAAATCATTTATGTGATATTTTAATTTTAGAAATATGGTTTAAAAAATTTTAAAGCCTAGGTTTAAAATTATTTGATAATTTTATACGACCTAGTTTTATGCGATGAAATTTTTTTAGGCTTTAAATTTTAATCTTTAATTTTAATTGTTAAAATTTAGATTTGCATGTTTTTATTATGTAGATAATTTAAACTTGCAAATACTCATGCATGTCACAAAATGATATTTTATTTATGTTGATAAATTAGTTGTTTTAATGGACATGTGAACCTTATTAGGTTAGCCATTAAATGTTTAAAAATTTTATGAGATGAAATTTTATAAACTAGTGACATGTTACATTTGACAAAACAAAACAACATCAAAACCTAATACCAGATTAGGGTAGTCCTTTTGTTTGTAAATCATTTCTAATAAATCGTTTAATTGATGATTTTTCACAAGAGACTAATTTTGAAAATGTTGAATTGTTTTATAAAATCCTAATTAGATTGGGGTAGCACGTTGAACGAATAGACCTTATAATTGATAAGGACTTAATAAAAATTGTTCAACCAATCTATAAAATTTCGAATTTTAGGATCCACTAGTTGATAAGGATTAACTAGTCTTCTTAATTAAAAGCCATTTAGTTGTTTGGAAAACATAGAATTGATGAAAACTCCTTCAATGGATCATGATGTCGGTCAATGTGCTTGGCTAAGTTTGCTGGACCAACCTAGCTAGACTGGGTAACAAGTGGTCATGGCTTAGTCAATTCCCTGGCCGCGTCCGCTGGACCGCAAGGAGTCGATTCATGACTATGTAAGTCCATCGACTATACCTAAGTCTATACGATAATAATCTTGTTCAAGATAAATCGTAGCCCTCCTTGTTTTAGGAGTTGGCAACTGTAAGAAACATGTTACGGTTGTTGAGCTACACTCAAGCCGTGATATGTCAATCTTATAGAAACCGATTTCTTGATTGACATCTTGACCTGACTGAAACCGTTGTCTCATCCTTCGAGCATCGGCGTAAGTCTAACCAAGAATGTAGTCTACGTCCTGACCCAAACCGACGTGTCGTGCATACACCGAGCGACGGGGCAAGTCAGGCTAGACACGAAAACAAGGGACCGACTAGGCTAGCCATTGTGATCCGGTTGAGCACACTCATGATCACAAATGACTAGGGGTAAAAATCGATAGGGAATCATAGTTAATATGATTGACGACAAGTTCGTCTACCGACTGCAGAGTCAGACAACTTGTTGAGATACACTCAAGGTTGTCAGACTCAGGGTAGTCGGATCCCTCTCTCACAAATGTTATTTTATAATAAATTGTTTATTATTATGGCTTTAATAAATTTAGTGGGAGAATATAGTTTTATAAAAACCATTAAAACTATACTACGAACTAATACTAACTAAAGTATCTATAAAATGTAGAATGGATTCGGGACTTAGATATATGGTTGAGAAGAACGTGCTAGATGGAACGAACTACAAAGACTGGCTTAGGAACATCAAGTTGGTCCTTTCCCTTGCCGGAATAGGATACGTACTGTTCGAGGATGCTCCGGATAAGCCCGGAGAAGATTCGACCTTCGAGGAAAAGGAAGCCTACAAATTGTACCAGAGGGATGCATAGAAGGCCATGTGCCTTACTCTGGCTTCGATGACCAACGAGTTACAGAGGAAGCATGAACATATGGATGTTCAAAGCATGCTCCTCAATGCACAAGAGTTGTACGGCAAGCGATCTCGAGCTGCCAAGTTCGAAGCCACCAGCAACCTCTGGGGCACCAAGATGGGGGCAGAGCCCGTATATGATCATGTTATCAAGATGATCGGGTACGTAGAGGATGCCGCCCAGTTAGGATTTGTCTTGGACAATGAGATGTCCACAGACATTATCCTAAAGTCTTTGACTCCTGAGTTCAAGCCTTTCATCACCGGTTTTATTATGAACAGCCTTGAGACGGATCTTCCTGGTCTCCTCAATATGCTTAGGCAGTTTGAGGAGATTGAGAAGAAGCCGACTGCACTGGTTGTTGGCTCTGCTTCTTTCGACCTGCCGAAAGGCAAGGGTAAGAAGAGGCAGGTCTCACAACCTACGAAGGCAAAGAAAGGGAAGAAAAAGACTAAAGGGGCCCCGTTGAAATCTGAGTGCTTCCATTGCCACAAGATTGGCCACTGGAAGAGGAACTGTAAGATCTATCTTGCAGAGAAAAAAGAAGGGGCATACGGATGCCCCTACCACAGGTACAAATTCAATTCATTAAAACGTAATTATTTCCAATCATATAGTATGAGATACTAAAACACATCTGTGTAATGTATACAGGTG
Source organism: Scilla litardierei (assembly GCA_030789695.1). NCBI lineage: Eukaryota > Viridiplantae > Streptophyta > Magnoliopsida > Asparagales > Asparagaceae > Scilla > Scilla litardierei. The sequence continues at coordinate 103,444,157 of CM061131.1, forward strand.
GCTGATATGAAGCGGAGATAGGAGAAGTGCGGAGGATGGTCGGCAATCTGAGCAATCGTTGCTGCTAGGGCCGTTCAACGACTTCAAGAGACAAGATCGAGAAGGAGATGATGCAATTTTAGTTTAAATAAAGTGTATCATTTCTTTTAAGTTGAAAACAATGATTGAGTGTTCTACACTCAAAGTTTATTTGGACAAACAAATTACGGTTCATCTTAATGAATCCGTTGTTTTATGAATGTCTCATGAATTACGTTTGATATTGAGTTGAAATTTTGATTGGCTTAAAATTTTCTCTGATTGTGGCTTATCTGAGATGGTTGTGAAATTCTCGAATGATGATGCGAAGCTCCGAAAAATGTTGATTTTTAAGCTGACTTGATGTTTTAGTTAATTGGTAGTTAAGCATATGTTCTAGGTGCGTATAAATTGTGTGCGATCAAAATTATACACATAATTCTTAATAAACCGCATTTAGTTATTAAAGTGTTAATATTAAATGTTGGTTAAGGGAAAAGTACAGTGTATGATGTTTTGATTGAGCGAGTCAATATCAAGATTGCTTAAACCGATCTTGACTTAACTCATTCGTCAAAACCGAACCTGACACTAGTACATTCCATCTAAAGCACTTATCATATGGTTATATCTTCGTATATATAATCTAAATATGATTTAGATATAATATTGAAGTATTTAACCAGGCAATTCTCAAAGTCAGTGGGAGCAAGCTCGTATACTTAGTTCCGGTCTTTCGGACCTTAAATAAATCATCTATATAGAACATTGAATCAAAATTGTTTTGATTCAATCGAATATATAGAGACTCAGGGTGTCACGTATGTACTTGACATATTGACACAAGAAAAGTGGAATGAGCCGAGACTGACTCATAGATTATAATGTTAGACCCTACATCTAGATTCTATATGCTAATTGTTAGCGATACAAAGATAGGAAAAATTGATCCAGATCATTTTTCTGAAGGATCAACCCTGTGAGATCAAGAGATGTATTATTTAATCCATTAAAATTAGTTGTAGATACTCGTTAGTAAAACCACTCTTAGGTTTGTCATATAAATGTCAATGTGACTGATATGCTATAACGGTATGAGATACCGAGATAAATAGCCTAAGTGCAAGTGGGAGATGTAGGAGAATATGTGCCCATAAGGCAATTTATCCTAGATATACGTCTTGTTCATACTATATATGGTACGTATTATTCTAAGTATAACATAATCGTTCGTATTAATATACTTAGATAATATCCATAGACTTATAGTTAGGTCCTTACGTATCTAGATGAGATCTCGATTATGAGTAAGTAAGCGACCGAATATAAAACATAAGTCTTAAACGGTTCATGGTCATAGATGTGTCGAGAACTGGATATCGACACATCGCATAGACCATTGTGTCTTAATCTTACCTTAGGGTAATGATGATCTCATAGTCATTCGACTTGGTGAAGTCGGAGACGAGACAAAGGTGCTCGTTAGAGAATGAGTTCACTGAACGACCACTTAAGAGTTATTAAATGGTTAACTTTAACTAAACTGTCTTTAATAACTCTAGGGTGATGATAGGTTAGCTGGTCCTTAAAGACCTGAAGTCATTTGTACAAACATGTGAGTGAACAGTGTAGTTTAGACCTATAATCTAGCTTCGAGGTTAGGCCTGCTGAAAGATCTTAGGTTGAGCTACACCCGAAGCTCTCGAGGCGAGTAGATGAGTAAGATGGGATTCGTCACTTCCGTTAAAGGGAAGTTAGTGTTACAGGCTCAGTACGGTCTTTATGTTAATCCTCGACCGGGGTGCGTTGTAAGAAGTACAATGTGTATACAATAAAGACCGCTGTATACTGACCGATGTTGTCTGATAGGGTTGACAGTAAACCATACCCTAAGCCAACAAAAACACAGTCTTGACGAAGGGACTATGGCTAACAAAGTTCATCACTGACACAGCCAATGTAAACCCAATGATGCTTTTGTCAAAGGGTCGATCACGTTATGATGATTCTGAAACAGGGGCGACAGCTACTGCTCGTAGTGACCGTCGTCTAGGGGTTCCGAGCCCCAACCTGTAGTAAGGTCAGGCTGTAGGGTCTCACACCAAGTAGTGTTCGTGTCTTAGTAATAGGAAGACATAATAGAGAGAAATATCATTTGATGATATTAAATATTCACAAGTCAAGTTGTGAAAATTAGTCGCAATAGCAATAGGGACAAAACGTTGCATTTGATGCAAACCAAAGATTAAACGTGTCGTAAATTGGTTACAACAAATTTAGTAGGAACAAACATGTTGGAAAGGGTTACCTGGATGACGGGATCATCCCGGTCTAAACACAGGTTCAAACCGTGTCCAAATTGGAGCTCAAACGAGCCCGGAAACGCGAAAACGGTCCAAGGAAAAGTGGGTGAGACCCACTGGGCTAAAAAGCCCATAGGCAAGGCAAACGGGCGCAGCTCGCTGGCTGCAGCGGGTCCACACCCACTGCACAGCGGGCGCAGCCTGCTGCAGCAGCGGGCGGGCGCCCGTTGGCTGCAGCGGGTGTGGCCCGCTGCGGCAGCGGGCCAGCGCACGCTGCTTGCAGCGGGCGCACGCACGCTGCTTAGTGGGCGTGTCGCTCGCCTTAGCCCCCTTGGGCGGGCACGCCCGCTAAGCTTAGCAGGCGCACCCGCAACTTAAGTTGTTTTAGGTTTTTTATAACCCCAATTGACGGCTACGGATTGTGACAATTTGCTAAACTTTGAGCAATTGTTTGAGGGGTCAAACGAAGTCGAAATTCGTCACCGTCGGTTCCTACGCGTTCACCATTCAAAGATTTTTGAATTGATAACTTGTTTGGTGTCTGAAGTTTAATGTACAAGGAGAATTAATTAGTTAAAGTTTGCTTTTATGAAAAGCTCACTTTAATTTGAAATTAAGCCAAATTGGCTTAAGTGAAATTTTCCCTCTTGCGGAATGTCCCACATTGCTCGCAACGAGAGAGTGAGTGCCGACTCCCTATATAAATAGGGGTGCACTCTCCTCGTTGAAATACAAACCAAGCCATCGATCGAGTAGCTCCAGATTTTTAGAGCAAGCTCGATCGACGACTAAATTCTCTCTCTCTCTTCCTGTTCTCCGGAGTAGTCCTAGCAAGACTATTGATCACTCCATATTTTACACCTTTTTCCCGTGGATTTGCATGCCATTTAGATCGCCCAAATCATGTTTTTCACTATATATCGACGATATTGCGATGCTTTTCACGAGTTGTTGTTTTTGTCGCATTTCAGGTGATTTGGCGCGATTTGGAGTGATCTCGAGACGCGCTTACTCTACACGGCCACCGACGACCTCCCCGAGGGATATTTTGCTGTTGGAGAGGAGCGGAAGAAGAATGGACGTCGCAGGAGCGACGAGGAGGCCAAAACAATCAGATTGGGCATTTTTTGTGTCCCACTCGGCCGAGTGGAGGAGCCACTCGGCCGACCAGCGAGACACTGCTCGGCCGACCCGTTCAGACACGTTTTCCATGTGTACTCGGCCGAGCGACGGAGACCACATCGGCCGAGTGACGATACCACGTCCGCCCGAGTGGCGCCCAGACGAAGGCCCTCAAAAAGATCGAAGTTACTGTTTTTCGGCCACCTGAGCTTCAGAAGACCCACTCGGCCGAGTGGTAAACCGCGTCCGCCCGAGTGCAGTAAAGCCATCGGCCGAGTGACGACATCTCACTCGGCCGAGCCGCCTCCGAACTGAAGACCCTTGAAGCCCCCGACTTACTGGAAAATGACAGGGTTTTCACTCGGCCGAGCGACTTTTGTCACTCGGCCGAGTGCGATGCGCTGCCTGTAGCGAAATTTGCGGAAAACAGGCTGTGCAGGGGCGTTTTGGTCAGGATTTTTGGACGATTTTTGGGGCTATTTAAGCCCTGTTTTTACCCTAGTTTTAGGAGCCATCTCTTAGACTTTTTGCAGCTTTTTGAGATTACTTTTTAGCTTTATTATTTTGTGATTGGAGAAGAGAAAAACTTGGATTTTTGTTGGATTAATTGAAGAACTACTTTGGTTTGCATCTCTCTTCCCCAAAAACTCTATTTTTATTGTTTATATCATTGTTGTGATGAATTCCATTGTCTATTTCATTGATTATTTTTGTGCTATTGCTATGATTTGTGAGTAGTCTCCACGTCTTGGGGCGTGGGGATGAACCCTACAAGCCCAATTTCGTATTTGTGATAAATTGGTAGAAATTGTGCTAGAATCAATAATTAGAGATTAGATTGGGATCGAATTACTACGGATGGCTAGGTATTCATATCAATTGAGATTTGCAAGAGATTGGATCCCAATTTGATAGGAAGCCCTAGAAATCCGAATTGGGTTGGAGTCGGATTTTCGAAGTATCGGTTTGCAAGAGATTGGACCGATACCAGGATCTCCGGTTGCAATTCCGTGCCGATACCCGTTTACAAGAGATTGGACGGGTAGGAACTATCCTAATTTAGATTGTGGACCGAGTTTGCAAGAGATTGGGCTCGGTGCGCAATTGGACGATGATGTTGATCCTAATGCTAGCTTTCCTAGGCTAGGGTTTGCAAGAGATTGGACCCGACCCTAGGATAGCTATAGACCGGCAACAGCGCGAGAGCGTGAGCTTGGTTCCACATTTAGTTGCAACTAGTTCATCCAAATTCTCATTCTAGCAATTTTGATACCGACGAACCACATCTATGAAATACGGTGAGTAGCGGGGATTCCCCATTCCCTAGACGTTCTTTATTTGATTTGATATTTCGCACATTTGTCTGACGATTGTGACAGGATCGCCCAAGGCAATTCTTTCTATTCTTGAATAGCCAGGTTGATTAGGAGCAAGCACGGTCATTCGTCCTCCCTGTGTTCGATACCCGCTCGCCGCTATACCGTGCGCTTGCGGTAAAACTACAACCGTTCTTTGGGTGTACGTCCCGGAGCGATCAAGTTTTTGGCGCCGTTGCCGGGGAGGCGCCCTATTTGCATATTCTCCCCGTATTTTGCAAAAGATCATAACAGGGAGAATGGAGGATGCACTGCCAATAATGGAACTCAGTCGAGAAGACTATGACTCCTTCACAGACCTCCTTAAGGAACTTGTTGACGAGGTCCACGCTACCGGAGCATTTGCTATTGATATCAAGGACCCCGACGAACAACTATTTGCTAGTTTTGTGATGGACCAAATCTCTCCGGAGGGGACTATCGGAGGCAATGTCAGAGTTGACGTGGTCGACGACAAATTGTATTTCGAAGACAATAGAGCGAGTGTCGAAGAACACTATGCTCCCGAAGAACCCTTCGAGCAAACCGACGATCAGGGAGTTACACTCTATGACGCTCACTCTTGTTTTTATGAATCGTCTGATGTGTTTCTTGATTCCAGGTACGAACTGGAGCAGAGTGAAGGTTTTGGCGATGCTAGCCCTGAATCGGAGGGCGCCTATTTCGATGCCTCATCCTCACTGAGTAGCGAGTCTGACTCGTCACAAGAAAGCATGCCACCTGAACATGAGCTAAACCTGGACGACAAGGAGAAAGTCGAACTCATGCGAGCCGATGAAGTGGAAGGAGCAGCGCCACCTGAGGTAGAGCTTAAACAATTACCGCCGAATCTAAGGTATGCCTTTTTGGGTAATAAACTAACTTACCCGGTGATAGTCAATTCCCACCTCACACAAGATCAACTTGAAAAACTCCTAGACGTTCTTAGGAGCCACAAGGATGTCCTGGGCTACACTATCTCCGATCTAAAAGGGATAAGCCCTAGGCTTTGCACGCATAGGATCCATTTGGAGGATACCGATGCCACCTCCATTGAGCCTCAAAGGCGGTTAAACCCGAACATGAAGGAGGTGGTTAAAAAAGAAATCCTAAAATTGCTAGAAGCCGGTATTATTTATCCTATCTCAGACAGTAGGTGGGTCAGCCCCGTTCACGTCGTTCCCAAGAAGGGAGGGATGATGGTTATAAAAAATGAAAAAGGTGAGCCCATATCTACACGCACCGTCACGGGATGGCGAATGTGCATTGACTATAGGAAACTCAATAAAGCCACCCGAAAGGACCATTACCCGTTGCCCTTCATTGATCAAATGCTTGAACGCCTAGCGAAGCATAAATACTTTTGCTATCTAGATGGGTATTCGGGTTTCTTCCAAATCCCTTTGCACGAAGATGACCAAGAAAAGACAACTTTCACTTGTCCCTATGGCACCTATGCATACCGTAGGATGCCGTTCGGCCTTTGTAATGCTCCCGCCACTTTTCAAAGATGTATGACATCCATATTTTCCGATTATATTGAAAACATTATGGAAGTTTTTATGGATGATTTCTCGGTTTACGGAAGTGAGTTTGACTCTTGCTTGGAAAATCTCACTAAAGTCCTAAAAAGGTGCCAACAAAACAATCTCACTCTCAATTGGGAGAAGTGTCACTTCATGGTAACGGAATGTATAGTTCTCGGACATCTTGTTTCCTCAAGAGGAATCGAGGTAGATAAAGCAAAAATTGAGGTAATCGAAAAACTTCCTCCTCCTATTAATGTCAAGGGCATTAGAGGTTTCCTTGGTCACGCGGGGTTTTACCGCCGCTTCATCAAGGATTTCGCCTCGATTGCCCGACCTCTTACTTCCTTGCTCGCTAAAGATGTTCCTTTTGACTTTTCAGGAGAATGCTTGCAAGCTTTCAACACCTTGAAGGAAGCGCTAGTCTCAGCGCCTATCATACAACCGCCGGATTGGAGCCTCCCTTTTGAGCTAATGTGCGATGCTAGTGACCAAGCCATTGGAGCGGTATTGGGACAAAGGAAAGATAGGAAGCTTCATGCGATATACTACGCAAGTAAGACATTGGATGACGCGCAGAAAAACTACACAACTACCGAGAAGGAGCTTCTAGCGGTCGTCTATTCTATAGAGAAGTTTTGCTCCTACCTCCTCGGTTCCAAGGTGATTGTCCACACCGACCATGCGGCATTGAAGTATCTTTTAAACAAGAAGGAGGCCAAACCCCGGTTGATTAGGTGGATACTCTTGTTGCAAGAATTCGACCTAGAGATCAGAGATAAGAAGGGTACAGACAATGTCGTGGCGGATCATTTATCTAGGCTCATTCGCGACAAGGAGGATGAGAGCTTACCTATTGATGACACATTTGTTGATGAGAGGCTATATGCGGTAAGGACCGGGGAAGTACCTTGGTACGCGGACTTCGTCAACTACTTGGCTTGCGGAATCAAACCGCATGGGATGTCCACGCAACAAAAGAGGAGATTTATGCATGAGGTCCGTAGCTACTTTTGGGAAGATCCTTACCTTTTCAAGATATGCAAGGATAGTGTCATTCGTAGGTGTGTTTCTAAAGAGGAGGCGACGTCTATCATTTTGCATTGCCACGGTCTACCATGCGGGGGACATCATGCCGCCTCTAAAACCACCGCTAAGATCTTACAGAGCGGGTTCTTCTGGCCGACAATGTTTAAAGACACCCACAACTTTGTAAAAGGGTGCGATAGATGCCAACGGACCGGGAATATCTCCAAGCGCAATGAAATGCCAATGAGGCCCATCCAGGAAATTGAGCTTTTTGATTGTTGGGGAGTAGACTTCATGGGACCATTTCCATCGAGCAATGGCAACAAATACATCCTATTGGCCGTCGACTACGTCTCCAAATGGGTGGAGGCAATTGCCACTCCTACTAATGATGCAAGGGTCGTCTCCAAGTTCTTCAAGCAAAATATCTTCCCGCGCTTTGGAGTGCCGCGTACCTTGATAAGCGACGGGGGAAGCCACTTCATAGAGAACAAGTTTGAAGCCATGCTAAAGAAGTACGGGGTAAATCATAGAGTTGGCATGGCTTATCACCCCCAGACAAGCGGCCAAGTGGAAGTCTCAAATAGAGAGATCAAGCAAATTCTCGAGAAAACCGTGGATCGGTCTAGAAAGGATTGGTCAATGAAGTTAAACGACGCCCTATGGGCTTATCGCACGGCCTTTCGCACCCCCATCGGCACCACACCGTTCCGTCTAGTTTATGTGAAGGCTTGCCACTTACCGGTGGAGTTGGAGCACCGCGCATATTGGGCCATCAAGACCTTTAACTACGAATACAAGAGCGCGGCGGTGAGGCGACTCTTGGACATCAACGAGCTTGATGAGATAAGAAGAGACGCCTACGAAAGCTCAAGAATTTACAAAGAAAGGACTAAGATTCTCCACGATGCCCGCATTACCGTCACGGACTTCAAAGTAGGAGACAAGGTCTTGCTCTATAATTCCCGGCTCCGACTATTTCCCGGTAAGTTGAGGTCGCGTTGGTCCGGACCTTTCACCATCAAGCATATACAACCGGGAGGAGCATTCGAGTTGGAGAGCAAGGACGGTTCCACGTTCAAAGTAAATGGTCAAAGGCTCAAGCACTATTCCGGAGGAATCCCGACGGGCGAAACCAATAGGGTATATTTGCTTAAAGAACGGTCGGAAGATCTTATGGACCTCCTCGATGAGGTGATAGAGGAGACGATTCCTCACTCAATTGGCGCCCTTTTTGATGAAGAATTTGAAGAAGGCCCGGATTTAGGCCATGAAGACAATAATGATGATTCCCCCGACCTCTCCACTGTAGTTGATGAAGGCGACGCTGATGTCGCAAGGATTCGAGAGCTCTGCAAGCTCTCGAAATCAAAGTCTCCAAATAAAGCTCCGCCGGTACGGAAATCGGCATCGCCGGTTAAGCCGTTGACCGGGGCAAATGCTAGCTTGGGGGAGCCTCCCCACAACACTATTCGAGACAAGAGACCTCCGAGGGAGCACGCTACGCCGCCACGTCCAAATCCAAGCGCGCTCCCCGGCAAGTTTGACGGGTGCATCTCATATGCACCAAACATCCCGCATTGATTGAAAATTATAGGGGGTCGAGCTCACGACCTAAAATGAGCGCTTGTCGGGAGGCAACCCGACGGTTTTTGCTTTATTTTTACTTTTTCTTTATTTTCGTTTTAGAGATTTTTAGTGTTTTGAGTCATCCGACCAAAAATTTTGTGATAACGGGTCCTATTTTTTTTGACAGGAGAGGAGATAGGTAGATCATCATGAGGAGGATGAACGAGACGATGAGGAGCGCCCCAAGAAGGCGTTCGACGCTTAGGAGGAGCATGAAATCGACTGGAGGAAGAAAGACGGAGTTTAGAGCCTAAACGAAGACAAACAGCATAATACAAGGCTCACTCGGCCGAGTATACTAGTCACTCGGCCGAGTCCAGAAGTTCGTCCGGCCGAGCCGCTCACGAACGAGGGAAGTCTGCTGTACCCAACTCTCTGTCTATTTTCCTCATTTCATTAGAACTGATACTCGGCCGAGTCTACATTTTCACTCGGCCGAGTAAAACGGATACCCTCCTAGGGCGAGTCATGCCGAGTAGCTTGAGTCACTCGGCCGAATGGACTTACTCCACTCGGCCGAGTCTGGCAAAGCCACTCGGCCGAAGCGATATCGGGGAGAAATTTTTATTTGCCTCGCTCGGCCGAGTGATCACGTCACTCGGCCGAGTCGTAACTTTTCTGTATATAAGCTGAAGGGGGGCGCGGAATTCGAAAACGAAAATCCCCAATTCTCACCCGCGCCCCTTCAGCTCCCACGCCCGATTCCCCCTCGCTCGACCCTCACTCGCCCGACCACCGCTGCCCCGCCGTCGCTCGGCCCGCCACCGCCGGCCGAGCCCGCCGACGCCTCGCCCGAGTCGCCACCGGCGGCCTTGTCTCCGATCACCTCCGGTTCGCTCGTTTTCACCATTTTCTTCTCTTTTTGCATAGTTTTTGAGGATCCGTGTATTGATCGAACCCCTAAGCCGAATCAATTCCCATATCTATCTGTTATACCCCTATTGCTTCATACATTTTGATTATTACTCGCTGATATCGCTTTTCCATGCGCAGGTTGCTTTTTGGAGCTTAGGGGAGCTCAGGGGAGCTTCTACGGGCTGCTCAGGACTTCGTGGAGGCGCGGACTTCGCACGCTTCCACTGCTTAGCACTCGTGGTGTGTTTGGGTAAACTCTTTCCACTCTTTGTGCACACGCCGCACTTTTCACTTTTCGGCGCGCGCTCGGGGCCGATATGCCGCCCCGGACACGGCCGCGGTCGAAGAGAGCTTCCGCCAAGCGGAAGCGGTCGGATGATGCCGGCCCCTCCCACGAGTTGGAGGACTCTCCTCCACCGTCCCCCACACACCCCGCACACCCAGCACAGCCTGCAGGCCCCGCACACCCCGCACAGCCTGCAGTGCACCCACAGCCCGCACAGCCTCTCCCTGCCGATCCACAGCCACCTCCACCGGCTCCACTGGTCGGGCCGCTCGGGATTACGTTCCGAGACGACGCACACCGCGCCGTCTTCGAGCGTATCTCCCAGCGCTCGATCGTACCCTCCAGGTTTGCACACCTCGCTGACCTAGGACGCCTGGGGGTACTTGAGGGGATGCTCACGTTGTACGACAACGTGGGCTGGCGAGATTTTTTCCAGGTGTCGGCGGATACTTTTACCCGCCCGACACTTGAGGTTTTGAGTTCGATCACCCGGACCGATGAGGGATGCTCATTTAGGTTCATGGATCGAGAGTGCCAGGTCACTCTCGATATGATGAGAGCGTTCTTCTCATGGCCCGCAGTCCCCGGAGCCGATCGCGGTTACGGCCCTACCCACATCCCCCCACCTTCTTTCGACGCCGGTGCCTTCTGGGCCCGGATCACAGGTCACCACGCCGCCTTTGACCCTAGTAGGGCCAAGGCCTCGGCCATTGTCCACCCCTGCCTACGTATTGCCCAGCGCCTTATGGCGACCACCTTTTTGGCCAGATATGAGCCGGGCACGATGTCTACGCCAGAGCTTTACATGCTCTACGCGATGACACGTCCCAGAGCTCTATCTAGGGATGGAGATGAGCTTGTCCCCGCCGTCGTGATCGACATTGCGGCTTGGTTTTTAGATCGTATCATTGTGTCGGTGGGCGCTCGCTCACCGATATGCTGCGGCGGTCTGATCACCCTGCTTACCATGATGACCGGCGAGGACTTACCTGACGACCTGCGACGCGTTCCGGGCCCCACTTCCTTGTCGATAGACGTTATGGCCCGGATGAAGATGCTGCGTCCGCATGGTGAGCGTCATTGGGTCTGGTTGCACGGCCCTTTCGGTGCCGACTACATGATTCTCCCGAGCCCAGCTCGGACCCAGATTGCACCGGCCCACGTTGACTGGCTCCCAGCGATGGATGTCATCATCCCCGCTGCGTACGTGCTCGAGGCCGAGGAGGCCAAGCAGGCCCACGCTGCCCAGGCTGCTCCCGCAGACCCTGCTGCACACCCTGCCGAGCCTGCTGCCGACCCCGTCGACCCTGTGGCCCCTCAGCCTGTTCCTGACGTTTCCACTGCTCCTGACACTTCTGTCCCCACCTCTGTCAGTGTCGAGAGTACTTTTGCTGAGCCCACTTCCACCACTGTCACCACTTCCGAGGCTGTCCCCACCACTCCCGCTGCCACCTCTGGCCCTCTGTCCGTGGAGCCTCTTTGCTCCGCACTCCCCGAGCGCCCGCCGACCTTTGTCGAGAGTGGAGCGCCCTCGTTTGCCGCGGTCGTGGAGACCATGGCTAGCATGATCTCCGCTGGGATTGCGCCTTTTGGTCCACACAGTTCCGCCCCAGCGGTAGAGTCCTCTGTCTCCACAGCCGCCGTATTCTCCGAGAGCGTCGTGGCGTCTGTCCACACTTCTGGGCCACTGACCTCTCTTGCCACCTCGTTGCCTCTTTTGCACGCTTCCTTTGCTGCCGCTGCCTCTACTTCTCACCAGCCGGTGCCCCGGCCTCACACTGAGGCCAGGCCCATATTTGCTGGCGCGGCACCTTTTGTCCCCTTCCCTGCTGAGCCCGTTACATACTCCACTCGCGTACGCCAGCCCCGCCCCGCGCAGCCTAGACCGGTGCGTCCCTCTGCACCACCCCCGCCCGACACTGTACTGCAGAGCATACGTGCTCTTGAGTTTGCGGTGAGTGGTATTAGAGCTGACCTTAGGACCCTGTCCTCCACCGTCTCTACGATGGCTGGACGCTCTGCCCTGATCCCTCAGATCCACTACTGCCTGACACAGATCTTAGAGCGTCTTCCGCGCGTACCACCACCCACCCAGCAGGTTCCCACTCGCACTTCCACACACACTAGACCTGCTTCCACTTCCACGCCCACCCCAGCTCAGCAGCCTACACCACCACCACCACCACCTCCGCCTCAGGACGGAGACGGCGCAGCACCACCTTCCTAGGCACCCTTGATGCCATCGATTCCTTTTGCCGTTGTGCTGCCCGTTTCTGCTGGGTCCTGATGCCTTTTTGACCACCCCCCTCCCCTCACTTTTTTGTGATTCTCATTTGCCGTATCTTTATATATCTTTTTTGGGAGAGAGGGAGAGCTTTTGGTGACCCATTTATACTCGTATCACTCATATCTGTGCATGCATCATATCCGCATCATATTTTCGTTTCTTTATTTTTCGATTTATTATCTTTTTTCTTTCCATCATGCATGCATCCTCACTTGCCCCTCTCATTACTTGTCTCTCTGTGTGCCACACATTGCACATTGAGGACACTGTGCACTTTAGCTTGGGGGAGTGAGTTCTCACGTTCTTTTTCGATTTGCCACCTTTATTTTTAGTTTTTCACACCGTTTCTTTTCACTTTTGCACTCATTTTTCTTTATTTTCTTTCATTTTGCCATGCATCACGTTTTTCTTATTTCTCTGTGTGCCGCATTGCATAGTTTTATTTTTCTTATCTTTATTTCTTTCCTTTTTCATCTCATGCTAGAGATGAATTTTCTGTGATGATGTCTACGTGGAGTTAGCTTATTCTATATGCATGCTATATTTGTCATGTCTTAGATTTTATTCCTGATATCATATGCTATGACTTGCTTTGCATCTAGAATAGTAACCCACACTTTTTCCACGTGAAAATGGATGAAGTTTTATTATTAACTGAGCCTGAATATTCATATGTATGCTATCACAGAAAACACACCAAGATTCACGCATTGAATGCCTATATCTGGAGTACCGATTTCTTTTCCTATATCACTTCTATATGCATGAATTGTACACTTCACTTCGGGATGATTGAATGATGTTAGCTATGATATATCTGGATTAGTTAGCTTTTTTGTGATCGAAACTGAGTAGATTAGATTACCCTGCTGAAGTTGTCGTGCATGTCTTATAGAGTGAACCGAGAGTTATATATATTTCTTTCTCCACAAATCTTGAACATCATTTCTCTACTTTTAAAAAAAATCATTGGTGAATCTCCCCTTAGTGATTCTATTTTATGGCATTTCCCCCGCTATTAATTCCTAGCTCCAAATCCCTTCTTCTAAAAAAAAAATAAATATATAAAGAGAGAAAAACATACTTGTATATCATTATCTCTCTCTGAGTTGGGATCATTGTGTATATATTGCTTATTGAAAAAAAAAAAGAAAAAAGAAAAAAAAAAGAGAAAAGAGAAAAGTCCTCAATAAAAGATCCCATCTCACTTTCCTTCTTTCTTCTTTCTCTTCTTTGCTTTTGGAGCTATATAAAAATGGGGATGTAAATATTTTTGTGCCACCACGCTTATAGATAAGCTTGGGGGAGGGGATCCATTGATGTGTGAGAGAGTGACTACTTGACATCGCACGACAACCTAGGCTAAGTAATATTCTATACTCGGTGAGATTGTTTCTAGCTTCACGAAATCCAGAAATCTAAGCCTAGCGTTCATTTCATGAAATCCAAACTTTTCCATTCTCTCTATTCTATAGTGTGATACTCTTATACTCCAGATAGAAAGCGTTCAATTGAAAAGTGTGTGATCTGTGATCTGTATACCGCTTTAAAAGATTCAGGCAATGTTAATTTTAAGATCATTCCGTTCTTCATGATTATATCAATGTTCGTGGGTTTTCTAGTTCTATTTGCACTATTATACTATGATATCAAAATAAGATTCTTTGACATGTATTTCTCATTCGGTGCATGCTATAAGAGTAAGTGAAACCCACGTCCTGAGAAAATGATCTAGCACCCTACCTCTTCGCTTCTTTCTTTCGTCTTTATTTTCATTTGGTTTTCATTCTTCTTCGTTTTTCATTTTTTTCGTTTTTCGCCGTTTTCGTTTTCCGAATCCACCGGGTTCGCCTTTTACTTATCTTCCTCGAGGACGAGTAAGAGGCAAGCTTGGGGGATTTTGATCACTCCATATTTTACACCTTTTTCCCGTGGATTTGCATGCCATTTAGATCGCCCAAATCATGTTTTTCACGATATATCGACGATATTGCGATGCTTTTCACGATTTGTTGTTTTTGTCGCATTTCAGGTGATTTGGTGCGATTTGGAGTGATCTCGAGACGTGCTTACTCTACACGGCCACCGACGACCTCCCCGAGGGATATTTTGCTGTTGGAGAGGAGCGGAAGAAGAATGGACATCACAGGAGCGACGAGGAGGCCAAAACAATCAGATTGGGCATTTTTTGTGTCCCACTCGGCCGAGTGGAGGAGCCACTCGGCCGACCAGCGAGACACTGCTCGGCCGACCCGTTCAGACACGTTTTCCATGTGTACTCGGCCGAGCGACGGAGACCACATCGGCCGAGTGACGATACCACGTCCGCCCGAGTGGCGCCCAGACGAAGGCCCTCAAAAAGATCGAAGTTACTGTTTTTCGGCCACCTGAGCTTCAGAAGACCCACTCGGCCGAGTGGTAAACCGCGTCCGCCCGAGTGCAGTAAAGCCATCGGCCGAGTGACGACATCTCACTCGGCCGAGCGGCCTCCGAACTGAAGACCCTTGAAGCCCCCGACTTACTGGAAAATGACAGGGTTTTCACTCGGCCGAGCGACTTTTGTCACTCGGCCGAGTGCGATGCGCTGCCTGTAGCGAAATTTGCGGAAAACAGGCTGTGCAGGGGCGTTTTGGTCAGGATTTTTGGACGATTTTTGGGGCTATTTAAGCCCTGTTTTTACCCTAGTTTTAGGAGCCATCTCTTAGACTTTTGCAGCTTTTTGAGATTACTTTTTAGCTTTATTATTTTGTGATTGGAGAAGAGAAAAACTTGGATTTTTGTTGGATTAATTGAAGAACTACTTTGGTTTGCATCTCTCTTCCCCAAAAACTCTATTTTTATTGTTTATATCATTGTTGTGATGAATTCCATTGTCTATTTCATTGATTATTTTTGTGCTATTGCTATGATTTGTGAGTAGTCTCCACGTCTTGGGGCGTGGGGATGAACCCTACAAGCCCAATTTCGTATTTGTGATAAATTGGTAGAAATTGTGCTAGAATCAATAATTAGAGATTAGATTGGGATCGAATTACTACGGATGGCTAGGTATTCATATCAATTGGGATTTGCAAGAGATTGGATCCCAATTTGATAGGAAGCCCTAGAAATCCGAATTGGGTTGGAGTCGGATTTTCGAAGTATCGGTTTGCAAGAGATTGGACCGATACCAGGATCTCCGGTTGCAATTCCGTGCCGATACCCGTTTGCAAGAGATTGGACGGGTAGGAACTATCCTAATTTAGATTGTGGACCGAGTTTGCAAGAGATTGGGCTCGGTGCGCAATTGGACGATGATGTTGATCCTAATGCTAGCTTTCCTAGGCTAGGGTTTGCAAGAGATTGGACCTGACCCTAGGATAGCTATAGACCGGCAACAGCGCGAGAGCGTGAGCTTGGTTCCACATTTAGTTGCAACTAGTTCATCCAAATTCTCATTCTAACAATTTTGATACCGACGAACCACATCTATGAAATACGGTGAGTAGCGGGGATTCCCCATTCCCTAGACGTTCTTTATTTGATTTGATATTTCGCACATTTGTCTGACGATTGTGACAGGATCGCCCAAGGCAATTCTTTCTATTCTTGAATAGCCAGGTTGATTAGGAGCAAGCACGGTCATTCGTCCTCCCTGTGTTCGATACCCGCTCGCCGCTATACCGTGCGCTTGCGGTAAAACTACAACCGTTCTTTGGGTGTACGTCCCGGAGCGATCAACTATGAATTTGGATTCTTGATCCGGACGTCTAAGACACGGGTTATTCTCAAGTGAAACTTTCTACCGCGTGTGATCGGCTCGGAGGCAAAAGTCAGCTCGGGCGGATCTGTGCGAGGGTACGAGGCGGCTCAGGCGGTTCGAGTCAAAGCGGCTCGGCTACGAGGAGCTTCTGAAGACGGTGCTGTACATCTTGCTTGCTCCAGGGCCAAGATTCCGGGTATGTGGTTAAGTAATTTGTAGTGTAGATTTAATTAGCCTCTTTAGAGTAGATCCCTCTTGGGGTGGTCAGATCCACCCCAAGTTGGCATAGATCGGGCTAGGTTCTGGCTCCCCAGAGCCTAGCTAAATAGTTTAGCTAGTATGGAAATTTTGAATTTCCGTTTTCCGATGTGCTTTCGTGCCTCTGTGGTCCGTCCGACTTAAGATGGACACAGATCCGAGCTCTGGGGGTCCGCCAAAACCCCAACAACCCCTCCATCCTCTTCCGAGGAGGGTGAGGAGACTGCATCCCCTGCAGCTTGATTATTCTTTTTTCTGATTTTCCCCTCGCATTTTTTCTGCATCACATTTATCGTATCATTTTGCTAGCATTTTCATGATCAGCTTGGGGGAAATCGATTTTTGTGCATATGTTCGTGTGATGTCGTTGTTGTGTGCCTGTTTATACGTGTTCTTTGGATGTGTTTTTCTATCTTTTATTTTTGTGTTTCTTTTACTTTATCTTTCTGTTTCGTTTGTGTGTCTTTCATGTTTTTCAATTTTCTGTGTCGGTGCGTACTTTCCTCCCTTTTTCATTGCCCTCCCATATTTACTCTTATTGCATTGAGGACAATGCAAGATTAGCTTGGGGGAGTCGCACTTTGTGCGTCAGTTTTATCTTTTTCACCGTTTGACTCATTTTCATCGTGTTTTTCTTTTTCTTTCTTTATTTTTATCTCCCTCTCCTAGAAATGACCCCACGTGATGAATTACCACGGAACCACACACACACTTAGCTTAGCCACGATAATCACATTCACTAACCCTAGGAAGCCGAGTCCTATTGCATTTCATGCTTCGTGGGTTCACTTTGCTTTTGTGTGAGTTGTTTGTCGTGACTAGCTAGTGTGTGCTTCTACGTTGTGATTTTGTTTTATATACCTGTCCTTGTTTGACCCCAGACTATCATGCTTCAATTCCGAATATGCGGTATTTTGCCTCACTGTCTGCTTCTCTATGCATGAATAATATATATATATATTATGCTTCAATTCGCATGTGTCGGGACTCTACCAATAGGGCTAGGATAACCCATTTTGCTTATGCTCTAATTTGCGAGAAAAATTTTCCTTTGCCCAAGTGTTTAGAATTCGATTTCTTTTTTGTTTTACTTGGTGTAAATCCTCTCGTCGTGTACCGCTCTTCCACTTGGGAGAGTACACAAATTTATAGTCCAAAATCCAAAAGCCCAAAAAGAAAAAAAAGAGAAAGAAAAAAATATGTATAGCCAAAAACCAAAAAGTCTAAAAAATACAAATACCCAAAACCCAAAAAAATTCCCGTTGTGAATATTATTCCTATCCACGTGAATAAAGGGAAGGCGAGAATTTGCATCAAGTGTTCTACTCCACACCTTCTCAACCTCCTTCGTTTTTGAACACACTTGGCATAGGAATTTTCTAGCGATTATCTAAGCAATAGTGCGGTGATCTTCTAGTTCCTAGCAGTCGAGTCCCCAACACATGATATGCTTCGATTCTTACTCTACTCTCATGCATGCTTGAGTTATTATTCATTGATTATTCGAATTGAATCGATATTTGGGTCACTCCTTGGGTGTGTATATATGGAGCTTTACTGCACGATCTAGATAGTGACACCGTCTGCTAGCTCACGACCTCACTCACTCCCGCTTCACCGCGTGGGCCCACGACACTTATATGGACTTATATTCCTAGGTTTAGTGGTGTGTTTATCGCATGCTTGCTTCGTGTGGCGTGATTGATTTCGTTGGCTCTGACGGGCGATCTAGGATTCTGTTTTCTTTATTTCTGTTTCTTCCTTTCTATTTTTCCCTCCGAGCTCCCACGCTCACTCGTCTTCCTCGAGGACAAGGAAGGGTTCAGCTTGGGGGATTTTGACGTGCATTTATATTTTATATATTCACGCACGTCTTCTTCGTGATTTTCCGTTGTTTTCCATTGTTTCATATCCACTCTTTTGTGTTTTTCAGTATCTTTTCACTTTCTTTGCGTTTTTGTGCCGTTGCAGGAGATTGCCAGTGTTGGGGACATATACAGCAGATATCATGAGTCCTCGGAGCAACGAAAGGTGCCACGCGCGATCTCGAGGGCCAAACGTCGAAGAATTCCATATATCAGCTCTCAACCGATCGGGTGGACAGAACCACCCGATCGGTTCATGCACGCGTATCCGACCCGGACATGAGCAGCAGTGAAGAGAATATCACCCGATCGATTCAGTGATCGAGTGAAAACGACAGAGCTCTCTATCTTTTGGAGCTGAATTCCAACCGATCGGGTGACATCTCACTCGATCGGTTCATTTGTAGCAGAATTCTCCCAGCTGACGACCCGATGACATCACCCGATCAGTTCAGCAACCGGGTGATGTATCTCCAGAGCTGAAGATCGAGTCGACATCTATACCCGATAACCGATCGGGTGGACGCTTATCTATATATATTGCCCTAGGTTTTCACAGAAAACGATCCCCATTTTTTCAGACTGTCTTTTTGGGTTTTTGGCAGCTGTAATATTATTTTGTCTTGTAAGTTTTTTGATTGTTCTGGAACTTTGATATTACGTTAATACTATTGTTAGCTCCGTATTTCTATTGCTTGATCTTGATTCCAATGGCTAAATTTTGTTGTGTTGATATTTTTGCTATGAATCGTGAGTAGTTCCCCAATCTAGGGCTTTGGCGGAAACCCCTTCGTGGGTTCTCCCTAGAACCACCATATGATTAGGGTTTCGATAGGATTTAGGAATTTAGATGGTTACACGGGGTGTTTTATTGTCATTGGCAGGAGAAAGACCGCCTCTGACCGTCGGGCCAAGGAGAAATAAAACTGGTGTTTGATCCCCTAACCACAGCTCACACCTCTAGCGTAGACATTGAATCCTAGCGCGTGGAAACGGTAGGATGAAATGTCGGGAGCAATCGTTGCGAGCTTAGTTCTCCCGAAGTCAGTCGGTGTTAATGGACATGGGAATGCCCACCGACCGAACCCAGGTGGACCTAGCGTATCATCCTGGGCATCGACCGAAATATCGGGCCCATGGGACGCTAGGTATCACTCTTAGAGGCAACGTCTCACCACTAAACCCTAGAATCCGATAGTGTTCCTATCCGTCGGTCGTAATAGAGAGAGCTCATGATAGGGTGAAAACCAAAGTCCTAGGTTCCCTTTTATATCTTACATCATTTGTATTTCTTTCTCATGATAAGCAACCGACTGTTAGGGCTAGCTCACCCATCGGGTGAACCGGTTCCTTCTTGAATACAAGCACAACACACGCCTCCCTGAGTTCGACCCCCAAGCCACACTACAACACAGTACGCTTGCGGTTACAAATATTTAAATCTGGTATCCCCGATCCTACTGCATATAGTGCCAAATCTAGGGGACGTCAGAGGCAATTACACTTCTGATGACAGAGGAGGAAACCATGTAGCTTACGGGAACCCGTCCTGGAGAAACCACCCCGATTTCCAGTATGGAAATAGCAGCGGAGCGCAGCAGCAGTCCCATCAACAACAACAATATCAGCAGTAGCAGCAGCCATAGCAGTATCAGCAGCAGCAGCAGCCACAGCAGCAGCTGTCTAGGCAGCGGCTGTATGCCCCATATAGGCCACCGAGGTACCAGTAGCAGTGTCAGCAGCAGCTAGTATTGCCTGCACCTCCACCAGTTCAGTAGAAATCCTCTTTGGAGGCTACTTTGGAGAGATTCATAGAGGAGCATGCAAAGCTCAACCTAGACCACACAGCTTGTAGGAAGGAGCTTTCCACCATGGGGGAACAGCTGAAGGAGTAGATGAGTCAGATGCCACGGTCTCAAGGCAAACTCCCCACGCAATCTGAGAAGAATCCTAGGGAGAGCGCATGTGCCATCACCACCCATAGCAGCCTATCGACGATGGATTTGGAGCTGCCGGTGATTATTCCCATGTCTGCATCACCCGAGGAGGTGATAGACTAGCACCCACCAGCTATTGACGGTGGAGATATCAATGCTGAGGAGCAGCCTATCACAGTTGAGAGAGATAGCCCTCATGTAGTGGAGGAAATGGTCAACGAAAGGGCAAGGCCCATAGAGAAGCCCAAGGATTGCCCCGCTCCAGTTTCATTTCCGAGTAGATTGGCTAAGGCCAAGATGGCAGAGAAGTACGCCAAGTTCATCGAGCTTCTAAAGGGAATGGAGCTGAATATTCTGTTCATGGACACCCTCACAGAGATACCCTCGTACGCAAAGTCCTTAAGGAACTAATCTTGGGGAAGAGGAAGGCGGAGCAAGTTATGTTGGTAGAGTAGCCATCATCATTTTTGAAAAGCAACAAGCTACCGAAGAAGCTCCCGGATCCGGGGAGCTTCACCGTCCCTTGTTCCATAGGCGGCGTCCCCATCAGGAGGGCCTTGATAGATTTAGGGGCAAGCATAGGCCTTGATAAATCTAACTTCATGCCTTAACACCAGGACAGAGTTAGAGCTGACGACCATGACCAACCAGCTTGCATATAGGTCGGTGATGCATCCGATCGGAGTTACCAGGGACATCATCCCACAGATTCCTGATGGGGTGAGCGTGCTGGTTGACTTTGTTATAATGGATATGTCCGAAGATGGTGGATCCCAGCTGATACTAGGTCGCTCGTTTATGGCGATGGCTGGAGTGTTGATAGACGTGCGAGAAGGCATGCTCTCCCTCAATGTTGGAAATATTGAAGCCGAATTTCAGCTACCTAAGCCGATGAGGGAGAGAAAGCCCGCTACGGACGTCGGGTATCTTGATTTGGTGGAGGATGAGCTCGTGGAGGAGTTCATAGCTGAAGAAGTATTTTTGGACCCGCTACTGCGGAGCAAAGAACATGGTTTGGATCCTCGACACAACAAAGTCGCGGCAGATATCTGCAGGTCCTGGACAAGGATTCCGATGATGGATTGGTGACGCGCGAGCATACTACGCTCGCCGTATAGGATCACGACCCAGACATCGTGAAGATCAGAAATATGGTTACTGCATCGTCCATGAGCCGCTCCAAACAGAGACAAGCACCGAAGAGGAAAGAGGACGGACAGACCGGTAAGGGTCCAAAGGAGGCATTCAACCAACCGGCCCCACAACGGTTGGGCAGAAAGAACGATGGGCGCATCTCACATGCGCCCAACATATCTCCTCACTGAGCTGCAGGGGTCGAGCTAATGACCTTAAACAAGTGCTTGGCGGGAGGCAACCCGTCCTATTTCCCGTATTTTGGTTTTAGTTAGATTTCTGAGATTTTTTAATTTAAAATTTGAAAGTCCACAAATAGCTGAAGCTTAGGGCCTGTTCTTTTGTAGGAAAGTATAAATTGGGAAAGTTGAGGAGTGTGGAATCTGATGAGAGAGAAATTTGGGTTTGAAAGTTTGTTGTGGGACCTACGACAACTTTCTTGTGTATGTGTGTTCTTTTGGGTTTGAAAGTTGAGGTAGAAAGTGAGATGTGGGACCCACTTTTTGTTAAAATAAATAATTAATTATTAGTAAAATAATGACCGGGTGTTTAATAATGCATTTAAAAAAACAAAACGCAACGCTGCGGTTGCCAGCTTGCGCGGAGAGAGAGAGAGGGATGGGGGCCCACGCAGGATGGATTCTGTTGTAATCCCAGCAATTCGCGTGGATCGTTTGCAAACCAAAAAATCCCGCCACCTCAGCTTTTCCGGCCTCCTTTTTCCGGTTGCAAAAGAACACCACCAAATAAAGTAGATGAGAGCTGAACGATGGGATGGTGAACAGTATATTTTTTGAGAGATCTCCTCATCAATTCGCAAAAAGAACATGCCCTTATTGATTTTGGCAGGGAGTTGGAGGTCAGGAGGCCAAACGAAAGGTCAAACCAATGGGCATGAAGTTAAGATTCAAAATGACGAGAAATACGAGATGGGCTAAAGGCTGGAAGTGCTGAAATTTCAGATCGCTTGGCCGAGTGCACAAAGCGCTCGCCCGAGCGACCAACCCAAAGCGAAGGGGAGGCCAAGTCGAGCTATGTTTGCCCGAGCGGGAGCGCTCGCCCGAGTGCTCGACCGCCAGGCGAACCATATATATTCACTTTGGGCGCTCGCTCGAAAATTTTGAGGGAGCGACCCAAGAACCCCAAACTCCCCCTCTCCCCGAGCGCAACCCAAATCCCCTCGAGCTCCCCCTGCCTCGATCTCCCTCTCCCCTAGTGCCACAAATAGCCGACCTCTCTCCTTCCTCCTTCGACCTCCCTTCTCATCCCCTCCCACCCCTCCTCTCCTATCTCCATTCCCCCTAGCACCCTCCTTCCCTCCCAATTGCCCAAACCCTAACTCCAGCACCGATCCCCCTCGCCCTGAGCGCCAGCTCCTTCTCTGACACCCCCTCACCCCAAGCGACACCACCTCCTATCCTCCTCCTCCCCACCCACACTTCCTCCCCCATAACCTCAACACCTCCACCGCTCTCACCCCCAACCCCCCAAACCTCGAATAAATCCCAAATTGAACCCAAATTCGAATTTTCAGGTTGGCGGGAAACTTGGCGCGACCTTAAGGCCGCTCTTGGAGGTGCATCACGCATGGAACTTGAGGAGTAGCTCTCGAATCGTTAAGGGTCCACTCTATTTCTCGATTTTCATTATATATATCATTTTGTTGGCTGCGCACGAGCACAATGCCCCGCAGGGCCATTATACGATCACCTTCACCCGACTCTCCACCACGCACCGCTGCACCTCCACCACGCACCACAACACCTCCACACACTACTACCACAACACCCCCTCGCACATCCACCACCGTCACCAGAACACCTCCATCCCAACCCCAGCCACATCCAGCAAGTAGAAAGGAGCTAGCTCAAAAGCCATCTTCCTCTACCCCACGCACTTCCACCCCCACTTCCCCTACACCTACGGCACCCCCACGCACCACCACCACACCACATCACCTCCACACACTTCCACCACACCCATCACCCAATCACCCCAACCCAACCCCCTCCACCACAGGCTCCCAAGAAGAGGAAGTCCCTACAGATGGCTCCTCATCCTAGGCCACGCACTGCCATACACATTCCTATCCCATCCCCACCATCATCTCCTTCACCCCCTCATGCCAGGAAGAAACGCCAGGCTCCTAGCTCCTCAGCGGGGACACGAGCCCCCCCGAGTTAGCCCCCACCCACAGCACCACCCCCACAACCCCCACAACCCAATATGCCCCTTAGAGACCTACGACATCACTTTTATAGACGATGCTCATCATCATAATTTTACCGATCTCTTTAGGCGCCCGATCGTTTCGACCAAATTTGCCGACCTAGGAGCCTTAGAGCAGCTAGGCATTTTTCTCGGGGTCAGGCAGTTGTACGCAAACCTAGGTTGGGAGCATTTTCTAGGGCTTCAGGCGAAGACTTACACTCGCTTGACCCGAGAGGCCCTCAGCTCACTTCGTCGTGCCGATATGGGGATTGCATTCTCCATACTGGACGTGGAATGCGGTTCACTTACGCTGGACTTCGGACCCTATTCCAGTGGCCCGCAGTCCCCGGCGTCGAGACCGTCTATATCCCCGGCTTGGATACTCCCCCCGCTATTTACACTGCACGATTTTGGGAGAGGATTTCCGGTATGCCTGTCTTCAGCACTAGCCACTCGAAGGCCTCCTCGATCATCCACCCCTACCTTAGGCTAGCCCAGCGCCACAATGCCATCACTATGCTCTGCATGAATGAGCCCGGGACTATATCCTCTATCTTGCTCGTCCTTTTGTGGGGGCATGAACCTACTGCTTGAGGAACTACCAGATGACACCTCTCGCCCTACCTACTCTATTGATCATGCCCAGGTCTTCTGCAATTGATTATGTTGGGCTGCTACTTTGTAGAAAGGCCCCATTTGTTATGGTGGCTTTTTCACCATCGTCTCCCTTATGAAAAATCTAGATCTCCCCGAGGATCTTCTTGAGGCGACGGATCCTACCACCCTATCCTTGCACGTGCTTATGCACATGCAAATTATTAGGGTCCATGGTGACCGACACTGGGTATATCTTCACGGGTGTTTTAACGACGATTATTTGTTGCTCCCGAGCCCAGAGCAGACCACCATGGCCCCTCAGTAGATCGAGTGGATCCTCCCCATGCAGGAGCGTATCCCCCCATTTATGAACTAGAGCCCCCCATTTATGAACTAGAGCCTAATGATGGGCAGGTTGCCTAGCAGCAGCCTGCTCAGCAGCCGGGCACCGCTCCACTACACGCTGAGGTGCCACACCCCACCCTGCCCCTATCTGAGCCTGCAGCAGCCCCTTCTATCTCCACATCTATTGAGCGCCCTGCATCATCATTAGAGATCCCATTATCCTTCGCTGAGCTGCCTCATTTTGATTCGACCGTCGATCTACCTGCCTATACTTTTACCAAGGACCCAGCCCTATCAGCTGATGTCCTCAATTCTAATCTGCTCGCCTACCCTTCTGTCTTCACATCCTCACTGCCAACCTAGACTACACTGGTGCCTGCATATCTATCCGTACCCATTACTAGCACCATCTCGGTGATTCTTACGAAGAGTGTGGTGGTTTCTATCTCCACAGCTGTTGCCACCACCTCTGCCGTGTCTGCACATGCCCTATCCTCACCTACACATACATAGGCCTCGACCTCTGCTCATATCTCCACTGCTGCTTCACCACTGCCCCGCTATCTGCACAGCCTACACTCCTGATGCATCCCTTCTTCACCACACATGGCACATCTTCTAGGGGAGCATACAGTAGCTCCCGTCCCCCCGACATTGCAAGTCGATTATATGGGGTGGAGCAGTCTGTTGTAGAGCTCCACAAAGCCGGACACTCACTGATCTAGAGCAGCGGAACAACGAGAAGCTAGACCGTATCCTTCAGCTTCTTCAGCCATCACCACCCCACCGAGTGGTGGTGCTGCCTGATGTATAACTTTTCGCTATTCTAGTGTCTCCCCCTTATTTTATGTGCCCATCTATCATTTCGGGACCCAGCTTCGTCCAGCTTGGGGGTGACGTGCGTTTATATTTCATATATTCACGCACGTTTTCTTTTGTGTTTTTCCATGTTTTTCCGCCGTCTTTTATTCGTTTTCTTGTATTTTCTCGTTTTCTCACTTTTCTTTGTTTATCCATGATTGCAGGGGATTGACCACGTAGGGGACGTTTAACGATGATATCCCAAGTCCCCGGAGCAACGGGAGAAGTCACGCGTGATCCAGGGGGTCAAACGCCAAAGAATTCATCTTTCAGCCCCTCACCCGGTCGGTTGGTCATCTCCAACCGATCGGGTGATGCACGCGTGCACCACCCGGTCTCTGCCGCAGCTCATAAGGAAGTCACCCGACCGGTTCACAGACCGGTTCAGCGGGCGCCTGTTCTCTGTTTAATCGAGCAAAATGCCAACCGATCGGGTGACTCTCACCCGATCGGTTCATCTGTAGCTGAAGGTGAAGAGCTGAAGACATGGGCACCAAACCGATCGATTCACCTGACTGCTCCAAGATCCAACCGGTCACTCAAGAACTCACCCGACCGGTTCATGTGATCGGGTGAAAGCTCGCCGTTTTCTGTTATTATTTTGTAACGGATCAACCGATCGGTTGACTTGTCAACCGATCGGTTGACTTGTCAACCGATCGGTTGATGCGAAAGTCTATAAATAGAACCCCTAGGGTTCCAAAAATGGGAGCTGCTATTTTTTTACGGTTTTCTCTCCTTGTGACGGCTGTAATTGTTACTCTTTTGTAAGTTTTCAGATCTTTCTCAAATTTTAGTATTGTCTTATCTACTCTATTACTTCCGCATTGCAATTGTCCGATTATGATTCCAACGGTTAATTTTTATTTAGATCGTTTTTTCATGGATTTTTGTGAGTAGTTCCCAAATCTGGGATTTTGGTGGAAACCCCTTCGGGGGCTCTTTCCGATGCGTCCATAGGGTTAGGAAATCGATAGGGATTAGGATTCTAACGGTTACGCGGGGTGTTTCATTGTCATCGGCGGGAAAAAGACCGCCTTTGACCGTTGGGCCAAGGGGGAATAAACTTGGCGGTTGACTCCCTAGCCATAGCTCACACCCATAGCGTAGATGTCGAATCCTAGCACGCGGGAGCGGCAGGATGAGACGTTGGGAGTTATCGTTGCGGGCTTAGTGCTCCCGGGATCGATCAGTGTTAATGGACACGGGAGTGTCCACTGATCGAACCCGGGAAGTCCGGTGTATCATCCTGGGCACTGACCGGAATATCGGGCCCATGGGACACTGGTACCACTTTCAGAGGCAACGTCTTACCATTAGACCCTAATCCCGATCGCTATCCATACCCGTAGGCCGTATCGGCGAGAGTCTCTCGTCGGGTTGGAAACCAAAGTCCCGGGTTTTCTTTCTTGTTGTTAATACCCTTTATTTCCTTCCGTGACAACCATTTACCGATTCGGGCTAGCTCTCCCCTCGGGGTGATTTAGGTCCTACCTGACCCAAGCACAACATCGCCTCCCTGAGTTCGATATTCCCGCACCCTACACTAACCGTGCACTTGCGGTAAACTGACACCGCGCCCAAACCGTAAGCGGGGGCGTCGGTCAAGTTTATGGCGCCGTTGCTGGGGAGGCAACGTGCTTGTTATTTTAGGATCTCTTGAACCCTCGTGTCTAGCTCACATCCCTACCTCGCGATAATTTTCGCATTCTCCTTTTTCTTTTTTATCTTTCTTATTTTTATTTCTTATTTTATCTGTTTCTTTCCCACTTGTCGCTTCACGGGTGTTTGTTTTTTTCATGCACAGGAGTTCAAGGAGTCTTGACGACTTGATTCCCCTCGATCCAGAGATCAACGCCAACCTAAGGCGTTTGGCTGCCAAGAAGCAAAGAAGAGAGGATCCCGAATCCATGGAGGAGAACACCCCACCTCACAAGTCTCTACTGGAGTACTCGATGCCATCCATCGAGTCGACTTCCGCCATCCGTTCTCCAGCTATTGCGGCCCAAAGCTTTGAGCTGAAGCCGTCTCTAGTGACATGGATCCAGCAGGACCAGTTTGCGGGTGCACCCATGGAGAGCCCGATCGAGCACCTAGACTCCTTCTTGGAGAAGTGTGACACCTTCCGGATTAATGGTGTCACGACAGAGGCTATCCGTCTGAAGCTGTTCCCCTTCTCTTTGCGAGACAAAGCCAAGCAATGGCTAAGGGGGAAGGACCCCAACACTTTCAACACCTGGGAGAAGCTCTCCAACGCTTTTCTGACGAAGTTCTTTCCTCCGGGGAAGACCATGAAGTTGAGGAGTGAGATCTCCTCCTTCTCCCAGGCCAGCCACGAGTCCTTGCATGAAGCTTGGACGAGATATAAAGAAATGCAAAGAAGATGCCTTCACCATGAGCTTCTGAAGTGGCAGATTATTAATCTGTTCTACAATGGGTTGAGGGATGACCTGAAATCTTCTATGGACGCCGCGGCTGGGGGTTCCTTCATGTCTAGGAGTGAGGAAGATGACGGACATATTCTGGAAAATATGGCATCCAACAATGAGCGGTGGTGTGACGAGAGAGCCACACCAAGATCCGGGGGTATACACAGAGTCGAGGACGTCGACAAACTTTCAAGCAAGTTCGACTTGCTTTCGACCCAGATCTCCGCCCTAATGGTAGGAGCCGGTGGGGCCGGTACACAGACACAGCAAATTTCGGCGGTAGAGTCCGAATTCTTTGGGGGAATTCGACGGTGGTGACATCTCACCACCGTTGGATCAGGCGAGCGCACTATTTTACAACCCCACGGGAAACGCGCCGTATCCACCAAGGACCAATTCCAACCCGGCCTACTCTCCATACAACCGGAACCACCCTAACTTCAGTTACCGGCCACCATTTCAGCCCTCACCGCCTCAGCAGCCGCAGCAACAAACTTATCAGCCGGCTAGGCCACAGCAGAGTCAGGTTCAGCAGCAACCACTTCAGCATCAACCATTTCAGCAGCAACCTCAGCAACAATTTTACGCCCCCAGGAATCAACAGCCATTCCAGCAGCAGCAGCAGGATGGCCAACAGAGGGCCGTCTCTCCGGTTGAGTCTCTCTTGACTCAATACATTACCAACCAGGAGAAGATCAACCAAAAGCTGGAAATGGGTCAGCGGACCCTCATGGACCAAGTAACCCAGCTGGGGTTACAAGTGGCGAACCTTGCAAGGTCACAAAACCAATTGCCGCCACAACCGGAGGTGAACCCGAGGGGAGCAACTCAAACATCGGCACTTGTGCACGAGAACGCAAATGTGTCCGCTATCGTTCTGAGAAGCGGGACACAAATTCCTACTAGAGTGCCCCTAGCAAACCGGAAGCACCATTGGTCGTTGAGAGACCGATCGAAAAATCAAACGACGCCGGTGCTTCGTCATCAAATCCTATGACTCCGGAGGGAGTGTCTGAAGAAGAGAAGAAGAAGAAGGAGGAAGGGAGCCCGAAAGTGTTCAAACCAGTTGTGCCATTTCCACAACGATTGGCTCAGGCAAAAATTGATGAGAAATATGGCAAGTTCTTCGCCATGGTCAAGGACCTAAGCCTGCAAATCCCCTTCCTAGAAGCAATCGAAACAATCCCCTCCTATGCAAAATTCCTGAAAGATTTGGTGACTAGAGGGTCTAGAAAGGAGAAAGTGGTGCTGACGGCGGAATGTAGTGCTCTTATTCAGAGGGCAAATCCGTTGAAACTCAAGGACTCGGGGAGCTTCTCTATTCCTTGCACGATCGGGGCAGTGAAGATTCATCGTGCACTCGTCGATCTAGGAGCGAGTGTTAGTTTGATGCCCTTGTCGATGTATAGGAGGATAGGAATGGGTGATTTGGAGCCCACCGGTATGACCCTACAACTAGCTGACCGGTCGGTCAAATATCCGGTGGGAATTGCGGATGACCTCCCCGTAAACGTAAGAGGGGTGCATATGCCTGTGGACTTTATAGTCATGGACATGCCTGAAGACGCACACACCCCCATTATCCTGGGACGGCCTTTCATGGCCACTGCTGGCGTTTTAATAGATGTGAAGAACGGAAAACTCTCTTTAAACGTCAGCGGAGAGAAAGTTGAGTTTGATCTGGGGTTGTCCATGAAGCACCCCGATCTCCCTGATGACCCTCGTTGTAATTTGCTTGAGGTAGAAGAAGAAAAGGCCGCTGAAGAGAGCTCCTGGGAGATTCTCTTGAGAAACCCCCCCGATGACTTGGGGAATTCAGAAGATGGAGACGGCCCCACGAACAAAGAAGCTGTTGGGAAACCGAGTGCAGCAAGAACGACCCCTCCCGGGTTCCCCAAGGCTCCTCCTGCGAGGAGAACGAGGAAAGAGCCGATGGACCTCACTAAAGACGAGGTCCGGATCCTAAAGAAGATGGCGGGAAGCGCCAACACAAAAGAAAATCCCCCGGATCCCAAGAACAAGGGGAGGGTAGTCGAGCAAGTATTTCTCCAGCCGCTGACTACTCCAAGGGCCTTCAGCTCCAATGAGGAAGAGATGCCGAACTTCGGGCATCACCCATATCAACCACCATAAGCATCTCTTGCGGGCGTCGAGCCAACGACGTTAAACAAGTGCGCTTCATGGGAGGCAACCCATGTTCTAAACTTTTCCCCATTTTTTAACGTTATTTTTTACTTTATTTTATCTATTTTATAAATAAAGTCAGCCGCGAGAACATCCGTTCGGGGACTTAGACAAATCTATTGGTTTTTGCAGGAAACAAGCCCCAACCGATCGGTTGATAACTCACCCGATCGGTTGGGATGAATCAGATACATGCCGAGATCTGTCCCCAAGTGACCCGATCGGTTGAGTAATGAAGAGACCAGGTGGCAGACCGGGTGAGCTGGGGAGAACTCTCGGAAATTTTTGGGGAATATCAACCGATCAGTTGAGTTCGAACGCGATCGGTTGACGCGACCGGGTGAGCAGCCCTAAGTTCTCGGGAAAATGAGTGGAGCGGCCAACCGATCGGTTGACAAGTCAACCGACCGGTTCGCCTGTAGCATTTCTTCGGCAAGAATTTCGACCTAACAGTCAACCGATCGGGTGACAAGTCACCCGATCGGTTCGACTTAAAACCCTATAAATACCCCAAACCGCCCGTTCGACACGCACTCGCCATTTTCGAATCCGGATCCGCCGTTTCACCTCTCCCTCGTGCGCCTGCCCTCTTTCTTCCCTTCAATCAGCCTCAATCACCTTTTCCCCCATCCCCCTACCCATCCACCATCGATTTCTCTCCATTCTCCTCGATTCCACCAACACACAAAACCCTAGCCTCCACCCGTTTTTCCCCAATTTCGAAACTTGCTGAAGAGATCGCTGCGGCTTCACAACGTGCTCCAATCGAGTAGCATCGGGGTGTCAACGAGCAACTACCTTCATCTCATTTGGGTAAACTCGCTCCTTTGCTCGATTTTTATTTTTTACCCCAAATATTCTATTTGCTCGTTGGTCGTGTTTCGTGTCTGTTTTGATTCATTGTACTTTTGCATACTCACCCACACGCACGACACCCGCACAATGCCTCCCCGCCGTGATAAACCCACCGATGCCAACTCTTCGAACCCTAGGCCCACCCGTCGTGCCCGTCGCACACAGCCCACCACCTCCAACCCATCCACCACACCACGCACCACTTCCCCACCTCACGTTTACGATCCCAAATATGGGATGCAATTCCAAACCGATGACCATGCCGACCGATTCGCGGCCATGGTCCTCTTAGCTGGTCAGGGTGGTCGGATAACCGAGGAGTCCGTCAACCGTGACCTCCCGTTTCTTCAAAGCTTCATTCGCCACATCCGTGAAGACCCACCCGACGTCTCCGAGCTCCACGTTCCACCCCCCACGAATCCTGGTCCTCAGCGCAGGCCCCCGTCACCACCCCCAGAGGGTGGTGCCCCTGCTTGATTTTTCTCTCCCACTTTTACCCCCCATTTTTGTGCCCATTTGTCTTTTCGGGGCCCTGCTTCATCTCTGTCGGGGGGAATTATTTGCGTGTTGCTTTCTAAATTCACCTCTTTTGTTTTTGACTCCCCCTTGCACATCTCTGGATTTCATTGTTCATATCATTTTGCTAGCACTGTCTGGTCTAGCTTGGGGGACGTCTATTTTGGTGTGATGTCTTGTTTTGTTTGTTTTTCTCATTTGTGTGTGTGTGTGTGTGTGTGTGTGCGCTTGTTTTTCACTTTTTGAGTGTCGTGTCGTGTGTTTTTATTTTTATTTTTATTTTCGTATTGTTTGATTTTGATTCTGATCTTTCTTTCTTTTTCAGTTTCGTCTATGTGTTTTCCTCGTTTTCATTTCTTTTTGTGTCAGTGTGTATTCCCCCCCCATTTTCGTTGCCCTCCCGTACTCACTCATATTGCATTGAGGGCAATGCAAACTTCAGCTTGGGGGAGTCGCACTGTGTGCGTCGTTTGAGTCCTTCTTTTTCGTTTTTTGTGTCGTTTTCATCGTGTTTTTATTTTTTTCTTTTCTTCTTTTTAGCTCTTTCTCCTAGAGATGAATCCTATAATGAATCGCCACAAAGTCACACACACCTAGCATTGCATCGATAATCACACTCACTAACCCTAGGATTTCGAGTCCTCTTGCATTTCACGCATCGTGGGTCCACTTAGCTTTTTGTGAGTCGTGTGTCTTGACTAGCATTTGGTGTGCTTCTACCTTGTGATTTTACTTTATATACCTGTCCAGGAATGACCCCTAGATTATCATGCTTCGATTTGAATATGCGGTATTTGTTTCTACTACATGCATGCTATATTTATATCGTATATTTTAATTCGCATGCGTCGGGATTCCACAACTAAGGACTAGGATAACCCATTTAGCCTATGCTCTATTTAGCGAGAATAGTTTCCTTTGCCCGAGTGTTTAGATTTCGAATTCTTTTTTGTTTTACTTGGTGCAAATCCCCTCGTCGTGTACCGTTCTCCCACTTGGGAGAGTGCACATGTGTATAGCCAAAAACCCAAAAATCCAAAAAAAAAAATATATAGAAAAAAAAGGAAAAGAAAAACCCAAAAAGAGAGAAAAAGAAAAATTTTGTATAGCCAAAAGGCCAAAAAAATACAAATGCCCAAAACCCAAAAAATTTCTGTGTGAATATTTTTTTTCCTTCTTACCGAGAATAAAGGGAAGGCGAGAATTTGCACCGAGTGTTCTACTCCACATCATCTCAACCCCCATCGTCATCGAAAACACTTGGCTTAGGAACTTTTTAGCTAGTATCTAGGCTATAGTGGCGTGATTTCCTTAACCCTAGTTGTGGAGTCCCCGATGCATGACACGCTTCTATTCTTACTCTTCTCATGCATGCTTGAATTTATATTCGCCGCTTAATTCAATTCGAATCGATATTTGGGTCATATCTTGGATTTGTGTATATCGAGCCTCATAGCACAATGTAGAAAGCGACACCATTTGCTAGCACACGACCACACTCACTCGCGCTTCACCGCGTGGGCCCACGACACTTATTAGGACTCGTTTTCCTAGGTTTAGTGGTGTGATTTGGCGTTTGCTTGCTTGGTGTGGCGTTTTTGATTTTGGTGGCTCTGATGGACGATCTAGGATTTAGAGTTTTCTCTTTCTTTCTTCCTCTCTATTTTTCCCTTCCGAGCTCCTACTCTCACTCGTCTTCCTCGAGGACGAGGAAGAGTTCAGCTTGGGGGATTTTGACGTGCGTTTATATTTCATATATTCACGCACGTTTTCTTTTGTGTTTTTCCGTGTTTTTCCGCCGTCTTTTATTCGTTTTCTTGTATTTTCTCGTTTTCTTTCACTTTTCTTTGTTTATCCATGATTGCAGGGGATTGACCACGTAGGGGACGTTTAACGATGATATCCCAAGTCCCCGGAGCAACGGGAGAAGTCACGCGTGATCCAGGGGGTCAAACGCCAAAGAATTCATCTTTCAACCCCTCACCCGGTCGGTTGGTCACCTCCAACCGATCTGGTGATGCACGCGTGCACCACCCGGTCTCTGCCGCAGCTCATAAGGAAGTCACCCGTCCGGTTCACAGACCAGTTCACAGACCGGTTCAGCGTGGGCCTGTTCTCTGTTTTCTCGAGCAAAATGCCAACCGATCGGGTGACTCTCACCCGATCGGTTCATCTGTAGCTGAAGGTGAAGAGCTGAAGACACGGGCGCCAAACCGATCGATTCACCCGACTGCTCCAAGATCCAACTGGTCACTCAAGAACTCACCCGACCGGTTCATGTGATCGGGTGAAAGCTCGCCGTTTTCTGTTATTAT
The DNA here is from genome assembly GCA_030789695.1 of Scilla litardierei. Taxonomy (NCBI): domain Eukaryota; kingdom Viridiplantae; phylum Streptophyta; class Magnoliopsida; order Asparagales; family Asparagaceae; genus Scilla; species Scilla litardierei. Next base: position 103,477,816 of record CM061131.1, read on the forward strand.
TTTGTAACGGATCAACCGATCGGTTGACTTGTCAACCGATCGGTTGATGCGAAAGTCTATAAATAGAACCCCTAGGGTTCCAAAAACGGGAGCTGCTATTTTTTTACGGTTTTCTCTCCTTGTGACGGCTGTAATTGTTACTCTTTTGTAAGTTTTCAGATCTTTCTCAAATTTTAGTATTGTCTTATCTACTCTATTACTTCCGCATTGCAATTGTCCGATTATGATTCCAACGGTTAATTTTTATTTAGATCGCTTTTTCATGGATTTTTGTGAGTAGTTCCCAAATCTGGGATTTTGGTGGAAACCCCTTCGGGGGCTCTTCCCGATGCGTCCATAGGGTTAGGAAATCGATAGGGATTAGGATTCTAACGGTTACGCGGGGTGTTTCATTGTCATCGGCGGGAAAAAGACCGCCTTTGACCGTTGGGCCAAGGGGGAATAAACTTGGCAGTTGACTCCCTAGCCATAGCTCACACCCATTGCGTAGACGTCGAATCCTAGCACGCGGGAGCGGCTGGATGAGACGTTGGGAGTTATCGTTGCGGGCTTAGTGCTCCCGGGATCGATCAGTGTTAATGGACACAGGAGTGCCCACTGATCGAACCCGGGAAGTCCGGTGTATCATCCTGGGCACCGACCGGAATATCGGGCCCATGGGACGCCGGTACCACTTTCAGAGGCAACGTCTCACCATTAGACCCTAATCCCGATCGCTATCCATACCCGTAGGCCGTATCGGCGAGAGTCTCTCATCGGGTTGGAAACCAAAGTCCCGGGTTTTCTTTCTTGTTGTTAATACCCTTTATTTCCTTCCGTGACAACCATTTACCGATTCGGGCTAGCTCGCCCCTCGGGGTGATTTAGGTCCTACCTGACCCAAGCACAACCTCGCCTCCCTGAGTTCGATATTCCCGCACCCTACACTAACCGTGCACTTGCGGTAAACCAAAACCGCGCCCAACCCGTAAGCGGGGGCGCCGGTCAGGGGGAGTCACATTTTGGCGTCCATTTTGTTGTCCATAGTGTCCTTGTATATATTGCCCATCATCAACCTGCATCATCATTATCTCCATTTTTGTATATTCATGCATACTGTACATACATATTTGCTTCTTTTATACTTTCTTTTATTTTTTAATCCCACCCACCCCCAAAGCATCATTTCCCGTCTCTACACGCGTATTCTCAGCAGTGAGGACACTGCTGCGCTTAGCTTGGGGGATGAGCGCTATCGCTTTATACTTATTTTCTTTCCCTTATTTTTACTTTTTGTTTCCATTTCCGCCCCAGTTTTCCCTTTTTACCATCATTTTATTTTTTTTCTTTTCTCTTTTTCTTTGTTTGCATGCATGTTTTTCCTTTCCTTTTCCTTTTTCCTTTTTATTAGACTGAAGATGTTTCTCCTATGATTGCACTATAAGCTGCACACACTCGACTTGTTTGCTTTGAACAATCACGTAGGGTTCATCATAGTCTATTGCGCTTCATTGCATATATTTATAGAATGGATTGTGCTTTTGAACTCCATGCCTCCATGAGTTAGAAATATTCCTTGATTAGGATGTATTTTAATATGCTTTTCTATGATGTAAATCCATCTCTCCATAATGATATTCTCGAAACAGTTGAGCTTAAAAATGCATGATTAATTGATAATTAAATGGAAAATCGCATGATTGTGTGAAAACGTTTATTTTCATAATGAATGGTAGTTCAATTGAGTTTGGATAACCCACGACACTTAAATAGCTTTTACTAGATATTCTGACACCGAGCCATGTCTCAACTCTATCTTTTTATTTTTTGTATATAGCCAATTACGATCCTTAATCGTGCTTTGCATTCCATCACGTTTACGTGAGTTTGCCAAAATCCCAAAAACATTGAGAAAAAAATCAAAAACCCAAAAATATTACATAAATAATACGCCCGATGGGTTCTTCGTAACCCGATGCCCTAAGACCGTCTTGTCTGGGATGCATAGGCCGCCTCTTGTATATATTGAGTTATCTCATGTATATACGAAAAAAAAAATGTGTATATATATATAAAGAAAATTGTATAGCTAAAACAATTGAAAAAAGAAAAATCCCACATCTTTGTTGGATATGGACGACATGTATACACCCATGAAGGGATGTATGAGGGTCTATGGACCTCGGATGTCGCGTACATGAAAGCATGTACGGAGGGAACCTTTTCATGTATAAAAAGGACCACTCGATAAGTGGAAAAAGTCACATTATAAGTGCAAAAAGGCACTTGATAAGTGCATGAAGAAGAGGATAAGCAAGAGTGTTAATATAAGCTAATAAGCTTATATGTAGTTATTTCCTACAATAACTACCCCTAAAGCCTATAAATAGGACCCAAGGGTAAGTGTAACGACCGGTTTTTGTAATGACTATTTTATATGAATAATATTGGATGTTTCTCTCTTTGGGTGTTTTCTCGATAGAAGTTCTTACGATTAGCTTCATAACGTCTTGATCTTAGAGTTAGAGTGATCCTAGAGGCCATAGGAATCTTCTCGAAGCTTCGCGCTTCGATTCAGCACTTCTGGTGCATCTTAACCGGTTCATGAAGGGGAGCCAACCGACTAGATTGTAATCTAGTCGGTCGGCAACACTTCTCAAACCGGCTAGTTCTTTTCAGTAAATTTCAGCTTAGTTACTGTTTATGTTTAGTCGGTCTAAGCTCATTCTTCGACCGACTAGTTCCCAAACTAGTCGGTCAGAACTTGTACCCAGACCGACTAATTCTGAGTCCTACTGTACTGTCGAAGTTACTGTTTATGGTTAGTCGGTCAAAGAACAATTACCACCGACTAGTTCTTAAACTAGTCGGTTAAGATTCCTTCCCTGACCGACTAATTCTCAGTGCTTAATATCTACTTAATTTCTCTCTTAGTCGGTCTATGAACAATCACCGACCGACTAGATCTTAAATTAGTCAGTCGACGGGCCTTCGCAGACCGACTAAATCTGTCTACCTGTACCAACCCTGTTCACGGTTTGGCTTTTAACCAGTCTAAGTTAGGCGACCAACCGACTAGATCCCAAACTAGTCGGTCGACCACCCTTCTCTGACCGACTAAATTTCCAAGTAAACCTAGGTTAAGTCGCAGCCGCCGTTTCATTTTCTATTTAATCCCTTCGATTCTTTCGTTCTTTCTTCATTCTTTCTGAGCCAATTTCTTTCCCAAATCATCCCCAACATTCCTCAAGCCATTTCCTTCCTCCTCGAAGCTTCCCTCTCGCCGTTTCTTGTGCCGGCCACCTTCCCTAGGCCGCCGGATCTCGATTTTAGCCGTAGCTTCCCGGGATCGTTCTTCCGTCGCCGAAGCCAGATCTGTTTTGGCGTCATTCGCTCGCTACTCTTACAGTTAGTGAATCTATCCCTTAATCTCCTTTAACCCACACTGTAATTAGAAAACCTAATTAAAAACGATTCATTAGACGATATAGGATCCTATTATGAAATCTGATTTGGTGATCATTCTAATGTTGCCTTGCCATAACATCGAACCCAATTTCCGTAGGATACCGACCTCGTGACTCACGTCGAACAACAACTTCGGTACCAGGCAAGTGAAACTTGCCAACCTTGCTCTAGGCCATGTTTTTAGGCCAATACTTTGTTTTAGCGTGAAAGAGACTAGACCGTGAAATGATAGCAGTCTAGGCGCAAATTCAATTCTAGCTTGACAACGAAGCTAGAATTTCCCTTGTCATGCCATGTCATACAACTGCCTGTCATGTTTAATTTTCTTTAACGGTACGCAATATCATGTGCATTCATTTTACATATCATGTTGCATGTTGCATCGTAGCACACGCTACAAATCCTTGTACAAATCCATGTTTCCGTGTTACCGGCTAGGCACCCGTTATGCGGGCATAACCCTACGCCATACGTGTTAAAAACACTTCCTGGCTCGTGATCCAGAAGCGAGCATTACGTGTTCGGGGGTAATGCCCTGGCTCGACACACGTTGAGGGGTAGGGATAAACGGTCACTTGAGCGTAAGAGTTGGCCCGTACAGCCACTCTAGCCAAAGGGCGGAATCTTTGTGCACGACGTGCTTACAATTCTTGTAGTTGTCATGAAATTGTTACTTGCCATGCCATGTTTACTTGCCATGCTATAATCATGCCATAACATAAACTGCTGTTGTTTCATTGCATAAAATACCATATCATAACATACTCTAGAACTGCTAGGTTGTCTTTACTTTTCCTAGTTTTCTTGCACAAGTCTTGTAGACGTGCTGACATGTGCCCCTTCTCTTTGGGTGATGCATGTTAGTTGCTGAGCCAGAGATTGTTGTGGAGGGTGACGAATTCGTGGAGTTCGTGCCCGATTCCATTGCTGATGTGGAGTACGAGGACACTGATGACCAGTCCTAGTTCCCTTCGTTCCTCCTTTGTTAGTTGTGTTGTTTTCGGTGAGTAGCACCGCTGTTGTTAGTTTCTTTGTTGGCCATGATAGGCCTTTTCTTTTGGACTCTCTTTTTGTTTGCCTGGTGGCATTTCTGGTTGTTGAATTTATTTCTGGACATTGAGTTGAATAATTTTAATTATTTGCCACTTTTGCTATTATTGTTATTGTTGTTTCCGAGTCACATTACAGGGACCTGCTACTTTGTGATATTTGACGCTTATCGGACTTGCGGATTTGTAGCTTCAAGTCTGAGCGGACCTTCTCACGCTTCGCCTCCATATTTTTGGGAAGCGGGGCGTGACAGGTTTCTTTGGTGGCCCATGCAGGTCCTATTTTCTGTAACTGTGACTTAATCGGAACAACGATAAGAATTATAGAATGTCCGATAAACAATATCAACACCTAGTCATAAGGCTGAGAGTCTAATTTGTTTCGTTTTCCTGTGTCAATAGATGGCTGGGAGACGGAATACCCGTGCTAGTGGTGGTGTGCCCCCTCGTATCGAGGAGCCGGATCGGGAGCCCACCAATGGGGAGATCATGCGGATGATGCATCAGATGATGCAGGTGCAGCAGGGGATGCTGCAGAATGCCCGGAATGTTCCACCTGCCCGAGCAGCGCAGCCTGTTCAGAATGTCCCTCGCTTCAAGCCTGGAGCGAAGCAGTTTCGGGAGCTTGGCCCCGCTTACTTTGATGGGACCGAAGGACCTCTGGCTGCGGATGAATGGACCAGGAACATGGAGGACAACTTGAAGATGTCGAAGGTCGACCCTACTGGATGGGTTGACTTGGCAAAGAGGCAGCTTAAGGATAACGCTCGGAACTGGTGGGATGCCGAGGAGAAGTTGCTTGTGGAGCCGATATCTTGGGCTACCTTCAAGTCCAGATTTGACGAGGAATACTTTCCGAAGGCTGCCAGGAGGGAGATGGCGCAGCTGTCACGCCCCGCTTCCCAAAATACCCGGGAGCGAGGACGCGACGAAGGTCCGCTTGTACATAAAACAAGGAGGAATTTTTTTTTCTTCCTTGTTCGATGCACAATAAGCGTCTGTAGTAATTCCATTGAAGGACAGGTTCTTGTCATGCAATCTCAGAGAAACAACACACAACATCTTTATTATCCCAATAGATGATAAGTGGTACAGGACTGGGCCTTATAGTACGGCCTACATCGACTCGACAAAAAAGTAAAGTACATCACTCGAAAGTAAATAGCACACTGGCAATAAGGAAAGCACACTGACGATGGTAAGGAAAGCACACTGACGATGAAATCAAGTGGATGCTGTGGTCGAATCGGAAACTCCTACTCCTCTGTAGGTGCGGGCTCAGTAACGTCCTTTGATCCCTGGTCTACGGGATCGTCTTCAGTGTAATACTCCACGTTCTCCGTCGGCTCGTAGTCTGACATGCATTTCAAAAAAACAATGAAATACATGTCAGCGCTAAGCGGCAAGTAAAGACCAGCAGAAAGTAAAGGTAGGAAATGTAATGAACGAACAAGAGGTAACAAACGTCGCTTGACTATCCAATAGTGTAGGCATGCCTAATAATAAGAAGTCTAACTTAACTTCCAAATCAGCCAGTCAGTCAGGGCTTGAAGGCACAGGTCACTTTAATGACCGCAGGACAAGTCCTTTGGTTGACCAACCCCCTTCCCATTCCTTCCTAGACACTGATTCGGTTGTAATTTAAGACCGCTTGTTATTACGCCGCTCTGCCACCTTCGAGTAGTCTCGACTTAGTCAGTAGAACAGTCAGCAATAGTAGCATAGTAACAAACAAGCTAGTGCATCAGCCTTAGCCCGAGTGCACGATATGCAACCCGAAGTGCACCCATCCCACGGAGCAACTCGTGGAATCTCTACCTACCATCCCCTGCCGGGTGATGGTACAGCTTAACTAATAAGGGTGGACCCGGTCACTCCCGCACACTTCGTAGCTCAAGGCTACCCCAAAACCCGTGTGGTATCACATTAACCGTATCCGTATCCGTATGGCTTTATAGGCCCTTCACTTTGAACATTCAACAATACAATGAGCACAAGTACAACAAGTACATATACGGTAGATACGTGCATATACCTGGTAATTATTTGCAACACACATATATACGGTATTTACTTGCCTGTAGTCGTGACCGGTTGTAATCCGGTTTCTTGGGCGGGTCTCGTACCGTGTCCGGGGGACGGTGTCTTCCCGGGACGTCTACCTACAACACCACACGCACGCACCCATATTTTATTAATATAAGAAACAAAATTACAAAGATTACAAAGATCGTACTACGTGCACGTATGCACGTATACGTATACACGTATAAATACAATAAAAAAATAATTCCTAATCCCTAATTTTTCTAATTCTAAAATTTTAACCAAAATCCCTAAAAATTCTTTCCCAAAAAGATCCTTCACAAATTTCTTCACAAATACCCCCTTACAAAATTTCCTTCACAAAAATCCTTTACAATTTTTCTTTTCAAATTCTCCTTCACATTTTCCCCCTTCCCTCCCCTTCAAAATCTGTGAATTTTTCTCACAAAATTTTTTTTTCTTTCATCTTCTTCATTGCTTCTTCTTCATTGTAGGTGCATCAATGGAGGGCCAAGGGGAGGAAGAGGGGAGAGCCAAGGAGAAGGGGGAGAAGGGTGGGTGGCCGGCCGCCGGCCGGCCACCGGCCGTCGGCCGTCGGCCGGAAAAGCACAGATTTTTTTTTGATTCTTGATTGATTCTATGTTGGTTTGTTTGATTTCCTTGATAGAAATCAATGGAGGAAGAGAGGGGAGTTGTTTGGAGAGAATGGAGATCAATGAGAGAGGAGGAAAACATGGTGGAGGTGGGTTGAACTTGTTGGGTTCATGGGTTTGTTTGGGTTTTAATGGAAGGTGAAGAGAGATTGAGGAAGGGGATTGATGGAGGATGGAAGAGGATGAAGGAGATGATGTAGGAGGAGGCTCACCGGAGGTGGGGAGGAGCTCGCCGGAATCTCGCCGGAGCTTCGCCGGAGTGGGTTGCTGGTAGAGGAAGAAGGGGGATTAGGGGGGTTTAAATAGGATTAGGAAAACTAATTTTTAATCTAAACATTTAATGTTTAGTCAAAAAGGAGGATTATGATAAGATTTGCATTTAATTAGCCTTTTTGAAAAATATGAACCGTTGTCTCCTCCACATGTTAGTCATGTTAGGGTAATTAGTAATTAGGTTAGTGTAATTAGTAATTAGGTAAGGTAATTAGTGACGGTAAAATTTGTAACAAAATTACGATTTTGCCCCTACTAGCAAACGTGTCCGAAAAATTACGAAAACATACCCACGGGTTCGTATCGTCACGAGGACCGTGAATACGAAGTCCGATTCGTGATTTGAGCTACAAAAATACGAGTCGTGGGCCAAAACGTTTAGAAAGCGGGTTTACGGGTTCTCTACTGATTTGTCGTCGGAAAATTACGAAATTAATGTGGGAGGCCCTAAATGATCATAGGATGATACCGTAGAAGTATGAAAACATTTTGATGATGTTTGTATAGAAAATTAATTCATTAAGCCAAAACGGTAAAAATCGAAAATGAATTTTTACCGGATTATTTAGAGGTATTTGATGAAACCCGAACTTACTAAAATACCCCATAACTACCCCGATACTTCAAAATATTTTTATAAGAAATTTTTGAAATCATAAAACTCCAGTCGAAAAATAAGTTAAACACACAAATTATCGTGCTGAAGGAAACAGACCATTACATCCTACCCTCCTTATAAAAATTCCGTCCTCGGAATTTAAGGAAAGAGGTAAGGATAATGCTCGCGCATTTCCTCTTCACGTTCCCAGGTGGATTCACCAGGTGAATCGTGATGCCACATAACTCTCACTAGCTCAATCACTTTGTTCCTGAGAGTCTTCTGTCGACGATCTATGATCTGCACCGGTTGCTGCTCATAGGTGAGATCCGGACGAACAGTAATCTCCGAGTGGTCGACTACATGCTTGGGGTCGCTGATGTAACGACGCAGCTGGGAGATATGAAATACATCATGAACTCCCTCCAATGATGGTGGCAGGGCCAGACGATAAGCTACTTCTCCAACTCGCTCTAGCACATCAAACGGTCCGATGAATCTCGGACTGAGCTTTCCTCGTTTTCCAAAGCGTATCACTCCTCTGTTTGGTGATATCTTTAGAAAAACATGATCTCCAGGTTGAAAATCCAAATGTCGACGCTTGGTGTCAGCCCAGTGCTTGTAGCGATCTTGTGCGATTCTCAGCTTGTCTCTGATAGTACGCACCACATCAACAGCTTCCACGATCATTTCTGGACCTAAAAGTTCTCGATCACCAATGTCATCCCAACTTAATGGAGATCGACACTTTCTTCCATAGAGAGCCGCAAAAGGGGCCATGCCGATGCTGGCTTGGTAGCTGTTGTTGTAAGCAAACTCTACCAAGTGCAAATGATCTTCCCATGATCCTTTGAAATCCAGCATGCATGCTCTCAGCATATCTTCAAGAATCTGGATGGTACGCTCTGATTGTCCATCAGTCTGTGGGTGATACGCAGTGCTAAATTTGAGATGAGTACCCAGATTCGATTGCAGGCTCTTCCAGAAATGTGAGGTGAACCTTGTGTCTCGGTCGGAGACGATGCTCACTGGAACTCCATGTAACCTCACAATTTCCTGCATGATAAACATATATCACTATGTATACTGTAAGGAGTTTTAAAGGTATGCGATATATCATTACCTCCATATACTTCTTCGTGAGTGTTTCCGTGGATTGTCCTACTCGGAATGGTATGAAATGTGCTGACTTGGTTAATCGATCAACGATCACCCAGATGGTGTCATTTTGCTTTGGGCTCCGAGGTAGTCCAGTCACGAAATCCATAGTGATGTGTTGCCATTTCCATTCTGGAATAGGCAAAGGTTGGAGCAATCCAGCGGCTCGATGATGTTCAGCCTTCACTTGCTGACAAACGAGGCATTTGGCGACGCTTCGGGCCACGCTTCTCTTCATTCCAATCCACCAGAAGTTCAGTCGCAGATCTTTGTACATCTTGGTACCACCTGGATGTATGGAGTAAGGAGAGCTGTGTGCTTCATTCAGCAGCTCTTCCCTGATCTCTCCTGAAGGTACACAGATGCGACTTCCATACCTCAAAGATCCATCTTCATGAATACGAAATTCTGTTCGTATACCAGCTTCAACTTGTTGCTTGATCTTCTGCAGCTTCGCGTCTCCAGATTGAGCAGCTTTGATCCGATCGATGATGGTAGATTGAATCTGCATGTTCATCAATGATGATGTAGCTCCTGGCAAGATGACTTCGATTCCCATTTCTTTCAAGTCTTGTTGAAGTCTCCATTGAGTCGTCAGAGTCATGACTGTTGGTAGTCGACTCAATGCATCAGGCACGACATTCACCTTCCCAGGATGATACTGGAGGTCGATGTCATAATCAGCCATGAGTTCCAACCATCTTCGTTGTCTCATGTTGAGCTCCTTCTGTGTGAAAATATACTTCAAGCTCTTGTGGTCAGTGAATACCTTTACTTGCTCTCCCAACAGAAAATGTCTCCAAATCTTCAGAGCAAAGATGACATCTGCCAACTCTAAGTCGTGTGTTGGATAATTCTTCTCATGATTCTTCAGTTGTCGAGAAGCATATGCAACTACGCGACCATGTTGATGCTGCACACTTCCAAGCCCTTTTCCAGATGCATCACAATAAACTTCGAACCCTCCAGTTCTATCCGGAATAGTTAGAACTGGTGCGGTTGTCAGCCTCATCTTCAATCCTATGAATGCTTGCTCACAAGATTCAGACCAAACAAACTTAACATCCTTCCTAGTTAGTCGAGTCATCGGCTCAGCAATCTTTGAGAAGTCCTTGATGAATCGACGATAATAACCAGCTAATCCGAGAAAACTTCGGATGTCGGAAACTGATCGGGGTGTTGGCCAGTTTCTAACAGATGTGACTTTCTCAGGATCGACGGAAATACCGTCTCCTGAAACTATATGTCCAAGAAAGGCGACTCGATCCAACCAGAATTCACACTTGCTGTACTTGGCATAGAGCTGATGACGACGCAGAGTCTCCAAAACTATCTGCAGATGCTTGGCATGATCTTCCTCGTTCTTCGAGTAGACCAGGATGTCATCGATGAAAATAACTACAAATTATCCAAGAACTCATAGAATATAAGGTTCATGAGATTCATGAATACCGCTGGGGCGTTAGTTACACCAAAAGGCATGACTACGAATTCGTAGTGTCCATACTTGGTCCGAAAAGCAGTCTTAGGAATATCTTCCTTCCTGACTTTCACTTGATGATAACCACTTCTGAGATCCAGCTTGGAGAAGACTCGTGATCCACCGAGTTGATCAAAAATATCGTCGATGCGGGGCAAAGGATATTTATTCTTTACAGTCACCTTGTTCAGTTCTCGATAGTCCACGCACATTCTTCTCGATCCATCCTTCTTCTTGACCAATAAGACAGGCGCACCCCAAGGAGACACACTGGGATGTATCAATCCTTTCTGTAACAGGTCGTCGAGTTGGCTCTGAAGTTCTTCCAATTCAGCAGGAGCCATGCGGTAAGGAGCCTTGGAGATAGGTTGAGTGTTTGGCATAAGGTCAATAGTGAATTCGAGATCTCGATCTGGTGGTAATCCCGAAATATCTTCAGGGAATACGTCTTCGAAATCTCGAACTACTAAGGGTTTCTCAGGCTCAACCTGCATTGATGCGACTATTGCTTCATTCGGCTTGGCCTGAAACTTGATAGGACCAAGCGAACGACGTCCATTCATGAACTCGAACATAGGATGTTCGGGAATTTTAAACACCACACTCTTCTGGTGACAGTCAATGTGAGCGTAGAAAGTCCCTAACCAATCCATGCCGAGTATCGCATCAAAGTTGGCTATGCTGATAATCATGAAATCAGCGAATAGTTCACGTCCACAGATCACTAGTGGACATGACTTGCATCCGGTAGAGATTTTTACTATGCCATTTCCAGTGTTGACATTCCAACATCTTGGAAGATCACAGATAGTAATAGAATGATCTGTCGCAAACTTTTGCGACAAGAAGCTATGAGAAGCTCCAGAATCAAACAAGACTAGAGCTGGAGATGCAGATACTAAGATAATACCTAGGTAAAGGTAGAATACGTCTTAGCAAGAGTTACTCACCAATCAAGCATATGATATAGAATGCTGTAAGAAACTGAGGTCTAGAGATTACCTGAGATCACTTGATCAGTGGTCTCGGCTTCAGCAGCAGTCATAGTAAATGCCTGACGCCTTGGTGGATTTGGCTTGGCATTCTGAAAAGCTTGTTGCTGAGGAGGCAGTGGTTGCTTTTGCTGAGCTGATCCTGAAGCCATCATAGGGTTGGCTGGTTTGATAGTGCTACGAGGGCAGTCCTTGGCAAGATGGTCAGATGCACCACACACTAGGCACAGATTCAAGAACATGCGACAGTCCTTCTTGACGTGTCCAACACGGTTGCAGTAGTGGCACACCATAGTGGATTTGGTGTTGGCTGGGGCTGCTGGCTTCTTGAAATTGGTGGTTTGAGTCGGACGGAAATTGTTCCTGGCAGGTTCCATCGGGCGTTTGCCTGTATTAACTTGAATTCCCCTTTCAAGTCGTGCAACGGCTTCATGAGTTCGTGCAGCTTCCAGAACATCCTCAAGGGTAGTCAGCTTCACTGAACTCATCGAGGCTTGAACACGAGGGTTTAGGCCTTGACGAAACTGATAGGCACAGTCTTCTGGATTTTCGACCATGTGCGGAGCGAAACGGCTGAGCATTGAGAACTCTGCTTCATACTCATCGACAGTCCTATTGCCTTGTTTCAGATTAGTAAAACGACTTTGGAGTTCTCTCTTGGCCGAGGGAGGAAAATATTGGGCGTTGAACCTTTCCCGGAACATGCCCCAAGAGATAGGCTTAACCAGACGTCGTTCTTCACGATCCCACCAGCTTCGAGCATTGTCAGTCAGTTGTAGTTTTGCCACTTCGACCCATCCAGCTTGGGAGATGCGAGCAGCGCTCAACTTGTCTTCAGTGGCTATGGCCCATTCTTCAGCTACAAGTGGCCCTTCCTTTCCAGAGAAAGTCTTCGGACGAAGCTCCTGGAATTGCTTAACCCCAGGTTCAGCGGATGGTGGTGGTGCTCTTGGTTCCTGCTGAAGCATCTGGTGTTGTATTTCCAACATTTCTCTAATCACTCCCAGGACTGCAGATATCTCGGCGGCACCATCGGCACCGTTTCCATTGGCGCCACTTCCGTTGCGGGTGTTTGGTCTTCCTGCCATGCTGCAAAACAATAAACTTGAGTCAATACTTACTCAGTCAGCTTAGGATCGTAAAGATGCGTATATTGTTCTGAGTATTTGCATGACCTGCATGGGCCACCACAGAAACCTGTCACGCCCCGCTTCCCAAAATACCCGGGAGCGAGGACGCGACGAAGGTCCGCTTGTACATAAAACAAGGAGGAATTTTTTTTTATTCCTTGTTCGATGCACAATAAGCGTCTGTAGTAATTCCATTGAAGGACAGGTTCTTGTCATGCAATCTCAGAGAAACAACACACAACATCTTTATTATCCCAATAGATGATAAGTGGTACAGGACTGGGCCTTATAGTACGGCCTACATCGACTCGACAGAAAAGTAAAGTACATCACTCGAAAGTAAATAGCACACTGGCAATAAGGAAAGCACACTGACGATGGTAAAGAAAGCACACTGACGATGAAATCAAGTGGATGCTGTGGTCGAATCGGAAACTCCTACTCCTCTGTAGGTGCGGGCTCAGTAACGTCCTTTGATCCCTGGTCTACGGGATCGTCTTCAGTGTAATACTCCATGTACTCCGTCGGCTCGTAGTCTAACATGCATTTCAAAAAAACAATGAAATACATGTCAGCGCTAAGCGGCAAGTAAAGACCAGCAGAAAGTAAAGGTAGGAAATGTAATGAACGAACAAGAGGTAACAAACGTCGCTTGACTATCCAATAGTGTAGGCATGCCTAATAATAAGAAGTCTAACTTAACTTCCAAATCAGCCAGTCAGTCAGGGCTTGAAGGCACAGGTCACTTCAATGACCGCAGGACAAGTCCTTTGGTTGACCAACCCCCTTCCCATTCCTTCCTAGACACTGATTCGGTTGTAATTTAAGACCGCTTGTTATTACGCCGCTCTGCCACCTTCGAGTAGTCTCGACTTAGTCAGTAGAACAGTCAGCAATAGTAGCATAGTAACAAACAAGCTAGTGCATCAGCCTTAGCCCGAGTGCACGATATGCAACCCGAAGTGCACCCATCCCACGGAGCAACTCGTGGAATCTCTACCTACCATCCCCTGCCGGGTGATGGTACAGCTTAACTAATAAGGGTGGACCCGGTCACTCCCGCACACTTCGTAGCTCAAGGCTACCCCAAAACCCGTGTGGTATCACATTAACCGTATCCGTATCCGTATGGCTTTATAGGCCCTTCACTTTGAACATTCAACAATACAATGAGCACAAGTACAACAAGTACATATACGGTAGATACGTGCATATACCCGGTAATTATTTGCAACACACATATATACGGTATTTACTTGCCTGTAGTCGTGACCGGTTGTAATCCGGTTTCTTGGGCGGGTCTCGTACCGTGTCCGGGGGACGGTGTCTTCCCGGGACGTCTACCTACAACACCACACGCACGCACCCATATTTTATTAATATAAGAAACAAAATTACAAAGATTACAAAGATCGTACTACGTGCACGTATGCACGTATACGTATACACGTATAAATACAATAAAAAAATAATTCCTAATCCCTAATTTTTCTAATTCTAAAATTTTAACCAAAATCCCTAAAAATTCTTTCCCAAAAAGATCCTTCACAAATTTCTTCACAAATACCCCCTTACAAAATTTCCTTCACAAAAATCCTTTACAATTTTTCTTTTCAAATTCTCCTTCACATTTTCCCCCTTCCCTCCCCTTCAAAATCTGTGAATTTTTCTCACAAATTTTTTTTTTCTTTCATCTTCTTCATTGCTTCTTCTTCATTGTAGGTGCATCAATGGAGGGCCAAGGGGAGGAAGAGGGGAGAGCCAAGGAGAAGGGGGAGAAGGGTGGGTGGCCGGCCACCGGCCGCCGGCCGTCGGCCGGAAAAGCACAGATTTTTTTTTTATTCTTGATTGATTCTATGTTGGTTTGTTTGATTTCCTTGATAGAAATCAATGGAGGAAGAGAGGGGAGTTGTTTGGAGAGAATGGAGATCAATGAGAGAGGAGGAAACCATGGTGGAGGTGGGTTGAACTTGTTGGGTTCATGGGTTTGTTTGGGTTTTAATGGAAGGTGAAGAGAGATTGAGGAAGGGGATTGATGGAGGATGGAAGAGGATGAAGGAGATGATGTAGGAGGAGGCTCACCGGAGGTGGGGAGGAGCTCGCCGGAATCTCGCCGGAGCTTCGCCGGAGTGGGTTGCTGGTAGAGGAAGAAGGGGGATTAGGGGGGGTTTAAATAGGATTAGGAAAACTAATTTTTAATCTAAACATTTAATGTTTAGTCAAAAAGGAGGATTATGATAAGATTTGCATTTAATTAGCCTTTTTGAAAAATATGAACCGTTGTCTCCTCCACATGTTAGTCATGTTAGGGTAATTAGTAATTAGGTTAGTGTAATTAGTAATTAGGTAAGGTAATTAGTGACGGTAAAATTTGTAACAAAATTACGATTTTGCCCCTACTAGCAAACGTGTCCGAAAAATTACGAAAACATACCCACTGGTTCGTATCGTCACGAGGACCGTGAATACGAAGTCCGATTCGTGATTTGAGCTACGAAAATACGAGTCGTGGGCCAAAACGTTTAGAAAGCGGGTTTACGGGTTCTCTACTGATTTGTCGTCGGAAAATTACGAAATTAATGTGGGAGGCCCTAAATGATCATAGGATGATACCGTAGAAGTATGAAAACATTTTGATGATGTTTGTATAGAAAATTAATTCATTAAGCCAAAACGGTAAAAATCGAAAATGAATTTTTACCGGATTATTTAGAGGTATTTGATGAAACCCGAACTTACTAAAATACCCCATAACTACCCCGATACTTCAAAATATTTTTATAAGAAATTTTTGAAATCATAAAACTCCAGTCGAAAAATAAGTTAAACACACAAATTATCGTGCTGAAGGAAACAGACCATTACAGCAGCGCTTCATTGACCTGAAGCAGGGGAGCTTGACTATGGATCAGTACCACCAGGAGTTCACTAGGCTGAGTCGTTTCGCACCGAAGATGGTGCAGGATGCTGATGAGAGAGCCCAGAGGTTTCTGTAGGGGCTTTCTTTGGATCTTCAGATCTATGTGACTTCTTCTGATGCGGAGTCCTATCAGAAGGTTTTGATTGCGGTGAAGAGGCAGGAGCAGATTATGAACCAGAAGAGAGGATGTGCTTCTGGATCTGGGATGAGGCATGTGGAGCAGGCCAGAGCAGTGGTGAGACCAGGGTTCGGGCCCAATCAGTCGGTGCAGTTCAAGAGGCCCGGAGGACCTCCTACTCTGAAGACTTGCCATTTCTATGGCAAGACTGGACATGTCAAGGATAAGTGCCGGAAGATGTTGGGGCAGTGCTTGATTTGTGGTGATCCTGCGCATGCCATGAAGGACTGCTCAAAGTCCAAGCAGCCGTGGAAGGGACCTGTTGTAGCTCAGCCATTGCAGCAGAGAGTGCCTGTACCTGCCGGACGTGGAGCGCCTCTCGTTCCGCAGAGGCAGGCTTTTTAGCAGGCTGTTCAGCCGAGGCGGCAGGCGTTTCTGATGACTGCTGTTGAGACCGAGGCGGTAGATGAGGTTATCGCAGGTAACCCTCAATCTAGCTGTTTCTTTCCTTAGTTAGTTTTAGTTACTAGATTATGTTTGGTTGCTTGCACATGTTTGTCTGCTAGAATAGAATTTGATTGATAGACTGTCGGTTAGGTGTGATTTTGGTTTGCACATTTCCTGCACGAGTTCTCTTCGACTCAGGTGCATCGATGTGCATCATTTCCCGGAGCTTCGTGGAGAAGCATTCCTTGTCGACTTCCCCTCTTCCCAAGAGTTGGAATATCGTTACAGGGAATGGCGTGGTCTCAGTGCATCGTGGATGCAACTCTTGCCCTTTGGTTGTCTGTGGACATGAGCTCTACGCAGATTTTATTGTCCACGACATCATCAACTATGACGATGTTCTCGGGATGGACTGGCTAGGGAGTTTCTACACCACGATCGATTGTCGGAGGAAGAATGTGGCGTTCGAGATCCCTGGACATCCGGTGTTCGAGTTCAGCCGAGGTAGTAGTTCGCTTGGTCCGGTCAGGTTTCGGGCCAAGCCAGTGGAGTTTGTGGCTATGCAGATGGAGCAGTGTCGGCCTGCGGTAGTGCGTGACTTCGACGACGTCTTTCCCGAGGAGATGTCTGGATTGCCACCTGATCGAGCTCTCGAGTTTTCGATCGATCTCATTCCGGGAGCGCAGCCTATTTCGAAAGCGCCGTATCGCATGGCACCCGCAGAATTGGAGGAATTACGAAAGCAGCTGGATGAACTTCTTCAGAAGGGTTACATTAATCCTAGTGTGTCTCCATGGGGAGCGCTGGTCTTGCGTGTGAAGAAGAAGGACGGTTCACGTCGCATGTGTGTGGACTACCGGTAGTTGAATGCAGTGACCGTCAAGAATCGCTATCCATTGCCTCGCATCGATGATATTTTTGATCAGCTGGGGGGATCGAGGGTATTCTCTAAGCTGGATCTGAGGAGTGGTTATCACCAGCTGAAGGTGAGGAAGGAGGATGTTCAGAAGACAACTTTCAGGACGAAATATGGACACTACGAGTTCGTGGTTATGCCTTTTGGTGTAACCAACGCACCTGCAGTCTTTATGAATCTGATGAATCTGATCTTCTATGACTTTTAGATAAGTTTGTTGTTATCTTCATTGACGACATTCTGATCTATTCTAAGTCAGAGGAGGAGCATGCGTCGCACTTGAGGACAGTATTGGAGATCTTGAGGAAGCATATGTTGTATGCTAAATATTCCAAGTGTGAGTTTTGGCTGGATAGAGTTGCTTTTCTCGGGCATGTGGTGACTGGAGGTGGTATTTCGGTGGACCCCGAGAAGATTAAGGCTATCAGGGAGTGGCCTGTTCCGCAGTCTGCGTCTGAGATCCGGAGTTTCCTTGGACTTGCGGGTTATTACCGGTGATTCATCAAGGATTTCTCCCGTATTACCGAGCCGATGAATAGATTGACACGGAAGGATGTATCTTTTGTTTGGACTGATGTTTGTGAGGAGGCTTTTGGTGTTCTGAAGGAGAAGCTGACGTCTGCCCCTGTTCTTACTGTGCCCGACCTGAGTGGAGGATTCGAGATCTTTTGCGATGCTTCTGGCAAGGGTCTCAGTTGTGTATTGCATCAGCATGGGCACGTGGTTGCGTATGCCTCTCGTCAGCTTAAGGCTCATGAGAAGAATTACCCGATGCATGATTTGGAGTTGGCTGCTGTCGTGTTTGCGCTGAAAATTTGGAGGCACTTCCTGCTGAGTGAGAAGGTGAAGATCTTCACCGATCACAAAAGCTTGAAGTATATTTTTTACCCAAAAGGAGATCAACATGCGACATCGGCGGTGGTTGGAGCTTATGGCAGACTATGAGATTGATTTGCAGTATCACCCTGGCAAGGTGAATGTGGTCCCGGATCCGTTGAGTAGGCTTCCAGCGGTGATGTTGTTGACTTCGCAGTGGAGATTGCAGCAGGATTTTTGTGAGACCGGTATTGAGATTGTTCTGCCTGGAGAGGTCTCTTCGTTGATGTGTATGCAGATACAGTCGACGATCGTGGATAGGATCAAAGCTGGGCAGGCTGGAGACCCGAAGTTGGTAAAGATTCGGGAGATGGTGGAAGCCGGTCTACGGACCGACTTCTTGATTCATGAGGATGGCTCGCTGAGGTTTGGAGCCAGGTTGTGTGTGCCAGCGGGAGACATCAGAGAGGAGCTGTTGGTGGAGGCACACAGTTCGCCGTATTCTATGCATCCTGGTGGGCCCAAGATGTACACGGATCTTCGCCTGAATTTTTGGTGGCATGGTATGAAGAGGAGTGTGGCTCGGAGCGTAGCCAAGTGCTTGGTTTGCCAGCAGGTGAAGGCGGAGCATCAGCGTACGGCGGGGTTGCTACAACCAATTCCGATTCCGGAGTGGAAGTGGCAACACATCACTATGGACTTCGTGACTGGACTACCTCGGAGTCTGAAGCAGAATGATGCGATTTGAGTGATCGTAGACCGATTGACCAAATCCGCGCACTTTATTCCCTTCCGAGTAGGACAGTCTACTGAGGTGCTAGCGAGGAGATATATGGAGGTAAATTTTTACTCTCCGTTTTAATTTCCTTTTTCCTAGTTAGATAGTGATGTAGCGTGAATCGTGCAGGAGATCGTACGACTTCATGGAGTCCCTGTGAGTATCGTGTCGGACAGAGACACGAGATTCACATCTCAGTTCTGGCGGAGTCTACAGAAGAGTTTGGGTACGAGTCTGAGTTTCAGCACGGCGTACCATCCGCAGACGGATGGCCAGTCCGAGAGGACGATCCAGATTTTGGAGGACATGCTGAGGGTGTGTATGTTGGACTTCAAGGGTTCTTGGGAGGATCATCTCTACCTCGTGGAGTTTACCTACAATAACAGCTACCAGGCGAGTATTGGCATGGCACCTTTTGCCACGCTATATGGGAAGAAATGTCGATCGCCACTGAGCTGGGATGACATTGGAGATCGGGAGCTGTTAGGACCTGAGATGATCGTGGAGGATGTGGATGTTGTCAAGAACATACGGGAGAGGCTGAGGATTTCTCAGGACCATTTTAAGCATTGGGCTGATGCTAAACGGCATCCGTTGGAGTTTCAGCCAGGTGACCATGTGTTTCTGAAGATTTCCCCGAATCGTGGAGTGATTCGCTTTGGGAAACGTGGGAAGCTGAGCCCGAGATACATTGGACCGTTTGACATTCTGGAGAGAGTTGGCGAGATAGCCTACTGCTTAGCCTTGCTGCCATCTTTGGAAGGAGTTCACGATGTCTTCCATGTGTCGCAGCTTCGTCGGTACATCAGCGATCCATCTCACGCTGTGGATTTCTCGGAGATCACCGTTCGCCCTGATCTGACGTATGACCAGCTGCCAGTGTAGATTTTGGACAGGCGTCAGAAGTCACTTCGGAACAAGACAGTTGACCTTGTTAGGGTGATGTGGCGACACGGCTCGCCAGGAGAGTCTACTTGGGAGAGAGAAGATGAGATGCAAGAGCGCTACCCACTTTTGTTCCCTGACACGTGAGTGTTAGGAAATTCCGAGGGCGGAATTTTTCTTAAGGTGGGGAGGATGTAACGACCGGTTTTTGTAATGACTATTTTATATGAATAATATTGGATGTTTCTCTCTTTGGGTGTTTTCTCGATAGAAGTTCTTATGATTAGCTTCATAACGTCTTGATCTTAGAGTTAGAGTGATCCTAGAGGCCATAGGAATCTTCTCGAAGCTTCGCGCTTCGATTCGGCACTTCTGGTGCATCTTAGCCGGTTTATGAAGGGGAGCCAACCGACTAGATTGTAATCTAGTCGGTCGGAAACACTTCTCAAACCGGCTAGTTCTTGTCAGTAAATTTCAGATTAGTTACTGCTTACGTTTAGTCGGTTTAAGCTCATTCTTCGACCGACTAGTTCCCAAACTAGTCAGTCAGAACTTGTACCCAGACCGACTAATTCTGAGTCCTACTGTACTGTCGAAGTTACTGTTTATGGTTAGTCGGTCAAAGAACAATTACCGACCGACTAGTTCTTAAACTAGTCGGTTAAGATTCCTTCCTTGACCGACTAATTCTCAGTGCTTAATATCTACTTAATTTCTCTCTTAGTCGGTCTATGAACAATCACCGACCGACTAGATCCTAAATTAGTCGGTCGACGGGCCTTCGCAGACCGACTAAATCTGTCTACATGTACCAACCCTGTTCACGGTTTGGATTTTAGCCGGTCTAAGTTAGGCGACTGACCGACTAGATCCCAAACTAGTCGGTCGACCGCCCTTCTCTGACCGACTAAACTGCACAGTAAACCTAGGTTAAGTCGCAGCCGCTGTTTCATTTTCTATTTAATCCCTTCGATTCTTTCGTTCTTTCTTCATTCTTTCTGAGCCAATTTCTTCCCCAAATCATCCCCAACATTCCTCAAGCCATTTCCTTCCTCCTCGAAGCTTCCCTCTCGCCGTTTCTTGCGCCGACCACCTTCCCTAGGCCGCTGGATCTCGATTTCAGCCGTAGCTTCCCGGGATCGTTCTTCCGTCGTCGAAGCCAGATCTGTTTTGGCGTCATTCGCTCGCTACTCTTACGGTTAGTGAATCTATCCCTTAATCTCCTTTAACCCACACCGTAATTAGAAAACCTAATTAAAAACGATTCATTAGACGATATAGGATCCTATTATGAAATCTGATTTGGTGATCGTTCTAATGTTGCCTTGCCATAACAGCGAACCCAATTTCCGTAGGATACCGACTTCGTGACTCACGTCGAACAACAACTTCGGTACCAGACAAGTGAAACTTGCCAACCTTGCTCTAGGCCATGTTTTTAGGCCAATACTTTGTTTTAGCGTGAAAGAGACTAGATCGTGAAATGATAGCGGTCTAGGCGCAAATTCAATTCTAGCTTGACAACGAAGCTAGAATTTCCCTTGTCATGCCATGTCATACAACTGCCTGTCATGTTTAATTTTCTTTAACGGTACGCAATTTCATGTGCATTCATTTTACATATCATGTTGCATGTTGCATCGTAGCACACGCTACAAATCCTTGTACAAATCCGTGTTTCCGTGTTACCGGCTAGGCATCCATTATGCGGGCATAACCCTACGCCATACGTGTTAAAAACACTTCCTGGCTCGTGATCCGGAAGCGAGCATTACGTGTTCGGGGGTAATGCCTTGGCTCGACACACGTGGAGGGGTAGGGATAAACGGTTACTTGAGCGTAAGAGTTGGCTCGTATAGCCACTCTAGCCAAAGGGCGGAATCTTTGTGCACGACGTGCTTACAATTCTTGTAGTTGTCATGAAATTGTTACTTGCCATGCCATGTTTACTTGCCATGCTATAATCATGCCATAACATAAACTGCTGTTGTTTCATTGCATAAAATACCATATCATAACATACTCTAGAATTGCTAGGTTGTCTTTACTTTTCCTAGTTTCCTTGCACAAGTCTTGTAGACGTGCTGACATGTGCCCCTTCTCTTTGGGTGACGCATGTTAGTTGCTGAGCCAGAGATTGTTGTGGAGGGTGACGAATTCGTGGAGTTCGTGCCTGATTCCGTTGCTGACGTGGAGTACGAGGACACCTGTGACCAGTCCTAGTTCCCTTCGTTCCTCCTTTGTTAGTTGTGTTGTTTTCGATGAGTAGCACCACTGTTGTTAGTTTCTTTGTTGGCCATGATAGGCCTTTTCTTTTGGACTCTCTTTTTGTTTGCCTGGTGGCATTTCTGGTTGTTGAATTTATATCTGGACTTTGAGTTGAATAATTTTAATTATTTGCCACTTTTGCTATTATTGTTATTGTTGTTTTCAAGTCACATTACAGGGACCTGCTACTTTGTGATATTTGACGCTTATCGGACTTGCAGCTTTGTAGCTTCAAGTCTGAGCGGACCTTCTCACGCTTCGCCTCCATATTTTTGGGAAGCGGGGCGTGACAGTAAGGCATTTTAGGCTAATCCTTCATGCCATACGTTTGCATAAGGCAATCTTCTTTCCTCTTCTCCCTTCCATCAAGTTCTTCTCCTACAGTGAGATTTAGACGGTGAAAACGCTGCTTCGATCCTCTGTGACGAAGTACCGACCGTTGTGGCGAATCCGAGGGCAAAGTTCAGAGACTACAGCGCCGCGTACGCTAACGTAAGTCTCTCCTCTCTTTCGATCCTCCATCATCGCATGATGGGAATCCTACATTGGTATCAGAGCCACACAGGTTCGCCCCGGTCTCACCGATGAATGACACGTTGTCTCTTTCACGAATGAGTTTCCTTCCATTATGGATATGGTAGGAGCGCATTATGATGGAGAGAACGTTAAAAGTGGTTCCTTTCACGTTAGGGTCTTTTGCCATTACGGATATGGCAGGAACTCTCCGTGACGGGAAGAACTGACCGTTCATCGCGCCAAACTCGCACTCTTCATGGATGCTGAGTCTCCATTCAATAGGGAATGTGAACTCTCTTCATGTGGAGCATGAAGTTTACGACCGTGAAAGTGTGTTTTTGGCATACGGCCATTAAAGCATAACCACTTTCTCGATGAACGGGTGTCTCATCGGAGAAGATGATGGTTACCAAAAACTTCTCATCGGAGAAGAAGATTGCCATGGAAGGGCATGGTGCAATGCACCCCCCCCCTCCGCATTGGGGAGGGGGTTGGCTTTGGCCAATGACAACCAAGCACACCCCCGAAGGGGGGGGGGGGTGGACTCCAAGAAGGAAAGGCCGGCCGGCCAAGGCCATGGCCGGCCCTAGCATCGGCCAGGGCGGCCGGCCAGGGCCACCCTGGCCTCGGCCAGGGCCAAGGCCGCCCTGGCCTCTCTGCCAGGGCCAGGGCAGGCCCTAGCAGAGGCCAGTGCAACAGGCCCTGGCATCGGCCAGGGCAGAGGCGGGCCCTGGCCGGCCAGGGCAGAGGCCGCCCTGGCCGGCCAGGGCCACGGCGCCCTGGCCGGCCAGGGCCACGGCGCCCTGGCCTAGGCCAGGGCGTCGGCCCTGGCATCGGCCAGGGCCTGGCCGGCCAGGGCCAGGGCGCCCTGGCCTAGGCCATGGTGCCGGCCCTGGCCGAGGCCACGGCCAGGCCAGAGGCCGGTCCTGGCCTCTCTGGCCAGGGCCACGGCCGGCCCTGGCCGAGGCCAGGGCAGAGGCGCCCTGGCCTCGGCCAGGGCCAGAGGCCGGCCTTGGCCTCTCTGGCCAAGCCCGGCC
Source organism: Scilla litardierei (assembly GCA_030789695.1). Taxonomy (NCBI): domain Eukaryota; kingdom Viridiplantae; phylum Streptophyta; class Magnoliopsida; order Asparagales; family Asparagaceae; genus Scilla; species Scilla litardierei. The sequence goes on from CM061131.1 coordinate 103,501,343, forward strand.
CTGGCCGAGGCCAGGGCCAGGCCAGCGGCCGGCCCTGGCCTATCTGGCCAGGGCCAGGCCGGCCCTTGCTGAGGCCTGGGCCGGCCGGCCGGCCAGGGCAGAGGCGCCATGGCTGGCCAAGGCCTCGGCCAGGGGGCAGAGCCCGGCCGGTCCGGCCAGGGCAGAGGCGCCCTGGCCTCGGCCACGACCCCAAGGGGGGCATGCATGGCCGGCCACGGGATCCCTACGGAAGGGAGAATCCGGCCTTGGCACGACCATGGTTCGACCCCGGCAATGGCCGGGGCAGGCCATTACATCCCGCTGCAAAATACGTTTGTAAAATACGTTTTCAAAATACATTTTTTTTTCAAAAAAATGCTTTTCCGCTGTAAGTACTATAAGAGTACTATTGTTTGATAAGTGATGGGGAAATATTAAAAGTTGTTCTAGATGGTGATTGGAATCGTAATGATCTTTCCGATTCTAGAGCAACACCTTCACTATTTTTCGAAAGTAACTTATCAAATGAAAAAAATTTTTGCAATGTTTTTGATCGAACTCTTTTTCTATGTCTTTTGCAGCATTTTAAAGCTAAAATGCCTTCCGCTACTAAGAACATCGTCGCTGATTTGAACAAAGGTGAAAAACTCAACGACAATAATTACAAACTATGGTCCATGAAGATACAATATGTTCTAGAGGAGAAAGACGTGCTCGAAACTCTGAAGAACATAATGATTGAACCTGAGTTGGGCACTACGGCCCAACACAGAAGAGACAAGGAAGCTTTCGATGCTTGGTCTTGGAAGAACAAAATTGCTCGCATTACGTTGCTGTCAAGTATGGCAGACGACATAATGCGAATCTTTCGAGAATATGACCTAGCTATGGACATATGGTCCAAGCTAGAGGAGAAGTTTGGTGGCACCTCGGTGACCAAACTTCGCTCTTTAACTATAAAATTCGATTCGTACAAAAAGAGTTGAGATCATTCCATGGGAATGCATCTGCGACACATGGCGAACTTATTTCAGAGTTAAAGGATGCAGGTCATATGATAACTGATGAGCAACAAATCCAAGCGGTTATACGTTCCCTACCAATCGAATGGGACAACATGAAGATGCATCTCACTCATAATGAGAGCATCAAGAACTTCAATGATGTTTCTAAGCACCTCGAGTTAGAGGAAGAGCGGCTTGCGGCCGCCAAGCCAAGTGCAGAAGTGCACATGGTTGCTAGTTCCTCACACAGGGGAAAGAAACGTAAACATCACTCGAAGTTTGCTCATGACCAGCAAAAGCAACTAGTGTCTACCAAGAAACCCAAACAGAAGGGTGGGAATAAGAAATGGCACAAGAAGAAAGACTTGAAGAGGATCAAGTGCTTCAAGTGCAACAAGTTAGGTCACTATGCCCGTTCATGCACGGATGGAGGTGACATGGTAACTTGTAATAATACTAGTTACATATGTGTTTCTAGTTCAATATTTCTTGTAGAATCTAATCCTTTTTGGATAATTGATTCAGGTGCCACCGACCACATAGCAAGGGACAGACGGTCCTTCGTGGAGTATCACCGGATACCCCAAGGAATGAAGTGGATATATGTAGAAAACAACACACGTGTTGAAGTGAAAGGCGTTGGGACATGCAAGCTCGTCTTGGACACCGGCCGCACTATCTTCTTCATGATGTCCTCTTTGCTCCAGATATTCGAAGGAATATTATATCTGTGGTTGTATTAATGGGTCTTGGTTATAGTTGCTTCTTTCATAATTGTAATGTGGAACTATCTTGTAATAATTCTTTAATTGGTTCTGGGTATGTTTTTAAGGGATTCATTGTATTAAATACTATGTACGATTCCTCTATTTTTAATGAAAATTTCCTTGTTACAAATTCATCGGTTTGTGAATCTGATGTAATTTGTTGGCACGCAAGGCTTGGTCACATTGGAACAACACGTATGGATAGACTTGCCAAACGTGGCCTTCTATCCAATGTTTCAAAGGTCGAAATGTCGACTTGCGAACATTGCCTTGTAGGGAAATCTTGTCGCAAGCCGTTTGGAACCGGCACAAGAGCCGAAGTTCCATTACAGCTCATCCATTCGGACATATGTGGTTCGATGAATGTCAAGACAAGACGCGGGAAGTCCTACTTCATCACTGTTATTGATGACTTCACCCGATTCGGATATATCTATTTGATATCCCACGAACATGAAGCATTAACCTGCTTTAAAAACTATATGAGTTTAGTGGAAAATCAATTAGATCGCAAGATTAAGGTCTTGCGAACCGACAGAGGTGGTGAATATCAATCAACAAGTTTTAAGGAACTTTGTGATGAAAATGGCATAGTTCATCAAATAACTATGCCTTATACTCCACAACAAAATGGTGTTGCTGAAAGGAGGAATAGGACTTTAATGGAAATGGTCCGTTCAATGATGGCGCAAGCTAACTTGCCAATCACCTTTTGGAGTGATGCATTATTGACGGCTGTTTTCATCTTGAACCGCGTACCCTCGAAATCAGTTAGCTCCACTCCTTATGAGTTGTGGAACCAAAGGTCTCCTGACTTAAGCATTTTAAAACCTTGGGGGTGTGCATCCTACGCACATATTTCCTCCCATAAGTATGGCAAACTTGGGCCAATGGGGAGGAAATGTATCTTTATACGATACGCAGAAAACTCCAAAGGTTATGTTTTCATTGGTCAGGAAGACAATGGAGGACTGATTGAATTTGAGTCGAGGGATGTCACTTTCTTGGAAAATGAGTTTCCAAGACAGGGCGAGATAAGTCAGGACTCATCTCTATTTGATATTTATGATCAAGAAGGATTACCTCATTCGAGTGGGAGAATTCTTGGTGAAGACGAAAATACGTTTCAACCTTCACCAATGGATGATACGAATGATGCGAATCCTATTCCATATAGGAATAATGATCCAAGTGGGAGAAATTCTAATCACATTCCAAGTGGGAGTAATATTAGAATTGATCCAACTTCGAGTCAACAAGGACTTGAAGAATCTCAAATGCGACGTAGTAGTCGTACAAGGTTAGCTCCTCTAAGATTTGAGGATGAATTCCCACAAACCTTTATGACTTTACTACAAGAAGATGACGAGCCTGTTACTTTCAAACAGGCCGTATCATGCCCTGCAAAAGACAAATGGATGGAAGCAATGAAGGAGGAATTAGAATCCATGAAAATTAACTGAGTCTGGGACTTGGTTAACTTACCCAGAGGACGTAGAGCTATTGGGAACAAATGGGTTCTCAAGATCAAGCATAAGGCTGATGGCTCTATAGACAGATATAAAGCTCGCCTTGTCGCAAAAGGTTTTACGCAACAGGAAGGGATAAACTACGAAGAGACCTTCTCACCTGTTGTTCGTTTTACCTCGATTCGCTTGATTCTGGCTTTGGTAGCTTGCTTAGACCTCGAATTACATCAAATAGATGTAAAGACTGCTTTTCTCAATGGAGAATTGGACGAGGAGATCTATATGGAACAACCGACAGGGTTTGTAAAAGAAGGAAACGAACATAAGGTTTGTAAACTTCGTCAGTCCATATATGGTCTTAAACAATCCTCGAGGCAATGGTATATACGATTTCAAGAAGTTGTCTTATCAAATGGTTTTACCATGCCTGATGAAGATAACTGTGTATATATCAAGAGGATCAAAAGCAAGTATGTTATTATGTCTCTATATGTAGATGACATTTTAATAGCCGGAAATGGCAAGGGCTTTGTGATGGATATCAAGGCTTGGATTTCATTAGTATTTGAGATGAAAGACATGGAAGAAGCTGCATATATCCTTGGAGTTAAGATTTCAAGGAATCGTTCGAAGAAACTTCTTTCTCTTTCACAAGAGACTTATATAAAGAAGGTTCTAGAACGTTTTAATATGTAGGACTGTAAGTCCATTGATACTCCTATAAGCAAATGCGATAATTTATGTCTGAAAATGTGTCGAAAGAACCAAAAGGAAAAGGAAATTATGGAAAAAGTTCCATATTCCAGTGCAGTTGGTAGTCTTATGTACGCTATGATGTGTACAAGACCGGACATCTGTTTTGCCGTTGGAATGGTAAGTCGTTACCAATCCAATCCAGGCCAAGCACACTGGAAAGTGGTTAAGAGGATAATGCGGTATCTTAAAGGGACTGCGGACTATGCTTTATGCTATCAAGGAAATGCCTTGAGGCTCGAAGGCTACACTGATGCTGATTGGGGGGTGATCTCGATGAGCGACGATCGACCTCAGGACATGTTTTTCTACTCGGATCTGGTGCAATATCCTGGAGTAGCAAAAAGCAATCCTGCATCGCACTTTCAACTATGGAAGCCGAATTTGTAGCATTTAGCATGGCGGTCCAAGAAGCTGTTTGGCTTAGGAGATTCTTAGACAAGCTAATTGATGCAAGTGACTCAGGTGCTGTACCAATATACAGTGACAGTCAAGCATCTATAGCCTATGTCAAAGATCCAAAATTCCTTTGTAAGACCAAACACATTTATATCCGCTACAAATTTGCAAAAGACTATGATAAGAACAAGGAGGTAGACATTAGGTACATATCTACGCATGAGATGATAGCGGATCCGCTTACGAAGGCGATCCCCAGAGATGTGTTTTACAAACACTTATCATCTCAATGGTTGCGTAAGAGCTGAGTTGTATCAATGTATTCACATGTCTATGAAAGATCAAATTTAATAAAAGAATAAGTTCTTTTTTAACATTGCATATGAGTTTCTTGAAAATGTTTGTGTACATTTCTTTTAATCTCAGCTATGTTTTTCTAGTATGTCGGACAGATTGAGGTTGGCTCTCTCACATGAGCAACCGCCTTTATTCTATCAGACGGATAAGATAAAGATGAGACCTGTTTAAAGTCAAAATCGTCAGACGGATGATTTAGAGTCATGACTTAAACAAAATGGTCGTATGAAAGATCTGCATCATATGGATGCTTACAAAGGATCTAAGAAGATTTTTAAAATCTTATCTGTCTTATGCGGGATGTGGATCCAGGAAATTACTGAGTAGTAAAAGGGACTCAAAGTCAGACATTGTGGTGTCTGATCTGTCATCCTTACAACATCATTAAGACATACGCTCCCTGGGAAAGGAGTGCTGTTGTAATACGTATTCATACTACGTATGCATTTGACCATTGGGTTAGAATAGTAATTGTGTTTACTATTATGTGAGACCCAAAGACCACATGGGTCTTCAACTTCTTACCCTTATGGACTCTAATTGGTTCTTTTAGATTTGATTGGGTGATCGCTATCTTAGCATGTTGCTTATGGACTATGGTCAATTCGGTCCGGCGGGGCATGCTAGAAAAGCGAGTCAAGTCAAGATTGAAAGGATCGCAAGAAGAGGAAGATTAATTTCATATTCACATTTTGACTTTAGAGATTCAAATCTGGCCAGCCTATTGTTATCCAGATGGGATTCAATTGTTGAATATAAAGTAAAAAGAAATGTGAAGAAATAATCTAGGGTAAAACATGCGTTGATCTACTCAACTTTACACCCTAAGGAGTGTTGTGTATCTCTAACAAATGCACAACAGCGGACTCTATGCACATGACGGTCACACGGTCTATTTCTCAGTATGATAAATAGAAGAACTAAAGGAAAAGATGTTTCCTTACAATCCCCTCAAGTGTGAGTGGGAGATGTTGGATATGGACGACATGTATGCACCCATGAGGGGATGTATGATGGTCTATGGACCTCGGATGTCGCGTACATGAAAGCATGTACGGAGGGAACCTTTTCATGTGTGAAAAGGACCACTCGATAAGTGGAAAAAGTCACATTATAAGTGCAAAAAGGCACTTGATAAGTGCATGAAGAAGAGGATAAGCAAGGGTGTTAATATAAGCTAATAAGCTTATATGTAGTTATTTCCTACAATAACTACCCCTAAAGCCTATAAATAGGACCCAAGGGTAAGGCATTTTAGGCTAATCCTTCATGCCATAAGTTTGCATAAGGCAATCTTCTTTTCTCTTCTCCCTTCCATCAAGTTCTTCTCCTAAAGTGATATTTAGACGGTGAAAACGCTGCTTCGATCCTCTGGGACGAAGTACTGACCGTTGTGGTGAATCCGAGGGCAAAGTTCAGAGACTACAGCGCAGCGTATGCTAACGTAAGTCTCTCCTCTCTTTCGATCCTCCATCATCGCATGATGGGAATCCTACAATCTTTACCTCACTTTCTATATAGAGTAGGGACATGGCAAGGTCAATGATTTCTAGGATTCGTGAAAGAGTTTAGTGAGGTGATTACTAGATTTTCATTGAATATACCATCTTCATTTATGAAATGTTAATAAAAATAATCTTGTAGCTTGAAATGATTGATCACGACACTATACGCTGCTTAGAGAATGAGTTGTGGTGATTTGGACTCGAGTCATGGATATTGTATAATAATTGCATGCTATAATAGGAATTTTCCTCTAATTTCATATCATATATTCTAGTTCACGCTATTCATTGAAAAATCCATTCTATATAATCCATGCTAGGCTTAATGAATTCTCGTGAGTTGCATGCTTTCATTTCTTATTGAGTTGACGTGTTGCTGCGTGCTATGAGATGAAGAGATGATTTAGTCGCCTTTCTTATTTTCGACTTCCTTTTCACTTTTCTGTTTTTCACCCTCCGGCGAACTTCTTATTCGTCTTCCTCGAGGACGAGTAAGAGGTAAGCTTGGGGGATTTTGTTGTGTCCATATTTTCTATGCATGCATTTTTGTATCGTTTCGATTGCCCAAATTTATATTTCTGTATTATATCGCGCCTTTTCTCGATATATTTGATTCTCGCGATATTTTACATACTTTCAGGAAATTCGATAAAATTCGAAGCGATACGGGGTTTTGGAAATGACGTCGATGCCAAGCTCACTTCGCCTCGCCACGACGACCCATGGGAGGCCAAAGAAAGAAGAGAAGTGAAGAGGAGAAGGAGATGAGAGAAGAGAAGAAGAAGCTACGGAGGAGGCAAAAAAACTTGCCAGATCACTCGACCGAGCGAATGATGCCCTCGACCGAGCTGTGACACCAAAGGGAGCAGCCAAGACTTTAAAGGAGTCACTCCGGCGAGTGGCTCGACCCGCTCGACGAGCGACCAAGTCGCTCGCCTGAGCCAGTCGTCAGATGAACCTCGATTTTTGCCTTAAAGCTCTCTGTCAAAGTGGCGTTTATTTCGCTCGGCCGAGCGCGGCCTCCCAGCTCGAATGAGCGGCCTCTTCTTCGAAAGAGCGAGATGGATTCTTCTTAATGACGCTCGGGCAAGCGACCCAACTCGCTCGCCCGAGCGACCTTGCCTCCGACACCAAGATGGAGCCCAAAGAAGCAGCGCTCGGGCAAGCGAGCCCTGTGCTCGCCGAAGCGATAGGTCGGCAGACACCATTTTGGCTTGTTTTAATGGGTTTTGGGTTGGTTTTGTTGAAAAACCCGAACCCCAAGTTACTTTGTATAAATAGTGAACAATTTTTTAGAGTAGGTGAAGCTTTAATTTCTGTAGGAAAACCTTCATAGCTATTGGAGGGGCTCTCTCTTTGTGATTTCATTTGCAATCCATTTCCTTGTTTGTGGTTAGTTCTCTTTGATTTCTTTAGCATTGCTATTATATTGCTTGCTCTCCCTATTGAAATTGGTTTCATGCAATTTGACCAAGGAATTATGTCTATCTCTATTGCTCCCATGTTTAGAGCCTTTGGCATGCTAGAGTAGTGGGTTTCTAGGGCTTAGGGAGGATCCCTAGTAGCTCTGGGATTGGATGTTAGGTTAGACCTCCGTTGGATGAATCTAGGGTCTCCCTATGGTGGTTTGAACAAGGGTTTTGGAGGATTAGCCTTAGGATTTGAGGACGGCGAAAGCGACTCCATATCCATGGGAGAATCCCCACGAATCTGATTTGGGATTAGTGGCCGTTTTTCGGGGCTCGTGCTTACGAGGGTGACCCAAGAGCGGGGGCGACCATTAACCCCTAATCCGCTACCCGATGACTATGAAAATAGTTCAACTGCTAGAACCAACCATAGGATGGCATCACATTCCGTAGAGTACGCGAGTGCCTATGGATTGCTAGGCGGTAACCAAGTCAAGCGTAATGCATGCATTCCCATATGAAGCCGATAGCGAAAGCACGACCTTGTATATGGATGTGTTAGACGAGTGTGACGACAAAAGTCTAATGCCTGTTCCCATCTCCGGATGTGACACTCCTACCATGATCCATCGTCCGACGGAGGACCAATTGACCTGAATTCCATTACCGAAGGCCCTACCGGGGAATCCCGAAAGCCGTAGACGTTTAATATTTAGTTAATTCCATTTCCTTCAAATAACCAATCAAATCACACATGACAACCCCGACCACACATTCTCATCCTTCCACAAAAAGCTAAGCGTTTGACGACTGCCTCCCTAGAGTTTGACATTCTACATACTATAACGCACCGTCCACTTGTAGTGTTCTCGTCCGTGCACCGCGGGTGAGGAACAATGACGATAGCGAAAATAAGATTAATGAGACTGCTCACACCTCTCTCTGCTTGATGGGAAAGCACGATGAGGTAAAATCTTGCACTAAAACTGAACTTGTGAATATTTGTAAGGGAATGCAGGATACAATTAATGTGTTAGAATCTACCTTAGATTTTTATAAGAATAGTAGCTTTATATTGCAACACGAAAACTGTGACAGTTCTGATAAAATTGTTGATCTAGAATCTACTGTAGAATGCTATAGAAATTCTAGTTTTATATTGCAAAAAGAAAACTGTGACATGTCTGAAGAAATTGATAATCTGAAAGAAAAACTTGTTGCATGTAATTCTACCATTGATATGTTGAAAAAGGAGAACTCTAGCTTGCATGAAAAAATTGACTGTCTTTCTTGTCCTACTCTGTTAAAGGATATTAGCATGTATAAATAAAATGTGATTAAGCTAGAAACTAAAAATGAAATGTTTATTGAAAAGATTAGCATGCTAAATACTGAGCTTAAGGAAAAAATGATTGTCATTGAAAAGAAAGAAGAGGAAAACAAGAAAGTTTTTATTAGTAAATTCACTTTGCTTGTGAATGAGAGTGCTTTTTTGAAATCCAAAGTCGCTAGTCTAAAATTTTCATTAAAGAAATTTTCTATTGGAAAACAAAATTTGGATATTATTCTTGGAAATCAACTTTATGGCAATAGCAGGCGAGGACTAGGATATGGTTTTAAAAATGTTGAAAAGAAAAAATATAGAAAAGAAAAAATATAGAAAAGTTCACATTGAAACAACAAAGGTTGAAAATCTTCATGTAAAGGGCTTTACATGTGGTTGCGTTGGTCATACGTCTTATTATTGCAAATATAGGAACAAGAACATTAAATTCAAGCAAATATGGGTTCCTAAAAATTTGGTGACTAACGTGAGTGGACCTTGTTGGAATCCAAGGTCACACATAGCATCTTCCGTGTAGGTAAGATGGAGATGGCAATGAACTATGGATTGAACGCTTCATCATTTAGTTCCTTAGCCAAACGACAGTGTGAATGTATGTTTTCTTCTTTGAACTTAATGCATACCTTCATAGCATTTTTTGTGTGTGCTTGACTTCTTAATTTTATTTTGTGTGCTAGTTTGTTTGCTTTCTAGCTTGTTTAGTTCATTATAAATGAAAAATTAAAAACAATGAAAAAGACAAAAAGCAAAAAAAAAAGGTGCTTAATGTATATCTTTCTTTTGATCATTTAAGTGATATTAATGAATGATACTCATATCCATGTAGAAATTGATGTATTATTGTTATGGCTACATGCGCATGTTTGATTTTCTAATAGCCATGACATGTTCAATGATTAGAATAATTTGATTTCTACACCTACACTTTCACTTCCACGAATATTAAATATTGTTGTACATTTGGAGACATCTTTTATGAAATATTGAAAAGTGAATGTAGGATGAAAAATAACTGAAAATCTAAAAGATATGATGTGTCTTGTCATGGAAAAAATTGAGCACAAAAGAATTGAATATGAAACAAAAAAAATTGAAAAAGAATGAAAATAGCTCCGTATGAAAAATGGATACAATCCTTGGCAACGACACTACCCACGAGTATCCAACATATGCTTTACAGGTAATATTTAGCGTTGGTGTTATCGTCAAGTAATGCCACCCCCACATCTAAGATTCCTTATAGGCTATGTTTTTGGGTGTGGTATCTTGAACTCATTTTTAATGAGATAGGAAAAATCAATCCTAGATGATTTCATGTTTAATGGAAAATGTGGATTGGTTTTGGTTGAATTTCTTAAAAGTTCTCCTCATGTGCTTCAATGATTATTCATCATACTTACACGATGGTGTAGAAGTCGTTGATATAAGTTTCATTGAATTTGAAGTGCTTATTCTATGGATGTCCACATGCAAATGTTAGTTGTAATTTATAATACTCTCTTTTTGCATGTGCTATGAAATAGACTTCGTTATACACTTTTGATGATAACAAAAGGGGGAGAATATATTGGAAAGATTTGTAATATTGATTGAATATGTGTTATTGTGCTTAATGCTCTTGAATATGAATATTGGTTTAAGGGGGAGCATTAATGAATATATGTTCAAAGGGGAGCATGAATATAGGGGGAACATGCTAGAACACCATTGTTGTATTGTTGCATGCTTGTATGGTTGAACATCATTGATATACTATTGCATACTTTCTCCATCATCACACTTCACACACACACATGTCACGATGATATTATATGAATCGTTATTGCAAATCTTATATTAGTTTGTCATCATCAAAAGGGGGAGATTGTTGGATACAACTTGAAGTTGGATACAACGATCGATGACTTCGTGTTTGATGATAACAAACGTGTGTGATGATGTGTGGCTAAGTGTGTGCAGGAGTGGCGAGGACGTAAATACCCAAACGATGACTAAGTCAAAGAGATGGAGAATTGGCTACTTATTTGTAAAGTGGACTTGGTCAAAGATGGAGGGATATGGAGAAACCAATTTGGATTGATTCAAATCAATTGGTACTAATCTCAATTTCATATCATATACAAATCCCATACAAATTCCTAATCCTATTTCAAACCCAATTTGAATTCGGATGAAGATCAAATCAAATCACAAATTCCTTTGATTATGGGATTTGATTTCATCCAATGAGATTCCTCTCTTCTCCTATTTAAACCCACATCTCAAAGAGGGGTCTCTCATGCGGCATACACAAACAAATTTGATCAACATCTTCAAGCAAATAAACCCTAGCCGCAAAGATCCATTGCATATCATTATAGCAGTAAGCTTCCTTCTCCTTAAGCCAAAAAGATCTATAGAAGCAAGCCAAGAAAAATACCATTGCCAATCTCCCATAGCCGTAAGGTTTCAAGTAGCTCTACATCCTCAGGCATCCTAGCTACAAGTTTCCAAGCCAAGCCGCAAAGTTTGACAACTCCAATAATTCATCTCCAAGCCGCAAAGAGTAGTTGCCTTCATACCAATCAGAAAGAAGGGGGGAGCTGCAATCTTTGACCATCAAGTATCTTGCCTTGAACCAAGGAGCTTGGAAACCAAAGCAACATCAAAGAGATTGACGACTGAAGAACCAAGAATAAGCTGAAATTGTTGACTCGTCATTGTCGACCAAGGGGACAAGTCTAATGTTACATCTTGCTACATTGCTGACCCCTTAGCAGAAGATGCACACGCATTGCCAATCTGATTGCCGACCGTAAATGAGCTTAATCACCAAGCTGTCGACAGCTGCTTAGTCATCCTTGTACCGACCGAGTCAAAGAGGATGCCCAAGTTGCTTGCCGACCCATGCGCCGCTTCCTGACTGACTGCTGCTAGCCCGCGCCATCCATGCTCAACGACCCGTGCCAAGCTGCTGTCTATTGATCTTGCCGATCGCACCGATCCAAGCGCCGCATCAGCTTACTGATCGAGTTAGATGTCAAGCCCAATCCTTGTCGACCTGCAGAGAAGGCTAGCTAACTCCATTGTCGACCGAGTAATCCATTGGGCCAAGCACTCTTATAGACCAATCACATTGAGGAGCTGAGCTCTTTCCGACCATCAGCTAGCCGAGCCACAAGCTTGCCGACCCCATCTTCATAGTGCCATCATCCAAGCAGTAGGTGCCGCAACCAAGTGGAACATCCAAGACCAACCGCAACTTGACATTACTTGCTTGCCATATTACCGAGACATTAAAGGGGGGCCTACCCGAGATCAAGCATCATCCCCTTATCCACTACATGCCGAGATCAACATCCAAGACGTAGCCGCAACTTGAGTTGCTGAGGGGACTTCAGTCTACGACTACATCTTTGCCAGACTAGAGCTGGCCTGAGTTGACTAACAGAGCTGACTACACCATCACAAACTGAACTATTCTAAACTCTGATTATTTTATATTTGTGATACTAGTGTATTGATCTCTGTAGGGAAAACTTTATTTATTTGCGACGTTTTGGGATCTTGTTTAGTCTGGGACTAGACAAGAGGGGTTTGACGAGTTGGGGATTGTCAAGAGAAAACATTTACTAGGTTGATAGTGCTTTGCACTCGGGGAGTGTGGTATGAACTAGGTAAGAGTTGAGTTGGGGATAATAGTTCATTGTAGTTGTACAAAGAAACATATTAATGCTAGTATCTGCTTTGGGGCTGGAGTAGGTCATTGGGGACGACCGAACCAGTGTAAATCTATTGTGTACTCTGTGATTGCTTATTATTTACTCTACATCTGCTATAATTGCCTGTGATTGACTACTAAAAGTTTGACTTTTGCCAACGTTTTTATGTTGGTGTTTATAAGACACGTTGGTAAATGTCTATTGGTGTTTTGACATTTATCGGCGTTCCCATAACCGTCGGTAAATGTTGAACTTTTCCCGACGTTTATACGGATGCCGATAAATGTTGGAATTTTCCCGGCTCTTTACTCAAAATGCCAGTAAATACTGGACTTTTCCCGACGCTTTGCTCAAAACGTTGGAAAATAGTAGACGTTTCCTGACAGTTTACTAAAAACACCAACAAATGCTGGACTTTCCCGGCGCTTTAATCAAAACGCCGGTAAATACTATAAATTTATAATGGCAAACTTGTAAATTAATGGTCTATGTAATCAGAACTAGACCGTGCGAATGAAAAATCTTCACATTAGGTTTTCTGCCGCTCAATCCTAATTTCCCCCAAAAAATTTTCATCCTCGCGCATTCCAAAATTTTCATAGTTGCGTTCATCGCCCACGCTCTCTCCTCTTCCCAGTCTTCCGATGAGATCGATGATATACCAATGGTGGTGGTCTGCATGAACGCCGACACGGTAACGGAGAAGAGAAAGAAGAGGATGAATATGATGTGTGCTTCGGCTGTGGGTTTAGGGAAAGGGATGAGGGTGGTGAGGTCTGCGTATTTTCCCATCGGGCGAGTGGTCATCGTATGATGAGGGTGGTAACCATCTCTCTTCCTCTCTAAAATTCTCATCATATGATATTCTTTCGTTTTATTTCCCTTAAAAAAATTCTATTTTTTGGTGCCCAGATGATAAAAACCACATGTTGGTGAGGAAAATGGAAAATTGCATTTATTTTGTTCTCTTTTTATTTCATCTATTCATATGGAATTACATAAAGAAACTAAGTTGGTGCATCTGTGAGCGCTTAACTCTTTGATTTCTACGTTTAGGAAGCACAATAGCGACATTTTATTAAAATACATTTGTGTTTAATTTGTATCATAGGCATTTCCCAACTTTCAAAAAATGCCGGGAATGTCTTAGGCATTTCTCAACGTTTCAAGAAAACGTCGGGAGAATGTCTTGGGCATTTCCCAACGTTTCAAGAAAACACCGGGGAATGTCTAGGGCATTTCCCAACATTTCAAGAAAACACTGGCAAAAGTGGGCATTTTGCGGCATTTCACCAAAACGTCGAGAAAACATTTAGCAACACCCCATTTTCTCAATGTCTTTGCGATGTTTCGTAACATTTTCCAGCGCTTCAAAAACGCCGGAAAATGTAAAAAAACGCTGGCAAAAGTCCCTTTTAGTAGTGATTGCTCGTGGGTTGCACAAATATTTTTATTAGCCTATTCACACCACCTCTAGGCTTAAATCCAGATCCAACACTTAAGTTGAGACTCCAGACTGCATTTTAATAGAAGTTGAATTAGCATATGTTCTTATATAGTTTAAGAGGTTTTTATTAAACTATATTCTCCCACAATTTTAATGAATAGTTAAGCCATAATAATAAATAATTTATTATAGTTAAAATTTGTGGGAGAGGGATCCAACTACCTTGAGCTTTACAACCTTAAGGAGACTCAACAAGTTGATCGGCTTTATAATTGGTAGATGAGCTCTTCATCGATCACATCACATGTGACTCCCTATAGGTTTTTGCCCCTAGTCACTTATGATCTTGAGGAGACTCAACAAACCATAATGACTAGTCTAGTCGAACCTTTATTTTCATGTCCAAACTTAACTTACACCGACACTCGAGGAGACCCGACACGGCGGTTTGGGTTAAGACTCGACTACATCATATGTATTATGGAGTCAGTTTCTAAAAGAGACCATGTCATAGTTTGAGGAGACTCAACAACCATGATAGGCATCAATTAGTCCACTATTCGAAAAATAAGGCGGGCTACGATCAATCTTGAAGAATATTTTTAACGTATTAGACTAGATATAGTTGACGGTGTCACATAATCATGGTTTGCATCTTTGCGGTCTAGCAGAACGCGGCTAGGGATTTGACTAGGCCAAAATCACTATCCCCAGTCAAGCTTAGGATGATCCACAACACTAGTCAAAAAACACTAGACCGGATCATGTTCCATTGAAGAAAAACTCACCATTAATATGTGTGCCATCAACTAAAGTTGCTTCATTAAAATTAGTTAATCCTATCAACTAGTTGAATCCTAAAATTCGAAATTAATAGGATTTGGTTAATAACTTTTATTAGAGTCCTTATCAACTATAATGTTTTATTGGTTTCAACGTGCTATCCTAACATGTATTAGGATTCAAATTACAACAATTTAAAGTGTAGTCTTTTATTAAAATTATTATTAGAACGTTTAAAATAATAATCATTGGGAAAAATGGCTACCTTAATCAGAAATTAGGAATTATATTGTTGTAACAATTTATTAAACATAGCGTGTCAATCTAAAATTTATCTCATAAGTTTTAGATGATTTTTAGTGGCTATCCTAAAAAGCTTTCATGAATTATCACATAATAAGCAAGAAAATAGAATTACCATTAAAAACAAGTCATCTAAATTTTATCACATAAAATTAGCATGCAAACTGAGCAACTTAAGATATCACATGAAATTAAGTTATTAACTTTTTAATAATTATCTCATAATTTTACATGAACAACTTATTAAAATTTATCGCATAAATTCTAGCATGCATATTAAAATTTATCACATAAATAATTTAAGAACATCTAAAATTTTATCTTATAAAATAGGTTGTTCCATCTTAAGCAATTATCACATAATGTTTAAATCTAGATAATCACATTATCAGTGTTCTAAGCATGCATTTATAATCATTGCAGTTGTAGATCAGAAGTAGACCTAAGCTCTGATACCAATGTTGGGTTTTGAGGGACCCTTAGGGCATAATTCTACGCCCGTCCTACGTCGGATGGACGAAAGAAAAATAAACAGCTGCGGAAAAAAAGAATTATTAAACTATTTAATAAGACGCCCTAAGAATATCAAAGACCATAGCCAGGATCTCTACTATCTTGGAATGGGTCTGACCAGCCCCAAAATAGATCTAAACTACTGCAAAGATATTAATAAAATGCATTAAAATACATACCCAGAACTTTGCTTCCGTAGAAAACAAAGCGTCGTTTTCTGCAACAGACTTTGGCCTTCCCCGAAGCTAGCCGCCTTCGCACCTCCGTACTGGTCCACCCGAAGCGAGCCGACACTGTGCCTCCGAGCCAATCAACCGCCGAAGAAAGTTTCACTTTGAGAGTGATCCGCGTCGTAGACTTTGGATCGAATCCAAACCTCCTCGATCTTGCTAAGACGCGAACGAAGGAATCAGAAGAATTGAGGAGGAGAGAATAATATTTGTCTTGAATCGAGCATGCTCAAAACTTTTCGGAGCTACTCGATTCAGAGACTTGGTGTAATTTTTCCAAGGGGTGTCGACCCCTATTTATATAGGAGGTCGGACCCCTTGCTCGTCTCACAAGCAATGTGGGATTATTTAATTAGGGGAGACAATTTGGGATTAGTTTTACCTTTCACTAAGGCTCAACTTCAACTAATTTTCTCTCTCTCACCGTTGAGCTTCAGAAGTGATACAAGCTATCAATTCGAAGAGATATGAACTGTGAATGCATAGAAACAAATGGGGATGAATTCCGACTTAGTTTGACCCCTCAAACAATTGCTCAAAGTTAAGCAAAAAAGCCACAAAATATTGGAAAATCGTAGCCGTCAAAATTAGGCTAGGGTTTCCACAGACCGGGCCCACCCCCGGGTCCCACCCGCAGGTCTAGGTGTGCCCGCCCGTGCTGGGCAGGCGGATTTGACCCGCCCGCCCAGCCCCGCCCGCTTGGCAGGCGGGCGTGACCCGCCCGCATCAGCAGGCGGGTCAGACCTGCCCTCCTGGCGGGCGGGTCCAGCCTGCCAAGCAGGCTAGACCCACCGCTTCGCAGGTGGGTTCAGCCCGCCTAGCGGGTTTGGACCCGCCTACCCAAGCTGGGCTGGGCCAGAACTGGGCTTTTGCCCAGTTCCCAGTTCTGCCATTTTGGGCTGTTTCTTGAGCTCTACAGCTCCAATTGAGCCGATTTTCGAACCGTTGGATAGCAGGGTTCGAATGGAACTATCCAAGAACCATTGTAAACTATTTCTATGATTTTATTATGCAAAAATATTCTTTTAAAAATTTTACAATATATTTTCAACCATTTTGTATCACATGCAATAATCCCTTATAGCATTCTACTAATGCTAAAATCGCAAACCTTTTGCGACCTTATTAAATCCCATTTAATCTAGACTTATCGTCACAAACTCTTTGTGAATTCAATTATTCTCGTGCACTCCTCCTTAACCCTTCCTATTACTAAGACACAAATCCCACTCGGTGTAAAACCCTATAGCCTGACCCTACTACAGGTTGGGGCTCGAAACCCCTAGACGATAGTGACCACGAGCAATAGGTGTCGACCTTGTTTCGGCATCATAATTACATGATTGACCTATTGACAAAAATGTCGTTGGGATCACTCTCACTGTGTAAGTGATGAATACCGCAATTTTAGTCCCTTCGTCACAACTATGTTACTGCTTAGCCTGGGGTATGGTAAAACATCAACCCTATTAGCTAGCACTGGTAAGTATACATCGGTCTTTGGTATGTCCATGTTGTACTTCCTACAACATACCCCGGCCAAGGTTTAGCACAAAGAACCGTACTGATCCTATGATACTAATTTCCCTTAACAGAAGAGACGAATCCTATCTTAGTCATTACTTACCTCGTAAGCTTCGAGTGTCATCCAACCTAAGACCTTTCAACGAGTGAAGACTTGAGACTAAATCATTGATCTAAGTGACACTGTTCATGCATTGGTTCGTACAATGACCTCAAGTTTAAAGGACCAACTAGCCTATCATCACTAGAGAGTTATCAATGACAGTTCAGTTAAGGTTAACCATTTGACAACTCTTTATTGGGTCGTTCAGTGGACTCATTCTCTAATGAGCACATGTGTCTCGTCTTCGACTTTGCCAGGTCAAATGATTATGCGATCATTATTACCCTTTAGGATAAGACAAAGACACAATGGTCTGTTCGATGTGCCGATATCCTTTTCTCGACACATCTATGACCATGAACGCTTTAAGACTCAAGTTCATATCGGTCATTCACTTCCCACAATCGAGATCTCCATCTAGATACGTGTATGACCTTACTTTAAGTCTAAGGAAATTATCCAAGTATTTAATAAATATTTTAACCATACTAGGATAATTAGTACCATTTATATTAGAACAAGATGTATTCTTAGGATAAATTTCCTCGAGGGCATATATCTTCCTACATCTCCCACTTGCACTCAGGCTATTTATCTCGGTATCTCATACCGCTATAACATATCAATCATATGTCAAAGCCTAAAAAGGGGATCTACTAAAATATAACTATTATGTAGTATTACGGAGCTTATTACTTATTCACTATTAATCACACGAGGGTGATTACTCGAAATCATCTTTGGATCTAATCCAACGATTTTTCTTCTTCTGTATATCTAACGATTAGCATATACGACTTAATTTAATGTTTATCATTACATACTAGTCAGTCAGTCATATCTTCCGACAGAGCCGACCTCCCAAGCTGTGCTCAGGCTGTCCCTGAGGACACATGTAGCTTTAAGGTTCATGCATGGTAGGTTCCCACTGTCAGGTTTGGCTGGGTCCCAGCTGTGGTGGGCCCTAGCTAAAATATCACTTACGCGAGCCCTTGCCTTCTAGATTGACAATACGACTTGAGTTGTACCTCCATGGTCGATGTGGAGAGGAGAGAAGACGAAACTGAAGAGAAAGCTGACGAGTCAGAGAACATTAGCCGACATGTCTTCATGGACTAGAATCTTCTAGTATATGGGAAGAAAGACAATACATCAGACTTTATCCTGCTGTTCAAGTATGGGAGCTACACAAAGTCACTGACAACCCAAAGCATTAATTCGTCAAATTTAGCAAAAAAGACTACAATGAAGAAAATGAAAGACTACTTCTTCTACGAAGCTATAAACCTAGCAAACTTCGAAGCACACTCCATCCATAAGGGAAGAACAATTCTTCAAATCGACTGATTATCAGCATTCGAACGCTCACAAGACATAATTAAAAGGGTTTAAAGATTTCCCTAGACTCCCTAAAATTGGGGAGAATCGGGTCGACAACACAAAAAGAATCCTAGGAAGAACATGAAGATTCCTAATGACATTGGAGATGGAGACCAGTCAGTGGATTCTAATATCTTGGCTTCACTCTGACTGAATGATTAAGCAACCATCTATGTCACCACTAAAGGACAAAACAAGTCGTAGCAATGTAGCAACACTGTAGTGCTGTCTCTAAAAGACGAACACGTCCACAAATGACAAAACAGAAAAAATCCACCCACTTACCTTTGTCGGTCATCACAGAGGACAACTCACCTTCATCAACAAATGCTGAAGATTCCTTCTTATCATCTTCTTATCTCTATAAATAAGAGAAGGAACGAAAAATATTCTGCCATTTCTTATATTTTGTTCCACCGCTTGCCTTGTGATAGTCATTTAAAAATTTGTGTTAAAAGCCCGAATTCTGTACTGTTACAGTGTTGCTACAATGCTGTGGCTTTTTCTGTCCTTTAGTGGCGGCATAGGTGGTTGCTTAATCAACCTGTCTGAGTGAGGCCAAGATGTCAGAATCCACTGACTGGTCTCCATCTCCAGTGTCTCATTAGGAATTTTCATGTTCTTCCCAGTATTCTCTCTTGTGCTGTTGACCTGATAGTCCCCAATTTCAGGGAGTCTAAGAAATCTTTAACACTTTTAATCCTGTCTTGTGAGGGCTCGAATGTTGATAATTTTTCGATTAGAAGAATTGTTCTCCCCTCATCAATGGGGTGTGCTTCGAAGCTTGCCAGGTTTATAGCTTCACGGAAGAATTCCCGATCAGCTTATAGTCTTTCATTTTCTTCATTGAAGTCTTTTTTGCTGAATTTGACGAACTGGTGCTTGGAGTCGTCAGTGACTTTGTGTAGCGCCCATACATGAACAACGGGATAGAGTCTGATGTATTGTCTTTCTTCCCAGATGCTCTAGATCCTAAACATGAATGTGAACTGGAATCTGCTAGCATATTCTGTATGTTTTTCTTTACAAATATTGGGGATGTAATTTGTATATTCTTCACGATGGTTGGTGTTGACATAGACTTCATGAACCAACCCCTTCTAATATGTTCTTTGTATTTGGGGATTTCCTGAAAACATGCCAGTATTCTTGGTCGTTTATTTTTGTTTAAGATCAATTCTTCATTTACGAAGTATTTACTTATCTTTGTGTCTTCGAGTTGTCGGAAAAAGTGGAGGAGTTGTGACTCATCCAATATATGTTGTTGGTACATCACAACTATGCTCTGTACCGTAAGTTCTACTTTATACTCCTTGTTTTTCTCATTACTTACTTCTAGGGTGTGAAGCAGCTACAAAAAGTCTTGCAGTTGCAAGTTAACTAAGTCTGAAGTGTCCATTTGCGAAATTTTTTTCTGAGGCTTCGATGTTCTTCGGAAGTCCCAGAAAACAACTCATATTCCTTGGTGTCCAAGGCTTCTGATCTTGTTGTAAAAGAATATTGTGAAAGTTTTGTCACTATACTCTAGATTGTTTGTAGCTTTGTTGTTTATAGAAGGAGATGTTGTCTCATTTTCATGTATGTTTTCTCTATCTGTGTGAGTCAATAGTTGGCAGCTTGTTAGATCTGTAGATTGTATGGCTCTGAAACAGCCATTGATCCTGCTGTAAGTTACATGATCTGATTCCCTGAGTTGAAGATTGTACCAATCCTTTACTACTATGGAAGCAAAGGGTTTGTTCTGACCAGTAGTTTTTTGTTTCAGTAGAGGATGGTCCAGTCGTAGCTTTTCCTTTTCCTTTGGGGTTCTAAGCCTGTTGGGCCCAAGCAGCCTATTGGGCCATTGTGTTAGCATGTTGGGCTGTTATTTTTTGTAGCTTCTGAATCATTTCCCTTATGGGAGAAGACGTGGTTTCTGTGGAAACTTATTTTGCCTTTTTCCGGCACGTCTGCTGCCAGTCAGCATGGCACTTCTTTGATTGAGAAGCTGCCTCAGCTTGAGGCTAAGATCATCTTCACTCCTGGTTTGGAAAGTATATCATCAGCAAATTAGTATGTCCAGGAATATATTTAACATCATAATTAAAAATCTCTAGATACATAGCAAGTCTAATTCGTCGAAGATTTTCTTCAGGATTAGTAATGGATTTCCTTTTCAAAAATTGAACAACTGATTTATTGTCTGTCTTTTTGATAAAATGTCTATCAAGTAGATAAACTCTTAAACTTCTTATGGATAATTTTATAGCTAGTAATTCTTTATCATACATAGCATACTTTACTTTGGTTTTGTCCCATTTTCCTAATGTGTATGCAAAAATTTCATTTGTTTGTTTTACTAAAAAGATCCCTGACCAGAAATATTCAGAAGCATCTATTTGTAATGTAATTTTGTCTTCGTCTGTAGGGTAGTAGAGTATTTTCTGATCCTTTATTATATTTTTCATTTTGTCTATTTCCTCTTCTTCTATGTGAGATAATGCGATTGAAATTTTATCTGTATTCCATCTTCTAGGTTGTTCACATGTGATACGACCATTTTGATTGGGCCCGGAGGAACCAAGTCAACAACGACCAGTCAACCAGCCTACTACGGCCTTTGGATCCGGCCCAAGGATCTCACGGGCGGGTCGCGCTTCTCCACCCAAGACGAAGGCCCAAAAGACTGCCCACTTCCATAGTGGAGGAAATCGTGGCCCAAATCGAGGGAGCATTCGCCAAATATGGCAATCACCCAGTGCCATTATTCCAGCCATCATGGCTCGCCAAATATGACAACTGCCCAATGCCATCACTCCAGTCATCATGGCCCACCAATTATGGCGGCCGCCTTCATGACAATAACTTGCCAATCATGGCCCGACTTCATGGCCATCACTCACCAATCATGGCCACCTTTATGGCGTCCATCCCCTCATCAAACGGGTGCAATTAGTGGGGGTCAATACTTCCCACTTGGCACACCCTCTTGAATGACGGCAATAATGGCCCATTATCGCGTGGGGCTCAGGTATATGAAGAAGGGGATACATCATAGGAAAGCAGGGCGGATCTCCGAGATCTACAATGGAGGTATCCCATACACACTTTTACACCTTCTTCCACCTTTACATACTTCTCCTCCATAGCTCGGCCTGAGGATCGGTGCTTGGTCTCTCCGCGAACCAAGCCCAATCCCACCGAGCACCTATCAGACCCGATCTGACTTTGGCATCGGAGGGAAATCGGTCGGAACCAAGGTCTGACCTACCTGATGAACTCTCTTGTCTATTCAGATCCAGAAGATCCAGCGGCACCGAGGCTACCCCTCAGTGTCTTCCCAGTCGGAGTCGAGTGCCCTTGTCCCCAAGCCCGCTCGTCTCCACAACACGGAGGTCGTCGCTTTGCCGAGGCCGCCCTTCGGCAAGACGAAGCAAGGATATGCGTGTCCCCCACCGAGCGAACTGCCCTTCAACTGATCCCGGAGGCCCCGCGTGTTCCATTGACCACGTTGACCTCCCGTCCTCTGGTTAACAATCCAGCGGTGAGAAAACACCCGTAAACATCTGGCGCCGTCTGTGGGAACGAATCGACCCCCACTTCGTCTACCACACTGACCGTAACTCGTTCTGTTAATCAAGATCTCTCCCTACAAACAAAGGTTGGATCTCTCTTATCACGCTTCCTAAGAGTGATACAAAGGTCAGACAAAATGCGGCTATTGGGTGGGCTGATCTTTATTAGATCCATCGAGATCAGGCTTGCCTCGATGGTGATCCCCAAATTCATTCCCCCGCTCGCCTCTCTCCTGATCACCCTCATCGGATCTGCGTCTGATGGGATCCGAGACGATGGACGTCAGAACCTTGTTTCAAGCTTCCATCTCGCCTCCTTAAATGGATCTCTATCATCTCAAATTCCCAAGATCCCAAGCCAGGAAAAGTCATTCACTCATCGATAACTTCTTCGAAATAGCATCAACTCGGTAAGGTGGCATCCTCGTCCTTCCGCCTTCGCACCCCATTGTTGAAAATCCGTCGCCTCCGCCGGATCTTCGACCTCTTCGACCGTAACTCCGATGACCTTATCTCCCCTCAGAGCTCTATCATCGCAATCGACTCCTTCCTGGCCTTTCATCGCTCCCTCGGTGGCCCCACTCTCCAGATGCGAGGGAAATCGGGGGCCCTGCGGAGAAGGCGACTGAGATCCGGTCCAAGAGGAGGACTTGAGTAAGGCGTTCAAGGCATTTGGCGAGGATGTCGGCCGACTTGTGTTGGCAAAGAAACTGCAGTCCGTGCTGAGGAAGCGATTTTGGACCCTCTGGGATCTCTCCCTTCCCGTCGGCTTCCTCGTTGCCGTCCACTGCGCGATCTCCTGGTGCGACACCCACCATCTGACCATCTTCTCACCGTTGATCTCGCATGAACATTAAGATTAACCAAGATCCGAGATCCGTCCAAACTTCATCATCCGAGCTTCATTGACCTTGATCATGGGTGCCAGTGTAGCTCGAAACCATCACTCGCTACTCATGATTGAAAGGAGCCATCATCGATGCCTGGATGAATGTCGACGAGGCTGGGTCCGAGCATGGTGAGGTTCCCATCTTAACACCAGATCTGTCAACAACGGGGAACAACTCGTCGAACATCACGGGCATGTCTACATCCCAAAATGATTTGGTCGTCAGATCTGATTTATCGGTCGATCACCAATGGGCTTGGTCGTTGGATCCTCGAGGGACCACCGGATGGCTCGGAACACGGAGAGATTCCCTCACTGCGAGTTTTATCTCCATCTCAGTTATTCGATCAGCAGACTCTGCCCGAATCCAATGAAGACCAGGAGCTTGCTAGCTTACCTCCTCTCAATAGATCTCTGCCAAGCAACAAGCAGCGAGGGATTCGGTGGAATTCCCCAGTGGCTCGGTCCAGAAGCTTGGGACCCGGCAGAACTAGGCGAAGTGGGATTTTCTCCATCCTCAACGGCATCATCTCAAGGGGATTCAGTGGGAATCGCGGAAGCTTGCTTCCAATCACGGGGTCCTTTAGTCGAGCTTGACTCGTCGCCGTTGAGTCAGCAGGCCAAGCCGGATTCTTCTTCGACATCAGAGCTTAGTCGATCACCAATTTCTATCAACCACCGCCCACGCATACAAAAGCTTAAAGTCCCCTCTGTTCACCATTTGCTTTGGATTAAAGTATGAGATAGGGTGGACTGGGATCAAGCTATTGCCGTGATCTAATAAGACAGATGAAGCTCGGAGGTCAGTTCGATCCTGGCACCGCCTTTGTCCGATGACTCATGGGTTGATTTCTATTCAAGCCGCACCTTGCTGAGCAACTGAGCCTCCCACATGCCACTATCAAAGCTCGAATCTGAGCTTCAACCTAGCTCGGATAATCCAAAGTGACCAAGCTTCCACCATCCGAGCAAGGAGTTCTTCTGAACTCGGGCAGTCCCGCTGGAGCCAACCAAACCACCCTCCACAGACTTTGTCGACCATTGAGCGAGGTTCTGCAAATATCCGAGCGAGCCGAGCTCCGAGCTCAAGGCCCGTCCAAAGGTCTGAGCCTCCTAGTCGAGCGAGCCGAGCTCTGAGCTCCGAGGTCAAGGCCCATTCCTCCTCAACCTCGACTGCGACCACTGCTCTTACAACTATCCAGCGATCCATGAGGGGTAGTGCTTCATGTTGGACCACGACGACAAGAACATCTGCTACATCCAGTTCCCCTGGTGCTTCAAGGGCGTTGACCCCCCAACAACCGAGCGGCAGCTCGGATCTTCCATCCGAGATTTTCTGCAGACCTGCAGACCACCGAACAGATTTGGGGAGCTCGGCTCGCTTCGGCCGAGCTAGGGGTTCTGGGGATCTGACATTCCTCTCCGAGCAATTTTGCCAAGGAGCTGAGCCTCTCTCACCTTCGTCCGACCAGACCAAGGCAACTACAGAGCACCTCCATGTCGATGTCGCTGCGAGGATTGAAGAGCATACCGAGCTTACAGGGCAACCCCGGTCGGGCTACCGACTAAGCCGAGCATATTCGGTAGATCCAACTAAGTGCGAGGCGCTGACGATCCATCACACACTGGACGTTACACCGACCGAGCCAGGCTCAAAAGCTTCCACGGTAAAAAGGTCAATTATCCTCCTCCTCTAATTAATTAAGTTGCCTCTGTCAACTACAACCAGTACTCTGTCAACTACAAGTACCCTCTTAACGCCTCTCATTTCTTCAATTTCTTGCAAATTTGAGAGAGTCCATACTCGGCTCATGTACGCCTACCAGGGCCGATCAGCCAATGCTCTCCCTGCTCCATTCCCTTAGGTGATCTTCCGACCAGACGAGGCCATCCCATCCGACTGACTAACGCTAGTATAAAGAAACTTCCAAGGACTCGGGTTTCACTTTTCGGAGAAAACCCGAGCCATGGAGGGGGCAAAGGCAACGTACATGGTGGGACCCGAACTACCTACGCCTCCCAAGATTTGTTACCAGCTATCCAGCGAAGAGCGTGACGTGGAGCAGTCCAACCCCATGGACCTTATCGATCAGAGAGAATGCTCAGGTGGCTTGAGACCTGCTCATGTGGAAGAGCCAGATCTCATCCCCGTCACCAACATAAGCGGATCGGATCAGCGTACAATGGCGGTCGGCTGCTCCCCAACGCGGCTGGAGCCGTTGTCTTGACCCTCCACCAAATGGTCAAGTTCCGGACCCCCGGGAGGAAGCGGAGAGATCAGAGGCGACCCGATGAAGCCCAAGATCTGCTACCGGCTATCCAATAAAGAGCGTGACATGGAGCAGTACAACCCCATGGACCTTCTCGATCAGAGAGAAGGCTCAGGTGGCTCGAGACTTGCTTCCATGGAAGAGCCAGAGCTCATCCCCGTTACCAACATAAGCGGCAGGTTCATCTCCATCGGATCGGACCAAAATTTGATGTCGTCCCAAGTTAGCGACGACGCAAAAACTGAGGCAGCGATGCAAAACTGTCGCTGACTCCACTTTCGGGGAGCAAGCAGAGCTGTCGACCGAGACCTGCCAGGGACCCTTGCCGTTGTTCAAGCTCTCCGTTTGTCTCAACAGTAGCTCGAGGGCCATGTCAGTGACCACATCGTCGACACCGGATCTCTGACCAGCTGAAAGCCGAGTTGCCAGTGACGCACCCGCAACATACACCTAGGTTTCACCTGGGGGTGTCACGATCGCCAGGCGTAATATGGCCCCTCGGCTACGATTCCGGGCTCAATCCGCAAGCGGACGGTGTCGAGTTATAGTATAAAAGATAGTCGGATCCCACAGGGACAGTAATAGTGTCTATAATATTCTCAGTCTATTTCTAAGTAAGTAAGGTACCTGTCGAGGGAACAGTTTTGGTTTGGTTGTTGTGGTTATAATATCAATAAAAAGGACTAGTGCTTTAGGGATCGCCACTAGGATCGTTGGGGGTTGATGTTGGATAGGATCCTCACATTGCATTAGGGCTAGGAAATTAATCCCCCAATTCATACCACTCTCGTGGGTTAGAATTGCGGGGTATTTCGGTGGCTCTCGTTGACGCAATAGCGGTAGCCGTCAACGTAGCGGTATAGTTCGTCGATGGATCCTCTCAAGGCGCGAGCCGGGCATGGTCATGTGCCTTGATTTTATCCACTGATTTCCCTATTCGAATCCCTAGATACCCCTTAAGCACATCAATTCCACAGATCGTGGGCATGATCTCAGTACGGGTTATCTACGGATTCGGTAGGATCTACCGAAATACAACCCTAAATCCCCAAATTCAACGTATGGATCCAGATTTACATTTCCCCCCTAAAATCCTAGGGCTAACCCATCAATCCTAGATTAGATCTACTCAGACATCGCAATAGGAACGCACAAAAACGTCAATTTCACAGAAGAAAACATTTTAGCAATAGATAAATTAGGGCTAAAATAAACTTACAACGAGAATAAACGAAGAACAGATCCAGACGAGAACAAAGGAAATAATCTTCAATAGTAAATCCAAAATTCGCTACAAAATCAATCTTCAAAAGTCCTACAAAAACCGCTCTAAAAAACTCTCCAAAATTCCCTTACAAACCCCAGAATGAACTCTTTCTTCAGCTGCTCTCGATCGCGAGCTATCACTGCTGCCAGATCGTGCGCATCACGCGCTTCAAAAACATTCCAAAAATGCCGCAGGAAGTGCCGACCGAGTAGGCTACTCGGTCCGAGTCAGCGTAGCTCGGTCAGAGGTTCAGTCCGCGTAGGCAAGCTGCTCGGCTGCTTGGAGATCTGGAAGTCGACCTACCCGGACTGAGTAGTCTCTGCTCGGTCCAAGTAGGATCGGCTCGGTCTGGCGCTCGGGCACTGCTCGGGCTGTGAAATATTAGGCTGCTCAACCGAGCAGATGCACTGCTCGGTCCGGGTCAGCCCGTATCGTTCCTGTTGGATATGGAAGACGTTAGTACACCCTTGTGGGGGATGTACGAGGGAATACGGACCTCGAACGTCGCGTACACGAAGTCGTGCGTAAAGGGAATATGTTCCCTTTCGGAGAGGATCTCTAGATTGATGGGAAAGTCGCATTATATGTGCATAAGTGCATGCGACATATGGCTAATAAAGGGGTAATATCTTAAGCTTATATTGTACCATGCATGTGGTACAACTTAAGCTTATAATATGCCATGTACGATGGTACACCTTAGTTAAATTGTTCCAAAGGAACAATTTACCCTAAAATAACTACCTTGGGGGCTATAAATAAGACCCAAGGGTTAGCCATTTTCCTTACACTTTTGCATGGCATTCATGCATGCATCTTCATTCTAGCGAAGCTCTACCGAAATAATTCCTCTCCCTTTTATCCAAGTTCTTAATCTAAAAGTAGAGATTTAGATTGTGGATTTAGTAGCCTTACTCCGTTCGTG
This sequence comes from Scilla litardierei, assembly GCA_030789695.1. Classification (NCBI taxonomy): domain Eukaryota; kingdom Viridiplantae; phylum Streptophyta; class Magnoliopsida; order Asparagales; family Asparagaceae; genus Scilla; species Scilla litardierei. The sequence goes on from CM061131.1 coordinate 103,529,219, forward strand.
AGAAGACTCGATCCATCGTGGCGAATCCGAAGGCGAAGTTCGTAGACTACCGTGCTGCAAACGCAAGCGTAAGTCTCAACTTCATTTATCGATCCTAACTTTGTTTTGGAAGGATCCAACATTGGTATCAGAGCCATACGGGTTCGCCCCGGAGAAACTATGAACGAGTCGTTGTCTTTTTCACGGATGGGTATCCTACCATTACGGATATGGTAGGAACGCTTCATGACGGAGATAACGCAGCGGTTGTTCTTTTCACGTTAGGGTCTCCTATCATTACGGATATGGTAGGAACTCTCCGTGACGGGAAGAACCGACCGTTCACGTAGTATGTTATTCATTTTTTGGCACACGGCCATTAGGAAATAACTAATTTCTCGACGAACGGGTGCTTCATCGACGAACGGGTGCTTCATCGAGGAAGAAGGTGGTAGTTATTTCCATCGGGAAAGATGAAATTTGGTGCATGTGCACCATGGCCAAATGGGCTATGAAGGCCATGCACCCCCCCTCCCCAAGCGGAGGGGGTTGGCTACGGCCAATAACCACCGGCGACCACCCCATCAAGGGGGAGGAGTGTGTGCGGCAACCCCATTCAATGGGGGTGGCCGGCCATGGCCAAAGGGGCCATGGCCGGCCAATGCCAAATGGCCTTGGCCATGACCGGCCATGGCCAAGCCATGGCCGGCCATGGCCAGGCCGGCAGTGGCCGGCCAAGGCCAGGCCGAGAATGGCCGGCCTCGGCCAAGGCCTGCCGGCCTGGCCGGCCCTGGCAGAGGCCAGGGCCGGCCCTGGCCGGCGTGGCCGGCCCTGGCAGAGGCCAGGGCCGGCGCCCTGGCCGGCCCTGGCAGAGGCCAGGGCCAATGCCCTGGCCTGGCCGGCCCTGGCAGAGGCCAGGGCCAATGCCCTGGCCTCGGCCAGGGCATGGCCGGCCCTGGCCGGCCTCGGCCAGGGCAGAGGCCCTGGCCGAGGGGCCAGGGCCCCCCTGGCCGGCCAGGGCAGAGGCCCTGGCCGGCCATTGGCCAAGCCTCGGCCAGGGCAGAGGCCCTGGCCGAGAGAAGTTGAAGACCAAATTATTGGTCGACCAATTTTGGTGTTTTGGTCGACCAATACGGCAAAAGGCCTTGGTTGAACATGGACGTGCCAACTAGCCCATACGGGGCCAAACAACAGTCGTCTGCATCAAAATTCTCTCATACGGGGGAAACGCCTGGATCCATACGGGAGCCGGCGACGATAATTTGCAAAAGAATCCCCAAAAAAGGGGGATCCGACTTAGGCACGGCTACGGCTCATTCCCGACAAATGGTCAGGAAGTGTCGAATATTTCACTAGTATCATAAGGGTACTAAGTTGAAATATAATTTTTTGAAAAATACGTTTTCATACGTTTTGAAAAATACGTTTTCAAAAACGCTTTTCCGCTGCAAAGTACTATAAGAGTACTAACTTTTGATAAAGTGAGGGAGAAATATTGAAAGTTACTCTAGATGGTGATTGGAAACATAGTGACCTTTCCGATTCTAGAGTAACATCTTCAATATTTTTTGAAAGTAACTTATCAAATTATGAATATCATTCCAAGTGGGAGTTGATTTTAGAACTATCCATATGGGATATTCTATTATCATTTCAAGTGGGAATTATATCTGAAAAATACGTTTTCAAACTCGTTTTCCGCTGCTAGTACTATAAGAGTACTATTGTTTGATAAGTGATGGGGGAATATTGAAGGTTGTTCTAGATGGTGATTGGAATCGTAGAGACCTTTTCGATTCTAGAACAACATCTTCAATATTTTTCGAAAGTAACTTATCAAATATAATATAATTCCAAGTGGGATTTGAATTTTAGAACTATCCAAATGGGATATTCTATTTTCATTTCAAGTGGGAGTTATATTTTAAGAATTTTTATGCAATGTTTTGATCAAACCTTCGGTTTTGTGTCTTTTGTAGCATTTTAAAAGTAAAATGTCTTCCGCTTCAAAGAATATCGTCGCTGAGTTAAACAGAGGTGAAAAACTCAACGGCGATAATTACAAACTTTGGTTCATTAAGATACAATACGTTTTAGAGGAGCAAGAAGTGCTCGAAACTCTAAAGAACGTAATGATTGAACCCGAGTTGGGCACTACGGCCCAACACAGACGAGACAAGGAAGCTTTTGATGCTTGGTCTCGGAAGAACAAGATAGCGCGCATTACGTTATTAAGCAGTATGGCTGATGACATAATGCGCATCTTTCGAGAACATGACCTAGCCATGGACATATGGTCCAAGCTAGAGGAGAAGTTTGGTGGCACATCGGTGTCCAAACTTCGCGCCTTAACTATAAGGTTCGATTCATATAAGAAATTTCCAGATCATTCCATGGGGAAACATCTGCGACATATGGCGAACCTTATCTCGGCGTTAAAGGACGCAGGTCATGTGCTCACTGATGAGCAACAAATCCAAGCAGTCATACGTTCCCTACCAAATGGGTGGGATCAGATGAAGATGCATCTCACTCATAATGAGAGCATCAAGACCTTCAACGATGTTTCCAAGCCCTTGAATTAGAGGAAGAGCGGCTTGCGGCTGCCAAGCCAAGTGCAGAAGTGCACATGGTTGCTAGTTCCTCACACGGGGGAAAGAAACTTAAAGATCGTTCGAAGTCTTCTAATGAACGTAATAAGCAACCTGAGTCTACCATGGAACCCAAACATAAGGGTGGGCACAAGAAATGGCACAAGAAGAAAGACTTGAAAAGGATCAAGTGCTTCAAGTGCAACAAGCTCGGTCACTATGCTCGTTCGTGCACGAGTGGAAGTGACGAGGTAACTTGTAATACTAGTTACATATGTGTTTCTAGTTCACTATTTCTTGTGGAATCTAATCCATTTTGGGATAATTGATTCAGGTGCCACCGACCACATAGCAAAGGACAGACGGTCCTTCGTGGAGTATCACCGGATACCCCAAGGAATGAAGTGGATCAATGTAGGAAACAACACACGTGTTGAAGTGAAAGGCGTGCAAGCTAGTCTTGGACAACGGCCGCACTCTCCTACTTCATGATGTTCTCTTCATTCCATATATTCAAAGGAATATTAAAACTGTGGTCAATTTAATGGGTCTTGGTTATAGTTGGTTCCTTCATGATTGTAATATGGACCTATTTTGTAATAATTCCTTTATTGGTACTGGGATTGTATTTCAAAGGATTTATTGTAATAAGTACAATATATGATTTCTCATGTAATGAAAATTTCCTTGTGACAAATTCTTTGACTAATGAGTCTAATGTAATTTGTTGGCACACAAGGCTTGGTCATATTGGACCAACGCGTATGGATAGATTTGCCAAACGTGGCCTTCTATCAAATGTTTCAAAGGTTGAAATTTCGATCTGCGAACATTGCCTTGTGGGGAAATCTTGTCGCAAGCCGTTTGGAACCGGCACAAGGGCCGAGGTTCCATTACAGCTTATCCATTCAGACATATGAGGTCCGATGAATGTCAAGACAAGACGCGGAAAGTCCTATTTCATCACTTTTTATTGATGATTTCACCCGATTCGGTCATATCTATTTGATATCCCACAAAAGTGAAAGCACTAAACCTGCTTTAAAAACTATATGAGTTTAGTGGAGAATCAATTAGATCGCAAGATTAAGGTCGTGCGAACCGATAGGGGCGGTGAATATCAAACAACAAGTTTAAAGGAACTTTGTGATGAAACAGGCATAGTACATCAGGTAACTATGCCTTATACTCCTCAACAAATTGGTGTTGTAGAAAGGAGGTATAGGACTTTAATGAAAAATGGTCCGTTCAATGATGGCGCAAGCTAACTTGCCAATCAACTTTTGGGGTAATGCATTATTGACGGCCGCTTTCATTTTGAACCGCGTACCCTCAAAATCAGTTAGCTCCACTCCTTATGAGTTGTGGAACCAAAGGTCTCCTGACTTAAACATTTTGAAACCTTGGGGTTGTGCATTCTACGCACATATTTCCTCCCATAAGTATGGCAAACTTGGGCCAAGGGGAAGGAAATGTATCTTTATACGATACGCAGAAAACTCCAAAGGTTATATTTTTGTTAGTCAGGAAGACAATGGTGGGCTAATTGAGTTTGAGTCGAGGGATGTCACTTTCTTGGAAAACGAGTTTCCAAGACAGGGCGAGATAAGTCAGGACTTATCTCTATTTGAGATTTATGATCAAGAAGGATTACCTCATTCGAGTGGGAGAATTCTTGGTGAAAACGAAAATACGTTTCAACCTTCACCAATGGATTATACGAATGACGATTATCCTATTCCATACGGGAATAATGATCCAAGTGGGAGCAATTCTAACGACATTCCAAGTGGGAGTGATATTAGAATTGATCTAAATTCGAGTCAACAAGGACTTGAAGAAATCTCAAATACAACGTAGTAGTCGTACAAGGTTGGCTCCTCTAAGATTTGAGGATGAATTTCCGCAAACCTTTATGACTTTACTACAAGAAGATGACGAGCCTGCTACTTTCAAACAGGCCGTATCTTGCCCTGCTAAAGACAAATGGATGGAAGCGATGCAAGAGGAGTTAGAATCCATGAAAGTTAACCAAGTCTGGGACTTAGTTGACTTACCCAGAGGACGTAGAGCTATTGGGAACAAATGGGTTCTCAAGATCAAGCATAAGGCTGATGGCTCTATTGACAGATATAAAGCTCGCCTTGTCGCGAAAGGTTTTACGCAACAGGAAGGGATAGACTACGAAGAGACCTTCTCACCTGTTGTTCGTTTTACCTCAATTCGCCTGATTCTGGCAATGGTAGCTTGGTTAGACCTCGAATTACATCAAATGGATGTAAAGACTGCCTTTCTCAATAGAGAATTGGACGAGGAGATCTATATGGAACAACCAACAGGGTTTGTAAAAGAAGGAAACGAACATAAGGTTTGTAAACTTCTTAAATCCATATATGGTCTTAAACAATCCTCGAGGCAGTGGTATATACGATTTCAAGAGGTTGTCTTATCAAATGGATTTTCCATGCTTGATGAAGATAACTGTGTATATATCAAGAGGAATAAGAACAAGTATGTTATTATGTCTCTATATGTAGATGACATCTTAATAGCCGGAAATGACAAGGGCTTTGTGATGGATATCAAGGCTTGGCTTTCATCAGTTTTTGAGATGAAAGACATGGGAGAAGCCGCATATATCCTTGGAGTTAAGATTTCAAGGAATCGTTCGAAGAAACTTCTTTCTCTTTTACAGGAGACTTATATAAAGAAGGTTCAAGAACGATTTAATATGCAGGACTGCAAGTCCATTGATATTCATATAAGCATATGCGATAATTTATATCTGGTATCGTGTCCAAAGAACCAAAAGGAAAAGGAAATTATGGAAAAAGTTCCATATTCCAGTGCAGTTGATAGTCTTATGTACGCTATGATGTGTACGAGACCGGACATCTGTTTTGCCGTTGGAAATGGTAAGCTATTACCAATCCAATACAGGGCAAGTACACTGGAAAGCGGTTAAGAGGATAATGTGTCTTGTAAGATCAAACACATTGATATCCGATACGAATTTTCAAGAGACTATGATAAAACCAAGAAGGTAGACATAAGGTACATATCTACGCATGAGATGATAGCGGATCCGCTTACGAAGGCGATCCCCAGAAATGTGTTTTACAAACACTTATCATCTCAAGGATTGCGTAAGAGCTGAGATTGTACCAATGTAAATTCCCATGTCTGTAAATGATCAAAATTAATAAAAGAATAAGTTATTTTTCCAACATTGCATATGAATTTCTTAAGAAATGTTTGTGTACATTTTTTGAAATCTCAGCTGAATTGTGTGTATGTCGGACAGATTAAGGTTGGCTCTCTCACATGAGCAACCGCCTTATCTTATCAGATGGATAAGATAGAGATGAGACTAGTTTAAAGTCAAAATCATTAGACGAATGATTTAGAGTCATAACTTAAACAAGATAGTCGAATGAAAGATCTGCATCATATGGATGCTTACAAAAGATCTGAGATCTGTATCACAAGGATATTTAAAAAGGATCTCATAGGATTTTTTAAATCCTATCTGTCTTATGCAGGATGAGAGTCCGGAATATTTCATGGGTAGTAAAGGGACTCAAAAGATGGGCACTGTGGTGTCTGATCTTTCATCCGTACAACATCATTAAGACATACTCTCCCTGGGAAAGGAGTGATGTTGTAATACGTGTTCATACCACGTATGCATTTCGACCACTGAGTAAGTAGCAATAGTGTTTGCTATTATGTGAGACTCAAAGGCCATATGTGCCTTAACTCTTACCCTCAAGGACTCCAATTGGTTCCTTTAGATTTGACAAGATGATCGCTATCTTAGCGTGTTACTTATGGGCTATGATAATTCGGCTCGGCGGGGCACGTTAGAAAAGCGAGTCTAGTCAAGATCAGAAGGTTCGCAAGAAGAGGAAGATTGATTTCATATTCGCATTTGGACTTTAATGATTCAAAGCTGGCCAGCCAATTGTAATCCAGATGGGATTCAATTGTTGAATATAAAGTATAAGAAATGTGAAGAAATAATCTAGGGTAAAGCATGCGTTGAACTACTCAACTTTGCACCTTCGAGGTCGTTGTGTATCTCTAACAAGTGCACAACAACAGACTCTACGCGCATGACGGTCGCACGGTCTATTTCTCGGTATGATAGATGAAAGAACTAAGAGAAAGACGTTCTCTTACAATCCCCTCAAGTGTGAGTGGGAGATGTTGGATATGGAAGACGTTAGTACACCCTTGTGGGGGATGTACGAGGGAATACGGACCTCGAACGTCGCGTACACGAAGTCGTGCGCAAAGGGAATATGTTCCCTTTCGGAGAGGATCTCTAGATTGATGGGAAATTCGCATTATATGTGCATAAGTGCATGCGACATATGGCTAATAAAGGGGTAATATCTTAAGCTTATATTGTACCATGCATGTGGTACAACTTAAGCTTATAATATGCCATGTACGATGGTACACCTTAGTTAAATTGTTCCAAAGGAACAATTTACCCTAAAATAACTACCTTGGGGGCTATAAATAAGACCCAAGGGTTAGCCATTTTCCTTACACTTTTGCATGGCATTCATGCATGCATCTTCATTCTAGCGAATCTCTGCCGAAATACTTCCTCTCCCTTTTATCCAAGTTCTTAATCTAAAAGTAGAGATTCAGATTGTGGATTTAGTAGCCTTACTCCGTTCGTGAGAAGACTCGATCCGTCGTGGCGAATCCGAAGGCGAAGTTCGTAGACTACCGTGCTGTAAACGCAAGCGTAAGTCTCAACTTCATTTATCGATCCTAACTCTGTTTTGGAAGGATCCAACAGTTCCCTCCTCAAGCTGATATGGCTCGGTCTGAGCAGCTGAGCTGCTCGGGCCGAGCATTTTCTGGGAAAATGTCCTGCAGCATCCTGGGTTTATCTCTCTACTCTCTCTCCTTCTTCTCTCCTCCAATGGCTCCAGGAACGCGTTGAACTCCTCCAGAGCCCCGCCAACGAGCTCATGGGCACGTCGGATATGTCCATACCCGGATAGGGGTCCGAATCGCTCCAAAATCCCTGAAAAATCACAAAGCACTACGAAACTCGAAAATATCGTCAGAAACACATAATCATAGTAAAAAGTGGGATTTGGGAGCGAAAATGATATGCAATGCGATGAGATAATGATAGGAAAAAGATAGAAAATATGGACACATCAAAATCTCCCAAGCTTACCTCTTACTCGTCCTCGAGGAAGACGAATAATCGGCACGCCGGGAGGAAAATAAAATGAAAATAAGAAAATGAAAATAGAAAGTAATGAAAAACAGAAAGAGAGAAGTAAGAGAAAAGTGCTAAGGGTGATCGGTCAGATCTCAGGCCTAAAAAGTATATCAAGATGCTCTGTGTGCTGAACATACATGCTATTCGTAATTTCTAGCTTTATATATCATATGACATGCAATAAAGGCAAAGAACAGGGATCTACTGAAATAAAACCGTCAAATCATATCAATCTCATGCAATCCCTAGAGTCTAGTATAAAAGAGTTGGCAACGCCCTTTCAATCCCAGATACACAAGGAGCACAAAAGATTCACACAACATGCAATAAAGAATAGGAAAGATCATGCCATTCAGATATTCAATTAGATACATGAAAAATCTCCAAAACTAAAGTAATTCGTAAAGTTTGGGTTTTATAAAATGTCCCCAATGTGCACCGTCTCCACTCTAATGTCAAGCTCACTCGTATGATCAGTTGGTTTACCACCCCAAGCTTAGCTTGAGGCGTCGCATCAATGGAAATGATATGAAATTTAATTTTTCTTCCCAGAATAATTAATAGCTTCTAATGAAATGAAATAAAAACGTATTTATTCATTTTCTTTATCTTTTTTTTCTTTTTTTCTTTTCTTTTCTTTTTTTCAGATATGAATATATACACAATTTTTTTTCATTTTCATTTAGAAGCTATTCTTTTTCTTTTTATGTTTAGGAAGTGGGATGCGGTAAAGTAGCTATGGGGGTGTAACCAACTGATATGTAGAGATAAAATTGATATGTGGAGAAGGAAGATAATGGGACTCTAGGTTCACTCATAAGATGGTGCACATCAGTTTGATAAAATAAAACCCTAACTAAACTCATATAAAGTATGAAAATTTTCACTTCTCTAAATGAATACTGAAAATGGCATACTGTAATAATCACAATATCAGCAGGCATGCAAACAGAAGTGAATAAGATAAGAAAAATAGGTGCTCCAAGTGTTCTAGTGATGCGTGAACCTGGGTGCGTTTTCCAACATAAATCATACTAAATACTAGTTCATGCAATTGATTTTCAATTCATTTCAGGTATTAATTCAGACAGATCATCAAAAGAAGAGCATGCATATAGATAATAAAACTGAAATTAACTCTAATAGCATGTTAAAGAGATGAGCATCGCGAAAACTAATAAAGCCTAGAGAGATATCATCATGTGGACCATCCTTAGTAAAAATAAATAGAAACAGAGAAAAAAGGGAAAATAAATAAAAAGAGATGCATGCATGTGGAAAAACAAAAAATATGATGCAAAATGAGAAAAAATAAAACGAGGCGGGAAAATGGTGAAAAAGTAAATTAAAAACTGAAAATAAGGGAGGAAAATGTGAAAATAAAAATAAAATAAAGCGGGAGCGCTCATCCCCCAAGCTAAACCTAGCAGTGTCCTCACTGCTAAGGAAATGCTCGTCAGCGGGAGATGATGCTAAAGGGGTGGTGTGGGAAAAAATAAATAAAATAAAAACTATGTAATAAAAGAAAAATAAAAATAAAAAATAAAAAATATGATATGATGCAATGCAATATGAGAGATGATGCATGCATGGGTGTATCCTCCCCCAAGCTATCTGAAAGCAGGGCCCCGAAAAGACAGATGGGCACTAAATATATGGGGGAGGCAAACGATGGGACGGACTACATCAGGCAGAGGCACCACCCTCTGGGGGTGGTGATGGGTCCTTCTGCTGTGGACCCGGGGCGGTGGTGGGTGGAACGTCAGGTCGGAACTCGTGAGGTGGGTCAGTTCGAATGTGACGCATGAGGCTATGAAGGAAAGGCAGATCACGCTCAACCGACTCTTGATTTATCGCATTACCATAGTATCCTGCTAGTAGGACCATGGCGCCAAAGCGGTCTTCTTGGTCATCGTCATAGAATGTGACCTCGTTTTCTGTGTCGCCTATGTAAAGGGGCCCAGAGGGGCGTGGGGCGGGAGGTGGTGCAGGGCTGGTGGTGGACGAATCTGCGGCGGTGGTGGTTCGGGTGGGAGAGCATGTGCAATGTGTGCACCGGGTAGGCCTAGGGTTGGATGTGCCGGTGTTGGCGGGTCTAGCACGGCGTGGAGGCATTGTGTAGGTGGAGGAGAATAAAGATGTGATATGTAAAGCAGATAGGGGACGAGTTTATCGAAAAAGATGGCTTTTTGTTTCGATGTCGTGGTTGCCGCCGATCCGGATTATCCCCCAAGCTTTTCAAAGAAGTATCCCTTGACGTTGGCGATTCAAACCTGAAAGAGGAACAAGGAGGATGTCAGTATTTTTAAACAAGGGATACAACAGATTCGTGGGAAAAAAAGGAGGGCTCAGGAGAGATGGCACCGGCGTGAGGAAGGAGGGGCAGTTTTGGCCGAGCAGATGAGGTGTATTGTGAGTAGGGTTAGGATTCGAAGGGGTGAAAGCTGGTAGGGTAAGAAGCGCGGTGACCCGATCAGCAGCATGGCGAGACTCGGACCGAGCAATACAGTTGCTCGGTCGAGTAGATTGGAGATGGAAGTAACTCAGACCGAGTTCTCTTGATGCTCGGTCGAGCATGCTGCGGGAACGAGTGGAATACGCCTTCTGCCACCTCGGTCGAGTAGGAAGCGGCTCGATCGAGTCGCTTCTTACTCGGGCCGAGCCAATAAATGTCGTCTGGGTTGGTAGAGTGACGTTTTCTTCTCAAATTCTAGAGTCTGTAAAACTCGATCGAGCAGGAAGCTGCTAGGTCAAGCCGCATGTTACTCGGGCCGGGTCGAAAATACTCCTTCCGGGTTGACAGAGTGACGCTTTCTTCCCAACTCCAGCACCCTGTAAAACTCGACCGAGTATAGAGATGCTTGGGCCGAGTCCATTTTTGTCTCGGACCGAGCAAATGCTACTCGGGCAGAGCTGACATTGTGCTTTCTCACTCAGTTTTTCGTGTCTGTGCCACTCGACCGAGCAGCAAGGCTGCTCGGTCGAGTCGCCTGTGCTTTTTCTGCCCGACTTCTGGAATGTATGTCACGCCCCGGTTCCCAAAATGGACGGAGGCAAAACATGACGAGGCCCGCTTAGGCCAGAGCTTGAGAAGCTCGGACCCAATAAGCGTCTGTAGAGGTACCATTTTAAACGATTCAGGTTCTTGCATTTTTATAGTTCGAAACAACAAAAGTACAGAAAGGAAATTGCATTCATTAAATTAGAGATATGATATCCAACAAGTACAAAGTCTAAAAAAAAGAAGCCTAAGCGTGGCAACAAAACTATCTAAAAGAAACGGAAAGTAGTAACCTCTGAAAGTGGCGACTAAAAGACCTCAAGGTCTGGTCCTCGTCAGGCACGTGCTCTGGGTCGACGTCCTTGGCTCCTCGTACTCCAGTGAGACTGCCTCGTCCACGAACTCTCGCTAAATACCTGACGTACAGCACCCAAGAAAAAGGAACTGTACGTCAGGTAAAGTCTACAAGAAGGGTTAGACTTTACTGCAAGTGCACCGAACTTTAAACAACGGTTTACTGGTTGATTAGCATGCTGAGGTTCTTTTACACAACAGTTTACTGGTTGATTAACATGCTATGGTTATAACAGAGTAACACGACAGGAAGTAACGCAGCAGGAAAGTAAAAACGGGACAAGTAGTAGTCGTAGCGTGTGCTACCAACTACGGGACTAGCCTACAGGTGTCAAGACAAGACGTGACGTGACGGAAGCAAGGCAGGACAAGACAAGTGAGACACGAAAAGGGTTCACGCCTTACGGTTCGAGGGGGATCAGACCCTCTTGCCGTGCGCACGCTCAACCCAACCCCAAACCCCAAGACAAGACAAGACAAGACAAGACACCAGTACAAGGGATCACTCGCTCTAGCTTGGCGAGTGCCCTATTGCCCGCAGGCTGAGAATCAGTACAAGGGATCACTCTCTCCACTTGGAGAGTGCCCTATTGCCCTCGGGCTGTGTATCAGTACAAGGGATCACCCTCTCAACTTGGAGAGTGCCCTATTGCCCGGAGGCTGTGAATCAGTACAAGGGATCACTCGGCGAGTGCCCTATTGCCCAGCGGGCTGTGCAAGACGGGACGTGATGTGACAAGACGGGAAGGGTTATTCTAGGGTGTCCACACACACGCACACACATGATAGCCCTATAACATCAAAAATTGTTGTTGTCAGGCTCAGACTTCGTCGTCAAGTCTGAGCCGTCAGGAGTCGTCCCGGACGCTATCATTTCACATCCGGTTCTATACATTCACAGTCTAACAGTTCTAGCAACCTATGACCAAAGCACGGTCAAAAACGCAAGTGGGTACACTTGCCTGAAACGGCGAGTGCGTCGTCCTCTCGAAGCGTCTCGTCCAAGCGTCTCGTCCAAGTGTCTCGTCTGCAGAAGTCCGTCTGAAATATCGCCACGGCGACGATGTCAGGTCCCAAATTCATCAAATCCTATTAGGGTTCGTTTCTAGGTTTTCGGGACTATCCTATTCGTCAAAAGTCACTTTTTTTTGATGTTTCAGCCTAATCGACGATCTATCCTATGTGCACAGTCAAATTAGTCCGTTCGTCGATTTTCTATGTTCGTACAACGTTTTACAGGAGCTGAAAAGTAAATTTAGTTCAAGTTGACGGTTTTTAGTTTTGCTACGGTGTGGGTTGCTATGAGTTCGGGGTACCAACCTGAATGATGATTAACCGTGAATCTGGTGTCGGGTCTGAAAACAGTGGCGGTGCTCGTGTCCCCGACTGCGGGTAGCGCAGTGGAGGTGGTCTCGGGGTCGCCTCAGGATCGTAACGACTGCGGGTAGCGCAGTGAAACAGCACGGCAACGGGAACGGCGTCGGAACCGCCTTGGTCACGAGTAGTGCAACGACACAGCTACGAAAACGCCTCGGTTGCGAGTAGCGCAACGAGACGACATGTGAATGGTAGCGGTAACGGCCACGATGCCGGAAGATCGAGAGCCCTGTGGCGTCAACGGCGTCTCGACTATGGGTAGCGTAGTGAAACACGCTCTGGTAGTGGACGAAGGGTGCGTACAACGGGCACGGTCAGACTTGCGAACGAAAAGCGTCGTCAAAGCGCCCAACGACTTTGGAAAGAGATCAGTGGGGGGAAAAACACAAAACAGTGAACACGGGTTCATTGTACAATGCCGGGAGTCGAGGGGGATCATCGGTCGGATCTGAGGAGAGGTCGTGGGGGGTGCTTAGCCGTCCGGCGGTGGCGGAGAGATCGCAGCAGCAAGAGTGCTGCTGCTGCTGGCTGTTCGCGCAAAAAGAGACGGCCCACGGCGTCTTAGTCGGAGGTGGGTGGCCAAGGGGGCTGAGCACAGGCGAGGGTGTCTGAGGGAGGCGTCGACGGCGACTAGGGGAGGCCTCCGGCGGAGCTGGCCGTCGAGCGGCGGCGGAAAACAGCAGCAGCAGCGGATCTGCTGCTGCTGCGGCCTGCTCGAGCGAAGGGGAGGCCGGGCAGCTACGGCTGAGGCGATGTCGGGGAGGCAGGCTGCGGCGTTGTGGGTCGTCGGCGGACGGTGCGGGGCTCTACGGCGGCGCTCGAGTGTCGGAGAAGCCGACGGGGTCGCAGGCGGGCGGGGTCGGTGTTGTGCAGAACGCAGCAGCGCTCAGCTGCAGCTCACCGGCGTCACGGGGGGCCAAGGAGGGGCGAGGGCGACGAGGTGGGTGGTCGGCGTTGAGTTGGCTGCGCCGGAGACGAGGGCAGCGCCTGCGGGGTTTGCAACGAGGGAGAGAGAGGGATATCGAGGGGAAAAATGTTACTTGGTGGCGGCTGGGTACAACAAAACCCTAGCTTGGGTTCTCACGTGAATAGGAAATACAACATAGGGTTTTTAATAATAGTTAATTTGATATTTAACAAGGGAATTTTGGGTTAAGTGGGGGAAGATAGAGAGAGATAGGGAGTACAGTTTGGGGAAAGTCTAGGGGTCAATAGAGTAGACAGTTTAGGAAAGATTCTTGTGCAATTAATTTGGGATAAAGCTAGATTTGGCTAATCAATTTGAATTTCGAAATTGATCAGGGCAATCAACGGTCCAGATTTATCCGGGCGATAACTCTCAAACCGGACGTCGGAAAAATGATCCGAAAATACCGGGGCGATCGTGGAGACGAGATGCACAGATCTACGGAGCCTGATCGTGCGTGACACCTACCGAGAACTTACGTAAAATTGGGAACGGCGTTTTGAGTCAAGTGACTAAAACGCCCCTATCATTCAAAGTCGTTTTGCGAGAAAACGAGCCGTGAAAGACGTTCCCAAAAGTTACAATAAAATCCAACTCCCCGAAACGATCGCAATGGCATTTCACATCACAAATGCCGGAGCTCATAAACAACCAAATAAAATACGTGCACGATAAAGCACGTGCACGCAGGAAAAATACGAACGGTCGGAAAGCGGCCGTTACATTCTACCCACCTTAGAAATGATTCCGTCCTCGGAATCACTCATACTAAGACTAAACATAAAATCTATAACTACTCAAGCTTACAACTCCCATCTCTCACACCAGGATCTGAAATCCTATAACTTCAACATCGTTCCTCAAATAATCCATCACAATCCTTCTTTTCACTGGATAAAGCCACGGCTAATCTTACATCCTAACACTCAACCATAGATCCATCACTACTGTTTAAATTTCCAACTCCAAATCCTCATAAAAGAATAACAATCATCTTCTCATACCATACCACTCCGCTAAACATCATCGCTCAATAACATCTTTTGAATTTCTCCATCTCTTCCCAATGTTAGTCAATCTCCAAAAAATGAGATTCTAGTCAACCACCAATCCAAGACAAAAACATTTGTCTATCTTATAATACCTTCACAAATCAACAATCGTCGTGTTCTCAATACATTCCGTGTCATATCTTCCCATAAATTTATCTGCCAATAAATTTGGACTATCAAGATCACATCTCATCCCACTCACTATAATTAATCTCACCCAATATTGAGTCCGACAACTCAACCATCCATTTATCATCATCACGTCGTGTTATTTCCAATGTCTCCTCACGTCAACATAACAATTAAGTCTGGATGCTTATAAAAACTCTACTCAATCTCATGATCACCCTAACTCCTACCATACTCTGTAGCCATCCCTATCTACCATTCGTCTAAGCCTCAATTCTGATAAGTTCTCATCTTCACGCATATAATCTCATTCAACCAGAATTCTCCATTGAGTTCGCCACACTTCGGTTTTATGAATAAGTCTTGGACAACCCGTTCTTTTCATCCGAAAGGAAATCTGATCTAATATCCTTGTTATCCAAAACCAACTAATCACCGATACAACGCATCCCATCTCACTCTGAGCTTACCCGTAAACATAATCCTATAACAAAACATCTAGTACTAACAATATCTTATTAAAAGATAACACTCCCGAAGAGGGAAAGAAATAATGTTTAAGGCCTAAGACATATTTTAAAACATTGAGAAAAACGTGTGGAGTCGTGATGTTGGATGGGGGAAGATAGGGGGGTTGTGATCCCGTGGACTAATTTCAAAACTCCAAAGGTTTGATTTTGAAAGGGAACAAAAAGTTTTGTAACATACATAAGCTGCCAAAAAAAATGCTAAGTTAAAATATGAAAGACTATAACTATGGAGTTACCTGCAATGACGTCATCCTCTGCTGTCATGACGTAAGCTCTACGAACAATATCTCCTCTCAGGGCAGATGCTCTACTTTGCAGTGGAGCCGGTGCTCCACCCTCAGCATGGCGATACCTCGGGCAATCCGTAACGGTGTGGGTGGCAGCCCCACATGCCAGACACAAACCCAACTTCTTCCTGTAAGTGTTCTGCTGATGTCCTGGCTTGCCGCAGAAAAAGCATGGGCCCTTCATCTGATGTTGTGCAGGTCCTCCAGGCCTCTTGAATGGCATTGTCTGGACTGGCCTCATCGCCGGCCTAGCAGGTGGTCGGTACTGCTCCATAGGACGCTTCCCCTTATCAGCTGGAGGGTCAGGCAGAAGAGCTATGAGCTCATGATTCTTCGCAGCATCAAGCACCTCCCTCATAGTCGAGAAACTCGCCGAAGACATAGAAGCCTGAATCTTCGGACGCAGTCCCTGACGAAAGCGATCAGCTTTCTTCTCCTCCTTCCTCACCATATGATGGGCAAAACGGCTCAGCATTTCGAACTCAGCTTCATACTCCTCGACAGTCATATCCCCTTGCTTCAGGTCTATAAACTTGCTCAACAGCTCCCTCCTGGCAGACTTAGTGAAATACTTATCCTTAAACATCGAGCGGAAGGTATCCCACTCCACTGGCTTCAGCAGGCGCCTCTCCTCAATGCGCCACCAGTTCCTGGCATTCTCTGTCAACTGCATCTTTGCTATCTCCACTCGGGTATCATCAGGAATCTTCGCAGCAACTAACTTCTCCTCCGTGCTCTGGATCCACTCGTCAGCAGCTAGGGGTCCTTCTTTCCCTGAAAATGTCCTCGGCTGGAGCTCATTGAACTGCTTCACTCCTGGGGCAGCTCGTGGGGCAGGCGGAGGTGTTGGTGGTGCAACTAGGACAGCCTGGGCAGCTCGCTGGGACTGCTGAACCAACTGATGCTGCACGTCCAGCATCTCTCCCATCACGCCCAGAAATTGACGGAACTCGCCACTTCGTCCATCCATGGTCCCGTCAGATGAAGGTCCGTCTCGAGCTCCACGTCCTCTTACCATCCTAACGATAGGGAAAAAAGAAAAATAAACACAACTTAGACTCATACATATTCCTGAATGGAAAGAATGAATGTTAATACTTCTATCGTTCCGAACTTTTGCAGAAAAGGACCTGCATGGGCCACCACTAAAACCTGTCACGCCCCGCTTCCCAAAATGGACGGAGGCGAAACGTGACGAGGCCCGCTTAGGCCAGAGCTTGAGAAGCTCGGACCCAATAAGCGTCTGTAGAGGTACCATTTTAAACGATTCAGGTTCTTGCATTTTTATAGTTCGAAACAACAAAAGTACAGAAAGGAAATTGCATTCATTAAATTAGAGATATGATATCCAACAAGTACAAAGTCTAAAAAGAAGAAGCCTAAGCGTGGCAACAAAACTATCTAAAAGAAACGGAAAGTAGTAACCTCTGAAAGTGGCGACTAAAAGACCTCAAGGTCTGGTCCTCGTCAGGCACGTGCTCTGGGTCGACGTCCTCGGCTCCTCGTACTCCAGTGAGACTGCCTCGTCCACGAACTCTGGCTAAATACCTAACGTACAACACCCAAGAAAAAGGAACTGTACGTCAGGTAAAGTCTACAAGAAGGGTTAGACTTTACTGCAAGTGCACCGAACTTTAAACAACGGTTTACTGGTTGATTAGCATGCTGAGGTTCTTTTACACAACAGTTTACTGGTTGATTAACATGCTGTGGTTATAACAGAGTAACACGACAGGAAGTAACGCAGCAGGAAAGTAAAAACGGGACAAGTAGTAGTCGTAGCGTGTGCTACCAACTACGGGACTAGCCTACAGGTGTCAAGACAAGACGTGACGTGACGGAAGCAAGGCAGGACAAGACAAGTGAGACACGAAAAGGGTTCACGCCTTACGGTTCGAGGGGGATCAGACCCTCTTGCCGTGCACACGCTCAACCCAACCCCAAACCCCAAGACAAGACAAGACAAGACAAGACACCAGTACAAGGGATCACTCGCTCTAGCTTGGCGAGTGCCCTATTGCCCGCAGGCTGAGAATCAGTACAAGGGATCACTCTCTCCACTTGGAGAGTGCCCTATTGCCCTCGGGCTGTGTATCAGTACAAGGGATCACCCTCTCAACTTGGAGAGTGCCCTATTGCCCGCAGGCTGTGAATCAGTACAAGGGATCACTCGGCGAGTGCCCTATTGCCCAGCGGGCTGTGCAAGACGGGACGTGACGTGACAAGATGGGAAGGGTTATTCTAGGGTGTCCACACACACGCACACACATGATAGCCCTACAGCATCAAAAATTGTTGTTGTCAGGCTCAGACTTCGTCGTCAAGTCTGAGCCGTCAGGAGTCGTCCCGGACGCTATCATTTCACGTCCGGTTCTATACATTCACAGTCTAACAGTTCTAGCAACCTATGACCAAAGCACGGTCAAAAACGCAAGTGGGTACACTTGCCTGAAACGGCGAGTGCGTCGTCCTCTCGAAGCGTCTCGTCCAAGCGTCTCGTCCAAGTGTCTCGTCTGCAGAAGTCCGTCTGAAATATCGCCACGGCGACGATGTCAGGTCCCAAATTCATCAAATCCTATTAGGGTTCGTTTCTAGGTTTTCGGGACTATCCTATTCGTCAAAAGTCACTTTTTTGATGTTTCAGCCTAATCGACGATCTATCCTATGTGCACAGTCAAATTAGTCCGTTCGTCGATTTTCTATGTTCGTACAACATTTTACAGGAGCTGAAAAGTAAATTTAGTTCAAGTTGACGGTTTTTAGTTTTGCTACGGTGTGGGTTGCTATGAGTTCGGGGTACCAACCTGAATGATGATTAACCGTGAATCTGGTGTCGGGTCTGAAAACAGTGGCGGTGCTCGTGTCCCCGACTGCGGGTAGCGCAGTGGAGGTGGTCTCGGGGTCGCCTCAGGATCGTAACGACTGCGGGTAGCGTTGTGAAACAACACGGCAACGGGAACGGCGTCGGAACCGCCTTGGTCACGAGTAGTGCAACGACACAGCTACGAAAACGCCTCGGTTGCGAGTAGCGCAACGAGACGACATGTGAATGGTAGCGGTAACGGCCACGATGCCGGAAGATCGAGAGCCCTGTGGCGTCAACGGCGTCTCGACTATGGGTAGCGTAGTGAAACACGCTCTGGTAGCGGACGAAGGGTGCGTACAACGGGCACGGTCAGACTTGCGAACGAAAAGCGTCGTCAAAGCGCCCAACGACTTCGGAAAGAGATCAGTGGGGGGAAACACACAAAACAGTGAACATGGGTTCGCTGTACAATGCCGGGAGTCGAGGGGGATCATCGGTCGGATCTGAGGAGAGGTCGTGGGGGGTGCTTGGCCGTCCGGCGGTGGCGGAGAGATCGCAGCAGCAAGAGTGCTGCTGCTGCTGGCTGTTCACGCAAAAAGAGACGGCCCACGGCATCTTAGTCGGAGGCGGGTGGCCAAGGGGGCTGAGCGCAGGCGAGGGTGTCTGAGGGAGGCGTCGACGGCGACTAGGGGAGGCCTCCGGCGGAGCTGGCCGTCGAGCGGCGGCGGAAAACAGCAGCAGCAGCGGATCTGTTGCTGCTGCGGCCTGCTCGAGCGAAGGGGAGGCCGGGCAGCTACGGCTGAGGCGATGTGGAGGAGGCAGGCTGCGGCGTTGTGGGTCATCGGCGGACGGTGCGGGGCTCTACGGCGGCGCTCGAGTGTCGGAGAAGCCGACGGGGTCGCAGGCGGGCGGGGTCGGCATTGTGCAGAACGCAGCAGCGCTCAGCTGCAGCTCACCGGCGTCGCGGGGGGCCAAGGAGGGGCGAGGGCGACGAGGTGGGTGGTCGGCGTTGAGTTGGCTGCGCCGGAGACGAGGGCAGCGCCTGCGGGGTTTGCAACGAGGGAGAGAGAGGGATATCGAGGGGAAAAATGTTACTTGGTGGCGGCTGGGTACAACAAAACCCTAGCTTGGGTTCTCACGTGAATAGGAAATACAACATAGGGTTTTTAATAATAGTTAATTTGATATTTAACAAGGGAATTTTGGGTTAAGTGGGGGAAGATAGAGAGAGATAGGGAGTACAGTTTGGGGAAAGTCTAGGGGTCAATAGAGTAGACAGTTTAGGAAAGATTCTTGTGCAATTAATTTGGGATAAAGCTAGATTTGGCTAATCAATTTGAATTTCGAAATTGATCAGGGCAATCAACGGTCCAGATTTATCCGGGCGATAACTCTCAAACCAGACGTCGGAAAAATGATCCGAAAATACCGGGGCGATCGTGGAGACGAGATGCACAGATCTACGGAGCCTGATCGTGCGTGACACCTACTGAGAACTTACGTAAAATTGGGAACGGCGTTTTGAGTCAAGTGACTAAAACGCCCCTATCATTCAAAGTCGTTTTGCGAGAAAACGAGCCGTGAAAGACGTTCCCAAAAGTTACAATAAAATCCAACTCCCCGAAACGATCGCAATGGCATTTCACATCGCAAATGCCGGAGCTCAGAAACAACCAAATAAAATACGTGCACGATAAAGCACGTGCACGCAGGAAAAATACGAACGGTCGGAAAGCGGCTGTTACAATGTATCCTGCTGCACTCCTTCTTCCTCATAGTGGTCTACTCTCATATCTGACCTGCACAAGGGAGTAATTCATCAATTCTTGTATGGGTTTCAGAATTTTATTTCTAAAACGCATAAAAGAAGAGTAAGAAACAGAAAAAAAGAAGATTCAAAATCCAGAAAATTGGGTTGCCTCCCAATAAGCGCTCGTTTTTAGTCGTGAGCTCGACTCTCCTTAATTTATCAGTTGTCATTGGGGAATCCCTCGAGGAAGTATGTCTCCTCTTGTCCTATAGGTTCTCCGGCTCTGTAGGGTTTAATTCTTTGGCCATTGACCTTGAAATTTCTGTTTTTCCCTCGAGCTCGACGACGCCTCCTGGAGATAAGCTTACTATTTTGTAGGGGCCGGACCACCTCGATTTTAGCTTCCTGGGGAAAAGGCGTAGTCTTGAGTTATATAGAAGCACCTGGTCACCGACATCATGGTGAACCGCCGTGATGTTTCTATCGTGATAAGCTTTGGTTCTTTCCTTGTATATCTTCGTGTTTTCATAAGCATGGCGCCGAATTTCGTCCAACTCATTACAATGAAGGGCTCGTCGTGTGGCGGCGCTTTGATAGTCAAAATTCATCTTCTTCACCGCCTAATATGCCCTATGCTCCAATTCTACCGGGAGGTGACACGCTTTTCCATATACCAGTCTGTATGGAGTTGTGCCGATGGGGGTCTTGAAGGCAGTGCGGTATGCCCAAAGGGCGTCGCCCAACTTGTGCGACCAATCCTTCCTTGAGGCGCTTACTGTTTTTTCCAGGATGCTTTTTATCTCCCTATTAGATACTTTCACTTGGCCACTGGTCTGAGGGTGGTAGGCGAGGGCGACCTTGTGATGAACCCCATACTTTTTCAGCATTGCCTTGAATTTTCTTTCGATAAAATGACTCCCCCCATCACTTATAATCGTCCGGGGGACTCCGAAACGAGGGAAAACAGTATTCTTGAAAAATTTTGCCACTATCCTCGCGTCATTTATCGGAGTGGCTATGGCTTCCACCCATTTTGAGACATAATCAACAGCAACCAAGATATACTTGTTGCCGTTACTAGATGGGAAGGGCCCCATGAAATCGACGCCCCAGCAGTCAAATAGTTCTATCTCCAAGATGCCGTGGAGGGGCATTTCATTCTTCTTTGTGATATTCCCAGTCCGCTGGCATCTGTCGAACTTCCTTATGTATTCGTTAGCATCCCTGAATATAGTGGGCCAATAGAAGCCACTTTGAAGAATTTTCGCCGTGGTCTTGGTGATCGTTGCGTGCCCACCACATGGCTGATCATGGCAATGCGACATGATGGAAGTTGCTTCTTCTTTTGGGATACATCGTCTGATGATCCCGTCGGCGCACGTCCTGAACAAATACGGGTCGTCCCAGAAGTAGCTTTTTACATCATGTAGGAACTTCCTCCTTGAATAAGTCACTAACCCATGCGGAACTATCCCACTCACCAAATAATTCACTATGTCGGCGTACCAGGGGGATTTAGAGGTATTTGCCTCAAAAAGTTGTTTTCCAGTGAACGAATTGTCAATCGGTAAGCTGTTGTCCCCGTGCCTCTGAATCAATCACGATAAATGGTCTGCCACCACGTTTTCTGCTCCCTTCTTGTCCTTGATCTCGATGTCAAATTCTTGGAGCAGAAGGATCCACCGTATTAGACGTGGTTTAGCATCCTTCTTGCTTAGCAGATATTTCAACGCCGCATGGTCCATGTGGATGATCACCTTGGACCCCAGAAGGTAGGATCTGAACTTCTCTATAGAATAGATTACGGCTAGCAGCTCTTTCTCCGTGGTAGTGTAGTTCTTTTGAGCGTCATCCAGGGTTTTGCTAGCGTAGTATATAGCATGAAGCTTCCCCTCCTTTCTTTGGCCAAGCACAACTCCCACCGCTTGGTCACTAGCATCACACATAAGCTCAAATGGCAGAGTCCAGTCTGGTGGTTGTATAATCGACGCCGAGATAAGAGCTTCCTTTAACCTGTTGAAAGCTAGCAAATAAGCATCAGTAAACACAAAAGGAGCGTCCTTAGCTAGGAGCTCCGTGAGAGGGCGAGCAATATTGGAAAAATCTTTTATAAAGCGTCGGTAAAAACTGGCGTGCCCTAGAAAACCACGGATGCCCTTAAGGTTGGTAGGTGGCGGTAAGCTTTTGATAACCTCTACCTTGGCCTTATCAACCTCAATTCCTTTAGAGGTAATGACATGTCCAAGAACCACTCCTTCTGTCACCGTGAAGTGATATTTCTCCCAATTCAAAGTAAGGTTGTTATCTTGGCATCGCTCCAATACCTTGGACAAATTAGCCAAGCAACTATCAAACTCGGTGCCATAGACGGAAAAATTGTCCATGAAGACCTCCATGATATTTTCGATGAAATCCGAGAAAATAGACGTCATACACCTTTGAAATGTGGCAGGTGCATTACACAGCCCAAACGACATTCTTCGATAAGCGAAGGTACCGTAAGGGCAAGTGAACGTCGTTTTCTCTTGGTCTTCCCGGTGCAACGGGATCTGGAAATATCCGGAGTATCCGTCCAAGTAGCAGAAATATTTGTGCTTAGCTAGGCGTTAGAGCATTTGGTCTATGAAGGGCAGAGGGTAGTGGCCTTCCTGGTGGCTTTGTTAAGTTTCCTATAATCAATACACATGCGCCACCCGGTGACAGTCCTAGTGGAGATTAATTCATCTTTTTCGTTTTTCACGACTGTCATGCCCCCTTTTTAGGGACAACCTGCACGGGACTAACCCATTTACTATCGGAAATGGGATAAATGATGTTAGCCTCTAAAAGTTTCAGGACCTCCTTTTTCACCACCTCTTTCATGTTGGGGTTTAACCGCCTTTGAGGCTCAATGGAGGTGGCATCCTTGTCTTCAAGGTGAATCCTATGCGTACAAATGGTCTCGCTAATACCCTTCAGGTCAGAGATGTTATACCCTATCACTTTTCTATAAAACCTAAGGATCTTTAGGAGACTCTCTAATTGGGGTTCCGTGAGGGCCGCATTTACAATGACGGGATAAGTGGAATCTCCCCCCCAGAAAAGCATATTTAAAATTGGCAGGGAGGGGTTTTAATTCTACCTGAGGGGGCGCTGTACCCCCGACGTCTCTTGCCTGTGAGAATGACGCATCCTCGATCTCGGGTTCGGAGGGTGGAAACTCTTCATTCGTGGAATCATAAGAGGAGCAGGAAGATGATGGCACGTCGAGGCAGAGGTCTGCAGGTTCCGCTCCCGTAGCGTACCTGTCAACAAAAGAAAGGTTTTCAGGTATGTGCTCGCTACTAAATGTAAGGTCCGGAGTACTTCCCTGGTCGAGGTGGTTTTACGATGGTGATGAGTCTAGGTACTCCTCACAGGCATGTTCCTCATATGCTGAGATCTGTGGAGGGCTGTCATTATAGAAACGTAATGTATCTCCCTTATACCGTACATAAACTCCATCAGCTATGGTGACACCATCCAGGGCATCCACATTATGGAAAGCAGTTGCGATGAAAACCAAGAGCTCTTGCGTAGCTGGGTCGTCTGTAGGAAATTCAACTGGGCCATGGGCCCATACGTCAGCTACCACGCTCTCTAATATCTCAAGCATCTGAGAATTGTGTAGTGATTCCAATTGATGAGCTTCTCCCTAGTAAGGATCAATAGGTGGAGCCTCAATGGTTTGAAGGTGCATCACGTTCTCTTCAAAGCTTACTTGGATATCACTTTCAATTGTACCTGCATCGCAAACCTGATTCATTAAATAATCCATTACTAGTTGCTGATTTGCGTTACCTGCAACATAGGTTCCCGAACCAATAAATCGATCTGCATCGATCAGTTCTCTAGCTGCGCACTCAACCATGAACTCATCCATGTGCGAGTCTTGGAAGCCATGTAAATGATAAGGAGAGAAACTGAACTCCTCTGAGTCGCTATCAGAGTCACAGATCCAATGCACTTGCATTACTGTCTCTATTGCCTGATTGGTAAGGAGATAACGGCTAGCTGGAGGAGGATGTTAGTAGCAAGGCAGCAAAATAGAAAAAGAGTGAAAACGGCGGAAAGGTGAGAGATGATCAGAATACTAGCAAACTTCACAAAGATAAAAACGAACTGAGATAAAAACACTATTGACGTCCCCAGTAACGGCGCCAAAAACTTGACGCACCCGCAACCTACACCTAGGTTTCACCTGGCGGTGTCACGATCGCCAGGCGTAATATGGCCCCTGGGCTACGATTCCGGGCTCAATCCACAATCGGACGGTGTCGAGTTATAGTATAAAAGATAGTCAGATCCCACAGGGACGATAATAGTGTCTATAATATTCTCAGTCTATTTCTAAGTGTGGAAGTAAGGTAGCTGTCGGGGGAACAGTTTTGGTTTGGTTGTTGTGGTTGTAATATCAATAAAAAGGACTAGGGCTTTAGGGATCGCCACTAGGATCGTTGGGGGTTGATGTTGGATAGGATCCTCACATTGCATTAGGGCTAGGGAATTAATCCCCCAATTCGTACCACTCTCGTGGGTTAGAATTGCGGGGTATTTCGGTGGCTCTCGTTGATGCAATAGCGGTAGCCGTCAACGTAGCAGTATAGTTCATCGATGGATCCCCTCAAGGCGCGAGCCGGTCATGGTCACGTGCCTTGATTTCATCCACCGATTTCCCTATTCGAATCCCTAGATACCCCTTAAGCACATCAATTCCACAGACCGTGGGCATGATCTCAGTACAGGCTATCTACGGATTCGGTAGGATCTACCGAAATACAACCCTAAATCCCCAATTCAACATATGGATCCAGATCTACATTTTCCCCCGAAAATCCTAGGGCTAACCCATCAACCCTAGATTAGATCTACTCAGACATCGCAATAGGAACGCACAAAAACGTCAATTTCACAGAAGAAAACATTTTAGCAATATATAAATTAGGGCTAAAATAAACTTACGACGAGAATAAACAAAGAACAGATCCAGATGAGAACAAAGGCAATAATCTTCAATAGTAAATCCAAAATTCTCTACAAAATCAATCTTCAAAAGTCCTACAAAAATCGCTCTAAAAACTCTCCAAAATTCCCTTATAAAACCCCAGAATGAACTCTTTCTTCAGCTGCTCCCGATCGCGAGCTATCACTGCTGCCAGATCGCGCGCATTGCGTGCTTCAAAAACATTCCAAAAATGCCCCAGGAAGTGCCGACCGAGTTGGCTACTCGGTCCGAGTCAGCGTAGCTCGGTCAGAGGTTCGGTCCACGTAGGCAAGCTACTCGGCTGCTTGGAGATCTGGAAGTCGACCTACCCGGATCGAGTAGTCTCTGCTCGGTCCAAGTAGGATCGGCTCGGTCTGGCGCTCAGGCGCTGCTCGGGCTGTGAAATATTGGGCTGCTCGATCGAGCAGATGCGCTGCTCGGTCTGGGTCAGCCCGTATCCGTTCCCTCCTCAAGCTGATATGGCTCGGGCCGAGCATTTTCTGGGAAAATGTCCTGCAACATCCTGGGTTTCTCTCTCTGCTCTCTCTCCTTCTTCTCTCCTCTAATGGCTCTGGGAACGCGGCGAACTCCTTCAGAGCCTCGCCAACGAGCTCATTGGCACGTCGGATGTGTCCATACCCGGATAGGGGTCTGAATCGCTCCAAAATCCTTGAAAAATCACAAAGCACTTCGAAAATCGAAAATATCGTCAGAAACGCATAATCGTAGTAAAAAGTGGGATTTGGGAGCGAAAATGATATGCAATGCGATGAGATAATGTTATGAAAAAGATAGAAAATATGGACACATCAGCCGGCCATGCCGAGCTCTCTCTGTGAGCCAGGCCAAACCGATCTGACTAAACCACAGTCGTCCGAGTTCGAGCATCCAAACAGCTCCTCCGACCGTGGCCGAACCGATCTGACCAAACCATAGTCGTCCGAGTTTGAGCATCCATACGGCTCCTCCGACCATGCTGCTGGGCCCCCGCTTGTCGAGCTGTTGGCCCCACCAACAGAGCCGACCAAGCTGCTCGTCTGGACTCCGTTCGGGCATCCGAGCTACCCTTCCGAAGGGCCGCCAAAGCAACCACTTAACAAATGGCCCCGACCAGGCTGTCGAACTGCTCCCACATACACCCGAGTCGGACGAAGTAGTTGCAGAGCGCCACCATGGAACCTTCGAAAGTCTTCACAATGTCCTCACCCATTCATCGGTCGTAAGCCGAGGGGCAGCTTCCCTCGCGATCGAACAAACGGATCGGTCATAAGGCTGGGGAAACTCCCCCAGCTGGCCGACCCACTCATTCGTCGGCCGTAAGCCGAGGGGCAACTCCCCTCGCAACCGAACGAACGAATCAGTCGTAAGGCTGGGGAAACTCTCCCAGCTGGCCGACCTACTCATTCGTCGGCCATAAGTCGAGGGGGAACCCCCCTCACAACCGAACGAACGGATCGGTCGTAAGGCCGGGGGCAACTCCCCCAGCTGGCCGATCCACTCCTTCGTCAGCCGTAAATCGAGGGGTCACTCCCCTCGCCATCGATCGAATCCCACACTGACAAAGTATTACTGCAAGCTGACTCTGCAAGTCGGACCAATTTTACAAATGGAGCAACTTCTCCCCCTACACTACATCTCCCGACCTCCACCTCAACAATGGTAGAGCTCAGAAGATGGGGACAATTGATACGACCATTTTGATCGGGCCCAGAGGAACCAAGTCAACCACGACTAGTCAACCAGCCTACTACAGCCTTGGGCTCCAGCCCAAGGATCTCACGGGCGGGTCGCGCTTCTCCACCTAAGACGAAGGCCCAAAAGACTGTCCATTTTCATAGTGGAGGAAATCGTGGCCCAAATTGAGGGAGCATTCGCCAAATATGGCAACCACCCAGTGCCATCACTCCAGCCATCATGGCTCGTCAAAGATGGCAACCGCCCAATGCCATCACTCCAGCCATCATGGCCCACCAATTATGGCGGCCACCGTCATGATAATAACTCGCAAATCATGGCCCGACTTCATGTCCATCACTCACCAATCATGGCCACCTTTATGGCGTTCATCCCCTCATCAAACGGGTGCAATTAGTGGGGGTCAATACTTCCCACTTGGCACACCCCCATGAATAGCAGCAATAATGGCCTATTATCGGGTGGGGCTCAGGTATATGGAGAAGGGGATACGTCATAGGAAAGCAGGGTGGATCTTCGAGATCTACAATGGAGGTATCCCATACACACTCTTACACCTTCTTCCACCTTTACATACTTCTCCTCCACAGCTTGGCCCGTGGATCAGTGCTTGGTCTCTCTGCGAACCAAGCCCCCAATCCCACCGAGCACCTATCAGACCCGATCTGACTTTGGCATCGGAGGGGAATCGGTCGAAACCAAGGTCCGACCCCCCTGACGAGCTCTCTCTTCTATTCAGGTCCAGAAGATCCAGCGACAATGAGGCTAACCCTCAGCGTCTTCCCAGCCGAAGCCGAGCGCCCTTGTCCCCGAGCCTGCTCGTCTCCACCACACGGAGGTCGTCGCTTTACCAAGGCTGCCCTTCGGTAAGCCGAAGCGAGGATCCGCACGTCCCCCACCGAGCGAACGTGCCTTGAACCGATCCTGGAGGCCCCGCGTGTCCCCTTGATCGCGTTGACATCCCGTCCTCCAGTCAACAATCCAGCGGTGAGAAAACACCCGTAAACAACATGTATCTTATTTATGTTTTGCATGTTCGGTCGTAAGCCTTTTTTGTAGATTTTGTATTCTAGTTGACAAATTGGGAAGAAATTTTCTACCATAATTTAGTAATCCTAAAAAGCTTTGTAGCTGTTTTAGGGTACTATATGTTTTAGGAAAATATTTGATTTTATAATCGATATGTTGTTGTAATTCTAATTTTTCTTGTTTTATATTTTTACCTAGAAATTCTATTTCAGTTTTAAAGAGTTCAATTTTCTTAGGACTTAATATTATTCCATTATTTAATAATAGTTGTATTACTTGTAATAAATGTTCTTATGTTCTTCAGCAGATTTGGAGAATACTAATATGTCGTCTATGTATTTATTATACATTTGAGAGATGTTTTTGAATCGGTTTGCTGACTAGGACAAGCTGACTAGAACAAAAGTGTTGATAGAAAGACGGCTGAGATTTAATCTTGATGAATTAATAGTTGGGATAATGTTTTGAAAAAATTTTGGGGTGAATTTTGAATTTTGGGAGCAAATGTGTTGGGAGAGAAAACCGACTCATTTAATATTCTTTATTAAAAAAATTTGCCCATACACACACACTCTCACACGAGGGGCACACACTGGGGGAATGAATGCCGGAGATTCTGCCACCTCATCGATCTGTGGCAAAACAAGTGCTGCCACCTCATCAATCCGCGGCAAAACAACTCAGCCCCAAAAACTTTGTCGCCCATCGTGGTTCTTCTACGGCAAAAAACTTAGTTCGTAAAGTATCTCTTTAAAATTCTTCTCTCTCTATTTTCTCCATCATGATTCATTGATCTTGGGCATCTCCTTTATCTCGAGGTCAAAGTCCAAAGAGTCTCTCTCTCTCTCTCTCTCTCTCTCTCTCTCTCTCTCTCTCTCTTCTCCATCGTGATTCCTTGATCTTTGTAACTGGATCTGATCGGAGCTGATCGGAGTTACTGATCGTGTAACTGGAGCTGATGGGCATCTCCTTTGTCTCGAGGTCAGATTCCTTGATCTTTCATTTAGATTCTATTTTATCTATATATTTTCTTAAAAATGTTGATTACAATTATTGATGTAATTGCTGGATTCTTGGGAAATTGCTAGTGAAATTGATGATGTAATTATTTGGACCTCGAGATGATTTGTTTGTGATTTTGGTATTTCATCGTTTTGATCCTGGTTTTGATGGCGAGTGTCTTACTAAAATTCTTGCCGTTTAATTTAATCTGGATGAAGCATCAGGTGCTTGAAACCAATCTCCTTAACTTCTATTTTTTCCCTTTTCAAATTTTAATTATTATTTGTTGGTGTTGCAATCTATAATCATGGCAACAGTTTCTGATGAGTGTTCAGGAAATTTTAATTGTTTGTGCAAAATTCTTTATGTTGTATTTGCGTTGAGCTCGAATTTTCTTGGATTTTCTCAATTCTGATTGGTAAATTCAAGGCATGATGGATTATCTTGCTAAATATCTTATACAATATATTTGCAATGATTGTTTAGGAAATTTTAATTGTTTGTGCAAAATTCTTTATGTTGTATCTGTATTGAGTTGAAATTTTCTTGGATTTTCTCAATTTTGATTGGTGAATTCAAGGCAGGAATGGATTATCTAGCTAAATATCTTATACAGTATATTTGCAATGAAGCTTTAATGAAATTGCCGATGTAATTACTGGATTCTAGCTGTTTGATTACGATGATGCCACTTGACAGCGTGATTGCTTTTGCTCGACTGAGATCGGTATTATCTGTGACTGGAGCTGGGGTTGGGACCTTCAAGGTTTGATCATATTCTCTTCTTTCTATTTTTAGTATCTCTGTTTTTATAAGATTTGATTCATTTTGGAATTTGTTGCAATAGGATTTTCTGATTTAGGTTTAGGGAAAGGTTCAAGATTAAAAATTCACTGTAAATGGGGTGTTAAGCAATATGAAATAGCGTTAAAAGTTGGAATTTTTTTTGAATTCCCATTGGACTGTCAAGTGCTCTGAAATACAAAAACCTTTTGCATTGGCTTATTTTTGGATCTAATTGTGTTTGGGGTTTTTGTTGTTGTTGTTGTTTTTGATTTTTTTTGCAGAAAGATTGGTAATTATGGGGCAGTATATGCAGAGAGAGCAACAAGAAATTTTAGAGGTGGTCTTTGAGCTTTGCAATGTTTGCAATGTTTTTGCTTCTAAGAGTTGTCTGGATTGCACTTCTTCGTTATAAATTTCTTTTGATCAAGATTAGCGAGAAATTTTAGTTTGTTTTAGTTGGAAACTTCCACTTTTGGAATTATTAAATTGAGATCGCCTGTTGAGCATGTGCGGTTAAGTTTTTTGACCAAAATTCTCCTTTCATCCTCCATTATTCTCTTACAATTTGGTTTAAGAAAATTCTACACAAGAAAATGACAGATATGTATTCGTTTCCCTCCGTATGAGTGTTTGCAATTTCAAAATCCACAAGCACAAATCATACATTGCTCATAGATTTCTCACTAATAACAAATGATTTTTACAATATATTATTCACTCCTGCTTGATACTAAGATGCTTTAAACTTTATAATAATAAATGCCAAACTAAATATGAAAAATCATTACTAATTAAACATGCACAAAATAATCACTTGCTGTTGGAAAATATAGAGAAAGTGTAACCATGGCAAATAGCCATGGTTCTATATTTATAATATTATAGAGTATGCAAAGAGACGCGTAGCAACCAAAGGTCCCCATTAATTGGGGAGTAATGGTAGGATAAGTGGTGGGGAGGCCAAAGGCCTCCCTCACTCACAACACCCCCCTTATCCATCCATTACTTTGGTCTTAGCGTATAAAGATAAATGGGTGGATACTTCTGGATCCTGAGTAAACGTGTTTGCCTCGTTAAAACCTTAGCTGTGGAAAACCCAGTGGGAAAAACCAACAGCTTAAGGGAAAAGAGTGCAACACACAAGTTACTCCCCCTCATCCGTACAAGCTTAAGGCTTGTAGGTCTTTCAGTTGTCTCATACCGATTCCTTTTACAAGTTATACAAAAATACATCTCGGTAAAGATTTAGTAAAAATATTAGCTAATTTGTTGCAGGACTGGATCTGTTGAACTTCAATCTGCTTGTCCTCTTTTAGTTCGTGCGTCCAGAAAAACTTGGGGGATATGTGCTTCGTCCTGTCGCCATTGATGTAGCCCCTTTGAAGTTGAGCAATGCACGCGATGTTGTCTTTAAACAGGACAGTAGGCTCCAAATCACCAGTCTTTAGGCCAGTGGAGTGAAGAATGTGGTGGATGACGGAGCATAGCCTCTGCTTGCTTCATGGATCGCAATGAGCTCTGAATGATTGGATGACGTAGCTGTTGTGGTTTGCTTTACCGATCTCCAGGAGATAGCAGTACCTCCGTAGGTAAACACAAAACTTGTCTGTGATTTTGCCGTGTGTGAATCTGAAAGATAACCTGCATCGACATAACCAAGTAATTGGGGGGAGGCACCTCTCTGGTAGTAAAGTCCCAGATCTACTGAACCTTGGAGGTATCGCAGAAGATGTTTTACTTCGTTTCAGTGGTGCTTTGTAGGCGCTGCACTGTGTCTGGCTAGGAGATTAACTGCAAATGCTATATCGGGACGCGTACAGTTAGCCAGATATAGAAGTGCTCCAATGGGACTGAGGTAGAGTACTTCAGGACCCAGTATCTCCTCCCCCTCTTCCAGTGGCCGGAAGGGGTCTTTATGTATATCTAGTGATCTTACGACCATAGGAGTACTTAAAGGATGACATTTATCCATAAGAAACTTGCGTAGAAGTTTCTTTGTATAATTTGATTGGTGTAATAGGATTCCACCTCGTAGGTGTTCAATCTGTAAGCCAAGACAATACTTTGTTTTGCCTAGGTCTTTCATTTCAAAAGTATGCTTTAAGCTTTCAGATATCTCATTGATCTCTGCAGGAGATCCTATGAGATTTAAGTTATCAACATATACTGCTATGATGACGAATCATGTTCCCATTCTTTTTATAAAGATACACGGGCAGACTTTATTATTTGTGAATCCTTGCTGTGCAAGGAAATCACTAAGTCTGTTATACCACATTTTGCATGATTGCTTTAGACCATATAATGATCTATGCAGCCTTACAGAGAATACGTCCCGAGGTATCTCTTTCATCTCTGGGGGTAGTTTAAACCCATCAGGAAGTCTCATATAGATCTTTTTATCTATATCGCCATATAGATATGCAGTCACAACATCCATGAGCTGCATTTCTAGGCTTTCTAGAGAAGTTAGGCTTATTAAAAATCGGAATGTGTTCACATCCATGACCAGGGAATATGTATCTTCATAATCAATCCCCGGTTTTTCGGAAAAACCCTGGGCTACAAGGCGTGCCTTGTAGCGAACGATCACATTTTCTTCATTTCTTTTTCTTATGAAAACCCACTTATATCCCACAGGTTTAACACCTACTGGTGTTTGGACTACTGGTCCAAAGACTTTACATTTCAAGAGTGAGTCCAGCTCTACCCTTATTACCTCGTCCCACTTTGGCCAATCATCTCCGCGTTTACATTCCGCTAAAGATCGTGGTTCGACGTCATCGTCGTATTCAGCGACGTGAACGGCAATAGCGAACGCAAAGTCGTCGACGACGACTGTGCTATATCTGTCCAGTACCTCTCCAGTACTTACAAAATTTAATGATGTTTCTCCTATTGTTTCCTCTGTAGAGAAAATAAGGAGGGGAGAAGTAGCTGGTCTGAGCTTAGCATCCTGTGGAGGGATAATCTTATTATCTCCAGAAATCTTCCTCTTTCGAGGAACTTTATCTTTTGAACCTGGTGGGCGTCCTCTTTTCAATTGAGGTACAGCCAATTCTGTTGCTGGTGGATTGCATCCATTTTTGGGAATGTCAATCCTAGCTGGCATGTTAGCAGCAGGGACTTATGAACGGACAATCTTCTGGTTGTCCGTAAACTTATCCGGTAAAAGATGTACTGTATTCTGAATGTGAAGGATCTTCAGGATCTCATCTTCACACAGATTAGTATGCGGATCATATATGGACAAAGACTTCCGGTCCCAAGTAATGGTCTCAGTAGCTTCAGGCTTCTTAGATTGTGTGCCTAGTTTAGGAAAAATTTTCTCATCTAATTCAAAGTTAGCAAGACGTGCCTTAAATGCATCCCCTGTGAGGGGTTCCAGGTATCTGATAATAGAGGGCGAATCAAACCCAATATAGATACCTAGACGACACTAAGGACCCATTTTGGTCCTCTGAGGTGGTGCTATTGGGACATATAACGCACAACCAAACACTCTCAAATGGGAGATATCCGGAGGTGCGCCATAAGCAAGTTGCATCGGGGATAATGTATGAACTCCAGAGGGTCTTATCCTAATAAGTGATGCGGCATGTAAAATAGCATGCCCCCAAGCATCCACGGGCAACTTGGATTGCATAAGCAATAGACGTGCAATCCATTGGAGTCTCTTTATAAGAGACTCTGCTAATCCGTTCTGGGTGTGAACATGTGCTACTGGATGTTCAACTTCAATACCCATTGCCCGGCAATAGTCTTCGAAGACTTGTGAAGTGAATTCACCCGCATTATTAAGACGTAGCATGTCTGGTGCTCAGTCATATTGGCTTCTATTGGTTGAATGTATGTATGGTAGAGACCCGACGGGAGTCCCTTGAATCGTTCACAGATGGTCTTCTGGCCATCTTTTTGACGAGTTACATACAGATATTCAACTTTATTTTCATCCTTGGTTTCTAAGTGATATCCGTTTAAACGAATGTCCTTGAAACTTACGAGATTCCTATTTGATTTAGGAGAGAATAATGCATTATTTATTTGAAGTCTTGTGTGATTTGGGAGCAATATTATTGCTTCACCAGATCCTTCGATTATTTTGGACAGTCCTGAAATTGTGATAACAAGACCGTCATATTTATTTATGCTAGTAAAATAGCAATGTTCGCAAATGATTGTGTGTATCGAGGCACTGTCCACTAGGCACTCATACTTCATCTATATAAGCAAAACGAAATTTTATTTAAGTAAATGTAAAATGACATTCAAATAAAAGTTCGTACAAAAGCAAACTAAAGATGAAGCTGCATGTAATTTTAAATGCATAGATATAAAGATAAGGCTCAATCAAGCAGGTCATCATTCTCGAAGTCTTTTGCAGTGAAATTCATTGGCGGCTAAACAAACGCCAAGTTTGTTTTAGGTAGAGGATTCTAGCTTGCATGATACAGTTCCTGGAGGTGGCGAGGAGTGCGACAGTTTCTGGACCAATGTCTAGTCATGCCACATCTATGGCACTTATCCTCCCAATTCTTCTTAGGAATTGACACTTGATCAGTGTTCTTACGCTTCCATGTGAAGTTTCTCTTTCCTTTGTTGTTGTTGTTGGTCTGGGGTGCTCCTCCTCATGCTGGCTTCATTACAGCTTTCCCTTTGTTTTTTCTAGCCTTCTTCTTGTTTTTCCACTTCTGGGGAGAAACATGGCAGGCTTCAGGGATAGGGGCAGTACCAGAAGGACGCAAATTATGAGTGGCAAGTAGTAAATCTCTATTCTGCTCTGCCCTAAGGAGGTAAGATATCAAATCAGAGAACTTCGTGAAATTGCGTTCACGATACTGCTGCATGAGGATTGCATCTTTCTCGTGAAACGAGGTAAATGTCTTTTCCAACATGCGATGCTCAGTCACTTCTTCACTGCACAACTTCAGGCGTGAGGTGATATTATGAAGTGCAAAGTTATACTCAGCAACAGACTTATAGTCCTAAAGTCTGATGTTTTCCCACTCATAACTGGCACGTGGTAATATTACATCTATTTGATGTTTATACAGTGCCTCCAGCGCTGTCCACAACTCAATTGGGTCCTCTACCGTTAGGTATTCGGCCTTTAAGGTCCGATCTATATTTCTCCTGATATAGATAATGGCTTTCGCCTTATCCACATCAGAGACAGTGGTAGGAGTTCTGCTAGATGATTGGGCCGCTTCTGGGGCCTTACTAGCAGAAGCATCGACCGCTTCTGGGGCCGATGAAGGAGCTAAAATTGAGCCAAGGAGGGCCATCGAACGCAAATGGAACTTCAGGTCCACTCACCAACTCAGGTAATTCTTTCCTGCAGCATCAAGGACCTCGAAATCGACGCTTACCAATTTTGCCATTTATATATTCAATTTAAAATAAGCATGAATTAATTAAAATTTAAATTCATGCATAAAGAATAAAATAAGTAAAATGTGGGGATCGGCCAGCTACCCAAAAACGTACAAAGTCCAAAGTCCAATATACAGTTCATAAAGAAAAGAAAAACACAAGTTGGAAACCCAGAAGGGGCCCTATCTTTTTCAAATTTCACCTCCGTCTTCATATGTTGGTACACCGGTCTTTGGCATTAATACATACAATCCTCACTTACAAATTCTCTCAAAAGAAAATAAAAGTGCAAGGAAATTAAGGGTATCAAACTGGCCGATCCCAAAAACACATTTTAACTTATATAAACATCCACGCAGTTATATATGCAACATGCAAATAATAGCGCAATATCACAGGCATTACAAAAATCATCAAGCCCAAATATTGGATAAATTTTTTTTATTTAAGTTAAAAAGGATTAATTAGACCACGGGGAAACGTCATTCATCTTTAGGCTAGTTAAATAAAGACAGAGCGGTCTCAGGATCAATTTAACCAATTTAACTTAAATAAATAGATTTATCCAATGACTAAGATAATTATTAATTGTAAAGTAGCAGATTAAATAACAAAATTCGCAAGTCCTGCGGACTAGGGGCAGGTAGCAGGCCCGATAGCCAAAAAATAATTAACATATTAATTTTGCAATTGGATTAACTGGGCTTCTGGCCCAAATTAGAAGTCAAAATTAATTATTAATCTGATTGGGGCTGCAGGCCCATAAAATTCATTTTCATTGTTATAAACTGGGCTTCAGGCCCAATAAACAGCCCATCTAATTTATTATTAAGATTTGGGATGTAGGCCCAAGGGCTGTAATGTTCAAAAATTTAATTGAACATAAGCCCTTAAACAAATTTAAGGATATTTGTAAGGGAATATGAACAGTCCCCAAACCCAAAATTTTACAGATCTAGTTTTCCCCCTTTTTCCACGAGGCGGTACACAGAGAGCCCCCTTCATCGGGACAGGGCGCAGACGGCAGAGCCCCCGTCAGGGCCCCCGTCTGGGGGGGAAGCACGAAGACAGAGGCCCCCCCTTCGAGGGGGAATCCCCCCCACCGTCGGGGGGGGACGATGGCAGAGGCCCCCCCTCGGTGGGGTAGCAAATCCTCCCCCCCGCTGTCGGGGGTGGGGGACGATGGCAGAGGCCCCCCCTTCTGGGGGGCGCAGCAAGAGCCCCCCCCGCCGTCAGGGGGGGAAGGGGGATGATGGCAGAGGCCCCCCCGTTCGGGGGGCATAGATCAGATCCCCCTCGTCCAGGGGGCGGCGAATACAGAGACCCCCCCTCGTCCGGGGGTGGCGCAGAGCCCCCCCTTGACGGGGGGAGGGCGGGAGGACAGAGAGGCCCCCCTTTTGGGGGGGGCAGAAGGGGGTTTCAGGGGTTTTTTTGTTGTTGTTGTTTTTTAATTTTGATGATTATCAAAATGGTGCAGATTAATACTGGCTTACAATATTTTGTAAGTATCTACGGGATCAAAAAAGTTACCTGTAGATCAAAGATCCGTAGATAATCCCGCTCCCGAGACGCTCCAAAAAAAATCCCCGAAACGGTTCGTCGCAACGGTTGGTTTGACGCAAGCCGGATCGTCGCAACAAATAGATTCCTTAGCGCGTATAGGGTTAAATTTGAGTGGGTACAGGAGAAAAAGCTCAAATAATTTAGAGCAAACGAGCTGATAACGTGTTGGAAAATATAGAGAAAGTGTAACCATGGTAAATAGCCATGGTTCTATATTTATAGTATTATAGAGTATGCGAAGAGACTCATAGCAACCAAAGGTCCCCATTACTTGGGGAGTAATGGAAGGATAAGTGGTGGGGAGGCCAAAGGCCTCTCTCACTCACAACACTTGCTACTATTTTTTTGATGCATTCTTTATTCCGTTCTGCCCTCTGCACTTCTTTCTTCATCGACTTTACCGCCACACATCAAATTAACTTCATAACTGAAGAGAAATTACTAATCTCCTAGCATATGCGTGCTTTAGTGTATAATTTGTTTTATTTCATGGTAGTTTAGTCTGATTCATGAAGTTAAGATTGCACTTCGTCATTTCATTTCAGCTTGTTTGCTTTGGAAAAAAAATGTTGGATTTAGATGTGCACATGGCTCTGTGTCTTATTGATTGCCATTACACTTACGATGGACATTGTAGTTATGCATGTTTTTTTGAAAAAAAAAGACTGGCAACACATACAACATCATTTCATTTCTTTCCCTTTGATTACATTTCCATATATATTATTAAACATTTTGGTGCTCTTAGGCTGCATAGAAGTTATTGAATTAGCATAGTGGTTGGTGTTTTTTGTGTTTGCTTTGTCTTGGTTTTCCCCCATATAACGTATCACTTAGTCAAATGCACAATTGAATTTTTTGCAGCCTATGTAGTATGCCAAAGATTCATTTGTTTACGATGGTGTGTTTGTTTTCACCTTTGATAATATTTTTTGTTTTCAAATAAGATGGCATACGAACTCTGTATATTTTCCCACAATTTCAGACAAACACGTTAAAATGAGTTTCAATGGTTACATCCATTATTATCCAATATCCATACTTTTAGGTAGCAGGTGCCTTTTTATGTGTTCACTCCAAGTCTACAGCAATAGTTCCGCACTCAGGTAGGCGCATGAACTGCATTAGTAATAGCTTTTGATTGGAGTTGATGAAGAAGGTGAACAATCATTCAAGTAGGCATAAGAACTACATATTGACCTCCTTGTTGAATTGCACATTGAACTGCATATTGAACTACACATTAGTAATAGCTTTTGGTCATATATTCTTGACATGGTTGCACATTCAAGTCGGCATATAAATGGCATCTGAAGTTTATTAACCTCACTCTGAAAATGAAATTGTTGTTGAAATGTTTTGGAATTAGAGATGAATTGCATATTGATCTTTTTTGGGGAAATTACTATTTTGTTTATAAATTTGATATCTTTTTGATTAATTTTTTAAAAAATTAACATATATATGTCCTACATGATTTGCCCTAAAATATTCCTTAATTTAATAATTTTCGTTGATGTGCAAGTGCACGATGTTTTGACACTTCCTCTGACCACGATGCTAAACTATGTCTTCATAGTGTTGAGTATTGATGACAATAGTGAAGGTGAGTCCTACTTGTTTTCCTGCTTGGAATACATCCCTATGGCACTTAGATAGTCATATGTATCTGAAATGTAGTGTAGAAGGGACATTTGCTTTGTATTCACTCAATTGCAGACATGCAAAGTTTAGTTCGCTTCCCAATCAACATGTAGCAGACGAGGAGCTCTCAACATATTCTAGGAATGGGAACACATGTCCTAACACAATCGTTTCTTCTTTGAAAAAGTTTCTAGCGAACATAAGAAGCTGAAAACTGCATGTGCTGTAAGAAATAGCTTGGGGGTACAAGAAAAGCATGTACTTATAACATGAGCAACACCGTTTCTCATATGCTAAAGCTTGGGATGAGAAATAGATTCATTGTAATTTTAGAGGGGGTTTTCCTTGACGTTGTGTCACGCCCCGCTTCCCAAAAATATGGAGGCGAAGCGTGAGAAGGTCCGCTCAGACTTGAAGCTACAAAGCCGCAAGTCCGATAAGCGTCAATTACTTTAAAACTGCAGGTCCTTGCAACGCGAAACGAAACAAAAATAATAATAACGAAAGAGACAAAAGAAACATCTCAAAATATCCATAATAATAAATCTCAACAACGCAGAAAAGCCACCAGGCTACAAATAAAAGAGTCTAGAGGCCCAAACATGGCCAACAAAAGTACAAAGTACAAACGACGGTGCTACGCACCAAAAACTAACAAAAGGCTTAAAACAAAATAAAGCTCAACAAAGACTCAAAGCATGGTCACCGGTGTCCACCAAAATCCTCCTGGGCAATCATGGATTCAGACTCAGCGTCAGCAACACATCACGTACTCAGCAACGTCTGTCTCTGGCTCAGGGTCTAACATGTGACACCCAAAAGAGCAAGGGGCACATGTCAGCAAGTCTACAAGAGACTTGTGCAAGTGAAACTGAAAGTACAAGTAAGAGCAACCTAGCAGTTCTAGTATGAATGCGATGACATGGCAGTTTAAAGTATGAGTGCAACAGGTAAAGTAAAGTAAAGTACAGTACGAGCATGGCATGGCATTCACAAGACAAGTACAAGACAAGAAAAGTAAGCACCTCGTGCACAGAGTTCACGCCTTACAGCTAAAGAGGCTGTACGGGCACACTTTTACGCTGAGTGGTCGCTCAACCCTACCCCTCCACGTGTGTCGAGCCAGGGCCTTACCCCCGAACGGTAATGCTCGCTTCTGGATCACGAGCCAGGAAGTGTCTTTAACAAGTATGGCATAGGGGTGCACCTAGCCCGGGACAAGCAAGTACAAGTATGTAGCGTGTGCTACGAATGCAACATTCAATGCATGGATGACATGACATGGCAGTTAAAGTAAAGCGTACAGGTAAGGAAAGTAAACGTGACATTTTAGCATGCATGAACAACAATTTTAAGGGGTTGGATCTAGCTTCGTTGTCAAGCTAGATCATTTAGGTGACGGATCTAGTTTCGTTGTCAAACTAGATCAAGTAGGCGCCTAGCCAGCTATCATTTCACTGACTAGTCTCTTTTACGCTAAAAACAAGTAAGTGGCCTAAAAACATGGCCCTACACAAGAGTTGGCAAGTTTCACTTGCCTGCAATTATCACGTCAAGAAAACACCGTCCAACGAGTCCAAAGTCACGATTCCTACGTGCACAAGTCCACCGGCCTACATCCGTTTTATTAATCTTGATTAGTGATTTCTAAAACATTTAAAATACTTTAAAATACTGATTTTTAGTCTTTATTAGCATGCAATTGGGTTGGGGGTCCTAGGGGTGCAAAATGTTACCTCAACACGACGCGAAAGCTACACCGGCGTCGGGTAGCGACGCCGGGGGTTGGAATAATAGAACGCGCTCCAAGTCCTGATTCCAATATAGTTTCCTTGCTGGAAGGTTCAGAGCATCAACCCGGGTGACGATTCCAGATTCCAAAGCTCGCACGTGCGACGACGGGCTACGACGTGCGACGACGTCGTACGCGACGAATCCTCGAAGAGCAAGCACCTTGGTGGGGCCCACAGTACTCCTAGGGGCCTTTGGGGGACCCACAATAACTCTGGAGAACTTGGGGGGCCCACGGTGGCAAGCGGTGCGACGGGTGCGGGGTTGCGACAAGTGGCCGTCGGTCGTACACAGCCAATGCGGGGGCTTGGCTCGGTCAGACACGGGGGCGGCGCTGTTGCAACGTTGGGGGTCGGTCGCAGCAGCGGGGGCGGTCGTTTCCTTCGGTCAGACCGATGGAGATCCTCGGTCGTTCGCTTGGAAGCGGGCGGGACAGCGTTGCAACGCTGCAGCGCTCGGGCGCTCGGTCACAGCGGGCGGGGCCTTCGGTCGGGCACGGAGCGGAGCGGGGCGACAGAGCAGCACGGCAGCGGGTCGGTGCGGTGCGGATGGTCGGGCGGGTCTCTCGGTCTGACCGAGAGGCCCTATCGGTCAAGCGGGGGAGCGGGCGGGGTTGGTGCTGTGGTGCGGAGCGACGAGAATGCGGGCGGGGCGGCCGGTCAGAGCGGGTGGATGCGGGGGATTTCCTCGGTCGTGCGGGGTGCTGAACGTCGCAACGTTGCGACGATTCGTCGCAACGTCCAAAATGAGTTTGGAAGAGGCTAGGGCTAATTTCTTTGGAAAATAGGACTTGCTAGGGGTTGCTTATATAGTATAGGTGGGTTGACTTGGTCTAGGGCTAAATCTAATAGGATTAGAATTCAAAAAGATTTGAAATTTGAATTTAAACTTCTCCAACCCATTCTAGGATTTGACCTGGTCCAAATGAGCTGGAAATTGGCTCAAAAATTCTTTAAAACGTTTAAAACTCAAATAAATTTTATTTGGCCGAAATTAATTTAAAAATAAATTATTAAAAATATTATAAAACTTGTAAAAATTATAAAAGTGGTCAAATGAACTCCAAAAATTATAAAATAAATATCGGGGTGATCGTGACGACGAATGTGAGCTAACTAAGAAGACGGATCTCAAATTCGACGTCGGACGACGAAACTAAAAATAGAAACGTCTCCCGTCAAAAGTGAAAGTCGTCACGTCTCATCGAGTAAGTTTAAATTGTGGAAAAACGACTCGAGAAGTGTCGTTTCAAGATAGTGCCACTATTTAATACTCTCAGAGTCGTTCGCAGCGGCATATCACACAAAAGTGTTCACAAACAAATAAAGTCTAAAGCAAACACGTGCACGGCCAAAAGCACGTGCACGAACAACGTACGACGAAAAAGTGGTCGTTACATCCTCCCCACCTTAGAATAAAGTCCGTCCTCGGACTTTCTAATATAGCTAGTCGCTCTAGTAACTACCCCAAATCAAGTCACATTATATTTCAAACCAAGTATAGTCATTACCAATGCTCATATATGCACTAGGTAGTCAAACATTATTACTACCAACACGTATATATATATATACACATTCACGTACGTATACACTTATACCTATTATAGTCAGTCAGACTCATACACGTATTTCAATCATATATATAAGCATGCATCCCTTATATAGCTACTACCTACCTAATCACAAAACAATATTTCAGATACTTATATAATGATAGTTTCACGCTTAGCCATTACAATCATCGCTCTTCCTCTAT
Source organism: Scilla litardierei (assembly GCA_030789695.1). Taxonomy (NCBI): domain Eukaryota; kingdom Viridiplantae; phylum Streptophyta; class Magnoliopsida; order Asparagales; family Asparagaceae; genus Scilla; species Scilla litardierei. The sequence goes on from CM061131.1 coordinate 103,570,939, forward strand.
GTAGCTACCTATGCACAACCATCAAGGGTACACTACCCTCTAATATTCATCCAATACCAAACATCTCAGCACATATAGTCACACCAGACCATTATTAAATCAAGTTCACTATATCTAATATACATTCACCACTACTATAATTTCACAATATATAGTCATTCAATACATGCAAATAGTTCACCATATATTCACATCACGTACGGTCCTATAACTATATTTACGGCACGCCACATATACCATAGTCACCATTACCTATAACTAAGCACATACTTACCCGTGCATGGTGCACACCCATACACGCTAACATTTCATTTACATACACCAATCATGCCATTGTATAACTAGCACACATACACACCTAGTTTTAGCTAGCGCACAAGCAAGTCCTTAGTAATTAGCTATACCACAAGACCAACACCTATAACTATATACTGGCGTAGCGACCCACAATCATGTGCGTAGCACAACCAGGCACAAACACTCCTATCACTATACATACATCAAGCATTGCTATATTCAAACTACAACATACATTCAATATACTTAGAGTATACTCACTCAAGCTTGAGTGAGACTCAATACACATATCAGAATATCCCATATACGTAGCATGACATTCATACATACACCAATACCACTCTAATATTTATATATATGTCTACCAATATAACCATATACATTCCATAGATCAATCACACTTAATATTTAGTCCGGTAATACTTACATAGTTCAATCATTTTATACACCATAATAATAGTAATACAGACATCAGCACACATATATTTATAATACCCACCCTAGCACAAACATAGCTTTACCAATCATTTTATTTCAACCATTATAAGTATCTCTAACTAATACACTCCATTAGATATTTCAACGCTAGCTCTGATATACACCGGCATCCCTAGTATAGTATAGCTATCCACACAAAAATCTATAATTACTAACGCACAACAACTTCATACTATCACGAATAACTCCGAGTATATATATATATATACCACACAATAGGCAAGCACCAATATACTATGGGAATTCTCATTCAAGCTCACGTACCCAGCTTAGGCACGTGCACTACGACACCTCACAGGGGTCCAAGGGCCTACTAAAAACTTAGGGTGGACATAGGCATTGACGGGCACTAAAGCCTAAACAACTTAGAGAGAGGTCAAGGTCAAAGTGTGACGAGGGAAGGATCGGTAAGCACGAGTTCGGATGGGACGAATACAAGGAGACGGCTTGGTTAGACGAAACATTGACTCATTGGTGATGTTTAGGTTGAGGGAAAAGGGGATGTGGAGATGCTTAAATAGGATACAGAAAAGCAAGTAGGGTGAATAGCATAAGCTAAAATACGCAAGATTGAAAACGGTTGTACTTTAAAATCCTCATCTGAGAAGAAATGTTTGGGGATCGATAAAACGAGTTGTTCAAAATAAATCTGAGTCGAATATTTAAAATAATAGAAAATGGCCTATTGGTTTTAAAAATCATTTTAAAAGGAAGTAAAATCATTTACACGAATATTAAGGACATGGTTTGGAAAATCTATAAGTCAGTAATTTAATATAATATGTTGTCAAAAGTTTTGGAAGGTCGAGAATGAAATCAAGTAACGGAAGAATTTAAACTCATATTAAATGCTTTCTAAACTTTTAGGCTATGGAAGATTTAAAATAATCAATTTTGAAACTTCTTTAGAAAACCATGGTTTGCCAAAAATGAGAAACTGATTTACAAAAGGTTCTTAATATACGAGCACAACAAGTCTGACAAGGATATAAAAATAATTGAAATTCAATTTGGTTTAGAAGTTTCTTCTAAAAGCGTGTATGGTGAGCGGAAAGAAAATAGTAGTATCTTAGCATAAGAATTATCAGGATTGAATAGCAAATCTTTAAAATCAAATCAGGGAGGGTCTAAATCAGGAAGTGGTTATGAAAATAGTACTTTTGCAAAAGTCTGAAGTAGCGAAAACGACGAGTCAAAAACCAACTTGCTGAAATCTGAAATTCCATGTGACTTGGAAAGTATATTAAAAGTAAACACGAAGTATTATTCAAATGGCATAAATAAGAGGGAAAATTATAAATCGAACTGAGCAAAATAAAAGTACGGTTCAGAATAAAACTTAATATATGAAAAGACGACATGAGTACGAAAACATAAGCTAGGAAAAATATTATCAGCTAGAGTTCAAAATTCCGACAAACGTTTTAAAAAATTTAAATCAACGAAGTAGTATGGGAAAGAGGAACTCGAAGAATACTTTCAGAAGATTCAGGTTTGTAACGGAGAGGGTCGAAAATTGACGACGATTGTCATGAGGCGATCTCGTGAATCGAGGGAAGGAAATTGGTCAGATGATCAAAACATTCATACGCCTAGGATATGAATCAGAAGAGGCTACGGGGAAACTCCTACGGTCGACCAACTAAAGATTAGGAACTAGGCGCTAAGACTTCTAAAGGTTAGACGGTAAAGAAATGCGTTCAGCTTGGTCCGAAATCGATGAACCCAAGAGCGAACGACTAAAGGAAATTCTAGAAGTCTAATATGGTCAGGGGTAGACATGAACCACTAAGGTAACTCCTACGACGATTAAATCAATTGCCAGAAAGGGGGTCTAACTATCAATCAGAGGCCTCTAACTAGCAAGCACAGACATCTAACTAAGTCTTCTCATCACCTAGTGTCCTAAAAACGACTAAACTCAGGGCTTCTGATTCGGATGTTGCAATTTATTTAATGGACATTTCGTTATTATCGTTGTTCCGTTAATTCGCAATTGCAAGATTGGACCTGCATGGGCCACCAACAAAACCTGTCACGCCCCGCTTCCCAAAAATATGGAGGCGAAGCGTGAGAAGGTCCGCTCAGACTTGAAGCTACAAAGCCGCAAGTCCGATAAGCGTCAATTACTTTAAAACTGCAGGTCCTTGCAACGTGAAACGAAACAAAAATAATAATAACGAAAGAGACAAAAGAAACATCTCAAAATATCCATAATAATAAATCTCAACAACGCAGAAAAGCCACCAGGCTACAAATAAAAGAGTCTAGAGGCCCAAACATGGCCAACAAAAGTACAAAGTACAAACGACGGTGCTACGCACCAAAAACTAACAAAAGGCTTAAAACAAAATAAAGCTCAACAAAGACTCAAAGCATGGTCACCGGTGTCCACCAAAATCCTCCTGGGCAATCATGGATTCAGACTCAGCGTCAGCAACACATCACGTACTCAGCAACGTCTGTCTCTGGCTCAGGGTCTAACATGTGACACCCAAAAGAGCAAGGGGCACATGTCAGCAAGTCTACAAGAGACTTGTGCAAGTGAAACTGAAAGTACAAGTAAGAGCAACCTAGCAGTTCTAGTATGAATGCGATGACATGGCAGTTTAAAGTATGAGTGCAACAGGTAAAGTAAAGTAAAGTACAGTACGAGCATGGCATGGCATTCACAAGACAAGTACAAGACAAGAAAAGTAAGCACCTCGTGCACAGAGTTCACGCCTTACAGCTAAAGAGGCTGTACGGGCACACTTTTACGCTGAGTGGTCGCTCAACCCTACCCCTCCACGTGTGTCGAGCCAGGGCCTTACCCCCGAACGGTAATGCTCGCTTCTGGATCACGAGCCAGGAAGTGTCTTTAACAAGTATGGCATAGGGGTGCACCTAGCCCGGGACAAGCAAGTACAAGTATGTAGCGTGTGCTACGAATGCAACATTCAATGCATGGATGACATGACATGGCAGTTAAAGTAAAGCGTACAGGTAAGGAAAGTAAACGTGACATTTTAGCATGCATGAACAACAATTTTAAGGGGTTGGATCTAGCTTCGTTGTCAAGCTAGATCATTTAGGTGACGGATCTAGTTTCGTTGTCAAACTAGATCAAGTAGGCGCCTAGCCAGCTATCATTTCACTGACTAGTCTCTTTTACGCTAAAAACAAGTAAGTGGCCTAAAAACATGGCCCTACACAAGAGTTGGCAAGTTTCACTTGCCTGCAATTATCACGTCAAGAAAACACCGTCCAACGAGTCCAAAGTCACGATTCCTACGTGCACAAGTCCACCGGCCTACATCCGTTTTATTAATCTTGATTAGTGATTTCTAAAACATTTAAAATACTTTAAAATACTGATTTTTAGTCTTTATTAGCATGCAATTGGGTTGGGGGTCCTAGGGGTGCAAAATGTTACCTCAACACGACGCGAAAGCTACACCGGCGTCGGGTAGCGACGCCGGGGGTTGGAATAATAGAACGCGCTCCAAGTCCTGATTCCAATATAGTTTCCTTGCTGGAAGGTTCAGAGCATCAACCCGGGCGACGATTCCAGATTCCAAAGCTCGCACGTGCGACGACGGGCTACGACGTGCGACGACGTCGTACGCGACGAATCCTCGAAGAGCAAGCACCTTGGTGGGGCCCACAGTACTCCTAGGGGCCTTTGGGGGACCCACAATAACTCTGGAGAACTTGGGGGGCCCATGGTGGCAAGCGGTGCGACGGGTGCGGGGTTGCGACAAGTGGCCGTCGGTCGTACACAGCCAATGCGGGGGCTTGGCTCGGTCAGACACGGGGGCGGCGCTGTTGCAACGTTGGGGGTCGGTCGCAGCAGCGGGGGCGGTCGTTTCCTTCGGTCAGACCGATGGAGATCCTCGGTCGTTCGCTTGGAAGCGGGCGGGACAGCGTTGCAACGCTGCAGCGCTCGGGCGCTCGGTCACAGCGGGCGGGGCCTTCGGTCGGGCACGGAGCGGAGCGGGGCGACAGAGCGGCACGGCAGCGGGTCGGTGCGGTGCGGATGGTCGGGCGGGTCTCTCGGTCTGACCGAGAGGCCCTATCGGTCAAGCGGGGGAGCGGGCGGGGTTGGTGCTGTGGTGCGGAGAGACGAGAATGCGGGCGGGGCGGCCGGTCAGAGCGGGTGGATGCGGGGGATTTCCTCGGTCGTGCGGGGTGCTGAACGTCGCAACGTTGCGACGATTCGTCGCAACGTCCAAAATGAGTTTGGAAGAGGCTAGGGCTAATTTCTTTGGAAAATAGGACTTGCTAGGGGTTGCTTATATAGTATAGGTGGGTTGACTTGGTCTAGGGCTAAATCTAATAGGATTAGAATTCAAAAAGATTTGAAATTTGAATTTAAACTTCTCCAACCCATTCTAGGATTTGACCTGGTCCAAATGAGCTGGAAATTGGCTCAAAAATTCTTTAAAACGTTTAAAACTCAAATAAATTTTATTTGGCCGAAATTAATTTAAAAATAAATTATTAAAAATATTATAAAACTTGTAAAAATTATAAAAGTGGTCAAATGAACTCCAAAAATTATAAAATAAATATCGGGGTGATCGTGACGACGAATGTGAGCTAACTAAGAGGACGGATCTCAAATTCGACGTCGGACGACGAAACTAAAAATAGAAACGTCTCCCGTCAAAAGTGAAAGTCGTCACGTCTCATCGAGTAAGTTTAAATTGTGGAAAAACGACTCGAGAAGTGTCGTTTCAAGATAGTGCCACTATTTAATACTCTCAGAGTCGTTCGCAGCGGCATATCACACAAAAGTGTTCACAAACAAATAAAGTCTAAAGCAAACACGTGCACGGCCAAAAGCACGTGCACGAACAACGTACGACGAAAAAGTGGTCGTTACACGTTGTATAAAAAGCATGAATCATATGTTTGAGTGCATTGCGAAAGCGACATAGGAAGGCCAAAGAAATAAACCATCATTGGTGATTCTAAATAATATTTAGGTTCATTGAGAAATTTATCTCTCATTAATCTACATAATTTCTGAGAAATACATAATCTATAACATATTTTTCTACCTTTTTTGACAATCATCTGTCAACATCTTGATGCTAGTAGTATATTTTTTTCCGATCTGGAATGACTCTCAACAGTGTTCTTATGCTTATGCATGATTGTGGGAAGAAGTGCATTAATACACAACATTTGGCAAGAAGTTTAAGTGAATGAAAGCAAATGAATTACTTGGATAGGCTTTGTTTCATTCTTAGTTCTTATTTTTTCTTACCCCTATTGATTTTAAGAATATAACAAGTGTCAACAACCATGTATTCACGTAATTTGATGAAGCAACATCGGAGGACCGATGCCAGCCTATGTTTGACATGGTAGCTATAGAAAAGAGCAGTAACTGTGGGAAAGAGAGTGATGATTGTCAAATTTGCTAACATTCTAGGCCGCATGCTTGGTTGCATAGGTTGGTGGGACTATTATTATTGCAATTTTTAATTTGCAATTTTAAGTGTGTGGATTCTTTTTTGTTTCTAGGTTGTGACTATTATTATTCTTGTAACAAATGAGTACTCACATGGACTGTGTTGATATTGGTTCCAGTTTGCCATCTTTTAATGCTTAATACAAGGGTTAATTGATTGGTCTTTCATTTGGATGGAATATTATTGTTGTTGTTACAAATGAGCACTCACTTGGGCTATTGTTGTTGGTTTCAGTTTGGCATATTTTATTGCTTAATCCAAGGTTTAATTGATTGGTGTTTCATTTGTAGATTCTAATTTTGTGGTGTTTATTTGTAGATTTTAACATTATTAATAAATTATAACTGCAGCAAGAACACCTAAGCATCTTACAAAAATCATTTTTACTCGGTCAAATGGAGCACATAAGCCACAAGGTTAAAAAACTGTCCTTTCCATAAGGTTAAAAAAATGTCCTCTTTGTTAACACCCTCCCTCTCACTTTTCAATGCATTTTTAAATTTATTAGAAATTTTAAAGCCACATTTTATCACTTCAATCGTAAAAACCTCATTTAATCACATCAATGCATTTTTAAATCTCTTTTCTCTCTCTATCTCTCTCTCTCTCTCTCTCTCTCTCTCACTCAAGAAAAGAGTGAATTGCCTCTCCCCTCATAAATGTAGCCTCATGTTACAAATCAATGACCAATGAATTAATGTGAATTAGTGGAAATATTTTGAGTGAATGTACATTGACCAATGCATAAAAGTCTCTCTCTCTGTGTCTGTGTGTGTGCACGCTTGGGGAAAAAATCGACAGCAAGAGGGGGCACGCTGATGGCACGCTGGGGCACACCAAGTGGGATGGGCCATCCCATCCTATCATTTGTGTCCGTCGCTATGAAAAATCTCTTTGCTCTGGGCACATTTGACAGCAAGAACTGAATCTGGAGGGAATTACATTTTGGAAAACTAAATTTTTTTCGATGAACTAAATAATAATTAATGTGCTTCAAGTATTGATGTTTGTGAGGGGGAAAATTTTAAATGAAGGGGGTAACTAAATTTTAAGAGGACTAAACTTTTTAGAGGAACTAAATAGCAATAATTGCGCTTTAATTGTTGTTGTTTGTTTAAAATTAAGGGATCCAAGATATTGATAGATGTAATATTTTAAATGAACTGTTTCCTTATGGCACATGTTAAATCTTGAGAGAACTAAATTTTGGGTTGACTATAATTCGTGGGGGAACTAAATTCGCTGGTGGGAACTAAATGTTGAGGGGATCAAAATTTTTTGGAGAACTAATAACAATTATTATGCTTTACATATTGTTGTTCATTTAAAATTACTGGATCTAATATTTTGATGGGGAATATTTTAAATGAACCGTGTCCTCAGGGCACAGGTTCTGGCTAGTACTACTATATATGGTAGATGTCCAAATATAGATTTCATCCATTTTTGAAATACTTGCGGAGAATTTTTCAATCCAAATGGCATTACCAACCATTCATAGTGTCCTTGTGGGAAACTAAGGCTGTTAATTTAATGGAAGTTTTGTCTGCTAATTTTACTTGCCAAAAGCCTGACTTAGCATCGAATTTGCAGTAATATTTTGCTTCTTGTATTTGTTTGATTAGTTGTTCTACAGATGGAATAAAATATCCATCAAATATAGTGAAACTATTTAGTTTTCTAAAGTTTATTACCATTCTGGCCTTTCCTCGTTTATTTCAGCATGATTTCTTACTAAGAATGCGGGTGAAGAATGTGGGCTAAAGCTTCTTTGTATGATTTTAAGATTTTCTAGATCTTGTATTTACTTAGCAAATTCTTCTTTGTTTGCATGTGAAAACATTATACAATTAACTCTAATTTTAGATCTTCGGTATTGCTCCAATAATTCGATTTTACAATATCTTGGTGCTTTTCAAACCATTTAATGGGTCATCTGAGTATAATGGTTCTAGCATGCTAGGAAAGAGATGTTCAAATTCTGAGTTTGTTTTTAGATTATATGTACAAATTTTTGTATTTATTTTAGTTGGTTGGCCAACATGGTCTATTAGAGTCATTTTTTTCTGCTGTTGTGTTAATGTGGTATAATGTGGAGAAATGTTGACATTGTACCTTAAGTACTAAAGCACCTTCTAATTCAAAATAGTGTTTATTTAAGGGTGAAAGTTTATGTAGGTTATCCAATCCGATGATGTAATCTTGTTCAAATTCTCTTGGTAAGAGGGCATCGCAAAAATATTTTTTTACGTCGTTAATATCAGGGATTGCAATTTTTAACCCCTTTACTTTGTGTGTGACATGAACTTGTCATCCCATAAAGTCATTAAGGATCCATTTGGCATCTAAATGAACTTTATACTGTGTTGTATAAATACATCTTGTATAAGGCTTACTTATGCTCCTGAATCAATAAGAGCATGTATAGTACATTTTTAATTTTTGGAATTTGTATACTGATGTGTGTACACACACACACACACACACACACACACACACACACATGTACACACACACACATACACACACATGTATATATATATATACACACACACACACACATATGTATATATGTAGTTGGGCTTTCCTTTTTAAGTCTATTGATCTAATTATTTGTAATTATCAGTGACATAGGTACTTTGATAATCAAATTATCTGATTCCCTTGCTGTCTTGTGCTCTTGTTGTCTTTGTATTAATTACCTCGTTTTTCATTCAATTGGGGATAATGATTAACGTCTGAAGCTAAGGCGATGTAAATCTTGTTATATGTTCGGTGTTAACTTGACATCTGCCATCTTAGCCGAATGTGATATTTGTAGAGAAGTTGTCGATGGTTCATTATTATTTCCTCTCGTAATGATTATTGATTTTGTATTTCCCAAGGCTGTGAAAATTCGACTGGTAATTGTATTTTAGGTTTCAAAGATTTAACGAATATTTGCATTTCAGTATCAAACATAAGATGTTTGATATCAACTAGACTAGGTTAGATGGCCTTTCCCATTCCTACCTCAAATAAGTTAACAAATTGTTTAGGGTTAATTGATCTAAAGGTTGATGTATCATATGGTCTTTCCCATTCCTACCTCAAATAATTTTACAAATTGTTTAGTGGTAATTGATCTAAAGGTTGATGGATCATTTAAGGCCATACAATGTTCCCATTGTATGCCCAAAACTTTAGATCCAGGTAATAGTTCTATCCCCTGGAGATTAACTGATAATGTGCATGTTTTTTTCTATGTTCGGATCGTCTAAGCTAACACAAGATGTATATTTACTCCAAATTAACAATCGAGTTACTAGATTATACTTAGCACTACCAATGATGTTGTTTATTGGGTTATTGACAATTCGTTCATCAAGACATACAATCATTATCGGCGTATCTAATCCTGATCTGAATAGAGCTATGATTTTTAATTGTATTAGCCCTATATGTAGGTATTTCATTTTGGGTATTTTTACGAAGTTTTTCTATTTTGTTTTTATTAAGAAGTTTGATGGAAGAAAAATATTCTCCTCCTCTTAATTCAACATTTCGTTGCATTCGTTCAAAGATATATGTGTGTTGATTTAGGAATCTAGATGTAAACGAAACTGGTTTACATATTTACATTTTACTTGAGTGGGCGAATTGCTTCTTTTGTTCTCCAACACTATCTTGTAGGCTAGCATTAGTAGCTTCCTCAGAAGTTAATGTTTTCACGTATATCTTGTATTCATAATATTCTTCCTTTTCTTTTCCTCGAGGTGTTAGTGTACATCTGAAGGTGAAACATGCTGTATCACATACATTTTATAACTGCAAAACATAGATCGTGTAGACATGTCTCTGATACCACTGTAGGGTTTTCTGGGTCCTTAGGGCTATAAATTCGATGTCCGACCTAAGTCGGTTGGACGACGAAAACAAAATTTGCAGCGGAAAAATCAACTTAAAGCAGTTTTAAGTTTAAGCCCTAAAGATATACAACCATGCCAAGATCTTAGCTATCCCAGGGTTGGGTCTGACAAACCCCTAAGGATAGATCTATCTAATAGTTGCAATTATAACTGCATGTTTAATTTAAACTACGTACATTTCACTTCGTTTCCGCAGAATACGAAGCGTCGTTTTCAACAACATTTCTTTGGCCCCGCGCCGCTTCTCCTGAGCCGAACCGCATCCCGAGCCGCACCTTGTCCCGAGTCAAACCGCTTCCCGAATCACACCACTTCTCGAGGCGAGCAACACCCTTGTCACTGAGCCAACCATGCATCAAAGAAGATTTCACCTTAAGTGGATCCTCCGTCAAGACTTCGGATCCGATCCGAGCTCCTTCGTAGCTTTGCTAGAGCCCAAACATGAGCAAGTAAGAAATTTAGAGAGAAAGAGAATATTTTATTTAAGCTCAGATCCGGGCTTGCTCACGTTTAATGGAGCTACTCAGATCTGGAGCTTGGGACGAGTTTCAAGAAGGGGAGTAGGCCCCTATTTATATAGGCGGCTGACCCCTCACCTTCACTCCATATCTGATGTGAGACTAAAAGTTTTGGAGGAAAAAATTAATTAAAGTTTTCCATTCACAAAGGCCAAACTTTAGCAAATTTTTCCTTCTTCACCGTTGAGCTTTGCAAGTGATACAACCTATCAAATTGAAGAGCATTGAACGATGAACACATAGGACAAAACATGGACTCAATTCGAGTTCGTTTGACCCCTCAAACGAGTGTCCAAACATAGCCCAAAGCCAGTTTTTCGCAAAAATGCAGCAGTCGCACAAAAGAACGGAACCCTAGCACTAGGTGGGGCCCACCCGCAGGCCCCACCAATGTGCCACACGCGCAGCACATGTGCGCTACCGTCTAGGTGCACGAGCTCGTATGGGCGGCACACCAACTGTGCACGGGCGCGCGCAGCACCCGTTCGGGTGCGCGTGCCCGCTCAGGCGCGGGCACGCGCGCCCGTGCATAGCGCTGGCGCTGCACCCCGGTTGTGGGCCATGCCTATGTCAAACATAGGCGCGAGATCCTATCATCGGGTCGGGCATGCCCGACCCGTTATGGTCGCACGCCAAACCTACAATGCTCTATAAGGACCTTTTGTGCTTTTGTGGCTCTAACTTGTGCGTTTGGAGTCCGTTTTCGAAGTGGTTTGAATCTGCGTTTAGACCGGGACGATCCCGTCATCTAGGTAACCCTTTACACACGTTTATTATATTAAATATGCACGTAAATATTTTACGATACATTTAATTTCCTTTGCATCATATGCAAAATTCTCACATCTATTATAAAAAAATCATTTGCATCAAATACAAATAAACTGAGGGCATACATCACTCAACACAATTCAGTGGTCACCATTCTGAAAGCCCTAACAAGCATCTAAACAATTTTCTGAGGAAATGTGACACTATCAAGCTAAACAACGTCACTGAGGACGCGATAAGGTTGAGGCTATTCCCGTTATCATTGAGGAATAAAGCCAATGAATGGCTAAAGAGCAATGACACAAATTCATTTGCCTCATGAGATGCATTGGCCAAAGCCTTTCTCAACAAGTTCTTCCCACTTGGAAAGACAGTTAAATTGCACAATGAGATCACTTATTTTGGTCAGCATGATTAAGAAAGCTTATATGAAGCGTGTGAGCATTACAAGGATCTTCAGAGGAAGTGCCCCCACCATGGTGTGCCCGAATGTTTATTGATCCAAACATTTTGTAATGGCTTAAAGAACGATGTTAAGATCTACATCGACACCGTAGCTGGTGATGTGATTATGACAAAGACCGCCGAAGCAGCTAATGCTTTAATGGAAGAGATGACCTCAAATAATTACGATTGGGGTAATGAGACAGAAGCCATGAAGAAGGGTGGCAAGTTGGATGTCGACATGGTCACACTAATGGAAAACTAGTTCGATTCCCTTGGCCAACAAATAGCTCAAATTCGAAACAAGACCAAGGCATCTGCTTCTTCTTTTGTTGCTGCAGCAAGCTACGAATTGTGTGTGGTACAAGGGCACCTGTTTTCAGAATGTCAACTTTCGGCTTCTCAAACGCAATGATGGTCACTTGAGCAAGAAAATGCCATATACAACAACCCCAGGCCACAAGGGAATCCATACGCTCTTACTTTTAACCCATGATGGTAGAATCATCCAAACTTTTCATAGCAGAGCAACAATTTTTAGTAGCCTCCAGGATTCCACCAGTAAAGGCCCCAAGAAAATCCTCAGCAAGCACCTCCTCAGAATGCTCGCCTTGAGGAAAAGTTAGACAGTTTCATCACGATGCAGAGTCAAAGAATTGACGTCTTCCAGAATGCGATCATGCAGATAAATTCCAGGTTCGACACGCTTACGACATCCAACAAGATGCTGGAGACCCAAATAGCACAAATGGCCCAGCAATTACAACACATGGAAAACAACAAGGGGCAGCTGCCAGGCCAACCAGAACCAAATCCAAGGGCAGAGAGGAATACCGTTACACTGAGGAGCGGGATGAAGCTCTAGGATGTACCTGTCACCACCCCTATTGAAGGCAGACCCTTTGCTTCAAGAGGGATTAACGAAGAGAAAAGGGATGAACCTAACAAGGAGTTGACACTAGTTTATGTACCAAAAATCCCATTCCTACAAAGGCTCGCCGAAGTTAAGCTAGAGGAGCAGTATGGAAGATACTCGGAGGTGGTGAAGCAATTACACTTGAACAATGTAGGATCTGAAACTATAACTCGGGGGTGAATAGTGCTCTATAAATATAATAAGGAAATTATGCCTAATTAAATGATCCCTTGTGCGACCTTAGTGCGGAATGAAAAGAAAGAGTAACAAACACAGAAAATCAAACGCAAACAAGGGATTTACCCTGGTATAGATTCACTGAGTCTCCCCGACTCTGAGTCTCCCTGACTCCTTTGAACCCTACTCCAGCAACCAACTAGCAAACCTGCTAGTGAATAGGGATCCACTAATACCCACTTGCCAAAACCTAACAAGTGAAAACCCAATACACTTTCTTCCACTTCCCATAACCTGGAAATGGACTACTCTCACAACTGAGAGGAACCTTTCTTCCACTACCCATAACCTGGGAATGGACTACTCTCACAACTGAGAGGACTTCTCAAATATCAAGAGAAAATGTAGAATGAAATATGAAATAATTTCATAACATATGCCTTGAATAATACTCTTAAGAATGATGCAATAAAGGTGTGTGAGATGTGCTCTCAATGATGAGAGTGAGCACTTAATAAATTATCTCAAGACATGTAGCAATGAATGCTAGAAGCTGATCTTGAAAGCTTTGGAGACAAGTTGATCTTTAGAGATTGAGCTTGAAATGCTTTGAATGCTCATGAATGCTTTAGAATGAAATTAATGACTTTGAATCACTTGAGAGTGTTTTGAATGAAGTCTTAGATGCTTAACTAACCTCTCAAGTCAATACATTAAAGCCCTATTTATAAGCCACTGAAATCTGTTCACAAATCGCTAAAAGCCCCAAGCATTTAATGCTACAAACGGCTCTTAACGGGCAGAAATCCTAGTCACCAGTCACTTGAAGAAGAACGACCAGTTGGCTGGTGTACTATTTTGACAGGCATTAAATGCAGTCTAACGGACATATACGAGACATCCGAAGAATACTTCCCAACCGTCTGGTCCACTGCTTAGTCGTTTGGTAGAAAGGCATCCGATGTCTGATCATACAGACAGTGAGCAACATGGTTACTGGAATATAGTTGGTCCGACTGCCCAAGCATCTGATGTTCATAATCGAGACTTCTCGTCAACTGTTCAGACATTTCGTGATACAACTTCAGACACCTAGTCATGACTGACTACAGAAATGAGCTACTGGAAATCTTTGCACTAATTTACCCGATGTCTAATGTATATAATCTGGACGTTTGCTTTTTGTCAGTCATCTGAGGCCGAGTTACTGGATTTCGGCTAGAATTATTCAGATGTCTGGAGTTCATCATCCAGACTTCTGACGATTTGGTCAGATGTTTGGAATTAGAACTTCATGCATTTGATTATGATAGGGTTTCGGAGAACAAAATGCATATGAGCACCAGGCGTCTAGAGGCAAAGCACCAAACGTCTGGGTGGGCTGAAAAACTCTTCTTTGAGTTTATGCAAGTTCCAACCCTATGACACTCAATGATATATGATCTAAGTGTTATGTGAGTGTTATGAGTGATATTCTAATGAGTCTATTCAAGGCTTGACATACTAATTCAACTAAGAAGTAAAGCGAGAAATGTTTACATATTTATCCCCTCCACTTCCTATTTAAATACCTTGAAAACTTCCATTGAGATTGTGAAGTCCAATACTTTAACTTCCTTGAGATCATTCCTTGATAGCCATTGAGCTTGTCGAGTTCAATGCTTTGACTTCCTTATGTTCACTCCTTGATTTTCATGCTTTATTGATTGATGTCCTTACATCAATTATCTGAGTCATTATCTTCATTTGATATAACTTTAACTATATGAGGATGCTATCCTTAACTACAAACATAGGGATTAGTCACAATTGATTATGTTTGTTTATCATCAAAACCATATTGTGGACTCCAATATTCAACGTTCTCCCCCTTTTACTGATGACAAACAATCATAACCATAACCAATAATTGTGCTTGAAATTAAAATACTTACTCCCCCTGCATTGATGCCAACCATTTTAGTCCAGATAAACATATGAATAATGAATCATCAATGCTTAGTCAAGGATATATGTATCATATGAATTGTGTATTGTATTCACTAAAGCCAATAACTTATATGAATACACAAGGCATGAAACATATGGTGATACACATTGAGTAAGTTGAAGCATGAAAACAATCAATCATATTGAAATCAATTTTAAGAATAACTCCCCCTAAATTATACAACCATCTCAAATGGTATGATTTATGGAGTTATGTCAATATGATTATTCTTTTGGTTATTCTCTCTCCCCCTTTGTCATAATCCAAAAAGAGTGGGAGGGAGTTAACAACAAAAACATAAAAACTAAATGAAAGTGTTGTCATTTAACCATTCATCTAGGCCTGGACCACAAAGTCTGATAGGTGTTGTCAATTTAAGCCTATATGAAATATATGATGAATATCAATGGATAAAAATAATGCCAAAATAAGTGAAGGTGATCTCATACCATTAAACTAAGCATGTAGCATCAAATCTCATATGGTGATAACACATATTCAACATTTATATTGGAAGTGCATGATAAGATAATTACCAACACAAAAGCACATTTCCAAAAATATTTGCATACACACACACACACATATGTATGTATATCTATTCTATATTTGATGAAGATTTTGAATTTTGTCCTACGTGGCGGCCTTTGTCCTCCGTGGACAAACAAAATTGGTGACTAGGACAAGCTTGGGGGAAAACTTGGAGGGAAAACTTGAAATTGAAGTGAGTTTGGCCTTTTGACAATTTGGGGGGAAATGAGCTGGACTTGGAAAATTTGACAACCCCGTTTGAAATTTGAGGACCCTTCGATATCATGTTTGAAATTTGAGCGCCAGTTGAAATTTGAAAGCCCCGTTCTTCTCTCCCCCCCAAGAAGAGGAGCAGCTGAAGAGCAAATTCAATGGAGTTTTGGGGGCTCGGCATGGTATGGGGTTTGCTGGGTATTTTGCTGGTAACGGTGGCAATGAGAATCATGGAGAGGTTATGGTAGAAGCCGATGCAAATAGAGAGGGCGCTGAGATCCCAAGGCCTCAAGGGGTCTCCCCATCGCCTCCTCTCTTGGGACCTCAAAGAAAATGCAAGGATCGCCCAAGAAGCGAGGTCCAAGCCCATTCCCCCTCGCTCCCACAACGTCATCCCTCGCATTGCCCCTTTATTAGATCGATCCATCAAACAATACGGTATCTTCTCTTCTAATTCCAGTGATTTATCACCCATTTTATGCTTGCCCTTCTTTAATACATTGATCTGTGCTCAATTCTTTGTCTGGAAACTTGAATGTTATAATTCCTGACAGCTTAGTTTTTTTAACAAATACATCTATAAATCTGTACTATTAACTTGATAGTGCTTTTTATTATTGTTTTTTAAATCTTTGATGAAACTCCTATCATTAATCATATCAAACCAAATATCAAAACAACTCTATTTAGTGTATTGCTAACATTTTTGTGTGTCACCCCACAGGTGTTTGACAATATGTTTCTATGAATTGTTGATACTTTGAATAGTTATCTGATCTTTCCATGGATGTGCAACTTAAGATTGCCATGTAGAATGCTCCGAATACATGCTGGGTCAGATTACTTTATGTCACCCTACAGGTATCCAAATACAACTTAAGATTATCAATAATTCCAGAAGGTTCATCATTATCGAGAAGCTTCTTGCATTTTTCTTCATCAAAAACCGATACAATTGTTGAATGATCCTACAAGTTTATAATTTATTTTGCTTTTCTTTGCTTGGAATTAGGAATCGGAAGTAGGATGACCCGGGCGTGAATGGGGATATGTGATTATCCTTATGTTTTCTTAAAAACGAGTTTACTAAAAGTTTACCATTGCCAATGCAATTTTTTTGGATTGTTTGAACTGCTTGCATATCAGTACATTGCGTATAATATTTACGTTTGAAATGATTAATATAGCAGGCCGAGGGAATATGAACTGTAAGTTTAAGCAACCGTGTTCAAAATCTACTTGGTGAAACTTGATCCCCACAAAGGTCAGTATTACAAAATATGTTTGGTAGTAACTTAACGCTAATAACCCTCTTCTCACCTTCAGGACCAAATTGAAAGGAGTTGTCAAAGAGCTTCTATGGGCGGGGAACGGGCCAAGAGTCATGTGAGTCAAATGTTTTGTTATTGCCATGCTGCAAAATCCCAATAAGTCGCCCCTCATTCATGTTTGTTCATAGTACTGTAATATTGGCAAAATCCCAGTAAGTCACTCCTCATTCATTTTCATGTTTTTTGTTGCCAACGATTTTCTTCCTTACATGCCAACACTTGAAATCTGTGATGTTTGTTTATTGTTATTCAAATTATCATTTGTTCATAGTACTGAAATTCATTAGATTGAACTCCCACGATCCTGCTCTGTGGTTCGTCAGTAGTGATGCACACAAATTATGTAATTAGTTTCTAAAGGAAAAACATGAATAGATTCCACATCAACGGAGCAATCATATTATGTGACATTCTCACATATTCATGTCTGTCAAAATGGAACCCAAGTTTTAGAATGCAATACAATACAGTTTTTACATGAATTATTTGAGGGTTTCCAGATTGTTGACCTATAATAGTGTGCTATTGCTATGTACGTGTTCCTCCATATCTTGATGATAAAGACCACAAGCCACATGCACATGATAGTTTTATCATATGTTGACAATAAAGAACCGATGCAAACCTAGAGGCATGGCACATGAATACTAACATATGAATGCATGAACATGAATAGGTAAAACAGAAAGAAGGAAAAGCAAGTTTAAACTTCCTCAACAAAATTGTGTTTAATATTCCCTATAGACCCATGATTTTAACCAAGAAATGAATTTTATTTTGCTTGATGGACATCAAGATGTAATAAAACATACTACAGCCACATCTACAATATCGACTTACAGAAATCAGCAGCACCTAACAAACTATTCACGGTCAGACAAAAGAACAACATATTTCCAGTTTTCTAGATCATGGCAGATTAGCCACTATTGAAACAGGCATATCTAGCATGTGTGTGTGTGTGTGTGTGTGAAATAAAAAAGGCAGGGAAGAAGAATAAAATACTCACTTGCCAGAACTGCTCACAGAGAGAACTGAATATGAATCATGTGGGGCAAGGGTGCTAATATGCTTCTTAGTCTGCTTAACTGGCAAAGGTTCAGCTGACTCTGATCTTCCTGCGTCCGATAAGGAGCCAGTACTTCCAAGGGATGTGTTGGGTGTGTTTGAAAGCTGGAAATTTAGCAATTTAAGCTCCCTTTCAACTATATACACAGCTGAGTGTTCCCTGCTGCCTGGTGGTGTCGGTAGAGGAGCAACAACAGGAAGGGGCTTTGGATCAAACTCGCTGAGAATGACACCAATATTTGTCCAAGTGACAACAAGGTGGGGCTGTAATGGATGTGCAACCATGCAATAGACCTACAAGATGTTTACCGTTGTTCAGATACCAAACACTAGGACCCAGTCTGAATACATAAAATCAGGTCATCTTGGATATAACCAAAAGAAATAAGTAGATATTAACAGAAAAGCATCTGATGCATTTCTCTTGGCACTGCTTGACCAGTTCACAAATGAAGACATCCCAGTTTGATCAGGGGTGGAGCCAGGAATTTCAATGAAGAGGGGAGGGGAAACCCATTTAGACACTACATTTACATTTTTCTTTTAACTCTGATGGCACATAAAATGTTATAATTAACACCAAAGGAAACTTTAAATGAATTATATGACATAATATTTGGTACCAAGGAAAATATAAATAATGTGTAATGTTAATGGAGTTTCCTCTTCTATTTGTTTTTTCTTCATTTATAATTAATTTTTATCCCATTGTGAAGAACAATTATTCTTAGTTTGGTAAATTGCAATGTATAAATGCTTCTATCTTCCTGTAATTTAGAAATATTGATTGACATGTTCTTTTGTATTAGATCGTGCTAAAAATTACTATTAAATGATCTACTTATCCAAATCAGATATCCATTTAAACTATGAATTGGGATAGGGTGGTTGTAAATATATCTGACATATCCAACTACATATCTGAATATTCGAATAGATCCAGTGCACCTATATTTCAAGCATATCAAGTATTCTATGATGTGGCATCATTGTTGGGAAAAGACAATATCATGCATTTTTTGTATAGTTTTTTTAAGTCGTATCCAACAAATATCGGAATCTGATCCAAATCAAGCAATACGATTTTCCATTAGGACATGTTCGTCCATATCCATGTCTGCTAAAACAAAATGGATATGAATATAATAATACTCAAATCCATTCAGTATTTGATCCATCTACATTCCTATTTGTAGCATTAATATATCTTTGATTAGCTAACGATCAAGTAAAGACTAAATATATATTGTTGTTCATCTGTGTCAGATGCTTAATGAAATACGTACAACTGACTCTGTAACTTACTTTTGCAACATTGTTAATATTAAGTTCGTTATCCTTATTTTACTTTAAAGGATACAGTCAAGATGGCATTAAACCATGGAACTAACCACATTGACACTCGAAAGAATTTTATATGTACAAATAAAAAAACCAGTGCAAAATATGGTGTGCATAGCTCACAAGAAAGAACATACATAACCCAGCAACTTAAGATTGTGTAACAGGATGACAGTCTTATGAATCAGCTAACAATGTTATTAATGATGGTAAATGCCAAAACAGAAATTTTTATTTGAAAAGTAGGGAAAGAGAAGGAAAGAAATTTTAGAAGAGTGAAGTATTCTTACTACATTTTCATGTTTCTATAGGGACTGCTGGTGTTTGGCAGATATCAAATATTACAGAAGCTGGAGGCTGGAAGGACATTTGACAAATGGATGCATGGTGCCTTGCCTTCTCTTTTGGTGCATTTATAATTCATTCAGTGTGACATGTTATTCTATTAATGATAGTATTGTTGTTGTGGGTTAAGACTTTTCTTTTATGATTGCCATTTTATTTTGTCTGTGCTAGCCAAATTTGAGCAGTGTGGAGAATTTTGTACAGGCAGTAGGGTCATATGAGGATAGGATATTCCAGAATAGAGCACACTTGCATCAGGTCCATATTCTTGATACCGTCCTTGTGTAAAGTATCCTAATGATAATGTTGGTGGATTATGTTTTTCTACTTTGGATGGGGGATGCAGAACTTATATATAGATTATATATTATCTTCTGCGCACAAATTCTGCTTAATGCAACAATGCACTACTGAAATACCTACTTCATTAATTTTACTTTCAATAAGTGCGCGAACTTTTTATTTATTTATTTCCCCATATTTGTTCCTTGCATTCCTTTTGCTGTTGAAAGGTAATTGTTTGTTGATTTTCAGTGCCTTCCAGTGGCATTAATTATTTGAACATGGAGAATTTTTTTATTGAGATGACATATTGACATATTAACCATCTCTTGGCACTGATGAAGTAGCTAAACATGTTATAATGGTGTGCTTTTTCATGATGTGGCCATTTTTTGCAACAGCTGTGTCCCCCTTCTCATCAAACAGCAGACATGCTAAGAACGCCACAATCCCCTCTAAATCCAAAAAGAAGATCCACACGAGGGTCTCGGGTACGGTCGTCACGTGTTGAGATCCGGGACCCGATAAGCGATCAGAGGTGGAACTAGAGAGGGAACATGGAGCTACACCGACTTGAAGCTTAAGGTGTTTTCTGTTTTTTCTTTCCCTTTTAAAGTTTGGGTTATTTCTTTTCTTTTGTTGGCTATATGGGTATGGTTTTATGATAATTTTGCGATGTTTAATGTAAGTGGAATGAGTTTTTCGGAACTGAGGGGTTCATTGTAAATTTTGGGTATTGAAGTGATCTGTTTTTATGGTTTTTGTATTTTACAGGTTTTGTCTATGAAAAAAATGAAAAAATAAGAGTAAAAGGTATGCGATTTCTCTAATTTTCCATGTAATTTCTCTAATTTAACTCAAAAGAAATTTATGAGAAAGTTATGAAGATAATGATGAGGTTTTGAATGACAAGGGGCTGGAGTAGGTGGTGGTAAAAAGCAGCAGCAGTTGTTGTGTGTCAAGTAGAAGGCAGAGATGAGCACCGATAGCCATTGTGGACCTTTTGACGATTCCAATGGTCGGGCCAAGAAACCTGAGGAAGTTGATGTTTATCTATATCCATTATAGACCTTTTGTCATTTCCAGGGGTCGGGCTAAGAAACCCAAGGAAGTTGATGGATAAGGGTTTTGTAGAGGTAGTGCAATTGAAACAGATGTATAGAGATAAGGTACATGTTAGTTTTGCTTCATATTGCATCATTTCTCTTTGTGGGTTTCATTTGATTTTTTTGGATTTTTGCACATTGTCAGTTACTAAAATTTCAGGTTATGAATCATCATATGAATTTAAATTTAAATTTTAGGGTTTATGTGAAGTTAGGGTTTATGTGAACTTGAAATAATTGTGGGCAATAAGAAAAATGATATAATGTTGAACTTTTGAACTTTCTGTATATGGAATGGTGTGCCCGTAAAGTAATTATATGTGGACTTATTCCTGGTTATTGTTAAGGTTAATTGATTGATATGCTGAATGGGTATCATGGTATCAGTTGAATAACTAAAACTTTCCTTACAAGTTACAACCGATTTCTCTATTCATATTTACATGTTATTTATTGCAGGAAAAATGACATTTTAATTTGTACTGTTGGGGATAAAGGTCTAATTTAGTTTCTTGGATAATGTATACTTGATTTTAGTGGGATTATATGATAAAGAAGTATGTTTGATGTATCTGAGATTGAGTTCCTATCAAGATGATTTTTGTCAAGGTATTATGAAGAGACGCTGGGTTCTGCTTTTTTCTAAATTACAAATTTAACTTGAATAGACTTGCATACTAAGGTGATTAGTCTTTTTCATGCTGGAGCATGAGTTTAGAAGTGTCATGAGAACAAATTCAAGAATTAATCATAGAAAATGGTTTTGAGGGAGTAACCATATGAAGAGAACTCTAAAATTAAGTGTGCATGCTAAGAGTTATGCCTTACTTGGTGTATACTGGAAAGTCGTTTGGGGTTTGCAGAAGCTAGAGGGAGATTATGACGGAGATCGTGAAGATTCTAGAGGTCATGGTGACAACCCAGCAAAAAGAATGCACTGTTTGTTGATCAGTTTCTTGCTAATTTTTTAAAAGCAAAAAGAATGTTGCTGTGTAATCTTATATATGGCATTTCTTAATTATTTTGGGAGTAAAGAAAATAGTTGCATATATAAAAAACATAAATAGTTGTTAAGTGCTGATTTTGATTTTACTTCTATTTCTATTATTTTTATTTTTTTCATTTTCATATGCATTTGATATGAGAACCGATGTTAATGCTTATGTAGCTGGGTCTATGGAATTTTTCTTTTGAATGGAGAGATCACAAGAATAACTTGCATTATTTTGTTGTTTGTGTACAAATTTTTGTGTACAAGGAGAAGGGATGTAAATAGATTGGATGTAAACGGATTGGGTAGGATGCAAATTGACATAGAAACGAACCTCACAAGAATAACTTGCATTATTTTCTTGGGTACGAAAGAGGTAGACATTGAACTGCACCTAGAAAACAACCTGATTTGTTACATGTTTTGTTAAAAATAGTAATGATTTCAATTAAGAAGGAATTTGATGCATATATGAGTTGAATTGGTTGTAATTGTTAATGAATCTTCATCCCCCTCGATTAACTTAGTCTTGGTTGTGTGTCTAGAAATTGTGCTTTAATTGGTTGTAAAAGATCGGGAAACTAAACTTTGAGAGGACAACATTTTTGGGTGAACTAAATAACAATAATTGCGCTTTAATTATTGTTGTTCGTTGAAAATTAGGGGATCCAAGATTTTGATCGGGGTGGAATATTTTTAATGTACCATTCCCTTAGGGCACGGTTTACATTTTGAGGCAACTAAATTTTGTGGGTGAAACTAAAATTTTCAATAGAACTAAATTCTCTGGTGAGAACATTTTGAGGTGGACCTAAAATTTTTGGCGAACTAAATAACAATTATTGCGCTTTATTTATTGTTGTTAGTTTAAAATTAGGGAATCTAAGATTTTAAAGGGGAATATTTTAATTGAACAGTGCCCTTAGGGCACGGGTTATGACTATATATATATACTCATATGGTGATAACTCATATTCAACATTTATATTGGAAGTGCGGGATAGGATAATTATCAACACACAAGCACATTTCCAAAAACATTTGCATACATACATGCATGCATGCATACATACATACTTACATAGATAGATAGATAGATAGATATATATATATATAGATAAATATATATATATATATATGGAAAGTTAGTGAATCACTTTATTAATATATCTAATAATGTACAGAAAATGGTGGGGTCTAGAGGAGAGATTAGTTATAGAGGGGAGAGGGCACAAGCGCCGTCACTCTCAAATAACTATCTTCGTCCATTCCCTACAATAAAGTACATACATCAGAAAAGAAACAACATATGCGGAGCCAAAACTGATACAATGAACAAATACATTGTCTATCCTGCATCTCCAAACTCCCAGTTATCCATAGCTTGCAGTGCATCAAGAGCCTTGGGATCTTGATCTCAAAGTATTATTCTGATATCATTGGAGATGTCTTCAAATAATAATGTCTTTGATCTGCTGACTCCATCAAATATTCTTCGATTTCTTTCCTTCCAAATGTGGCAAACTATAGTAGAGAGCACGGTTTTAGCAAGCAAGCTGATTGTATTCTTCTTGGTGAAGTGTAACATATAGTAATTTCCCACCTCAACTAGCTAGGGGGCCAATGGGTTTGTTAAACCCAATTTCAGGAGGCATCTGCATAATATCTATATTATAAAAGAGGGATGTTATCAAGAGAAATTGCATAAGAGATATTGGACATGAGAAATTGGATAAGAGATACCTATATTATAAAAGAGGGATGTTATCAAGAGAAATTGGATAAGAGATATTGGACAAGAGAAATTGGATAAGAGATATCTATATTACAAAAGATGGATGTTATCAAGAGAAATTGGATAAGAGATATTGGACATGAGAAATTGGATAAGAGATATCTATATTATAAAAGAGGGATGTTATCAAAAGAAATTGGATAAGAGATATTGGAAAAGAGAAATTGGATAAGAGATATATATATTATAAAAGAGGGATGTTATCAAGAGAAATTGGATAAGAGATATTGGACAAGAGAAATTGGATAAGAGATATCTATATTATAAGAGAGGGATGTTATCAAGAGAAATTGGATAAGAGATATCTATATTATAAAAGAGGGATGTTATCAAGAGAAATTGGATAAGAGATATTGGACATGAGAAATTGGATAAGAGATATCTATATTATAAAAGAGGGATGTTATCAAGAGAAATTGGATAAGAGATATTGGACAAGAGAAATTGGATAAGAGATATCTATATTATAAAAGAGGGATGTTATCAAGAGAAGTTGGATAATGGATATTGGACAAGAAAAATTAGATAAGAGATATCTATATTAAAAAAGAGAGATGTTATCAAGAGAATTTGGATAAGAGATATTGGAAAAGAGAAATTGGATAAGAGATATCTATATTATAAAAGAGGGATGTTATCAAGAGAAATTGGATAAGAGATATTCGACAAGAGAAATTGGATAAGAGATATCTATATTATAAAAGAGGGATGTTATCAAGAGAAATTGGATAAGAGATATTAGAAAAGAGAAATTGGATAAGAGATATCTATATTATAAAAGATGGAAGTTATGAAGAGAAATTGGATAAGAGATATTGGAAAAGAGAAATTGGATAAGAGATATCTATATTATAAAAGAGGGATGTTATCAAGAGAAATTGGATAAGAGATATTGGACAAGAGAAATTGGATAAGAGATATCTATATTATAAGAGAGGGATGTTATCAAGAGAAATTGGATAAGAGATATCTATATTATAAAAGAGGGATGTTATCAAGAGAAATTGGATAAGAAATATTGGACATCAGAAATTGGATAAGAGATATCTATATTATAAAAGAGAGATGTTATCAAGAGAAATTGGATAAGAGATATTTGACAAGAGAAATTGGATAAGAGATATCTATATTATAAAAGATGGATGTTATCAAGAGAAATTGGATAAGAGATATTGGACAAGAGAAATTGGATAAGAGATATCTATAGTATAAAAGATGGATGTTATCAAGAGAAATTGGATAAGAGATATTGGAAAAGAGAAATTGGATAAGAGATATCTATATTATTAAAGAGGGATGTTATTAAGAGAAATTGTAAAAGAGATTTTGGACAAGAGAAATTGGATAAGAGATATCTATATTATAAGAGAGGGATGTTATCAAGAGAAATTGGATAAGAGATATCTATATTATAACAGAGGGATGTTATCAAGAGAAATTGGATAAGAGATATTGGAAAAGAAAAATTGGATAAGAGATATCTATATTATAAAAGAGGGATGTTATCAAGAGAATTTGGATAAGAGATGTTGGAAAAGAGAAATTGGATAAGAGATATCTATATTATAAAAGAGGGATGTTATCAAGAGAAATTGGATAAAAGATATTGGACAAGAGAAATTGGATAAGAGATATCTATATTATAAGAGAGGGATGTTATCAAGAGAAATTGGATAAGATATATCTATATTATAAAAGAGGGATGTTATCAAGAGAAATTGGATATGAGATATTGGACATGAGAAATTGGATAAGAGATATCTATATTATAAAAGAGGGATGTTATCAAGAGAAATTGGATATGAGATATAGGACAAGAGAAATTGGATAAGAGATATCTATATTATAAAAGATGGATGTTATCAAGAGAAATTGGATAAGAGGTATTAGAAAAGAGAAATTGGATAAGAGATATCTATATTATAAAAGAGGGATGTTATCAAGAGAAATTGGATAAGAGATATTGGAAAAGAGAAATTGGATAAGAGATATCTATATTATAAAAGTGGGTTGTTATCAAGAGAAATTGGATAAGAGATATTGGACAAGAGATATTGGATAAGAGATATCTATATTATAAAAGAGGGATCTATATTATAAAAGAGGGATGTTATCAAGAGAAATTGGATAAGAGATATTGGAAAAGAGAAATTGGATAAGAGATATCTATATTATAAAAGTGGGTTGTTATCAAGAGAAATTGGATAAGAGATATTGGACAAGAGATATTGGATAAGAGATATCTATATTATAAAAGAGGGATGTTATCAAGAGAAATTGGATAAGAGATATTGGAAATGAGAAATTGGAAATGGGAAATTGGATAAGAGATATCTATATTATAAAAGATGGATGTTATCAAGAGAAATTGGATAAGAGATATTGGAAAAGAGAAATTGGATAAGAGATATCTATATTACAATTGAGGGCAGATTTTGAATTTGTCCTATGTGGCAATGTCACATCAAGTTTTGGAGGGAAATTTTTGGGTTGAAGAGAAATTTGTTGGGAATACACAAAAACATTGAAATTAGGAATTGCCTATTAATATTAGTTATGAAAACAAATGTTGTGCACACACACAATCTCATCTTGGGAATGAGCGCGAGCTGTGGGACAATGAATGCGGGAGATGCTGCCAACTCATTGATCCGCTTTGTAAAACCCTGTAAAATTTCGATCCCATCTGCTGATATTTCAGGGGAAACTAATAATTATTGATGTTTGTTTAAAATTAGTGGGTCCAAGATTTTTAAATGAACAGTGTCCCACGGGCACGGATTATACGTATATGAAGCCGCGCCGGCGTCGAAGGCGCCCGCTAAATTTTTTAACGCTGATTTGTTGTTCCGCGCCTAAGGCACCCGCGCCGAAATTGTTGTTTTACGTCGAATTTGTTGTTTTGCGCCGAAGGCACCCACGTCGAATTTGGTTTTCTGTGTCGAAGGCGCATGCGCTGAATTTGTTGTTCCGCGCCGAAGGAGCCCGCGCCATTTTTTTAACGCTGATTTGTTGTTCCGCGCCTAATGCACCTGCGTTGAAATTGTTGTTTTACGTCGAATTTGTTGTTCTGCGCCGAAGGCACCCACGTCGAATTTGGTTTTATGTGTCGAAGGCTCATGCGCTGAATTTGTTGTTCCGCA
The DNA here is from genome assembly GCA_030789695.1 of Scilla litardierei. Taxonomy (NCBI): domain Eukaryota; kingdom Viridiplantae; phylum Streptophyta; class Magnoliopsida; order Asparagales; family Asparagaceae; genus Scilla; species Scilla litardierei. The sequence goes on from CM061131.1 coordinate 103,598,066, forward strand.
CCGAAGGCACCCACGCCGAAGGCGCCTGTGCCGCTAAATATTGTAAGCTAATTTGTTTTTCGGGGAACAAAGATTTCACAAGGGAAAATCTTAAATGAACCGTGCCCGCGGGCACGGGTTATGTCTAGTCTATATTATAAAAGAGGGATGTTATCAAGAGAAATTGGATAAGAGATATTGGACAAGAGAAATTGGATAAGAGATATCTACATTATAAAAGAGGGATGCTATCAAGAGAAGTTGGATAAGGGATATCTATATTATAAATGAGAGATGTTATCAAGAGAAATTGGATAAGAGATATTGGACAAGAGAAATTGGATAAGAGATATCAAAATTATAAGAGAGGGATGTTATCAAGATAAATTGGATAAGAGATATCTATATTATAAAAGAGGGATGTAATCAAGAGAAATTGGATAAGAGATATTGGACATGAGAAATTGGATAAGAGATATCTATATTTTAAAAGAGGGATGTTATCAAGAGAAATTGGATAAGAAATATTGGACATGAGAAATTGGATAAGAGATATCTATATTATAAAAGAGGGATGTTATCAAGAGAAATTGGATAAGAGATATTGGAAAATAGAAATTGGATAAGAGATATCTATATTATAAAAGAGGGATGTTATCAAGAGAAATTGGATAAGAGATATTGGAAAAGAGAAATTGGATAAGAGATATCTATATTATAAAAGAGGGATGTTATCAAGAGAAATTGGATAAGAGATATTGGACAAGAAAATTGGATAAGAGATATCTATATTATAAGAGAGGGATGTTATCAGGAGAAATTGGATAAGAGATATCTATATTATAAAAGAGGGATGTTATCAAGAGAAATTGGATAAGAGATATTGGACATGAGAAATTGGATAAGGGATATCTATATTATAAAAGAGGGATGTTATCAAGAGAAATTGGATAAGAGATATTGGACAAGAGAAATTGGATAAGAGATATCTATATTATAAAAGAGGGATGTTATCAAGAGAAATTGGATAAGAGATATTGGACAAGAGAAATTGGATAAGGGATATCTATATTATAAAAGAGGGATGTTATCAAGAGAAATTGGATAAGATATATTGTAAAAGAGAAATTGGATAAGAGATATCTTTATTATAAAAGAGGGATGTTATCAAGAGAAATTGGATAAGAGATATTGGACATGAGAAATTGGATAAGAGATATCTATATTATAAAAGAGGGATGTTATCAAGAAAAATTGGATAAGAGATATTGGACAAGAGAAATTGGATAAGAGATATCTATATTATAAGATAGGGATGTTATCAAGAGAAATTGGATAAGAGATATCAATATTATAAAAGAGGGATGTTATCAAGAGAAATTGGATAAGAGATATTGGAAAAGAGAAATTGGATAAGAGATACCTATATTATAAAAGAGGGATGTTATCAAGAGAAATTGGATAAGAGATATTGGACAAGAGAAATTGGATAAGAGATATCTATATTATAAGAGAGGGATGTTATAAAGAGAAATTGGATAAGAGATATCTATATTATAAGAGAGGGATGTTATCAAGAGAAATTGGATAAGAGATATTGGACATGCGAAATTGGATAAAAGATATCTATATTATAAAAGAGGGATGTTATCAAGAGAAATTGGATAAGAGATATTGGACAAGAGAAATTGGATAAGAGATATCTATATTATAAAAGAGGGATGTTATCAAGAGAAGTTGGATAAGAGATATTGGATAAGGGAAATTGGATAAGAGATATCTATATTATAAAAGAGGCATGTTATCAAGAGAAATTGGATAAGAGATATTGGAAAAGAGTAATTGGATAAGAGATATCTATATTATAAAAGAGGGATGTTATCAAGAGAAATTGGATAAGAGATATTGGACAAGAGAAATTGGATAAGAGATACATATATTATAAAAGAGGGACGTTATCAAGAGAAATTGGATAAGAGATATTGGAAAAGAGAAATTGGATAAGAGATATCTATATTATAAGAGATGGATGTTATCAAGAGAAATTGGATAAGAGATATTGGAAAAGAGAAATTGGATAAGAGATATCTATATTATAAAAGAGGGATGTTATCAAGAGAAATTGGATAAGAGATATTGGACAAGAGAAATTGGATAAGAGCTATCTATATTATAAGAGAGGGATGTTATCAAGAGAAATTGGATAAGAGATATCTATATTATAAAAGAGGGATGTTATCAAGAGAAATTGGATAAGAGATATTGGACATGAGAAATTGGATAAGAGATATCTATATTATAAAAGAGGGATGTTATCAAGAGAAATTGGATAAGAGATATTGGACAAGAGAAATTGGATAAGAGATATCTATATTATAAAAGAGGGATGTTATCAAGAGAAATTGGATAAGAGATATTGGACAAGAGAAATTGGATAAGAAATATCTATATTATAAGAGAGGGATGTTATTAAGAGAAATTGGATAAGAGATATCTATATTATAACAGAGGGATGTTATCAAGAGAAATTGGATAAGAGATATTGGAAAAGAGAAATTGGATAAGAGATATTGGAAAAGAGAAATTGGATAAGAGATATCTATATTATAAAAGAGGGATGTTATCAAGAGAAATTGGATAAGAGATATTGGACAAGAGAAATTGGATAAGAGATATCTATATTATAAGAGAGGGATGTTATCAAGAGAAATTGGATAAGAGATATCTATATTATAAACGAGGGATGTTATCAAGAGAAATTGGATAAGAGATATTGGACATTAGAAATTGGATAAGAGATATCTATATTATAAAAGAGGGTCGTTATCAAGAGAAATTGGATAAGAGATATTGGACAAGAGAAATTGGATAAGAGATATCTATATTATAAGGGAGGGATGTTATCAAGAGAAATTGGATAAGAGATATCTATATTATAAAAGAGGGATGTTATCAAGAGAAATTGGATAAGCGATATTGGAAAAGAGAAATTGGATAAGAGATATCTATATTATAAAAGAGGGATGTTATCAAGTGAAATTGGATAAGAGATATTGGAAAAGAGAAATTGGATAAGAGATATCTATATTATAAAAGAGGGATGTTATCAAGAGAAATTGGATAAGAGATATTGGAAAAGAGAAATTGGATAAGAGATATCTATATTATAAAAGAGGGATGTTATCAAGAGAAATTGGATAAGAGATATTGGACAAGAGAAATTGGATAAGAGATATCTATATTATAAGAGAGGGATGTTATCAAGAGAGATTGGATAAGAGATATCTATATTATAAAAGAGGGATGTTATCAAGAGAAATTGGATAAGAGATATTGAAAAAGAGAAATTGGATAAGAGATATCTATATTATAAAAGAGGGATGTTATCAAGAGAAATTGGATAAGAGATATTGGACATGAGAAATTGGATAAGAGATATCTATATTATAAAAGAGGGATGTTATCAAGAGAAATTGGATTAGAGATATTGGAAAAGATAAATTGGATAAGAGATATCTATATTATAAAAGAGGGATGTTATCAAGAGAAATTAAATAAGAGATATTGGACAATAGAAATTGGATAAGAGTGATGTTATCAAGAGAAATTGGATAAGAGATATCTATATTACAAACGAGAGATGTTATCAAGAGAAATTGGATAAGAGAATTGGACAAGAGAAATTGGATAAGGGATATCTATTATATAAAAGACGGATGTTATCAAGAGAAATTGATAAGAGAATTTGGAGATGAGAAATTGGATAAGATAATTTGGATATCTATTATATAAAACAGGGAAATTGAATAAGAGAAAATATAAGAGATGCGATTTTGAGGGATAAAAGTGGAGGTGGGGAATTTTGCACATACAACCCCGGTTTTTGTATTTTTACCGATGGACCCTCCCCACACACACACACACACTTTTTATTCTCACCCCTTCCGGCCATTTTTTTTCCAGTTCTATGAAGATTTTGAATCTTATCCTACTAGGACAAAGCTTTGTCCGACGTGGCAAGTTTGTCCTTGGTGGTAATGACAATTTTGGGGGGACTTAAATTTTGGGGGAAAACTTAAATTTGGGGGGAAACTTAAATTTGGGGGGAAACTTGAAATTTTGTGGGAAAACTTGAAATTTGGGGGAACTTGAAATTTGTGGGGGAGAAAAACTCAGCCATTAAATAAACCGTGCCCTATGGGCACGGGTAATAACTAGTATATTTAATATAGGAGCATTCGAAATATAAGTGGTGGACCGTTTTGTCAATATTCTCCTCGAACAACACACAAGTTGTTTGTGCAGTAATCCCCCATTTGGCCAGCTGATCACATGTAAGGAGCTTTTTGAGGAATGCTCTAAGTAACGTCAATGGCATTTTCGGCACAAATTTGTATACCATACTAATTTAACATAGGGGAAAATTGGTCGTCGACATCGCATACCTTCCCAACATTCCCTAAAAGAGAAATTATCGCTCGGTAACCAACTCCAAGAATCGGATCCAGGAGACAATCCGTCGAAATTTTGAAGCAGGGGCCGTATTGGAGTTATAGCCGGGTCCTCAATCCATGTTGATCCATCCCAATACTCCCTAACACATTTTTTGCTAGCCTCGTTTGGAACATCATATGAGTCATTCAGCGGTCCAATGGCAAGCCAGTTATCATGCCAAAACAAGGTGGAGGAGCCGTCCCAAACTTGCCTCCTAATAAGATTCTTAGAGAACTTCCTACAGTTTAGCATAAATTTCCAGGAGACCGACCGAGAGAGTTTCACTTTTGCACTAAAGAAATTGTGTGTGTCATTATAATTGTTCCTCATATATTCTGCCCATAGGCCATTGTCGATCAGCATCCTCCATGTCAAGGCCACCCCAGCTGCTAGATTGAGATCGGAGAGAAGCCTCAAGCCAACCCCCCTCCTCCTTTGGGGCACAAACAGATTTCCAAGACTAAATAGTTGATGATCCCCAAATAAATTTGCGACATAAATATGTGATGGAGTGCAGAATAGATCTTGGAATACGGTAAACATGTAGACAAAAAGAAACCATACCGTAAATAACTGTTTTGACAAGCTCAATCTGCCCCGAAATAGAGAGCAAAGTAGAATTCCATCCCATAATTCTCCTCTTGCACTTGTCTAGTAACCTGTTGTACATGATTGGTTTCAGATATCTGGAGGACAACGGGAGGCCCAAGTATGTTGTAAAACAGGTACCCACCTTAATTCCCAATATATTTGATAAGCTCATAGGACTCGTAGTTTCTTTACTAAAAATGGCTATGCTTTTCTCACCATTAATGCTCAAGCCTGTGAAATTAAAGAAGTCATCAAGCAAAACCTTAATGTAACGACTGCTTTTCATGAATCTGGATTTAATATAATATAATATATGTTTTGGTGGATTTTCTCCTCTTGTGTGGTTTTCGTCTCCGTAGTTTCATTTTCGATCGGTTCGTCGTATTTTCTCGCTTCTTCCTTAGGATTGTCGATTTCGAAGTATGTCACTCGTGACGGACTTCATAACGGTCGTATCTAACTATTAGATCAAGCCTAGGAGTCTTAGGAATCGATCCCGGGGCCCCACGCTCCGTATTGGAACTTTTCTGTGCTCATTAGCCGGTATAAGAAGGGGCACCGACCGACTAGATGACGATCCAGTCGGTCGGCAATCCTTCTTGGACCGACTAGTTAGCTTTCTAAATTTCTCAGGAGTTACTGTTTATCGTTAGTCGGTCTAAGAACGTTGGTTGACCGACTAGGTTGCAAACTAGTCGGTCAGCAATGCTTCTTGAACCAACTAACTCATCATATTATTTTTGTGTCAGTTACTGTTTACTCTTAGTCGGTCTAAGAACGTTCATCGACCGACTAGATGCCAAACTAGTCGGTCAGTATTTGTTCATGGACCGACTAACTCTAAAATCCTATTTTCGTTCAGGAGTTACTGTTTGCACTTAGTCGGTCTGCGTTGGTCGACCGACCGACTAGTTGCCAAACTAGTCGGTCAGTGGTTGCTCTTTGACCGACTAACCAGTGTCAAAACCCTAATTTCTGGGCAGCTGCCAGCTCAACCTATTTATACCCAACCCAAACGACTTCTTCTTCTCCAACACGACCCAAAACCCTAAAAATTTCCCCCTTCAGCCCCCATCTTCCTCCAAGCTCCATTTCTCCATTCCAAGCCCTAGAATCATCATCCAATCCAACCATTCACTCCATCCACCTCTCATCTTCCCCAATATCTCACCCAAACCCATCAAAATCCCCAAATCCCCCAAAACCCTAGTTTCCCCAAACTTCTCCAATCTTTTCCAGATCTGATCCTAGGGTTCCCCGGAGTGTTTCTTCCGTCTCCTCTTGGTAAGAAATCGATTCCTCTAGGTTTTCATAGTCTATTGGTATTTTTATGAAACCCTAATAAATTTCATGTTGTTTGATGGTTGTTCCCCCACAACAGTGATTTCCCCATAGATTGGCATCCGTGTGACGGAGTAGTCGCCATCCCCGGTGCTAGGCAAGTGAAACTTGCATCTCTTGACTTAGGCCATGTTTTAGGCCATTTACCTAGCTTTAGCGTAAAAGAGACTAGACGGTGAAAGGATAGCCGTCTAGACGCCTTTGACCTAGCTTGACAACGAAGCTTGGTCCGTCACTTTCATCATGCTTGTATGTCACGTTTACTTTCCTTAACGGTACGCGTATTAACTGTTCATGTCATCCATGCATCCTTAACTGTCATTGCATTTCGCCTGCCATGTTTAATTTAATTAACGGTACGCGAATATGTTCATGTCTTTGCATTTCGCCTGTCACGTTTAATTTAAGTAACGGTATGCGAATTATCTGCTGATGTCATTGCATGCTTGAATACTCATCGTGATTGCGTAGCATCGCTACATACTAGTGTTACTTGTTCCGGCTAGGTGCAGCCCTACGCCATACTTAACAAATACACTTTCTGGCTCGTGTTCCAGAAGACGAGCTCATCACAGCCTGCGGGCAATAGGGCACTCGTTGAGTGACCCCTTGTACTTGATACTTGAACACAGCCTGCGGGCAATAGGGCACTCGTTGAGTGATCCCTTGTACCTTACTTGTTACTTGACATTACATGTCACCCCTACCACTTGATACTTGCCACGTGTACTCTCCTTTACCTTACTTGTTACCACCGTACTTTACTTGCCATGCACCATGTTTTAATTGCTAGGTTGCTAGTTCACCATTATTCCCGTTTCCTTGCACAAGTCTTTCGACTTGCTGACATGTGCCCCTTTTCTCTTTTGGGTGACACATGTTAGAGCCCGAGCCTGAGTTACTTGTTGAGGACGAGGTGTTTGCGGACGCCGAGCCCGTGCTTGTGTTTGACGGGGAGTACGTGGACACTGGGGACCAGTCCTAGTGTCTTCGTTTTGTTTTACTTTTATTAGACAGTTGTTTTGTTATCAGTGCGTAGAACCCATACTTGTTGTTGTTGTAGTTTTTGTTGGCCTTGTTCTGGGCCTTTAGACTCTTTTCTTTTAGCCTGGTGGCTTTTCTGGATGTTGAACTTATTTTCATGTTGGACAATATTTGAGATGTGAAGTTTTTATTTCAGTCTCTACTTGTGTTATTATTGTTATTCTGTTGTGGTTACGGGGACCTGCTTATGTTTTGTTTACGCTTATCGGGTTTGGGGCTTCACAGCTCCACTCTCGTGCGGACCTTTTCACGTCTCGCCTCCATTTTAGGGAAGCGGGTCGTGACAGGTTTTGTTGGTGGCCCATGCAGGTCCCTCTGTAACTACGATTTTGGAATAGCGATAATAATATTAGAATGTCCAATAAACTAAGTTCGACATCCGAGTCATAAGCTATGAGTCTAATCTGATTCGTTTTCTGTGTCACTAGATTGCAGGAAGACGATTCACCCGTGGTGGTGGTAGTGGCGCGGTCCCTCATGATGAGGAGCCTGAGCGGGAACCCACCAGCGGTGAGATGATGCGGATGATGCTCCAGATGATGCAAGTTCAGCAGGACGTGCTTCTGCAAGTCCAGAATGCTCCGCTTGCTCGAGCTGCCCGGGCTCTTCCGGATGCCCCTCGCTCTGAGCCAGGAGCGAAGCAATTTCGGGAGCTGGGTCCCGCATATTTTGATGGTTCTGAGGGTCCTCTGGCTGCCGACGAGTGGATAAGGAACATTGAGGATAACTTGGCAATGGCGAAGATTAACCCGGCTGGATGGGTTGATCTGGCTAAGAGGCAGCTGAAGGATAACGCCAGGAATTGGTGGGATGCTGAAGAGAAGATGCTGGTGGAGCCGATCGTCTGGGCTACCTTCAAGTCCAGATTCGATGGAGAGTTCTTCCCGAAGGCTGCTCGGCAGGTGATGCTGCAACGCTTTATAGATCTGAAGCAGGGGAGCTTGTCGGTGGATCAGTACCACCAGGAGTTCACGAGGCTCAGTCGGTTTGCACCTAAGATGGTGCAGGATGCCGATGAGAAAGCTCAGCGATTTCTCCAGGGACTTGCCTTGGAGCTTCAGAGCTTTGTGACCTCTTCTGACTTGGAGACATATCAGAAGGTTCTGATTGCTGCGAGGCGGCAAGAGTTAAATTTGAATCAGAGGAAGGGACATGTTTCCGGAGCTGGGAAGAGGCCTATGGAGCAGGCCAAGGCGGTGGTTAGGCCTGGTTTCAAGCCTAGTCATCCGGTGCAGTTCAAGAGGCCAGGAGGGCCTATTCTGAAGACTTGCCATTTCTGTGGCAAGACTGGACACCTCAGGGATCAGTGTAGGAGGTTTCTAGGACAGTGCATTGTCTGCGGAGATCCTGCCCACACCATCCGGGAGTGTCCGAAGTCGCGACAGCCTTGGCGGGCTCCTATTGCAGCACAACCGTTGCAGCAGCGAGCTCCTGTGCCCGTTGGACGTGGAGCGCCCCTTGTTCCACAGAGACAGGCTTTTCGGCAGGCTGTTCCGCCGAGAGGGCAGGCCTTTCTGATGACTGAGGAGGAGAGCATGGCCGTGGATGAAGTTATTGCAGGTAACGCTCATTCTAGCTATTTATCTTCCTTAGTTAGTTTGATTTTTGATTATATTGGTTGCTTGCTCATGATTGTTTGCTAGACTAGGATTTGATTGTTAATTGCTTGTTAGGTGTGGTTTTGGTTTGCATGTTCCCTGCACGAGTCCTCTTTGACTCTGGTGCATCGATGTGCATTTTGGCCCGGAGCTTCGTGGAGAAGCATTCTTTGTCGACGTCCTCTCTTCCTAAGAGTTGGAATATCGTCACAGGGAACGGTGTAGTCTCGGTGCATCGTGGGTGCAATTCTTGCCCGTTGGTGGTTTGTGGACGTGAGCTTTGTGCTGATTTCATTGTCCACGACATCATCAACTATGATGCAGTTCTTGGGATGGACTGGCTTGCGAGCTTCTATGCTACAATCGACTGTCGGAGAAAGAAGGTGGTGTTTGAGATTCCCGGACATCCAGTGTTTGAGTTCAGCCGTGGTAGCAGTTCGCTTGGTCCTGTCAGATTTCGGGCCAGGCCGATGGAGGCTGTGGCTATGCAGATGGAGCTGGAGTGGCCAGCTGTGGTGCGAGATTTTGGCGACGTCTTCCCCGAGGAGATGTCTGGTTTGCCGCCTGATCGAGCTTTGGAATTTTCTATCGATCTTGTTCCAGGTGCGCAGCCGATTTCGAAGGCGCCGTATCGCATGGCACCTGCTGAGTTGGAAGAGTTGCGGAAGCAGTTGGATGAGCTTTTGCAGAAGGGTTATATTAATCCTAGCGTGTCTCCGTGGGGAGCACCGGTGTTGTTGGTTAAGAAGAAGGATGGTTCGCGTCACATGTGCGTGGACTATCGGGAGTTGAATGCGGTGACCATTAAGAATAAATACCCGTTGCCTCGCATCGATGATATTTTTGATCAGCTTGGAGGTTCGAGGGTGTTTTTTAAATTGGATTTGAGGAGTGGTTACCATCAGTTGAAGGTGAAGAAGGGAGATGTTCTGAAGACAGCATTCAGGACGAAGTATGGACACTATGAGTTCGTGGTTATGCCTTTTGGCGTAACTAACGCGCCCGCAGTTTTCATGAATCTGATGAACCTGATTTTCTACGACTTTTTGGATAAGTTTGTCGTTATCTTTATTGACGACATTCTGATCTATTCGAAGTCAGAGGAAGAGCATGCCTCGCACTTAAGGACGGTGTTGGAGATTTTGAGGAAGCATCGGTTGTATGCTAAGTTTTCGAAGTGCGAGTTTTGGCTTGATCAAGTTGCTTTTCTCTGGCATGTGGTGACTGGAGATGGTATTTCGGTGGATCCCGAGAAGATTCGGGCCATCAGGGAGTGGCCTGTTCCGTCGTCTGCGTCTGAGATTCGGAGTTTTCTTGGACTTGCTGGTTATTATCGGCGATTCATCAAGGACTTTTCTCGTATTGCTGAGCCGATGACCAGGTTGACGCGGAAGGATGTTGCTTTTGTTTGGTCGGGTGATTGTGAGGGTGCTTTTGGTGTTCTGAAGGAGAGGTTGACGACTGCCCCTATTCTTGTTGTGCCTGATCGCAGCGGTGGATTTGAGATCTTTTGTGATGCTTCTGGCAAGGGTCTCGGTTGTGTGTTGCATCAGCATGGGCATGTTGTGGCGTATGCGTCTCGTCAGCTTAAGGTTCATGAGAAGAATTATCCGACGCATGATTTGGAGTTGGCTGCCGCTGTGTTTGCTCTTAAGATTTGGAGGCACTTCTTGCTGAGTGAGAAAGTGAAGATTTTCATCGATCACAAAAGCTTGAAGTATATTTTCACTCAGAAGGAGCTCAACATGCGACAGCGTCGATGGTTGGAGCTTATGGCGGATTATGATATTGATTTGCAGTTTCACCCTGGCAAGGTGAACGTGGTTCCAGATGCTTTGAGTAGGCTTCCAGCGGTGATGATTTTGACCTCGCAGTGGAGATTGCAGCAGGATTTTTGCGAGTCTGGTGTGGAGATTGTTCTTCCTGGAGAGGCTTCGTCGTTGATGTACATGCAGGTACAGTCGACGATCGTGGATCGGATTAAGGCTGGCCAGGCCGAGGATCTGAAGCTGGTGAGGATTCGGGAGATGGTGGAAGCCGGTCTGCGGACTGACTTTTTGATTCATGAGGATGGCTCGCTGAGGTTCGGAGCCAGGTTGTGTGTGCCAGCTGGGGATATCAGAGAGGAGCTGATGGTGGAGGCACACAGTTCGCCGTATTCTGTGCATCCTGGTGGCACCAAGATGTACCAGGATCTTCGTCTGAATTATTGGTGGCATGGTATGAAGAGGAGCGTGGCTCGGAGTGTAGCCAAGTGCTTGGTATGCCAGCAAGTGAAGGCGGAGCATCAGCGTACGGCCGGGTTGCTACAACCGCTTCCGATTCCGGAGTGGAAGTGGCAACACATCACTATGGATTTCGTGACTGGACTACCTCGGAGTCCGAAGCAGAATGATGCGATTTGGGTGATCGTAGATCGATTGACCAAATCTGCGCACTTTATTCCGTTCTGAGTGGGACAGTCCACTGAGGCGCTAGCAAGGAGATATATGGAGGTAAATTCTTTTTACTCTCCGTTTTGTTTCCTTTTCCTAGTTTGGATAGTGATGTAACGTGAATCGTGCAGGAAGTTGTGCGACTTCATGGAGTCCCCGTGTGTATCGTGTCTGACAGAGACACGAGGTTGACATCTCAGTTCTGGCAGAGTTTGCAGAAGAGCTTGGGTACGCGTCTGAGTTTCAGCACGGCGTACCATCCGCAGACGGATGGCCAGTCCGAGAGGACGATTCAGATTTTGGAAGACATGCTGAGGGCGTGCATGTTGGATTTCAAGGGTTCGTGGGAGGACCATCTACATCTGGTAGAGTTTTCTTACAACAACAGCTTCCAGGCGAGTATTGGCATGGCGCCTTTCGTCGCTCTTTATGGGAGGAAATGTCGATCGCCATTGAGTTGGGATGACGTTGGTGATCGGGAGTTATTGGGACCTGAGATGATTGTGGAGGCCGTGGATATCGTCAGGAATATTCGGGAGAGGTTGAGAATTGCTCAGGACCGTTTTAAACATTGGGCGGATGCTAAACGTCGTCCTTTGGAGTTTCAGCCGGGCGACCATGTGTTCTTGAAGATCTCCCCGAATCGTGGTGTGGTTCGTTTTGGGAAGCGTGGGAAGTTGAGCCCGCGATATATTGGACCGTTTGACATTTTGGAGAGGGTTGGCGAGGTAGCTTATCGCTTGGCCTTGCCGCCATCTTTGGAAGGAGTTCACAATGTTTTCCATGTGTCGCAGCTTCGTCGATACATTAGCGATCCGTCTCATGCGGTGGATTTTTCGGAGATTACCGTTCGCCCCGATATGACGTATGACCAGCATCCAGTGCAGATTCTGGACAGGCGTCAGAAATCGCTTCGGAACAAGATTGTCAATCTTGTGAGGGTGATGTGACGACACGGTTCACCTGGAGAGTCTACTTGGGAGAATGAGGATGAGATGCGAGAGCGTTTCCCACTTTTGTTTCCGGACTCGTGAGTTTTTGGAAATTCCGAGGACGGAATTTTTCTTAAGTTGGGGAGGATGTAACGACTGCTTTTCATGAATCTGGATTTAATATAATATAATATATGTTTTGGTGGATTTTCTCCTCTTGTGTGGTTTTCGTCTCCGTAGTTTCATTTTCGATCGGTTCGTCGTATTTTCTCGCTTCTTCCTTAGGATTGTCGATTTCGAAGTATGTCACTCGTGACGGACTTCATAACGGTCGTATCTAACTATTAGATCAAGCCTAGGAGTCTTAGGAATCGATCCCGGGGCCCCGCGCTCCGTATCGGAACTTTTCTGTGCTCATTAGCTGGTATAAGAAGGGGCACCGACCGACTAGATGACGATCCAGTCGGTCGGCAATCCTTCTTGGACCGACTAGTTAGCTTTCTAAATTTCTCAGGAGTTACTGTTTATCGTTAGTCGGTCTAAGAACGTTGGTTGACCGACTAGGTTGCAAACTAGTCGGTCAGCAATGCTTCTTGAACCAACTAACTCATCATATTATTTTTGTGTCAGTTACTGTTTACTCTTAGTCAGTCTAAGAACGTTCATCGACCGACTAGATGCCAAACTAGTCGGTCAGTATTTGTTCATGGACCGATTAACTCTAAAATCCTATTTTCGTTCAGGAGTTACTGTTTGCACTTAGTCGGTCTGCGTTGGTCGACCGACCGACTAGTTACCAAACTAGTCGGTCAGTGGTTGCTCTTTGACCGACTAACCAGTGTCAAAACCCTAATTTCTGGGCAGCCGCCAGCTCAACCTATTTATACCCAACCCAAACGACTTCTTCTTCTCCAACACGACCCAAAACCCTAAAAATTTCCCCTTCAGCCCCCATCTTCCTCCAAGCTCCATTTCTCCATTCCAAGCCCTAGAATCATCATCCAATCCAACCATTCACTCCATCCACCTCTCATCTTCCCCAAAATCTCACCCAAACCCATCAAAATCCCCAAATCCCCCAAAACCCTAGTTTCCCCAAACTTCTCCAATCTTTTCCAGATCTGATCCTAGGGTTCCCCGGAGTGTTTCTTCCGTCTCCTCTTGGTAAGAAATCGATTCCTCTATTTTTTCATAGTCTATTGGTATTTTTATGAAACCCTAATAAATTTCATGTTGTTTGATGGTTGTTCCCCCACAACAGTGATTTCCCCATAGATTGGCATCCGTGTGACGGAGTAGTCGCCATCCCCGGTGCTAGGCAAGTGAAACTTGCATCTCTTGACTTAGGCCATGTTTTAGGACATTTACCTAGCTTTAGCGTAAAAGAGACTAGACGGTGAAAGGATAGCCGTCTAGACGCCTTTGACCTAGCTTGACAACGAAGCTTGGTCTGTCACTTTCATCATGCTTGTATGTCACGTTTACTTTCCTTAACGGTACGCGTATTAACTGTTCATGTCATCCATGCATCCTTAACTGTCATTGCATTTCGCCTGCCATGTTTAATTTAATTAACGGTACGCGAATATGTTCATGTCTTTGCATTTCGCCTGTCACGTTTAATTTAAGTAACGGTATGCGAATTATCTGCTCATGTCATTGCATGCTTGAATACTCATCGTGATTGCGTAGCATCGCTACATACTAGTGTTACTTGTTCCGGCTAGGTGCACCCCTACGCCATACTTAACAAATACACTTTCTGGCTCGTGTTCCAAAAGATGAGCTCATCACAGCCGGCGGGCAATAGGGCACTCGTTGAGTGACCCCTTGTACTTGATACTTGAACACAGCCTGCGGGCAATAGGGCACTCGTTGAGTGATCCCTTGTACCTTACTTGTTACTTGACATTACATGTCACCCCTACCACTTGATACTTGCCACGTGTACTCTCCTTTACCTTACTTGTTACCACCGTACTTTACTTGCCATGCACCATGTTTTAATTGCTAGGTTGCTAGTTCACCATTATTCCCGTTTCCTTGCACAAGTCTTTCGACTTGCTGACATGTGCCCCTTTTCTCTTTTGGGTGACACATGTTAGAGCCCGAGCCTGAGTTACTTGTTGAGGACGAGGTGTTTGCGGACACCGAGCCTGTGCTTGTGTTTGACGGGGAGTACGTGGACACTGGGGACCAGTCCTAGTGTCTTCGTTGTGTTTTACTTTTATTAGACAGTTGTTTTGTTATCGGTGCGTAGCACCCATACTTGTTGTTGTTGTAGTTTTTGTTGGCCTTGTTCTGGGCCTTTAGACTCTTTTCTTTTAGCCTGGTGGCTTTTCTGGATGTTGAACTTATTTTCATGTTGGACAATATTTGAGATGTGAAGTTTTTATTTCAGTCTCTACTTGTGTTATTATTGTTATTCTGTTGTGGTTACGGGGACCTGCTTATGTTTTGTTTACGCTTATCGGGTTTGGGGCTTCACAGCTCCACTCTCGTGCGGACCTTTTCACGTCTCGCCTCCATTTTAGGGAAGCGGGTCGTGACAGGTTTTGTTGGTGGCCCATGCAGGTCCCTCTGTAACTACGATTTTGGAATAGCGATAATAATATTAGAATGTCCAATAAACTAAGTTCGACGTCCGAGTCATAAGCTATGAGTCTAATCTGATTCGTTTTCTGTGTCACTAGATGGCAGGAAGACGATTCACCCGTGGTGGTGGTAGTGGCGCGGTCCCTCATGATGAGGAGCCTGAGCGGGAACTCACCAGCGGTGAGATGATGCGGATGATGCTCCAGATGATGCAAGTTCAGCAGGGCGTGCTTCTGCAAGTCCAGAATGCTCCGCTTGCTCGAGCTGCCCGGGCTCTTCCGGATGCCCCTCGCTCTGAGCCAGGAGCGAAGCAATTTCGGGAGCTGGGTCCCGCATATTTTGATGGTTCTGAGGGTCCTCTGGCTGCCGACGAGTGGATAAGGAACATTGAGGATAACTTGGCAATGGCGAAGATTAACCCGGCTGGATGGGTTGATCTGGCTAAGAGGCAGCTGAAGGATAACGCCAGGAATTGGTGGGATGCTGAAGAGAAGATGCTGGTGGAGCCGATCGTCTGGGCTACCTTCAAGTCCAGATTCGATGGAGAGTTCTTCCCGAAGGCTGCTCGGCAGGTGATGCTGCAGCGCTTTATAGATCTGAAGCAGGGGAGCTTGTCGGTGGATCAGTACCACCAGGAGTTCACGAGGCTCAGTCGGTTTGCACCTAAGATGGTGCAGGATGCCGATGAGAAAGCTCAGCGATTTCTCCAGGGACTTGCCTTGGAGCTTCAGAGCTTTATGACCTCTTCTGACTTGGAGACATATCAGAAGGTTCTGATTGCTGCGAGGCGGCAAGAGTTAAATTTGAATCAGAGGAAGGGACATGTTTCCGGAGCTGTGAAGAGGCCTATGGAGCAGGCCAGGGCGGTGGTTAGGCCTGGTTTCAAGCCTAGTCATCCGGTGCAGTTCAAGAGGCCAGGAGGGCCTATTCTGAAGACTTGCCATTTCTGTGGCAAGACTGGACACCTCAGGGATCAGTGTAGGAGGTTTCTAGGACAGTGCATTGTCTGCGGAGATCCTGCCCACACCATCCGGGAGTGTCCGAAGTCGCGACAGCCTTGGCGGGCTCCTATTGCAGCACAGCCGTTGCAGCAGCGAGCTCCTGTGCCCGTTGGACGTGGAGCGCCCCTTGTTCCACAGAGACAGGCTTTTCGGCAGGCTGTTCCGCCGAGAGGGCAGGCCTTTCTGATGACTGAGGAGGAGAGCATGGCCGTGGATGAAGTTATTGCAGGTAACGCTCATTCTAGCTATTTATCTTCCTTAGTTAGTTTGATTTTTGATTATATTGGTTGCTTGCTCATGATTGTTTGCTAGACTAGGATTTGATTGTTAATTGCTTGTTAGGTGTGGTTTTGGTTTGCATGTTCCCTGCACGAGTCCTCTTTGACTCTGGTGCATCGATGTGCATTTTGGCCCGGAGCTTCGTGGAGAAGCATTCTTTGTCGACGTCCTCTCTTCCTAAGAGTTGGAATATCGTCATAGGGAACGGTGTAGTCTTGGTGCATCGTGGGTGCAATTCTTGCCCGTTGGTGGTTTGTGGACGTGAGCTTTGTGCTGATTTCATTGTCCACGACATCATCAACTATGATGCAGTTCTTGGGATGGACTGGCTTGCGAGCTTCTATGCTACAATCGACTGTCGGAGAAAGAAGGTGGTGTTTGAGATTCCCGGACATCCAGTGTTTGAGTTCAGCCGTGGTAGCAGTTCGCTT
Organism: Scilla litardierei; assembly: GCA_030789695.1. Lineage (NCBI taxonomy): Eukaryota > Viridiplantae > Streptophyta > Magnoliopsida > Asparagales > Asparagaceae > Scilla > Scilla litardierei. The sequence goes on from CM061131.1 coordinate 103,614,786, forward strand.
GGTCCTGTCAGATTTCGGGCCAGGCCGATGGAGGCTGTGGCTATGCAGATGGAGCTGGAGTGGCCAGCTGTGGTGCAAGATTTTGGCGACGTCTTCCCCGAGGAGATGTCTGGTTTGCCGCCTGATCGAGCTTTGGAATTTTCTATCGATCTTGTTCAAGGTGCGCAGCCGATTTCGAAGGCGCCGTATCGTATGGCACCTGCTGAGTTGGAAGAGTTGCGGAAGCAGTTGGATGAGCTTTTGCAGAAGGGTTATATTAATCCTAGCGTGTCTCCGTGGGGAGCACCGGTGTTGTTGGTTAAGAAGAAGGATGGTTCGCGTCGCATGTGCGTGGACTATCGGGAGTTGAATGCGGTGACCATTAAGAATAAATACCCGTTGCCTCGCATCGATGATATTTTTGATCAGCTTGGAGGTTCGAGGGTGTTTTCTAAATTGGATTTGAGGAGTGGTTACCATCAGTTGAAGGTGAAGAAGGGAGATGTTCTGAAGACAGCGTTCAGGACGAAGTATGGACACTATGAGTTCGTGGTTATGCCTTTTGGCGTAACTAACGCGCCCGCAGTTTTCATGAATTTGATGAACCTGATTTTCTACGACTTTTTGGATAAGTTTGTCGTTATCTTTATTGACGACATTCTGATCTATTCGAAGTCGGAGGAAGAGCATGCCTCGCACTTAAGGACGGTGTTGGAGATTTTGAGGAAGCATCGGTTGTATGCTAAGTTTTCAAAGTGCGAGTTTTGGCTGGATCAAGTTGCTTTTCTCGGGCATGTGGTGACTGGAGATGGTATTTCGGTGGATCCCGAGAAGATTCGGGCCATCAGGGAGTGGCCTGTTCCGTCGTCTGCGTCTGAGATTCGGAGTTTTCTTGGACTTGCTGGTTATTATCGGCGATTCATCAAGGACTTTTCTCGTATTGCTGAGCCGATGACCAGGTTGACGCGGAAGGATGTTGCTTTTGTTTGGTCGGGTGATTGTGAGGGTGCTTTTAGTGTTCTGAAGGAGAGGTTGACGACTGCCACTATTCTTGTTGTGCCTGATCGCAGCGGTGGATTTGAGATCTTTTGTGATGCTTCTGGCAAGGGTCTCGGTTGTGTGTTGCATCAGCATGGGCATGTTGTGGCGTATGCGTCTCGTCAGCTTAAGGTTCATGAGAAGAATTATCCGACGCATGATTTGGAGTTGGTTGCCGCTGTGTTTGCTCTTAAGATTTGGAGGCACTTCTTGCTGAGTGAGAAAGTGAAGATTTTCATCGATCACAAAAGCTTGAAGTATATTTTCACTCAGAAGGAGCTCAACATGCGACAGCGTCGATGGTTGGAGCTTATGGCGGATTATGATATTGATTTGCAGTTTCACCCTGGCAAGGTGAATGTGGTTCCAGATGCTTTGAGTAGGCTTCCAGCGGTGATGATTTTGACCTCGCAGTGGAGATTGCAGCAGGATTTTTGCGAGTCTGGTGTGGAGATTGTTCTTCCTGGAGAGGCTTCGTCGTTGATGTACATGCAGGTACAGTCGACGATTGTTGATCGGATTAAGGCTGGCCAGGCTGAGGATCCGAAGCTGGTGAGGATTCGGGAGATGGTGGAAGCCGGTCTGCGGACTGACTTTTTGATTCATGAGGATGGCTCGCTGAGGTTCGGAGCCAGGTTGTGTGTGCCAGCTGGGGATATTAGAGAGGAGCTGATGGTGGAGGCACACAGTTCGCCGTATTCTGTGCATCCTGGTGGCACCAAGATGTACCAGGATCTTCGTCTGAATTATTGGTGGCATGGTATGAAGAGGAGCGTGGCTCGGAGTGTAGCCAAGTGCTTGGTATGCCAGCAAGTGAAGGCGGAGCATCAGCGTACGGCCGGGTTGCTACAACCGCTTCCGATTCCGGAGTGGAAGTGGCAACACATCACTATGGATTTCTTGACTGGACTACCTCGGAGTCCGAAGCAGAATGACGCGATTTGGGTGATCGTAGATCGATTGACCAAATCTGCGCACTTTATTCCGTTCTGAGTGGGACAGTCCACTGAGGCGCTAGCAAGGAGATATATGGAGGTAAATTCTTTTTACTCTCCGTTTTGTTTCCTTTTCCTAGTTTGGATAGTGATGTAACGTGAATCGTGCAGGAAGTTGTGCGACTTCATGGAGTCCCCGTGAGTATCGTGTCTGACAGAGACACGAGGTTCACATCTCAGTTCTGGCAGAGTTTGCAGAAGAGCTTGGGTACGCGTCTGAGTTTCAGCACGGCGTACGATCCGCAGACAGATGGCCAGTCCGAGAGGACGATTCAGATTTTGGAAGACATGCTGAGGGCGTGCATGTTGGATTTCAAGGGTTCGTGGGAGGAACATCTACATCTGGTAGAGTTTTCCTACAACAACAGCTTCCAGGAGAGTATTGGCATGGCGCCTTTCGCCGCTCTTTATGGGAGGAAATGTCGATCGCCATTGAGTTGGGATGACGTTGGTGATCGGGAGTTGTTGGGACCTGAGATGATCGTGGAGGCCGTGGATATCGTCAGGAATATTCGGGAGAGGTTGAGAATTGCTCAGGACCGTTTTAAGCATTGGGCGGATGCTAAACGTCGTCCTTTGGAGTTTCAGCTGGGCGACCATGTGTTCTTGAAGATCTCCCCGAATCGTGGTGTGATTCGTTTTGGGAAGCGTGGGAAGTTGAGCCCGCGATACATTGGACCGTTTGACGTTTTGGAGAGGGTTGGCGAGGTAGCTTATCGCTTGGCCTTGCCGCCATCTTTGGAAGGAGTTCACAATGTTTTCCATGTGTCGCAGCTTCGTCGATACATTAGCGATCCGTCTCATGCGGTGGATTTTTCGGAGATTACCGTTCGCCCCGATATGACGTATGACCAGCATCTAGTGCAGATTCTGGACAGGCGTCAGAAATCGCTTCGGAACAAGATTGTCAATCTTGTGAGGGTGATGTGGCGACACAGTTCACCTGGAGAGTCTACTTGGGAGAATGAGGATAAGATGCGAGAGCGTTTCCCACTTTTGTTTCCGGACTCGTGAGTTTTTGGAAATTCCGAGGACGGAATTTTTCTTAAGTTGGGGAGGATGTAACGACTGCTTTTCATGAATCTGGATTTAATATAATATAATATATGTTTTCGTGGATTTTCTCCTCTTGTGTGGTTTTCGTCTCCGTAGTTTCATTTTCGATCGGTTCGTCGTATTTTCTCGCTTCTTCCTTAGGATTGTCGATTTCGAAGTATGTCACTCGTGACGGACTTCATAACGGTCGTATCTAACTATTAGATCAAGCCTAGGAGTCTTAGGAATCGATCCCGGGGCCCCGCGCTCCGTATCGGAACTTTTCTGTGCTCATTAGCCGGTATAAGAAGGGGCACCGACCGACTAGATGACGATCCAGTCGGTCGGCAATCCTTCTTGGACCGACTAGTTAGCTTTCTAAATTTCTCAGGAGTTACTGTTTATCGTTAGTCGGTCTAAGAACGTTGGTTGACCGACTAGGTTGCAAACTAGTCGGTCAGCAATGCTTCTTGAACCAACTAACTCATCATATTATTTTTGTGTCAGTTACTGTTTACTCTTAGTCGGTCTAAGAACGTTCATCGACCGACTAGATGCCAAACTAGTCGGTCAGTATTTGTTCATGGACCGACTAACTCTAAAATCCTATTTTCGTTCAGGAGTTACTGTTTGCACTTAGTCGGTCTGCGTTGGTCGACCGACCGACTAGTTGCCAAACTAGTCGGTCAGTGGTTGCTCTTTGACCGACTAACCAGTGTCAAAACCCTAATTTCTGGGCAGCCGCCAGCTCAACCTATTTATACCCAACCCAAACGACTTCTTCTTCTCCAACACGACCCAAAACCCTAAAAATTTCCCCCTTCAGCCCCCATCTTCCTCCAAGCTCCATTTCTCCATTCCAAGCCCTAGAATCATCATCCAATCCAACCATTCACTCCATCCACCTCTCATCTTCCCCAAAATCTCACCCAAACCCTTCAAAATCCCCAAATCCCCCAAAACCCTAGTTTCCCCAAACTTCTCCAATCTTTTCCAGATCTGATCCTAGGGTTCCCCGGAGTGTTTCTTCCGTCTCCTCTTGGTAAGAAATCGATTCCTCTATGTTTTCATAGTCTATTGGTATTTTTATGAAACCCTAATAAATTTCATGTTGTTTGATGGTTGTTCCCCCACAACAGTGATTTCCCCATAGATTGGCATCCGTGTGACGGAGTAGTCGCCATCCCCGGTGCTAGGCAAGTGAAACTTGCATCTCTTGACTTAGGCCATGTTTTAGGCCATTTACCTAGCTTTAGCGTAAAAGAGACTAGACGGTGAAAGGATAGCTGTCTAGACGCCTTTGACCTAGCTTGACAACGAAGCTTGGTCCGTCACTTTCATCATGCTTGTATGTCACGTTTACTTTCCTTAACGGTACGCGTATTAACTGTTCATGTCATCCATGCATCCTTAACTGTCATTGCATTTCGCCTGCCATGTTTAATTTAATTAACGGTACGCGAATATGTTCATGTCTTTGCATTTCGCCTGTCACGTTTAATTTAAGTAACGGTATGCGAATTATCTGCTCATGTCATTGCATGCTTGAATACTCATCGTGATTGCGTAGCATCGCTACATACTAGTGTTACTTGTTCCGGCTAGGTGCACCCCTACGCCATACTTAACAAATACACTTTCTGGCTCGTGTTCCAGAAGACGAGCTCATCACAGCCTGCGGGCAATAGGGCACTCGTTGAGTGACCCCTTGTACTTGATACTTGAACACAGCCTGCGGGCAATATGGCACTCATTGAGTGATCCCTTGTACCTTACTTGTTACTTGACATTACATGTCACCCCTACCACTTGATACTTGCCACGTGTACTCTCCTTTACCTTACTTGTTACCACCGTACTTTACTTGCCATGCACCATGTTTTAATTGCTAGGTTGCTAGTTCACCATTATTCCCATTTCCTTGCACAAGTCTTTCGACTTGCTGACATGTGCCCCTTTTCTCTTTTGGGTGACACATGTTAGAGCCCGAGCCTGAGTTACTTGTTGAGGACGAGGTGTTTGCGGACGCCGAGCCCGTGTTTGTGTTTGACGGGGAGTACGTGGACACTGGGGACCAGTCCTAGTGTCTTCGTTGTGTTTTACTTTTATTAGACAGTTGTTTTGTTATCGGTGCGTAGCACCCATACTTGTTGTTGTTGCAGTTTTTGTTGGCCTTGTTCTGGGCCTTTAGACTCTTTTCTTTTAGCCTGGTGGCTTTTCTGGATGTTGAACTTATTTTCATGTTGGACAATATTTGAGATGTGAAGTTTTTATTTCAGTCTCTACTTGTGTTATTATTGTTATTCTGTTGTGGTTACAGGGACCTGCTTATGTTTTGTTTACGCTTATCGGGTTTGGGGCTTCACAGCTCCACTCTCGTGCGGACCTTTTCACGTCTCGCCTCCATTTTAGGGAAGCGGGTCGTGACACTTAAGCCCCTCAAATGATTGTTTATTTGCTCGAAAAAATAGAAGAAAATCATCTGCAAAAAGAAGGTGAGGAATAGATTCTCTACGTCTCATGGGATGTATAATACGACCATCAATAGCTTTTTCCAATAATAATGAGAAAGTCTCCATTGTGATGACAAATAAATAAGGGGAGAGGGGGTCCCCCTGCCTGAGCCCTCTGTTACCGTCAAAGTACCCGACAGGTCCATGAACGAAAATGTTGGTGTTGATATGCATTCTTTTATCCATTCAATAAATTTCCTGCCAAACCCCATTATGTGAAGAATGTAGAAGATAAATTCTCGATTTACACTGTCGAAAGCTTTTCTCAAATCCAATTTTAGGCAGGCTCTAGCTCCCATTGGGTTACTGTAGTCTCGCATTTGTTCGTGGGCTAGCAAAGCACAATCAGATAGAAGTCTGCCTTTGAGAAAGGCATATTGGGTAGGCGAAATGAGTTCATGGGCAACCACTTTCAGCCGATTACAAATTACTTTCTAATGACTTTATAAAGCACATTACAACATGAAATGGGCCTATTATCACCAAGCCCATTAGCTTTAGAACTTCTGGGTACCATAATAAGATTAGAGTGGTTTATATGGTGCATAATGGATCCAGATTGAAAGAAAGAAAGGACTGCATTCGTGAAATCTTTACCTATTATACTCCAGTTGTGTTGATAGAAAAAACCGTTAAAATCGTTGGGCCCAGGGGATTTATCCACCCCTATTTGGAAAACTGCTTCCTTAATCTCCGCCTTAGAGACTCTTCGCTTCAACCAGGTAACATCATCTGTGGTCAATTTCCTCTTGGGGACAAGCTTATGAAAGACATTCCAGTAGTGCTTTTGATCATACAACTCTTCATAGAATTCAGGAGCCCTCAGCCTGAGATCCTCAATAGTATTTATATGGTGACCATCTGCATCCACCCGGTGCCCAAGATTATTGTGACTTTGACAAGCCTTCGTAGCCAATTACTAATGTGCCCTGAAATGATTACTGTTAGACCCCCTGAATTAATACACCTCATACTAATGTGTTGATATGAGCTAGAGAGTATCGTAGTTCCCCATACTGAAGTGTCATGCCCGATAAGAATACGGCCTCCATAATGTTTAGAGAAATTATTTACCATGCTCCAGTTAGAGGGGAAATAGGATTTCCACTTAGAGTTCGCCTCCTTAAGCTTTGTCTCTATCAAAATAACCATAAACAACTTCAAGTTTTGTAACCTGTCACGAAGATCTCTTCTTCTGATTGGGTTATTGAGCCCTCGTGTATTCCAAATAAAGATACTCATAATTAAATGTTTGGATTGTGCTTTCCACTAGCCCCTAGCCTTGAGCTCTTCCTCACCCCCAGTCATAGGAGATTGAGCCCTAGTTTTTTGAGCTGCTTTTGGCCTCTTCCCATCCTTTCTTTAGTAGTTCCCAGCTCTTCATTCCATTCAATATTCTTAAACGAAAGGGATTTCGGGATACTGTCAATATCTGGGTCGAAATCATCTTTTGAGTTTGATGGGCTTGCTCTACTTTCTCTGGAATCCCCCTCCGAAGTATTAGTTAGGTTAATGGATTGATGATGCTCCTCATTAATAACCCCCTCTGCATTGTTAACTTCAGCTTTCAAAGCCTCAGTTCCTGATGCCGAAGCCTTAGTTCCTGATGCCGAAGCCTCATTGACTCCAATTTCCTTTGACGTATCTCCATCGATGTCAAGGCCAACAATCACACTTCCCTTTGGTGCCTCCCAACAATTATGTTCGCTTTAGGTAACGTACTGGACAAAATTTCCCCTTCCACATCACCCTAGTGGCCTGATGACACCTTCTCAGCATATGCAATACCCCTGGTGCCATTCACCACACATGCTGACCCTTTCTCCTGTGCCTCTTTTAATTTGGCCGACCCTTTCTCCTGGACTTCAACTAATGCCGACCCATCCATCTTGCCTACCAACACCGACCCAGCCCCAATGCCAACCAATTCCGACACATCCCCTATGATGGTCATTGTCGTACCATCAATTATGCTTGTAAAGGCCAGCCCATCTCTATTGCCCGGACAATTGGTAGCTCCTTCCCTCTCCTTGCCTCTTCCCGACATAGACGATACCTCTTTCCTCCTCTCAGTCACCTCATGTGCACATCCAACGGTATTAACCATAGAGGTTTGGATTGAAGTGAGCTGAATTATATCAGGGCAATGCGAGTCCACATGCCCAGAGCAGGCGCAGTGGCTGCATCTAGGCGGCTCTCCTTCGAACTTCACAACCATAGTGATAATAACCCCTCCGTCCAACTACAACCCTACTGTCTTAGGGAGAGGTTTCTTGGCATATACCTCCACGAGGCATCTAGCGTAAGTTAATCTCTCTACTTTCGTCGTTGCTCTCTCAAGGCATATAGGTTTACCCACCACTGATGCAACAATATTCAGTATGTCCATCGTCCACATATCTAAAGGTAGACCATGAAACTGGACCCAGACCAGAACCGAGTCCAAAATGTCCCGTTAATGACGGAGGGTTGAACTCCACTTCTGTATCACAATTAGTTTGCCATCGAATAGCCAAGGCCCCCTATGCAAAATCTTCTCCTGCTCTTCAGCACATTTGAACCTTGTTGAGTATTGGACTTCTCCCTACTTGGTGTTAATGATGAGCAAATATAAATACTTGTGACTAATCCCCTATTTACAGTTAATCCATTGCCTAAGCTTATCATGAAGATCTATTTGCAGTGGATGACACTCAAAGATCATTGAAAGCAAATGAAGTGATTTGGATGATCGTAGATGGTGATTGAAGCTCCTAGAAGACTTCCAGCTCATACGTTGGAAAGAAGAGAGAGTTCGTCAAATGTAACCTTCTTGTTTCTCTTCTAGTATGTAGCTTAAAAGTAGAACTTTGTTGGAGCACACACACATCTTCATTTCAGTCTTAGGATATCATTAGATCAACCTTCCTTAGACTCCAATTCATTTCTATCTAGATTATGCATGTCATGTTTATAATAGTCGACTGCTGAATGATTTACAGTCGCCTGTCTCAAAACAGTAGACTGTGTTTTGTTCTACAGTTGCCTGTTATGCACAAACTTTCTCAGTCTAGTTTTGGGCTTCTTAGCTTTAACTCTCACAGGCGACTTATGAACGATTCATAGGCGCCTGTCCAAGAGACAGTCGACTGTGTTTTGTTTATCAATCGTCGGTCTATCTTTAGCCCAAATTCTATCTCTGTTTAATCTGGCCAGTCAACTATTTTTGAATTTATAGTCAACTGTCCAATGGAACAGTTGACTGTCAATGCTACAACAGTCGTCTGTCTTTGAGCCTATTTGATGACTCAACTCTCTGGAAAATCTCAGGGTCTTGACATTCGCCTGTTGAAGAAATTACAGTCGCCTGTTTAGTTTAACAGTCGACTGTCTTCTCTTTATCAGTCGTATGTCCTGTTCTCCCATACTTTTCTTAGATTTCCTCAACTTACCCAGCTTACGGCCAGTCGCCTGTAGTAGAATTTACAGTCGCATGTTGGTTCAACAGTCGACTGTCTATGCCTCATCAGTCGACTGTCCACGTGGTAAGTTATCGTTATGAATTCTCACCTACCCTCTGTCACTGTGCAGCAGTCGATTGTGAGTTCTTCAACAGTCGACTGTCGCGGGCGCAGATTCTATCCGTTGAGTTTTTTCTCACGGATTTCAAAGGTGGTTTTGGTGATTCAGTTAGAGGGGTTTGAGAAAATTATAAAAGAAGCCTCTACTATTCCATTGAGAAAAAATTGATAATAGACACTTTGATTATCTCTTGCTAAAATATTCAAGCTTTCATTTTAAAAGATCAAAGCTCTCAAAATCCAAAAGCCCTGGAATTCCTATCTTTCATCTCTTGCTCTCCAACCTAGACCAAAGAGAAATCTTCTAGGCATTTGGTGCAATCAAGAGAAAGGGCTTTCATCTCTTCCAAGAGAGTCTTTCAACACACAACACACTTCTCCTTCAAGGCATAGGTGATTGTAAGTGTTGCTTAATTTCATATTTCATAACTTTAATTATTTGATTTACTCTCGGTTTATGAGAGTGGTTTGCTTGCTCCCAAGTTGTGGGAGTCAAGGTCAATTGATTGTATTTCGATTTCACTTGTAGGGTTGCTACAAGTGGGTTTTAAGGAAACCTCAAGTTAGGGTTCTAACTTAAGTATCCGGTTGTTAACCGGGTGGAAGGGACGTTGGATTACTGGGAACAAGTCGGGAAGTGACTTGGGTAATCCGAACCCTTGAAACATCATTGCGTTTGCATTTGTTTAATTTTGGGTTTATTTCTATTCCGCACTATTTGTTGGTTAGGAATTTAATTTGGTGTAACTATCTTTTTAAATTACATAAACACTATTCAACCCCCCTTCTAGTGTTTTTCTCATAGCCAGGGACCTTACAATTGGTATCAGAGCGCTGGTTTATAGCTATGGAATCCAACAACAACAACGTTCCTCCACTGTCTTCGTACAACAATCACGATCGTGATGGAGCGTCCATGATTCGGGTTGAATATTACATATTGAACCCCTTATTTAGCCCTATTTTGTGCTCATATGATGCTTAATTGATCTCTAATACGTTCGTATTTTTAATATCATCAATTATTAGAGAAATTACTTGATTTGTGCATAAAACATGAATTCTATTGAGTATTTTTGCATTTTTATATTTTTCATAGCAAGGTCTCAATCTCACGATTCCAACGACTATTTATTCGTATTTTTCTGAGATCTGTGCTAATTACTATGAATTTTTGAATGCAGAATACAATTTAAAATGAAGAAATAAAAAGAAAATTCGGCCGCACGAATCTTAGCGCACACGTGGCGTCGATCAGGCCGTCCCCGCTTCAATCCAACGACGCTGAGCAACCGGACGACGCGGCAAATCGATGGTCGTTGGATCTCGATCCAACGGCCCGCATCAGCGGCGCTCGAGAATTAAGAAGCAGGCGACGTGGGCTTTTATCGACCGTCCGATGCTGATCCAACGGTCCGCTGCGAAGGCTGACGAGTGGGCGACGTGATTATTTCCTGGCCGCCTGATCACGATCGAACGACGGAGAACCGTCCTGCTGAAGCGAAGCGAAGAGCGGTCGGCGCGGATCCTAAAGCACACGCGGTGCCATCCTGGCCGTTTACTGATGATCCAACGGTTGATAGCAACCCCGCACGAAGCAAGCGACGAGCGGTCGACGCGAATACATTTTAGCCGTTGATGCACGATCCAACGGTCCAGACGAACGCCGAGGCGGATTCGAATTTAGCAGCGCACGAATCTTAAAGCGCTACGTGGCGAGCGGAGGCGCGATCCCGCATGAGATGAGCGGTCGAGAATTGATCCGACTGCGGATCGGGTTAAAACTTGATAATGGGTGCGGTTTTGCACCCGTTAAGCGCCCCAAACCTGCAATGCCTATTATTTAAGCGTATTCTAGGGTTTTGGGGTGTAGGCTGGCATATTTTGGAGCTTTTGAAGGGGCTACTGCGCGTATTCTTCAGAGAAAAGTTGCTGATAATTTCCAGAGACTATTTTCCCTATTTCCAGAGAGTTTGGGTGGCTACAAAGGAGTTTTGGTGATAGAATCTTGAACTTTTACTCCGTATTTGGTGATTTTTCCTTGTATTTCGACATTAGAACGATGTATTCTCTTATGAAATCTAATTTTTATTGCACCATGAGTAGCTAAACATCTTATGCTATGGTTGTGATGTAATTAGGAGTATGTAGTCAATGAATTTCATGTCTTTAGCCTCGTTATCATGTCAAAATTGCTCGTAATGTTGATTTCTACAACGTATTTGTTGGGTATTGCTTCTTGTTCGATATCGTTTATGTTCCCTAATGCTAGACTGTAACGGTCGGTTTCCGATCGTAAGTTCTTCGTGCACGTGTGCTTGACCGTGCACGTATTTATTTTAGACTTTGTTTGTTTCCGAACCCTATCGTGTGATATGTCGTTGTGACCCTCTCTGAGAGTGCTACATTTGTCGTGTTGACTTGCTACGTCAATTCACGGGCCGTTCGTCCACGATTTGACCTTTTCTGAGGAGACGTCGCGTATGTCACTTTTGACTTGAGGCGTTTGTATTTTTAATTTTGTTTCCCGACATCGAAATTGTAATCCGTCTCTTCCAACTTCTTGCTCTCGTCGCTCCGGTCGCCCCGGTATTTTTCTTATAATTTTTGGGCACCGTTTGACCCTTGTGCACTAATAAAGCCGGTTAATTACGAGTATACCCCTAACAAATTAATCCTATTAAACCCTAGTTAAACCCTAAACCTAGTTAAGTGGCAGCCCCTCACGTGAAGCTCCTCCTCCAAGTCACGTGGGCCCCACTCTATAAAGAAAAAAACCCTAACTCCTATTGTTTTTCACAGCCGCAAGCATCCTCTAGCGCCGGCCCTAGAAACTCATCCCCCTCTCACGCAAAACCCTTCCCTCCTCCACCTTCACCCACGCCGGAGCTCCTAGTCGCCGCCGACCAGCCTCGCCGACCTCCCCCTCTCGACTACAGCCCCGACCGCCGCCTGTCGCTGCCGCAAACCGCTGCAAATCGCCGGAATCCGCGCACAGAAGCTGCAGCAGCCGCTGCGGTCGACGCCGCCGCTGCCGCCGTCGCCGGAGCCCCACGCCGTCGCCGTGAACCCCCTCTGCCCCCCTCTCGCCGTTGACAGCGACCCCAGGCCGTGAAACCCTCTGAAACAGCGAGTATACTCGTTGTTTTACGTGTTTGGCGTCGTACCGTCGCGCCGCCGAGATCTCGTCGCCTCTCCTCGCTGTTGGAGCTCTCCGACAGTCTCCTTCACCTTCTGGGAGTATTCATCGTCATCCCGGACTTTTCCTACGACCCCCAACGTCGTAGGCGTTGGGTACGACGAACCGTTCATCACGGTTATCGTTGCAAGTTCTCCGGAAGCCGTAGTACGCCTACCCGACGCACTGCTCGCTGTTCACGCGTCCCGTCCGCTGCCCGGAACGTGTCTGGCTACGCTGCCCGTAGCCGAGACACCGCTAGGAGACGATCCGTAGCCGTGCCAGTCAGATCGGTCGCCGTTCAGACACTACGTCCGCTCTACCCCAGACTCCGGACATGTTGGTTCCCCTATCTCGTAGCAAAACCCCCACAATAGCAAAACTGAGAACCTAACTAAAACTGGCAACTTAACTCACTAAATTTAGTTTCTGCTCTCTTAAATCGATGTATAACCGTAGGCCGACGTTTGGACTTTTGACTGTGCACATAGGGTAGAATCGTCGGATAGGCTGATCGGACAACTTGACTCGTAACGGTTAGGGTAGCCACGTTCAACTTAGAAATGAACCTGAATAGGATTTGACGAAAATCACGACTTGACACCGTCGCCGTGATCTCTTTTCAGACGGACTACCACTGACGCGACGACTAGACGAGACGCCCCGGACAGACGACGCACTCGCCATTCCAGGCAAGTGTACCCACTTGCGATTTGACTGTGCTTTAGTTCTAGTTTGTAGAACTGTTAGATTGTGCGTGATAAGAATCGGACGTGAAATGATAGCGTCCGGGACGACCCGTGACGGCTCAGACTTGACGACGAAGTCTGAGCCTGACAATAATGAACTGCTGACAACATAGGACTATCTTGTGTGTGCGTGCGTGTGGACACCCTAGAATAACTTTCCCTACACTTGTCATGTCGTGTCCTGTCACACAAAAAGCCTTCGGGCGTTTCGGATGCTCTCCATGCGAGAGTGATCCCCGTGACTGTTACCAAAAAGCCTTCGGGCGTTTCGGATGCTTCCCTCCGCGGAAGTGATCCCTGTGACCAAAAAGCCTTCGGGCGTTTCGGATGCTCTCCATGCGAGAGTGATCCCCGTGACTGTTACCAAAAAGCCTTCGGGCGTTTCGGATGCTTCCCTCCGCGGAAGTGATCCCTGTGACCAAAAAGCCTTCGGGTGTTTCGGATGCTTCCCTTGCGGAAGTGATCCCTGTTATACAAAAAGCCTCCGGGCGTTTCGGATGCTTCCCTTGCGGAAGTGATCCCTGTTATACAAAAAGCCTTCGGGCGTTTCGGATGTTTCCCTAGCGGAAATGATCCCTGTGAATCTTGTCCTGAGTTCCTGGGTTGGGGTTGGGTTGAGCGTGCGCACGGCAAGAGGGTCTGATCCCCCTCGAACCGTAAGGCGTGAACCCTTTCGTGTCTGTCTTGTCCTGTCCCGTCTTGTCTTGTCCTGTCCGTCACGTCCCGTCTTGTCTTGACACCTGTAGGATAGTCCCGTAGTCGGTAGCACACGCTATGTCTACTGTTTGCTACGTTTACTTTTCCTGCTACGCTACTTTTCGTTACTCAGTTATAACCCCAGCATGTTAAAACAACCAGTAAATCATTGTTAAAAGTTGATACACTTGCAGTAGAGTCTGACAGGTTGTGTAGACTTTGCCTGACGTACAGTTTCCTTCTTTTGGTGCTGTACGTCAGGTGTTGAGCCAGAGTACGAGTACGAGGCGGACCTGCCAGTTGACTTGGAGCCGGAGGGTGCTGATCCGGTGTATGATCCAGAGGACGATCAGAGTTAGAGATCTTCGGTTGCTGTTCCAGAGATTTTCCATTTCAGTTTGAGTTGGGTGCGTTGCACTCTTACTTTCTTGTCTAGGTTGGGTGCTTGCACCATTAGTTTCCCTTTCAGCAGTTGTAGCCGTTTACGGCATTTTTAGACTCTCAGTACTTTGATGATAAATTTTGGAATAAAATGAAATGTTTCTTTCAGTACTTTTGTTATTTCGTACTAACTTGTAGGGACCTGTACTTCGCTTTGGAAAACTACAGACGCTTATTGGGTCTGGGCTCTTCGCCCGGCCTAAGCGGGCCTTCGTCACGCTTCGCCTCCGCGTTTTTGGGAAGCGGGGCGTGACAGGTTTTAGTGGTGGCCCATGCAGGTCCCCTCTTCTGCGAGTACGAAATAATTGAAGTATTAAATTTCATTTTATTATTATCATCCAGAAATTGCATGAGTCTAATCCGTGTCTTTCTGTCAATAGGATGGCAGGACGACGTGTTACCCGATCGGGGAGCTCTGGAGATGGGATTCAGGAAGATCAGAGCAGAGACTTCTGTCAGGTTCTGGGTGTGATGAGAGAGATACTGGAGGTGCAGCATCAGTTGGTTCAGCAGTCCCAGCGTGCTGCCCAGGCTGCTCCAGTTGCACCACCGCCACCTCCACCTGCCCCTCGAGCTGCTCCAGGAGTGAAGCAGTTCAACGAGCTCCAGCCGAGGACATTTTCGGGGAAGGAAGGGCCCCTAGCTGCTGATGAGTGGATCCAGAGCACGGAGGAGAAGTTAGTTGCTGCGAAGATTCCAGACGATACCCGAGTGGAGATAGCGAAGATGCAGCTGACGGAGAATGCGAGGAACTGGTGGCGCCTTGAGGAGAGGCGTCTGGAGAAGCCAGTGGATTGGAAGATTTTCAGGTCTATGTTCAGGACGAAGTACTTCACCAAGACTACTAGGAGGGAGCTGCTGAGCAGGTTTATAGATCTGAAGCAGGAGAACATGACCGTCGAGGAATATGAGGCGGAGTTCGAGATGCTGAGTCGCTTTGCTCCGCATATGGTGAAGAAGGAGGAGAAGCGAGCTGATCGCTTTCGTCAGGGACTGCGTCCGAAGATTCAGGCTTCTATGTCTTCGGCGAGTTTCATGACTATGAGGGAGGTACTGGATGCTGCGAAGAATTATGAGCTTATTTCACTCCTACCTGACCCTCCAGCTGATAAGGGGAAGCGTCCTATGGAGTAGTACCGGCCACCTGCTAGGCCGGCGATGAGGCCAGTTCAGACAGTACCATTTAAGAGGCCTGGAGCACCCATTCAGAGTCAGAGCAAGGGACCATGTCATTACTGTGGGAAGCTGGGACACGTTCAGAAGGATTGTCGGAAGAAGATGGGACTGTGCCTAGTTTGCGGAGATGCCTCGCATGCTGCGAAGGATTGTCCGAGAGCCCGTCATGCTGTAGTTGGACCGCCAGCCCCGCTGCAGATGAGAGCGCCCGCTCCAGTTCAGAGAGGACCTGCCGTTCGTGGACCACCCTTGGCGCCACAGAGGCAGATGTTTCAGAGAGCAGCGCAGCCCCAGAGGCCGGCGTACACCATGACGGCTTTGGAGACTGAGGAGCTGGATGGAGTCATTGTAGGTAACTCCTTAATTCTAGTCTTTCATTTCATAGTTTAGCTTTTAAATTGTTAGTCTTGTTTGCCTGACTTGTTTGTTAGAGTATCTTGGTTTGACCGTAGTTTCTTTTAATATCATAGGCACCATTCTAGTGTCTTCTCACCCGGCCTTGGCCTTGTTCGACTCCGGTGCATCCATGTGCATCTTATCCCGGAGATTCGTGACAAGACACTCCATTCCCACCCATACACTTCCCAAGTGTTGGGACATCACCACAGGGAACGGAGTGGTGACAGTAAACTTGGGATGTAGATCGATTCCTTTGGTGGTCAGTGGACACGAGCTCTTTGCAGATTTCATTGTCCACGACCTGCCACATTTTGATGCCGTTCTTGGCATCGATTGGTTGGGAGACTTCCACGCCTCGATCGACTGTCACAGCAAGAGGGTGGTGTTCCGGATTCCAGGTCATCCGGAGTTCGAGTTTCGCAGCAGAGATGAGTCGCTTGGACCCATCAAGTATCGGGCCACGCCGGTGGTGCCGATTGTGACAGCCATGCAGATGGAGATGGAGATCGAGCGACCAGCAGTCGTCCGAGACTTCGACGACGTCTTCCCAGAGGATATCTCCGGTTTGCCACCCGACCGAGCCTTAGAGTTTGGTATTGATCTTATGCCGGGAGCGCAACCGATATCGAAGGCGCCGTACCGTATGGCTCCCGCTGAGCTCGAGGAGCTGCGGAAGCAGTTGGATGAGTTGTTGCAGAAGGGTTTCATCCACCCTAGTGTGTCGCCATGGGGCGCACCAGTTCTACTCGTGAAGAAGAAGGATGGGTCCCGCAGGATGTGCGTGGACTATCGAGGATTGAATGCTGTCACCGTGAAGAATAAGTATCCGCTGCCGCGCATCGACGATATCTTTGACCAGCTTGGAGGTTCGAGAGTCTTCTCGAAGTTGGACTTGAGGAGTGGATACCACCAATTGAGGGTGAAGAAGGACGATGTTCAGAAGACGGCTTTCCGGACAAAGTACGGACATTATGAGTTCGTGGACATGCCGTTTGGCGTGACCAATGCGCCGGCTGTGTTCATGAATTTGATGAATTTAATATTCTACGACTTCCTGGACAAGTTTGTTGTCATCTTCATCGATGACATTCTTATTTATTCAAAGTCTGAGGAGGAGCACAGCTGTCATCTGAGGACAGTGTCGGAGACGCTGAGGAGACATAAGCTTTATGCCAAGTATAGCAAGTGCGAGTTCTGGCTGGACAGAGTCGCATTCCTGGGACACGTGGTGTCCGGTGATGGCATATCTGTGGATCCGGAGAAGGTCAGAGCAGTCAGAGATTGGCCGACTCCGCAGTCAGCATCAGACATCAGGAGTTTTCTGGGATTATCAGGCTATTACCGGCGGTTCATCAAGGATTTCTCGAAGATTGCGGAGCCGATGACGAAGCTGACGAGGAAGGAAGAGGAGTTTATTTGGTCAGATGCTTGTGAGGAGGCCTTCAGTATCTTGAAGGCGAGATTGACCACGTCACCGGTGTTGGCAGTACCGGATCGAAGCGGAGGCTTCGAAGTTTATTGTGATGCATCAGGGAAGGGCCTAGGATGCGTCTTGCATCAGCATGGCCACGTGGTCGCGTATGCTTCTCGTCAGTTGAGGACTCATGAGAAGAATTACCCGACGCACGATCTGGAGTTGGAAGCAGTGATTTTTGCACTGAAGATTTGGAGGCACTTCTTGCTAGGTGAGAGTGTGAAGATTTTCACCGATCACAAGAGCTTGAAGTACATCTTTACGCAGAAGGAGCTCAACATGCGTCAGAGGCGATGGTTAGAGCTCATGGCTGACTACGAGATTGATTTGCAGTATCATCCGGGGAAGGTGAACGTAGTGCCGGATGCCTTGAGTAGACTTCCTACTGGAATGATGCTTGCAGCAGACTGGAGGATTCAGCAGGAGCTGAGGGAGATGGATTTGGAGGTTGTCCTACCTGGTGTGGTTCGATCGTTTATGAATTTGCAGATTCAGTCCATGATCGTGGATCGGATCAAGGCAGCACAGGCAGGAGATCCGAAGCTGCAGAGGATCAGGAGGCAGGTTGAAGCTGGACTACGGACGGAGTTCGTGATTCATGAGGATGGTTCGCTGCGGTACGGCAGTAGACTCTGTGTACCTGCAGGTGATGTTCGCGAGGAGCTGTTGAGCGAGGCTCATAGCTCACCATATTCTATACATCCTGGAGGCACCAAGATGTATAAGGACCTCCGTCTGAATTATTGGTGGATTGGCATGAAGAGGAGTGTGGCACGGAGCGTTGCCAAGTGTTTGATATGCCAACAGGTGAAGGCTGAGCACCATCGTACTGCTGGGTTGTTGCAACCGCTTCCCATTCCGGAGTGGAAGTGGCAACATATTACGATGGACTTCGTGACTGGTTTACCCCGGACCCCGAGGCAGAACGACGCAGTTTGGGTGATCGTGGATCGGTTGACCAAGTCTGCGCACTTTATACCCTTCCGAGTGGGCCAGTCTACGGAAGCTTTGGCGAGGAAATATCTGGAGGTAAATTTTCGTTCTACTTTTACTTCCACTTTGATTTCCTCTTTGAAATGGTCGTGATGTAGTCCGTGTACGTGCAGGAGATTGTACGCTTACATGGAGTCCCTGTGAGCATTGTGTCTGACCGAGACACGAGGTTCACATCTCAGTTCTGGAGAAGTCTGCAGGAGAATTTGGGTACGAGTCTGAGCTTCAGCACGGCGTACCACCCACAGACTGATGGCCAGTCCGAGAGGACTATTCAGATCCTGGAGGATATGCTGCGAGCTTGTACGCTCGATTTGAAGGGTTCTTGGGAGGACCATCTTCACTTGGTGGAGTTTTCATATAACAACAGCTACCAGGCGAGCATTGGCATGGCGCCGTTTGCTGCCCTATATGGAAGGAAATGTCGTTCACCACTGAGCTGGGACGACATCGGAGATCGGGAGCTGTTGGGTCCAGAGATGATAGTTGAAGCTGTGGATGTCGTGAGGGACATCAGGGAGAAGCTTAGAGTTGCACAGGATCACTTCAAGCATTGGGCAGATGCCAAGAGGAGACCTTTGGAGTTTCAGCCTGGAGATCACGTTTTCCTGAAGATTTCTCCGAACCGCGGAGTTATTCGTTTCGGGAAGAAGGGAAAGCTGAGTCCGAGGTATATTGGGCCGTTTGATGTGCTAGAGCGTGTGGGAGCGGTGGCCTACCGCCTTGCTCTGCCACCATCTTTGGAGGGTGTTCATGACGTATTCCATGTATCTCAGTTACGTCGGTACGTCAGTGATCCATCGCACACAGTGGACTTCTCAGAGATTACAGTTCGCCCGGATCTGACATATGACCAGCAGCCTGTGCAGATTTTGGACCGTCGACAGAAGCAGTTGAGGAATAAGGTAGTCGACCTGGTGAGAGTGATGTGGCGTCACGGATCACCTGGAGAGTCCACCTGGGAGCGCGAAGATGATATGAGAGAGCGCTTTCTGCATCTTTTCCCGAGCGATGCTTGATGCTGATTCCGAGGACGGAATCATTTCTGAGTTGGGGAGGATGTAACGGTCGGTTTCCGATCGTAAGTTCTTCGTGCACGTGTGCTTGACCGTGGACGTATTTATTTTAGACTTTGTTTGTTTCCGAACCCTATCGTGTGATATGTCGTTGTGACCCTCTCTGAGAGTGCTACATTTGTCGTGTTGACTTGCTACGTCAATTCATGGGCCGTTCGTCCACGATTTGACCTTTTCTGAGGAGACGTCGTGTATCTCACTTTTGACTTGAGGCGTTTGTATTTTTAATTTTGTTTCCCGACATCGAAATTGTAATCCGTCTCTTCCAACTTCTTGCTCTCGTCGCTCCGGTCGCCCCGGTATTTTTCTTATAATTTTTGGGCACCGTTTGACCCTTGTGCACTAATAAAGCCGGTTAATTACGAGTATACCCCTAACAAATTAATCCTATTAAACCCTAGTTAAACCCTAAACCTAGTTAAGTGGCAGCCCCTCACGTGAAGCTCCTCCTCCAAGTCACGTGGGCCCCACTCTATAAAGAAAAAAACCCTAACTCCTATTGTTTTTCACAGCCGCAAGCATCCTCTAGCGTCGGCCCTAGAAACTCATCCCCCTCTCACGCAAAACCCTTCCCTCCTCCACCTTCACCCACGCCGGAGCTCCTAGTCGCCGCCGACCAGCCTCGCCGACCTCCCCCTCTCGACTGCAGCCCCGACCGCCGCCTGTCGCCGCCGCAAACCGCTGCAAACCACCGGAATCCACGCACAGAAGCTGCAGCAGCCGCTGCGGTCACCGCCGCCGCTGCCGCCGCCGCCGGAGCCCCACGCCGTCGCCGTGAACCCCCTCTGCCCCCCTCTCGCCGTTGACAGCGACCCCAGGCCGCGAAACCCTCTGAAACAGCGAGTATACTCGCTGTTTTGCGTGTTTGGCGTCGTACCGTCGCGCCGCCGAGATCTCGTCGCCCCTCCTCGGTTGTTGGAGCTCTCCGACAGTCTCCTTCACCTTCTGGGAGTATTCATCGTCATCCCGGACTTTTCCTACGACCCCCGACGTCGTAGGCGTTGGGTACGACGAACCGTTCATCACGGTTGTCGTTGCAAGTTCTCCGGAAGCCGTAGTACGCCTACCCGACGCACTGCTCGCTGTTCACGCGTCCCGTCCGCTGCCCGGAATGTGTCTGGCTACGCTGCCCGTAGCCGAGACACCGCTAGGAGACGATCCGTAGCCGTGCCAGTCAGATCGGTCGCCGTTCAGACACTACGTCCGCTCTACCCCAGACTCCGGACAGGTTGGTTCCCCTATCTCGTAGCAAAACCCCCACAATAGCAAAACTGAGAACCTAACTAAAACTGGCAACTTAACTCACTAAATTTAGTTTCTGCTCTCTTAAATCGATGTATAACCGTAGGCCGACGTTTGGACTTTTGACTGTGCACATAGGGTAGAATCGTCGGATAGGCTGATCGGACAACTTGACTCGTGACGGTTAGGGTAGCCACGTTCAACTTAGAAATGAACCTGAATAGGATTTGACGAAAATCGTGACTTGACACCGTCGCCGTGATCTCTTTTCAGACGGACTACCACGGACGCGACGACTAGACGAGACGCCCCGGACAGACGACGCACTCGCCATTCCAGGCAAGTGTACCCACTTGCGATTTGACTGTGCTTTAGTTCTAGTTTGTAGAACTGTTAGATTGTGCGTGATAAGAACCGGACGTGAAATGATAGCGTCCGGGACGACCCGTGACGGCTCAGACTTGACGACGAAGTCTGAGCCTGACAACAATGAACTGCTGACAACATAGGACTATCTTGTGTGTGCGTGCGTGTGGACACCCTAGAATAACTTTCCCTACACTTGTCATGTCGTGTCCTGTCACACAAAAAGCCTTCGGGCGTTTCGGATGCTCTCCATGCGAGAGTGATCCCCGTGACTGTTACCAAAAAGCCTTCGGGCGTTTCGGATGCTTCCCTCCGCGGAAGTGATCCCTGTGACCAAAAAGCCTTCGGGCGTTTCGGATGCTCTCCATGCGAGAGTGATCCCCGTGACTGTTACCAAAAATCCTTCGGGCGTTTCGGATGCTTCCCTCCGCGGAAGTGATCCCTATGACCAAAAAGCCTTCGGGCGTTTCGAATGCTTCCCTTGCGGAAGTGATCCCTGTTATACAAAAAGCCTCCGGGCGTTTCGGATGCTTCCCTTGCGAAAGTGATCCCTGTTATACAAAAAGCCTTCGGGCATTTCGGATGTTTCCCTAGCGGAAATGATCCCTGTGAATCTTGTCCTGAGTTCCTGGGTTTGGGTTGGGTTGAGCATGCGCACGGCAAGAGGGTCTGATCCACCTCGAACCGTAAGGCGTGAACCCTTTCGTGTCTGTCTTGTCCTGTCCCGTCTTGTCTTGTCCTGTCCGTCACGTCCCGTCTTGTCTTGACACCTGTAGGATAGTCCCGTAGTCGGTAGCACACGCTACGTCTACTGTTTGCTACGTTTACTTTTCCTGCTACACTACTTTTCGTTACTCAGTTATAACCCCAGCATGTTAAAACAACCAGTAAATCATTGTTAAAAGTTGATACACTTGCAGTAGAGTCTGACAGTTTGTGTAGACTTTGCCTGACGTACAGTTTCCTTCTTTTGGTGCTGTACGTCAGGTGTGGAGCCAGAGTACGAGTACGAGGCGGACCTGCCAGTTGACTTGGAGCCGGAGGGTGCTGATCTGGTGTACTATCCAGAGGACGATCAGAGTTAGAGATCTTCGGTTGCTGTTCCAGAGATTTTCCATTTCAGTTTGAGTTGGGTGCGTTGCACTCTTACTTTCTTGTCTAGGTTGGGTGCTTGCACCATTAGTTTCCCTTTCAGCAGTTGTAGCCGTTTACGGCATTTTTAGACTCTCAGTACTTTGATGATAAATTTTGGAATAAAATTAAATGTTTCTTTCAGTACTTTTGTTATTTCGTACTAACTTGCAGGGACCTGTACTTCGCTTTGGAAAACTACAGACGCTTATTGGGTCTGGGCTCTTCGCCCGGCCTAAGCGGGCCTTCGTCACGCTTCGCCTCCGCGTTTTTGTGAAGCGGGGCGTGACATAGACCCTGATAAGGCTAGCCTAATCGAGTTCACTAATCTGAACTTTTCGCTGCGTTTAATGTTCAATGAAATCAACATTGCTAGTGATACGTTTACGGCTACTTTGACTAGATTTTATCGATTCATCTTCCGACGTCTTCAAGCCTTGACCGGGTGAAGCGTTGTGTGATATTGAAAGGCATGAAATTTCAGCGACTATAAACTCCTAATGAAATCATAACCGTAGCATATTTTTCTCATAGAATTCCAAACTTTCGAAACACAGTGAAACTTCTTAAAACCACTTCCTCGTTACCGATCGTTAAACCATTTTTCTTATTCAAAAAGGTGGTTGTTTTCTTATCTGTATACTATATTTGATTAGTTGAGTTTGTGTTATCTCAGGTCGACTTGTCTCGAGGATTCGACTCTGGACTCTCCAGATACCACTTGTTCGATCTCCTGCACTTGGGAGTAGATCTCACATTGTTTGAGACGAGGCAAGTTTTTGGCGCCGTTGCCGGGGACACCAGTATCTTTGATTCACATTTTCGGCTTTTCAGATGAGTACTCGGTGAGATCCTTCCACTTTATAGCTTAGTTTTATTATTGAAAACAAAAATAAATAAATAAATATCTCTTTGCTAGTTTATATGGCATAGGACATCCACTTCACACAGATTGATAAGAATTGAAAACATGGCTAATAATAACGAACAACCTCTTGCACACCCACAAGAACTAACATTGAGTGCTACTTATATGCCCACTAGAGTTGCGTCTGAATCTTGCATTGTGTTACCTGAGGGTGCTCATTCTTTTTCGCTTAAAGCTGGGGTGATCCAAATCCTCCCCTCTTAACATGGAGAGGATAGGGAAAATCCTTACTTGCATATTAAAACATTTGAAGAAGCATGCTCTACACAATTGGATGGAAAAGTTAGTAACGATGTTGTCTATCTTAAAATTTTTCCATTCTCGTTAAAGGATAAGGCAAAGAATTGGTTAATGCATTGCCTCCTAGATCTATTACTTCTTGGCTAACGATGCAAACTGAGTTTCTAAAAAAATTCTTTTCTTTGGCCAGGACTCAGGCTTTAAAGAGGCACATCATGTCTTTTTCGCAGAAGGAAACTGAAGCATACGATCAAGCTTTGGAAAGGTTCAAAGAACTCTTGTTCGCGTGCCCACATCATGGTTTTGACAAGGGACGTACCATTGGATTCTTTTACGATGGATTGCAGCCGAATACGAAGCAATATGTAGAGATGATGTGCAATGGAGCTTTCTTTGATAAGACTCCAACAGAGGCTTGGACATATCTGGAGAACATTGCAGAGAATGCAAGAAGATGGGAGCCAACTTCAGAATTTGACAGGTCTATGTCTACACATCAAACAAGAGGTGGCTTGCAGACTTTGAAGCCTGAAGATGCATTGATGGCGCAAGTGGAGGCATTTGTGACGTAAAAGCTACAAAACATTGATCTCAGAGCAGCAAAGGCAGTCACATCAGAACCATACTGCGTCATATGTGAGAAGCCAGTTCATGATACTACAGTTTGCCCACTGATCCCAGTAATTAAAGAATTGGGTAGAAATCCAGAAGCAGAGGTGAATTGGGTGGCAAATCAAGGTTACAACGCCAATTGGAAGAACCCATCAAATCAAGGTGGTGCTTCATATCAGCAAAAGTAGCAGACATCCACTCCCTACTACCATCCCAACCACTCAAACTACCAAGGAAAAAGGGAGCAGAGCAATGAAATTCAGAGTCTCACCGCTGCAGTCCAACAGATGGCACAGATGCAACAACAGCTCACTGAGAATTTTTCGAGATTTATAGCATCGCAAGCTAAAGGTAAATTACCAGCTCAGCCTGTTGCAAATCCTAATACGAATCATTCTTCTTCTTTTGCAGGAAACAATGTCAAACCATGCCAGGCAGTGACTACACTGCGTAGCGGTCGTGAAATTGAAAAACCAGAAATGCCTAGACATGAACAACCAGCTGAGGAGAAAGAGGAGGTACAAGCACCTGAAAGTTTGCAGGTTAAGGAAGAGGTAGCAGAAAAAGAGCCAGAACCATATGTACCTCCAGCTCCATTCCCACACAGACTTGCTCCACCATCAAAAGACAGGTATCAGGCAGAGATAAGAGATATCTTCAAGCAGGTAAAAATTAATATCCCATTACTTGATGAAATCAACCAAGTGCCTGCATATGCTAAATTTCTGAAGGAGCTATGCACTGTAAAACGGAGTCTAAATGTGAAAAAGAAAGCATTCCTAACACAACAGGTAAGTGCAATGGTACAACATGACACTCCTCCCAAATATAAGGATCCAGGTTCTCCTACTATCCCATGCATTATAGGAACCAAGAAATTTGGAGATGCTTTACTTGATTTGGGATCTAGTGTTAACATTTTGCCTTACTCTGTTTATGTGCAGTTAGGATTGGGGGAGCTGAAAACGACACCCGTGGTTCTACAGTTAGCAGACAAGTCGGTAAAAATCCCACGAGGATGCGTGGAAGATGTGTTGGTCCAAGTGGACAAATTCTATTATCCAGTGGATTTTATCGTCCTTGATATTCATGGGCCACAATCAGGTAATTGCACTCCGATTATATTAGGATGTCCATTCCTAGCGACTTGCAATGCTATGATAAATTGTAGGGATGGACAATTGAAGATAAGCTTTGGTAACATGAAACTTGAGCTGAACATTTTTAAATCATGTAAGTTACTTGCGAATGTTGATGACGTGAAAGAGGTATGCTTTATTGAGAGCTTAATCGAAGACTATTTTGATGCTAAGTATGAATGTTCGTCCAATTTTATTGATTATAATTTCGACGATATTGATGAATCTTATTTTGTGCAGGGCAAAAATGAAAGATCAAGGGATGCATGGGTACCAAAGTTCGAGACATTGCCAGTGGAATTGCCACCACAACAACCTTCAGAGATTGAGCATCCAAAGCTGGAATTGAAGCCTCTTCCAGACTATTTGAAATACGCTTTCCTTGGAAAGGAGGAGACCTTCCATGTGGTAATATCCTCTAAACTCACGCTTGAACAAGAATGTGCTTTGCTTGATGTGCTTAGGGAACACAAAGGGGCCATTGGATGGTCTATTGCGGACATTACAGGTATAAATCCCTTAATTTGCACTCATCATATTTATCTTGAGGATGATGCCAAACCTACATGTGAGATGCAACATCGATTAAATCCTACATTGAAAGAGGTTATTAAGGGAGAGATTCTTAAGTTACTTGCTGCAGGTATAATATATCCTATTTCTGATAGCAGATGGGTTAGCCCCATACAGGTGGTTCCAAAGAAATCAGGCTTGACCGTGGTAAGAAATGAAAACAATGAGCTTATACCTATGCGAACCACCACAGGTTGGAGGATGTGTGTTGATTACAGGAAGTTGAATGCTAAAACACGAAAAGATCACTTTCCACTACCTTTTATTGATCAAATTTTGGAAAGAGTAGCAGGTAATGAATTTTATTGCTTTCTAGATGGTTATTCTGGCTATTATCAGATAGATATTGCTCCAGAGGATCAAGAGAAGACTACCTTCACTTGCCCCTTTGGAACTTTCGCTTTTAGGAGAAGGCCTTTTGGATTATGCAATGCGCCTGCTACTTTTCAGCATTGCATGATGAGTATATTTAGCGATATGGTTGAAAGGATTATGGAAGTGTTTATGGATGATTTCTCTGTATATGGCACTTCATTTGAAAATTGTTTATCTAACTTAGCTCTTGTCTTACACAGGTGCCAGGAAAAGAATCTGCTGTTAAACTGGGAAAAATTTCACTTCATGACAACTGAAGGATTAGTTCTTGGTCACCTAGTCTCCAAAGCAGGTATTCAGGTAGACAAGGCGAAGGTTGAAGTAATTGAGAAGTTGCCTACACCAAAATGTGTCAAGGACATCCGATCCTTTCTAGGCCATGCAGGGTTCTATCGAAGATTCATAACGGATTTCAGCGCCATCTCCCGCCCCCTTTTCCACTTATTAACTTTAAATGCTGATTTCATATGGACACAAGAGTGTCAAGATTCATTTGATAAATTAAAGACCTCACTTGTTTCCTCTCCTATTTTGCAGGTCCCAGACTGGACTATGCCATTTGAAATCATGTGCGACGCAAGTGACTATGCGATGGGAGCGGTGCTCGGGCAGAAGAAAGGAAAAGTTCCTTGTTTTATCTATTATGCCAGTAAAACGTTGAATGAAGCACAAAGGAACTATACCACTACGGAAAAAGAGTTGCTGGCGGTGGTGTTTGCATTGGAAAAATTCAGAAACTACATATTGGGCTCACCTATTCTCATCTTTACAGATCATTCTGCACTTAAATATCTTTTATCTAAAAAGGATGCGAAACCTAGACTCATACGATGGATTCTTCTTTTGCAGGAGTTCAACATTAAGATCAAGGATAAGAAGGGAGTTGAAAACAATGTCGCAGATCACCTTTCTAGATTGACGGTGGGGACAGAGTCGCCTAATGTTCCTTTGCGAGACTCCTTCCCAGATGAGCAGCTTTTCTCCATCTCTACTCTACCATGGTATGCAGATATAGCTAATTATTTGGTGACAGGTAGAACCCCTCCGCATTGGTCTTCTTTAGATTTCAAACGCTTCAAGCATGAGGTAAAATCGTTCTACTTCGATGACCCTTATCTTTTTAAATATTGTGGAGACCAAATTGTCAGAAGATGTGTACCCGACCATGAGTTTGATAGTGTGTTACATTTTTGCCATGATGGGGTATGTGGGGGGCACTTTTCAGCACATAAAACTGTTGCAAAGATTTTACAGAGTGGTTTTTATTGGCCTACTATGTTTAAAGACGCATATGCTTACTGTAAATCATGTGTGCGTTGTCAACAGTTAGGGGGAATTACAAAAAGAAACATGATGCCATTGAATCCCATGTTAGAAATAGAATTATTTGATTGTTGGGGTATTGATTTCATGGGGCCTTTTTCACCATCTTTTGGGTATATATTTGTATTGGTTGCCATCGATTATGTTTCTAAATGGGTGGAAGCTATTCCTTGCAGGTCCAATGACGCTTCCATTGTGCTGAAATTTTTGAAAGAGAACATCTTTTCACGTTTTGGAGTGCCAAAGGCCATTATAGTGATGGAGGGTCCCACTTCTGCAATAGGCTCTTTGCAAATCTAATGAAGAAATTTGGGGTGACACATAAAGTTTCGACACCTTACCACCCACAAACAAATGGACAAGCGGAATTGGCGAATAAGGAAATAAAGAATATACTACAGAAAACAGTGAACCCAACACGTAAAGATTGGAGTCTTCGCTTACCTGAAGCTCTATGGGCCGACAGGACAGCCTACAAGACTATCTTAGGGATGTCACCGTTCCGTTTGGTCTATGGAAAAAATTGCCATCTTCCTGTTGAATTAGAACATAAATCTTTTTGGGCAATTAGAACATTTAATTTGCTTAATGACTCACCAAATGTTTCTCATAAATTACAGATCATGGAGCTTGATGAAATACGACGAGAGGCATATGAAAATGCGAAACTAGCAAAGGAAAGGATGAAAGCCGTGCATGACAAGATGATCCTGCGAAAGGAATTCAAAATTGGAGACAAGGTTCTGTTGTACAATTCAAGACTCCATATATTTCCAGGAAGGCTGTGCTCAAAATGGACGTGACCATACTTTGTCAAAGAAGTCTTTTCACATGGAGCGGTGGTCTTGGTGAATGAGAAAGATGGCCATGAATTCAAAGTCAACGGACAACGTCTAAAACATTTCCAAGAGCTTTGGGCCAGAGAGGATACCACCATTGATCTTACAGATCCACCTTCGGGTGGTAACTAATCAGGTGTGTTCTTTCCATGATTCCCTCTCCTTAACATTGAGGACAATGCTTATTTTAAGTGTAACGGTCGCCTTCCGACCTTAATTAAATTTTCTGCGTGCACGTGCTTTAGCGTGCACGTATTTTCTTGGCTGTTTCTGGTTGCTGATCTATGCGATGTGCGGTGACGTTGAGATCGGTTGGGCGAGTAGAATTTTATGGTAATTTTTGGGAACATCTTTTCGCGGTCGTTTTCTCGCAAAACGAAGTTGACTCGATAGGGGCGTTTTGGTCATTTGGCTCAAAACGTCGTCCCGAATTTTACGTAAATTTTTGGTAGGCGCTACGCACGATCGGGCTCCGTAGATCTGTGCGTCTCGTCTCCGCGATCCCCCCGGTATTTTCGGATTATTTTTCTGACGCCCGGATTGAGAGTTATCGCTCAGATTAATCTGGACCGTTGATTTGCCCATCCAGTTCAAATTTCGAATTATAGCCAAATCTGGCCAAATCTCTACTAAATCTGTCTTAATCTTTTTCCTAAACTGTTTCACTAAAACCCCCTAGACTTACCCCAGTTTGTACACCCCTTTGACACTCAATCTCCCCCTTTCTCATATTAATCCTAGGGTCATATATCAATAAAAACCCTTATTATATACCCTAACCCTAAAATTTACCCTAACCCTAACCCTAAGTCAGTGCGCCGTCACCCCCTCAAAATTCCCCGATTCCCCCTCTCCCATCTCGACCTCCCCCTCGCTCACTCACGGCGGCACCGCGATCCGCCGCCGCCGACCCCTGATCCCCTCACCCCCGCAGACCCCTCTCGCCCTCTCTCCGATCTCACGCCGCCGCGGCCTCGCCGCACGCCTCCGCCGCCACGATCCGTGCTCCGCCGCCGTGATTTCCGCCCAACCGTCGCGATCCGCCCTCGCCGCACGCCTCCGCCGCCGCGATCCCCTCCAAGCGCCGCGATCCGTGCCCCGCCGCCGTGACTTCGCCCGCAACAGCCGCCCTCTCCGATCTCGCGCCGCCGTCGTCGCGTTCTCGGGTCGCAGCCACCGCCACAGAGCTGCCCGACGCCGGCATCTCCCCCCACGGCGACCCAGCGACGTTCCCCTCTCCCTCTCTCTCGATCTCAGACGCTCGGCGCCGCCGCCGAGCCCGATCCCCGCCGCTGTGCCCGCAACTCCGCGCAACGCTTTCAGCTCTGCCGCCGCGTTGCGTCGGCGCCTGCCGTCGCTGCAACCCCGCACCGCCGCTGACGGTGATTGATTGAGATCTTTCCACAGCCGCCCGCGACGCTAGCTCGACGTTTTGCCGTGGACTGATCACACTCACTGAACACGCTTCGTCCGCTGCCCGGACGAGTCTCACTACGCTACCCGTAGTTGGGACACTGTAGACGCCGCAGACACCCCTCCGTTCAGACCCTACGTCCGCACTACTTCAGACTCCGGAGAGGTTGGTTTTCTCGTAACTCGTAGTGAAACCCACCCGTAGCCAAAACTGAAAACCTAACTAAAATCGGCAACTAAACTCGCTAAATTTATTTTCTGCTCCTTTAAAATGTTGTGAACAATAGAATCGACGATCAGACTTTTGAACTGTGCACATAGGATAGAATCGTCGGATAGGCTGCTCGGACACTTTTTGACTTGTGACAGTTAGGGTAGCCACGCTTAACTTAGAAATGAACCTAAATAGGACTTGACGAAAATCGCGACTTGACACCGTCGCCGTGATCCTTTTCAGACGGACTACCGCGGACGCGACGACCGGACGAGACGCCCGGACTGACGACGCACTCGCCAATACAGGCAAGTGTATCCACTTGCGCTTTGACTGTGCCTTAGTTCCAGTTTGTAGAACTGTTAGATTGTGCGTGATGAGAACCGGACGTGAAATGATAGCGTCCGGGACGACCCGAGACGGCTCAGACTTGACGACGAAGTCTGAGCCTGACAACAATAAACTGCTGACATCATAGGACTATCTTGCGTGTGCGTGCGTGTGGACACCCTAGAATAACACTCCCTACACTGGTCGTGTCGTGTCTTGTTACACAAAAAGCCTACGGGCGTTTCAGATGCTTCCCGAGCGGAAGTGATCTCCGTGATACAAAAAGCCTACGGGCGTTTCAGATGCTTCCCGAGCGGAAGTGATCTCCGTGATACAAAAAGCCTACGGGCGTTTCAGGTGCTTCCCTAGCGGAAGTGATCTCTGTACTTCTTGTCCTGAGTCTCTGGGTTGGGGTAGGGTTGAGCGTGCGCACGGGGAGAGGGTCTGGCCGCCCTCGAACCGTAAGGCGTGAACCCTTTCGTGTCTTACTTGTCCTGTCCCGTCATGTCACGTCCTGTCCCGTCATGTCACGTCTTGTCCCGACACCTGTAGGTTAGTCCCGTAGTCGGTAGCACACGCTACGTCTACTGCTTGCTACGTTTACTTTTCCTGCTACGTTACTTTTCGTTACTCAGTTATAACCCCAGCATGCTAAAACAACTAGTAAATCATTGTTAATAGTTGATACACTTGCAGTAGAGTCTGACGGTTTGTGTAGACTTTTCCTGACGTACAGTTTCCTCTTTTGGTGTTGTACGTCAGGTGTGGAGCCAGAGTACGAGTACGAGGCGGACTTGCCAGTTGACTCGGAGCCGGAGGGCGCTGATCCGGAGTACGATCCAGAGGACAATCAGAGTTAGAGGTCTTCTGTTGCTGTTCCAGAGATTATCCATTTCAGTTTGAGTTGGGTGCGTTGCACTCTTACTTTCTTGTCTAGGTTGGGTGCTTGCACCATTAGTTTCCCTTTCAGCAGTTGTAGCCGTTTTCGGCATGTTTAGACTCTCAGTACTTTGATGATAAATTTTGGAATAAAATAAAATGCTTCTTTTCAGTACTTTTGTTATTTCGTACTAACTTGCAGGGACCTGTACTTTCGCTTGGGAAAAATACAGACGCTTATTGGGTCTGGGCTCTTAGCCCCGGCCTAAGCGGGCCTTCGTCACGCTTCGCCTCCGTGTTTTTGGGAAGCGGGGCGTGACAGGTTTTAGTGGTGGCCCATGCAGGTCCCCTTTTCTGTGAGTACGGAATAATTGAAGTATTAAATTTCATTTTATTATCATCCGGTAATTGTACGAGTCTAATCTGTGTCTTTCTGTCAATAGGATGGCAGGACGACGTGTTACCCGATCGAGGAGCTCTGGAGATGGGATTCAGGAAGACCAGAGCGGAGAATTCCGACAGGTTCTGGGCGTTATGAGAGAGATGCTGGAGGTGCAGCACCAGTTGGTTCTGCAGTCCCAGCGTGCTGCCCAGGCTGCTCCAGTTGCACCACCGCCACCTCCACCTGCCCCTCGAGCTGCTCCAGGAGTGAAGCAGTTCAACGAGCTCCAACCGAGGACATTTTCGGGGAAGGAGGGACCCCTAGCTGCTGACGAGTGGATCCAGAGCACGGAGGAGAAGTTAGTTACTGCGAAGATTCCAGACGACACCTGAGTGGAGATAGCGAAGATGCAGCTGACAGAGAATGCGAGGAACTGGTGGCGCCTGGAGGAGAGGCGTCTGGAGAAGCCAGTGGATTGGAAGACCTTCAGATCTATGTTCAGGACGAAGTACTTCACCAAGACTACCAGGAGGGAGCTGTTGAGCAGATTTATAGATCTGAAACAGGGGAATATGACCGTCGAGGAGTATGAGGCGGAGTTTGAGATGCTGAGTCGCTTTGCTCCGCATATGGTGAAGAAGGAGGAGAAGCGAGCTGATCGTTTCCGGCAGGGACTGCGTCCGAAGATTCAGTCTTCTATGTCTTCGGCGAGTTTCACGACTATGAGGGAGGTGCTGGATGCTGCGAAGAATCATGAGCTTATTTCGCTCCTACCTGACCCTCCAGCTGATAAGGGGAAGCGTCCTATGGAGCAGTACCGGCCACCTGCTAGGCCGGCGATGAGGCCAGTTCAGACAGTACCATTTAAGAGGCCTGGAGCTCCCATTCAGAGTCAGAGCAAGGGACCGTGTCATTACTGCAGGAAGCCGGGACACGTCCAGAATGAAGGATCCTGCCAAAACAGAGTTAGGATCGATAATTAAAGTGGAGACTTACGCTTGCGTATGCGGAACGGTAGTCTCGGAACTTTGCCTTCGGATTCGCCACGATGGATCGAGTCTTCTCACGAACGGAGTAAGGCTATTAATCCACAATCTAAATCTCTATTTTAGATTAAGAACTTGGAAAGAGGAAGAGAAAGGATTTCTGCAGAGCTTCGCTAGGAAGAAGATGCATGCATGAATTTCATGCAAAAGGTGTAAGAAATGGCTTACCCTTGGGTCTTATTTATAGCCCCCAAGGTAGTTATTTTAGGGTAAGTTGTTCCTTTGGAACAACTTAATTAAGGTGTACCATGATACATGGCACATTATAAGCTTAAGTTGTACCATATGCATGGTACAACATAAGCTTAAGATATTCCCCCTTTATTAGCCATATGTCGCATGCACTTATGCATATATAATGCGACTTTCCCACTCATCCAGAGATCCTCTCCGCAAGGGAACAGATTCCCTTTGTACACGACTTCGTGTACGCGACGTTCGAGGTCCGTATTCCCTCGTACATCCCCCACAAGGGTGTACAAACGTCTTCCATATCCAACATCTCCCACTCACACTTGAGGGGATTGTAAGAGAACGTCTTTCCCTTAGTTCTTTCATCTATCATACCGAGAAATAGACCGTGCGACCGTCATGCGCGTAGAGTCTGTTGTTGTGCACTTGTTAGAGATACACAACGACCTCGAAGGTGCAAAGTTGAGTAGTTTAACGCATGCTTTACCCTAGATTATTTCTTCACATTTCTTGTACTTTATATTCAACAATTGAATCCCATCTGGATTACAATTGGCTGGCCAGCTTTGAATCACTAAAGTCCAAATGCGAATATGAAATCAATCTTCCTCTTCTTGCGAACCTTCTGATCTTGACTTGATTCACTTTTCTAACGTGCCCCGCCGAGCCGAATTACCATAGCCCATTAGTAACACGCTAAGATAGCGATCATCTCGTCAAATCTAAAGGAACCAATTGGAGTCCTTGAGGGTAAGAGTTAAGACCCGTATGGCCTTTGAGTCTCACATAATAGCAAACACTATTGCTACTAACTCAGTGGTCGAAATGCATACGTGGTATGAACACGTATTACAACATCACTCCTTTCCCAGGGAGAGTATGTCTTAATGATGTTGTACGGATGAAAAGATTAGACACCACTGTGCCTATCTTTTTGAGTCCCCTTACTACTCGTGAAATATTCACGGACTCTCATCCTGCATAAGACAGATAGGATTTTTAAAAAAATCCTACGAGATCTCTTTCAAATATCCTTGTGATACAGATCTCAGATCTTTTGTAAGCATCCATATGATGCAAATCTTTTATTCAACTATCTTGTTTAAGTCATGACTCTAAATCATTTAATGATTTTGACTTTAAACTAGTCTCATCTCTATCTTATCCATCTGATAAGATAAGGCGGTTGCTCATGTGAGAGAGCCAACCTTAATCTGTCCGACATACACACAATAAAATAGCTGAGACTTAAACACAAATGTACATAAAATTATTTGTAAGAAACTTGTATGCAATATATACAAGAACTTCTTTCTTTTATTAAACTTTGATCTTCTATAGACATGGGAAATATTACAAGATACAGCTCAGCACCTACGCATTCCCATAGATGATAAGTGTTTGTAGAACACATCTCTGGGGATCGCCTTCGTAAGGGGATCCGCTATCATCTCATGCGTGGATATGTATCCAATGTCTACTTCCTTCCGTTTGTCATAGTCTTTTGCAAACTTGAATCGAATGTCAATGTGTTTGGTCTTACAATGAAATTTAGGATCTTTGACGTAGGTAATCGAAGCTTGACTATCACTGTATATAGGAACAGTGCTTGAGTCAGTGGCATTCGTCAGCCTGTCTAAGAATTTCCTAAGCCAAACAGCTTCTTGGACTGCCATGCTGAATGCTACGAATTCTGCTTCCATTGTTGATAGGGCAATGCAGGTTTGCTTCTTGCTGCTCCAGGATATTGCACCATTCCCGAGCAAGTAAACAAAGCCTGAGGTAGATCTTCGCTCGTCGAGATCACCCGCCCAATCAGCATCGGTATAGCCTTTGAGTCTCAAGGTATTGCCTTGATAGCATAACGCATAGTCCGCAGTCCCTTTGAGGTACCTTAATATCCTCTTCACCGCTTTCCAGTGTGCCTGTCCTGGGTTGGATTGGTAACGGCTTACCATACCAACACCATAGCAAATGTCTGGTCTGGTACACATCATAGCGTACATCAGACTCCCGACAGCACTGGAGTATGGAACTTTTTTCATAGCTTTCCTTTCTTTTGGATCTTTGGGACACATTTCCAAACATAGACCCTCGCCTTTGCTTATTGGAGTATCAATTGGCTTGCAGTCCTACATATTAAACCGTTCCAAAACTTTCTTTATATATGTCTCTTGAGAGAGAGAAAGAAGTTTCTTGGAACGATTCCTTGAGATCTTAACCCCAAGGATATATGCAGCTTCACCCATGTCTTTCATCTCAAAGACGGATGAAAGCCAAGCTTTGATATCCACGACAAGACGCTTATCATTTCCGGCTATAAGTATGTCATCTACATAAAGAGACATAATTACATACTTGTTTTTAATCCTCTTAATGTATACGCAGTTGTCTTCGTCGAGCATGGAGAATCCATACGACAAAACAACTTCTTGAAAGCGCATATACCACTGCCTTGAGGATTGTTTAAGACCATATATGGATTTACGAAGTTTACAAACCTTATGTTTGTTTTCTTCTTGTACGAACCCGTTTGGTTGTTCCATGTAGATCTCCTCATCTAGTTCTCCGTTAAGAAAGGCAGTCTTTACATCCA
Source organism: Scilla litardierei (assembly GCA_030789695.1). Taxonomy (NCBI): domain Eukaryota; kingdom Viridiplantae; phylum Streptophyta; class Magnoliopsida; order Asparagales; family Asparagaceae; genus Scilla; species Scilla litardierei. The sequence goes on from CM061131.1 coordinate 103,649,908, forward strand.
TCTGATGTAATTCGAGGTCCAAACAAGCCACCATTGCCAGAATTAAGCGAATCGAGGTAAAACGCACGACAGGAGAGAAAGTCTCTTCGTAGTCTATTCCTTCCTGTTGCGTGAAACCTTTCGCAACAAGGCGAGCTTTATATTTCTCGATGGAGCCATCAGCCTTATGCTTGTTTTTGAGAACCCACTTGTTCCCAATGGCTCTACGTCCCTTAGGTAAATCAACCAAGTCCCAAACTTGGTTTGTTTTCATGGATTGAAGTTCTTCTTCCATTGCCGCTATCCATTTATGTTTAGCAGGGCATGTGACGGCCTGTTTGAAATTTGCAGGTTCGTCATCATCTTGTAGTAATGTCATGAATGTTTGAGGAAATTCATCCTCAAATCTCAGAGGTGTTAGCCTCGTTCGATTACTACGTCTTGTTTGAGTTTGATCACTCCCACTTGGAATGACATCACTCCCACTTGGAATAATATCACTCCCACTCGGAATAGGATTGGTATCGTTCGTATCATCCATTGGTGAAGTTTGAAACGTATTTTCTTCTTCACCAAGAATTCTCCCACTCGAACGTTCCGATCTTTCTTGATCCCAAGTCTCAAACAAGGATAAGTCTTGACTTATCTCACCCTGTCTTGGAAACTCATTTTCCAAGAAGACAACATCCCTCGATTCGAATTCTATAAGACCCCCATTGTCCTCTTGACCGACGAAAACATATCCTTTGGAGTTTTCAGCGTATCGGATGAAGATACACTTCCTCCCACGTGGCCCAAGTTTGCCATATTTGTGAGAGGATAAATGTGCGTAAGAGGCACAACCCCAAGGTTTTAGAATGTTTAAGTCTGGAGTTCTATTGTTCCACAACTCATAAGGAGTAGAACTTACCGACTTCGAGGGTACACGGTTTAATATGAATGCTGCCGTCAATAATGCGTCACCCCAAAAGGTGATAGGCAAATTTGCCTGAGACATCATTGATCGGACCATTTCCATCAATGTCCTATTTCTTCTTTCCGCAACACCGTTTTGTTGCGGAGTATAAGGCATAGTTATTTGATGAACTATGCCTTTTTCATCACAAAGTTCCTTAAAACTTATTGATTGATATTCACCGCCCCTATCGGTTCGCAAAACCTTAATCTTGCGATCTAATTGATTCTCCACTAAACTCATATAGTTTTTAAAGCAAGCCAAAGCTTCACTTTTGTGGGATATCAAATAGATATGTCCGAAACGGGTGAAGTCATCAATGAATGTGATGAAATAGGACTTCCCGTGTCTTGTCTTAACATTCATTGGACCGCAAATGTCCGAATGGATAAGCTGTAATGGAACTTCGGCCCTTGTGCCAGTTCCAAACGGCTTGCGACAAGTTTTCCCTACAAGACAATGTTCGCAAGTCGACATTTCAACTTTTGAAACATTAGATAGCAAGCCACTTTTGGCAAGTCTATCCATTCTAGTTGGTCCAATATGACCAAGTCTTGCATGCCAACAAATGATCTCAGAATTAGAGTTAGAAGCATTTGTCAAATGAAAACTTTCATTAATGGAAGAAGAATCATCATACATTGTGTTTAATACAATTAATCCATTACAAACATTACCAGAACCAATCAAAGAATTATTACAAACAAGGTCAACAGATTGTTTATAGAACCTCCACTCATAATCTAAAGACATTAACATGACCACGGATACGATATTTCTTCTAATATCTGGAGCAAAGAGGACGTCGTGCAATAATAATGTCCGGCCGTTGTCGAGAACTAGCTTACATGTTCCGACGCCTTTGACTTCAACACGAGTGTTGTTGCCGACGTATATCCACTTTGTTCCTTGAGTTATCCTTCGATACTCTACGAAGAACCTTCTGTCCTTCGCAACGTGGTCTGTGGCCCCTGAATCAATCAACCAAAAATAGTTAGATTCAGCAAGAAACATAGAACTAGAAACACATATGTAACTAGCCCTACAAGTTACCTTATCACTTCCATCCGTACACTTACGGGCGAAGTGACCGTACTTGTTGCACTTAAAGCACTTGATCTTCTTCAAGTTTTTCTTCTTTGAGTGCACATTCTTTTGCCACTTTTTGTTCTTAGTCTTCTTTGAGGTTTCCGGTTCTTGCTTTCGTTCGTTCACAAACCTTAAGCGTTTCCGCTTATTTTCTCCATGTGAGGAACTAGCGGCCACGTGCACTTCTGCACTTGGTTTTACGGCTTGAATCCGCTCTTCCTCGAGTTCGAGGTGTTTCGAAACATCGCTTAACGTTTTAATGCACTCATTATGAGTGAGGTGCATTTTCATGTTATCCCAGCTATCTGGGAGTGAACGAATGACTGCTTGGATCTGCTGTTCTTCAGACAGCGTAACACCCGCATCCTTTAATTCAGATATTAGATTTGCCATGTGGCGGAGATGCTTTTTCATAGAATGATCTCGCCGCATTTTGTACAAATCAAATTGAATATTCAAGGAGCGGAGTTTGGTAACCGAAGTTCCACCAAACTTTACTTCTAGCTCGGACCATATGTCTTTGGCTAGATCGAATTCCCGAAATAGACGCATTATGTCATTGTCCATCGCGGACAGTAACATAATGTGTGCTATTTTGTTCTTTCGAGTCCAAGTGTCATAAGCTTCCCGGTCCCTCTTGTGTTGGGCCGTATTGCCCAACTCAGGTTCTACCATTATGTTTTGGAGTGTTTCGAGCACATCTTGCTCCTCCAAAACATATTGGATTTTAATTGACCAAAGTTTATAATTGTCCCCGTTGAGCTTTTCACCTTTGTTAAGCTCTGCGACAATATTCTTAGAAGCGGTAGACATATTCGATTCAAAAAACTGCAAAGAAAATGAAAAAACATGATCAAAATTCAATGCATAAAGTTTCGTTTCTTTAAACACTTGATAAGTTCCTTGGATGCGTTGAAATGTTACTCTAGAATCGAGAAGTTCACTACGTTCCCAACTACCATCTAGAAGTAACTTTCAAAGTATCCCTCTTACTTATCTTAAGTAAAAAGAAATCAGAAATAATACCCGTATGGTATTAGCAGCGGAAAATTACTTTGAAAAACATATCTTTCAAAATAGAATAGGTGAGAATTAGCGCAAAGAATTTTAACGCAACAATTGCCAAGCCACGAGACCTGTTCTACACACCCATGGGTTAGATAACCATGGCCGGATCGTGGTAGGACTTGGAATTCTAAATTGCGCTATCCCGATTTAAGGATGGGACATAACCTATTTGAAAAACATCTTTTTCCAAAAATTTGAAAGCACGTTGGCTAGTCTCCGTAGAGTAGAGCACAACGTCACAAGTACATTGGCTAATCTCCGTAGAGTAGAGCACAATGACATGGCTAATCTCCAAGGAGTAGAGCCCAAAAAAAAACTTCATTAAAAACGTTAGTTCCGTATGAACTAGTCGACACTGTGGTTAGCCCCGTATGGGCTAATCGGCACATTCGAGTTTGGCCAATGCCTTTTGTCACCCCGTATGAGTCAGTAGGCAAGTTTGCAGTCGACTCAGACCTTCTGCCAGAAAAAACACAAAATTGGTCGACCAATTTTCGAAAGCAACTTCTTCCCGGCCAGGGCCTCTGCCCTGGCCGGTGCTTGGCCAAGGGCCGGCCAGTGCCTCTGCCCTGGCCGGCCAGGGGCCCTGGCCCCCTCGGCCAGGGCCGGCCAGGCCCTGGCCTCTGCCAGGTCCGGCCGGCCAGGCCACTGGCCGGGGCCAGGGCTCCTGCCCTGGCCTCGGCCAGGCCCTGGCCTGAGGCCAGGGCGCCGCCCTGGCCTCTGCCAGGGCGGCCTGGCCGCTGGCCGGGGCCAGGGCTCCTGCCCTGGCCTCGGCCAGGCCCTGGCCTGAGGCCAGGGCGCCGGCCCTGGCCACTGCCAGGGCCGGCCTGGCCGGCAGGCCTTGGCCAAGGCCGGCAACTGCCGGCCTGGCCTTGGCCGGCCATTGCCAGCCAGGCCATGGCCGGCCATGGCTTGGCCATGGCCGGTCATGGCCTGGCCATGGCCGGTCATGGCCAAGGCCATTCGGCGTTGGCCGGCCATGGCCCCTTTGGCCATGGCCGGCCACCCCCTTTGAATGGGGTTGCCGCACTTATTCCTCCCCCTTGATGGGGTGGTCGCCGGTGGTTATTGGCCGTAGCCAACCCCCTCCGCTTGAGGAGGGGGGGTGCATGGCCTTCATAGCCCATTTGGCCATGGTGCACATGTACCAAATTTCCTCTTACCCGATGGAAATAACTACCATCATCTTCCTCGATGGAGCACCCGTTCGTCGATGAAGCACCCGTTCGTCGAGAAATTAGTTATTTCCTAATGGCCGTGTGCCAAAAATGAAAAATAACTTACTATGTGAACGGTCGGTTCTTCCCGTCACGGAGAGTTCCTACCATATCCGTAATGATAGGAGACCCTAACGTGAAAAGAACAACCGCTGCGTTCTCTCCGTCACGAAGCGTTCCTACTATATCCGTAATAGTAGGAGACCCATTCGTGAAAAAGACAACGACTCGTTCATAGTTTCGACGGGGTGGCGGTTTGACCGGGGCGAACCCATATGGCTCTGATACCAATGAAGGATCCTGCCAAAACAGAGTTAGGATCGATAATTAAAGTGGAGACTTACGCTTGCGTATGCGGAACGGTAGTCTTGGAACTTTGCCTTCGGATTCGCCACGACGGATCGAGTCTTCTCACGAACGGAGTAAGGCTACTAATCCACAATCTAAATCTCTATTTTAGATTAAGAACTTGGAAAGAGGAAGAGAAAGGATTTCTGCAGAGCTTCGCTAGGAAGAAGATGCATGCATGAATTTCATGCAAAAGGTGTAAGAAATGGCTTACCCTTGGGTCTTATTTATAGCCCCCAAGGTAGTTATTTTAGGGTAAGTTGTTCCTTTGGAACAACTTAATTAAGGTGTACCATGATACATGGCACATTATAAGCTTAAGTTGTACCATATGCATGGTACAACATAAGCTTAAGATATTCCCCCTTTATTAGCCATATGTCGCATGCACTTATGCATATATAATGCGACTTTCCCACTCATCCAGAGATCCTCTCCGCAAGGGAACAGATTCCCTTTGTACATGACTTTGTGTACGCGACGTTCGAGGTCTGTATTCCCTCGTACATCCCCCACAAGGGTGTACAAACGTCTTCCATATCCAACACAGAAGGATTGTAGGAGGAAGCTGGGTTCATGCTTGGTTTGTGGAGATGCGTCGCATGCAGCTAAGGATTATCCGAGAGCCCGTCATGCTGTAGTTGGAGCGCCAGCCCCGCTGCAGATGAGAGCGCCTGCTCCAGTTCAGAGAGGACCTGCCGTTCGTGGACCACCCTTGGCACCACAGAAGCAGATGTTTCAGAGAGCAGCGCAGCCCCAGAGGCCGGCTTACACCATGACGGCTTTGGAGACTGAGGAACTGGATGGAGTTATTGCAGGTAACCCTTTGATTCTAGTCTTTCCTTTCATAGTTTAGCTTTTAATTGTTAGTCTTGCTTGTTTGACTTGTTTGTTAGAGTAGCTTGGTTTGACCGTAGTTCTTTTAAAATCTTAGGCACCATTCTAGTGTCTTCTCACCCGGCCATGGCCTTGTTCGACTCCAGTGCATCCATGTGCATCTTATCCCGAAGATTCGTAACAAGACACTCCATTCCCACCCATACACTTCCCAAGTGTTGGGACATCACCACAGGGAACGGAGTGGTGACAGTGAACTTGGGATGTCGATCGATTCCTTTGGTCGTCAATGGACACGAGCTCTTTGCAGATTTCATTGTCCACGACCTGCCACATTTTGATGTCGTTCTTGGCATCGATTGGTTGGGAGATTTCCACACCTCGATCGATTGTCGCAGCAAGAGAGTGGTGTTCCGGATTCCAGGCCATCCAGAGTTCGAGTTCCGTAGCAGAGATGAGTCGCTTGGGCCCATCAAGTATCGGGCCACGCCGGTGGTGCCGATTGTTGCAGCTATGCCGATGGAGATGGAGATCGAGCGACCAGCAGTCGTCCGAGACTTCGACGACGTCTTCCTAGAGGATATCTCAGGTTTGCCACCCGACCGAGCCTTAGAGTTTGGTATTGACCTCATGCCGGGAGCGCAACCGATATCGAAGGCGCCGTACCGTATGGCTCCCGCGGAGCTCGAGGAGCTGCGAAAGAAGTTAGATGAGTTGCTGCAGAAGGGTTTCATCCACCCTAGTGTGTCGCCATGGGGCACACCAGTTTTACTCGTGAAGAAGAAGGATGGGTCCCGCAGGATGTGCGTGGACTATCGGGGACTGAATGCTGTCACCGTGAAGAATAAGTACCCGCTGCCGCGCATCGACGATATCTTCGACCAGCTTGGAGGATCGAGAGTCTTCTCGAAGTTGGATTTGAGGAGTGGATACCACCAGTTGAAGGTGAAGAAAGACGATGTTCAGAAGACAGCTTTTCGGACAAAATACGGACATTATGAGTTCGTGGTCATGCCGTTTGGCGTGACCAATGCTCCCGCGGTGTTCATGAATTTGATGAACTTGATATTTTATGACTTCCTGGATAAGTTTGTCGTCATTTTCATTGATGACATCTTAATTTATTCGAAGTCTGAGGAAGAGCACAGCTGTCATCTGAGGACAGTGCTGGAGACGCTGAGGCGACACAAGCTTTATGCCAAGTATAGCAAGTGCGAGTTCTGGCTGGACAGAGTCGCATTTCTGGGACACGTGGTGTCCGGTGATGGCATATCTGTAGATCCGGAGAAGGTCAGAGCAGTCAGAGATTGGCCGACTCCGCAGTCAGCGTCAGACATCAGGAGCTTTCTTGGGTTAGCAGGCTATTATCGGCGGTTCATCAAGGATTTTTCGAAGATTGCAGAGGCGATGACGAAGCTGACGAGAAAGGATGTAGAGTTTCTTTGGTCAGATGCTTGTGAGGAGGCCTTCAGTATCTTGAAGGCGAGGTTGACCACAACACCGGTGTTGGCAGTGCCGGATCGAAGCGGAGGCTTCGAAGTTTACTGTGATGCGTCAGGGAAGGGCCTTGGATGCGTCTTGCATCAGCATGGCCACGTGGTCGCGTATGCTTCTCGTCAGTTGAGGACTCATGAGAAGAATTACCCGACGCACGATCTGGAGTTGGCGGCAGTAATCTTTGCACTGAAGATTTGGCGACACTTCTTGCTAGGTGAGAGTGTGAAGATTTTCACTGATCACAAGAGCTTGAAGTACATCTTCACGCAGAAGGAGCTCAACATGCGTCAGAGACGATGGTTGAAGCTCATGGCCGACTACGAGATAGATTTGCAGTATCATCCGGGGAAGGTGAACGTAGTGCATGATGCCTTGAGTAGACTTCCTACTGCGATGATGCATACTGCCGACTGGAGGATTCAGCAGGAGCTGAGAGAAATGGATTTGGAGGTTGTCCTACCTGGTGTGGTTCATTCCTTCATGAATTTGCTGATTCAATCCATGATCGTGGATCGGATCAAGGCAGCACAGGCAGGAGATCCGAAGCTTCAGAGGATCAGAAGGCAGGTCGAAGCTGGACTTCGGACGGAGTTCGTGATTCATGAGGATGGTTCACTGCGGTATGGCAGTAGGCTCTGTGTACCTGCAGGTGATGTTCGTGTGGAGCTGTTAAGCGAGGCTCATAGCTCGCCATATTCTATACATCCTGGGGGCACCAAGATGTATAAGGACCTCCGTCTGAACTATTGGTGGATTGGCATGAAGAGGAGCGTGGCACGGAGCGTTGCCAAGTGTCTGATATGCCAACAGGTGAAGGCTGAGCACCATCGTACTGCCGGCTTGCTGCAGCCGCTTCCTATTCCGGAGTGGAAGTGGCAGCATATTACGATGGATTTCGTGACTGGTTTACCTTGGACCCCGAGGCAGAATGACGCAGTTTGGGTGATCGTGGATCGATTGACCAAGTCTGCACACTTTATCCCATTCCGAGTGGGTCAGTCTACGGAAGCCTTGGCGAGGAAATATCTGGAGGTAAAATTTCCTTCTCTTACTTTCCTTTTAATTTTTCTCTTGAGTTAGTAATGATGTAGACCGTGTACGTGCAGGAGATTGTACGCTTACATGGAGTCCCCGTGAGCATCGTGTCTGACAGAGATACGAGGTTCACATCTCAGTTCTGAAGAAGTCTGCAGGAGAATTTGGGTACGAGTCTGAGCTTCAGCACGGCGTACCACCCGCAGACCGACGGCCAGTCCGAGAGGACTATTCAGATCCTGGAGGATATGCTGCGAGCTTGTACGCTCTATTTGAAGGGTTCTTGGGAGGATCACCTCCACTTGGTGGAGTTTTCGTATAACAACAGCTACCAGGCGAGCATTGGCATGGCGCCGTTTGCTGCTTTATATGGAAGGAAATGTCGTTCGCCACTGAGCTGGGATGACATCAGAGATCGAGAGCTGTTGGGTCCCGAGATGATAGTGGAAGCTGTGGATGTCGTGAGGGACATCAGGGAGAAGCTTAGAGTTGCACATGATCGCTTCAAGCATTGGGCGGATGCCAAAAGGAGACCTTTGGAGTTTCAGCCAGGAGATCACGTCTTCTTGAAGATTTCTCCGAACCGCGGAGTTATTCGTTTCGGGAAGAAGGGAAAGCTGAGTCCGAGATATATTGGGCCTTTTGATGTGCTAGAGCGTGTGGGAGCAGTGGCCTACCGCCTTGCTCGGCCACCATCTTTGGAGGGAGTTCACGACGTTTTCCACATATCTCAGCTACGTCGGTACGTTAGTGATCCGTCGCACACAGTCGACTTCTCAGAGATTACAGTTCGCCCGGATCTGACATATGACCAGCAGCCTGTACAGATTTTGGACCGTCGACAGAAGCAATTGAGGAATAAGGTAGTCGACCTGGTGAGAGTGATGTGGCGTCACGGATCACCCGGAGAGTCCACCTGGGAACGCGTGGAGGAGATGAAGGAGCGTTTCCCATTTTTGTTTGCTGATTAGTGTTGTCGATTCCGAGGACGGAATCTTTATTTTAGTGGGGTAGAATGTAACGGTCGCCTTCCGACCTTAATTAAATTTTCTGCGTGCACGTGCTTTAGCGTGCACGTATTTTCTTGGCTGTTTCTGGTTGCTGATCTATGCGATGTGCGGTGACGTTGAGATCGGTTGGGCGAGTAGAATTTTATGGTATTTTTTGGGAACATCTTTTCGCGGTCGTTTTCTCGAAAAACGAAGTTGACTCGATAGGGGCGTTTTGGTCATTTGGCTCAAAACGCCGTCCCGAATTTTACGTAAATTTTTGGTAGGCGCTACGCACGATCGGGCTCCGTAGATCTGTGCGTCTCGTCTCCGCGATCGCCCTGGTATTTTCGGATTATTTTTCTGACGCCCGGATTGAGAGTTATCGCTCAGATTAATCTGGACCGTTGATTTGCCCATCCAGTTCAAATTTCGAATTATAGCCAAATCTGGCCAAATCTCTACTAAATCTGTCTTAATCTTTTTCCTAAACTGTTTCACTAAAACCCCCTAGACTTACCCCAGTTTGTACACCCCTTTGACACTCAATCTCCCCCTTTCTCATATTAATCCTAGGGTCATATATCAATAAAAACCCTTATTATATACCCTAACCCTAAAATTTACCCTAACCCTAACCCTAAGTCAGTGCGCCGTCACCCCCTCAAAATTCCCCGATTCCCCCTCTCCCATCTCGACCTCCCCCTCGCTCACTCACGGCGGCACGGCGATCCGCCGCCGCCGACCCCTGATCCCCTCACCCCCGCAGACCCCTCTCGCCCTCTCTCCGATCTCGCGCCGCCGCGGCCTCGCCGCACGCCTCCGCCGCCGCGATCCGTGCTCCGCCATCGCGATTTCCCCCCAACCGTCGCGATCCGCCCTCTCCGCACGCCTCCGCCGCCGTGATCCCCTCCAAGCGCCGCGATCCGTGCCCCGCCGCCGTGACTTCGCCCGCAGCAGCCGCCCTCTCCGATCTCGCGCCGCCGCCGTCGCGTTCTCGGGTCGCAGCCGCCGCCACAGAGCCGCCCGACGCCGGCATCTCCCCCCACGGTGACCCAGCGACGTTCCCCTCTCCCTCGCTCTCGATCTCAGACGCTCGGCGCCGCCGCCGAGCCCGATCCCCGCCGCTGTGCCCGCAACTCCGCGCAGCGCTTTCAGCTCTGCCGCCGCGTTACGTCGGCGCCTGCCGTCGCTGCAACCCCGCACCACCGCTGACGGTGATTGATCGAGATCTGTCCGCAGCCGCCCGCGACGCTAGCTCGACGTTTTGCCGTGGACTGATCACACTCGCTGAACACGCTTCGTCCGCTGCCCGGACGAGTCTCACTACGCTACCCGTAGTTGGGACACTGTAGACGCCGCAGACACCCCTCCGTTCAGACCCTACGTCCGCACTACTTCAGACTCCGGAGAGGTTGGTTTTCTCGTAACTCGTAGTGAAACCCACCCGTAGCCAAAACTGAAAACCTAACTAAAATCGGCAACTAAACTCGCTAAATTTATTTTCTGCTCCTTTAAAATGTTGTGAACAATAGAATCGACGATCGGACTTTTGAACTGTGCACATAGGATAGAATCGTCGGATAGGCTGCTCGGACACTTTTTGACTTGTGACAGTTAGGGTAGCCACGCTTAACTTAGAAATGAACCTAAATAGGACTTGACGAAAATCGCGACTTGACACCGTCGCCGTGATCCTTTTCAGACGGACTACCGCGGACGCGAAGACCGGACGAGACGCCCGGACTGACGACGCACTCGCCAATACAGGCAAGTGTATCCACTTGCGCTTTGACTGTGCCTTAGTTCCAGTTTGTAGAACTGTTAGATTGTGCGTGATGAGAACCGGACGTGAAATGATAGCGTCCGGGACGACCCGAGACGGCTCAGACTTGACGACGAAGTCTGAGCCTGACAACAATAAACTGCTGACATCATAGGACTATCTTGCGTGTGCGTGCGTGTGGACACCCTAGAATAACACTCCCTACACTGGTCGTGTCGTGTCTTGTTACACAAAAAGCCTACGGGCGTTTCAGATGCTTCCCGAGCGGAAGTGATCTCCGTGATACAAAAAGCCTACGGGCGTTTCAGATGCTTCCTGAGCGGAAGTGATCTCCGTGATACAAAAAGCCTACGGGCGTTTCAGGTGCTTCCCTAGCGGAAGTGATCTCTGTACTTCTTGTCCTGAGTCTCTGGGTTGGGGTAGGGTTGAGCGTGTGCACGGGGAGAGGGTCTGGCCGCCCTCGAACCGTAAGGCGTGAACCCTTTCGTGTCTTACTTGTCCTGTCCCGTCCTGTCCCGTCATGTCACGTCTTGTCCCGACACCTGTAGGTTAGTCCCGTAGTCGGTAGCACACGCTACGTCTACTGCTTGCTACGTTTACTTTTCCTGCTACGTTACTTTTCGTTACTCAGTTATAACCCCAGCATGCTAAAACAACCAGTAAATCATTGTTAATAGTTGATACACTTGCAGTAGAGTCTGACGGTTTGTGTAGACTTTTCCTGACGTACAGTTTCCTCTTTTCGTGCTGTACGTCAGGTGTGGAGCCAGAGTACGAGTACGAGGCGGACTTGCCAGTTGACTCGGAGCCGGAGGGCGCTGATCCGGAGTACGATCCAGAGGACGATCAGAGTTAGAGGTCTTCTGTTACTGTTCCAGAGATTATCCATTTCAGTTTGAGTTGGGTGCGTTGCACTCTTACTTTCTTGTCTAGGTTGGGTGCTTGCACCATTAGTTTCCCTTTCAGCAGTTGTAGCCGTTTTCGGCATGTTTAGACTCTCAGTACTTTGATGATAAATTTTGGAATAAAATGAAATGCTTCTTTTCAGTACTTTTGTTATTTCGTACTAACTTGCAGGGACCTGTACTTTCGCTTGGGAAAACTACAGACGCTTATTGGGTCTGGGCTCTTAGCCCCGGCCTAAGCGGGCCTTCGTCACGCTTCGCCTCCGTGTTTTTGGGAAGCGGGGCGTGACATTAAGTTGAGGGGAGGGTATAAACTTTTAGTTTTTTTAGTTAGTTCCATTTTGCATATTTCTCTTATGAAAAAAAAAATTTTGAGTCAAGATCTATCACTAATTCTTATTTTACCTACAGATGAACCTCATGTGATGAAAATTCTCGAAATCCATTCACCACTGTACACATGTGATTTATTGTCTTCCACCACTATTGTTGAGTATTTCAGTCTCATTTGACATGAATGTTAGTACTCGTGGTGAATTTCTGTTGGTATATCTCAGTGGTAGGATTGATGGATGACTTAATGAATCTAGAATTTATGAATTAGCAAATTGTATGCTTTCAATGGAACACACCAAGGTTCATGCATTACTAGTTCACAAAATAACTGGAGCATTGCTTTCTATTTCCTATTCATTGCTATTTGCATGCTTTATATGATTTTGGGTAGATGGAGTACACTGTCTTTTGAAATGATTAGGATAACCCATTCTTGTGAAAGGATTATGAAGAGGAAGCTATCTTGCTAAGTTATTTATGCACACCATATAAAAAAATAATGAAAAAAAATATACAGAAAAAAAATGAATGAATAAGTGTGTCACTAAAATAAATAACTTGGTTGGCTCGAGTAGTACAGTCCGAGGGGTCCTTTTTGGCCTAATGCCCTATTATCGTCTGATTTGGGAGCCATTGACCGGAACCTCATTTATTTGATGGAGCGATCCAAGTTATACATTTTTCTGCGAATGTTGCTTTATGCGCGCTACGCGGAACTAATAAAAAGAGAAAGAAAAGGAATAAAAGGGGTGTGCATAATTAGTAAGGCAAGAGAAATTCCAAAGCTTGAAGAAAGCACAAGATTTGGTGTGATTTCCTATGAATGAAGATTGACGTGTGTATGTCTTGATACCATTCTTTTTTTGCTTGCTTTGCATGATACATCTACGCTCCAAGTTATAATCTTTGATTGAAAGGTGTGAGCCATTGATTTTGCATATTATGCGCTAATAAGTAATGGATAGTGTAGTTAAGTCATCTATTCATGACCATTTAAGAGATACTTGTTTTTCATCGTTAAACCCATGAGTACCATTATATAATGAGCATGAAATCTTGGCATTACTGTGTGTTCATCTCTTTTGTCATTATAGTATGGTGGTGAGTGATTTGAGAGCTGATAATGTGATCTAGGTGTATATTTGGTATCGTATTTCGCTCATTTTTGCTAGAGACTAGCAAAACGCTAGTTGGGGGGTGTGATTCGGGTTGAATATTACATATTGAACCCCCTATTTAGCCCTATTTTGTGCTCATATGATGCTTAATTGATCTCTAATACGTTTTTAGTTTTAATATCATCAATTATTAGAGAAATTACTTGATTTGTGCACAAAACATGAATTCTATTGAGTATTTCTGCATTTTTATATTTTTCATAGCAAGGTCTCAATCTCACGATTCCAACGACTATTTATTTGTATTTTTCTGAGATCTGTGCTAATTACTATGAATTTTTGAATGCAGAATACAATTTAAAATGAAGAAATAAAAAGAAAATTCGGCCGCACGAATCTTGGCGCACACATGGCATCGATCAGGCCGTCCCCGCTTCAATCCAACGACGCTGAGCAACTGGACGATGCGGCAAATCGATGGCCGTTGGATCTCGATCCAACGACCCACACCAGCGGTGCTCGAGAATTAAGAAGCGGGCGACGTGGGCTTTTTATCGACCGTCGGATGCTGATCCAACGGTCTGCTGTGAAGGCTGACGAGCGGGCGACATGATTATTTCCTGGCTGCCAGATCACGATCGAACGGCGGAGAACAGTCCCGCTGAAGCGAAGCGAAGAGCGGTCGGCGCGGATCCTAAAGCACACGCGGCGCCATCCTGGCCGTTTACTGATGATCCAACGGTTGATAGCAACCCCACACGAAGCAAGCGACGAGCGGTCGACGCGAATACATTTTAGTCGTTGATGCACGATCCAACGGTCCAGACGAACGCCGAGGCGGATTCGAATTTAGCAGCGCACGAATCTTAAAGCGCTATGTGGCGAGCGGAGGCACGATCCCGAATGAGATGAGCGGTCGAGAATTGATCCGACTGCGGATCGGGTTAAAACTTGATGATGGGTGCGGTTTTGCACCCGTTAAGCGCCCCAAACCCGCAATGCCTATTATTTAAGCGTATTCTAGGGTTTTGGGGCGTAGGCTGGCGTATTTTGCAGCTTTTGAAGGGGTTACTGCGCGTATTCTTCAGAGAAAAGTTGCTGATAATTTCCAGAGACTATTTTCCCTATTTCCAGAGAGTTTGGGTGGCTACAAAGGAGTTTTGGTGATAGAATCTTGAACTTTTACTCCGTATTTGGTGATTTTTCCTTGTATTTCGACATTAGAACGATGTATTCTCTTATGAAATTTGATTTTTATTGCACCATGAGTAGCTAAACATCTTATGCTATGGTTGTGATGTAATTAGGAGTATGTAGTCAATGAATTTCATGTCTTTAGCCTCGTTATCATGTCAAAATTGCTCGTAATGTTGATTTCTACAACGTATTTATTGGGTATTGCTTCTTGTTCGATATCGTTTATGTTCCCTAATGCTAGACCCTGATAAGGCTAGCCTAATTGAGTTCACTAATGTGAACTTATTGCTACGTTTAATGTTCAATGAAATCAACATTGCTAGTGATACGTTTACGTCTACTTTGACTAGATTTTATCGATTCATCTTCCGACGTCTTCACGCCTTGACCGGGTGAAGCGTTGTGTGATATTGAAAGGCATGAAATTTCAGCAACTATAAACTCCTAATGAAATCATAACCGTAGCATCTTTTTCTCATAGAATACCAAACTTTTGAAACACCGTGAAACTTCTTAAAACCACTTCCTCGTTACCGATCGTTAAACCATTTTTCTTATTCAAAAAGGTGGTTGTTTTCTTATCCGTATACTATATTTTAATTAGTTGAGTTTGCGTTATCTCAGGTCGACTTGTCCCGAGGATTCGACTTTGGACTCTCCAGATACTACTTGTTCGATCTCCTGCACTTGGGAGTAGATCTCACATTGTTTGAGACGAGGCAGTCCACAGTTTTCGAAGGACAATCAACGGTGCGTCCTCCTCGTTTCAATGGCACGAACTTTGGCTATTGAAAATGCCGGATGGAGACGTTTCTACGGAATGCTTCCCTTTGGAGAACCCTCTATAAGGAATATGTCGAGCCCACTGAAGAGGATTTCGAAAAATGGACGGCTTCCGAGAAATCCGTCGAAGTCAACAACGCAAAGGCAATGAACGCTCTTCATTGTGCGTTGGATCAGATGAGTTCAACAAGAAAAGCACATGTAAGAGTGCATATCAAATTTGGAACCATCTCGTCGTTACCCATGAGGGAACGAACAAGGTAAAACTTTCTAAACTCTATGTTGCCAGGCAAAATTTAGATATGTTTCATATGCAGGAAAATAAAAGTATAGCACCGATGTACGGACGTTTTACCGATATCACTAATGAACTGGAAGCTCTCGAACAAGTCTATTCCCAACAAGATAAGGTAAGGAAGATCATAATGGGAATGACCTCCAAGCAGGAAAGAAGAGCTATCGCCATCGAGGAGGTCAACGACCTGAAGACTTACACAGTTGTGAACCTTATCGGCACTCTCATGTCTTACGAAGTAAGACGGGAGAACCAATTAAATATTCGAGCTATGATGAACCCTTCAGAGGCCAAGAAGAAAGCTTTGGTATTCAAAGCCAATTCCTCATTCTCTGATAGGAAAGAATCAGAAAATGAGATGGACTTAGATGAAATGGCTCAAATGGCGAAGAAGTTCCAACGCTTCTTTCGCAATGGTAAATTTTCCTCTAAGAATAGATTTGATTCTACTAATAACACTTCCTCTCTTTGCTTTAAGTGTAATAAGCCAGGGCACATCAAGAAGGATTGCCCAAAGCTACGAAACAAAGAGAAGTGGAAGGCTTCAAAGTACCACAAGTCCGACAAGAATAAGAAGGATAAGAAGAAAGGACTAGTAGGTACATTCGATGACTCAAGTGGAGACTCATCAAGCAAATCCGATGATGAGAAGGGTGAAAGTGCCCACATGTGTTTCATGGACCGGGAAGATTCACTCTCTGATGAAAGTGATTCTGACATGGATGAAACCGAGGTAACTATGGATGAATTGCGTATTGCTAATGAAGAATTATTTGCTAAGTATCAATCTTTAATGCTTAGATATACTAGTTTAAAGAAATTGAATGTTAGCAATTCATCCATTCCATGCATTATCAACAATGACACCATTGTTGATACGTTAACCCTTGAGAAAGCGAATTTAGCTTCTCAAAATGTCACTTTGAGAAATGAGGTGAATACCCTCAAATCTCAACTAGATCAAACACATCCTAAGGATAATAGTGATCTAGTTTTACGACACACACAATTGGGTTTAGAGAATGATTCTCTTAAAACCCAAGTGCACGAGCTCAAAGTACGGGTGTCCACCTTGGATACCAATATTTCTTCTCTTAAGGAGAAATATGAGCTCATGTCATCTCATATTGTGAGATTTAATAAGGGGATATGACAATTGGATAATTTGCTAGCAAACCAATTTCTGGCCACACATCGTGTTGGTCTTGGTTTTGTGGAAGCAAATGCATCCAATGCTCGCACCTCCTATAGTGGTGTCACTATAGACTTTGTGAGGCCATCCTCCGATGCATCCATAAGTGGTGTCAAAGACACTATAGGTAGCAAATCTACCAAGAAAGTCACCACTTCACCGTCACTTCTTTTTG
The DNA here is from genome assembly GCA_030789695.1 of Scilla litardierei. NCBI lineage: Eukaryota > Viridiplantae > Streptophyta > Magnoliopsida > Asparagales > Asparagaceae > Scilla > Scilla litardierei. Next base: position 103,666,709 of record CM061131.1, read on the forward strand.
GCAAGAAACCCACTAAGGGTGGAAACCAAAAGAGAAGCCATGCTTACATGTACACCAACCTTCATTCACGTAGGACATCTCCTACTTCACAAGTGGATACTCATGACACTTTCTATGCTCCATACCCATGGACACGTACAAATCCATATATGAGAAATACTCATGTGCGTGCTCCTATACACACATATGCTCATGTGCATCATTCTTACATGTATGCACACGCTCCACATGTCATGCATGACCCGTATGTTACATACAACATGCATGTTCTCAAGCATTCATACAACCCTCATATGTCCAATGCATATCCACCACCTCATTTTTATGCTAGAACCCATGTTCCTAAGAAGCATACACCACATAGACATGTAACAACTATGCATGCAACTAGGAAAAGGACTCCCAAAACATATACCATTTGGGGTCCTAAGAACACTAGCTTAAATGATAGGATTGCATATGTTGATTACTATTTTCATGATGTATTAATAATGGTAATAATGTTGGGAAGCGGAAGTCCACTTGGACTTGGCTTCCAAAGGGCTAATCCCCTTGGACCCAACAAAAATTGGGTACCATGAGCTTATGGTATACTATGTAGGTATCCAAGAGAAAGAAAGAGAGCAATAAAGGTCAAATTAGCTCTAAAAGAAAATGATGGATTCTCGACAGTGGTTTCTCCAAACACATGACGGGAGATCCCTCATTGCTCTCTGAAGTGATTAGCATCAAGGATGGTGCAACGGTCACTTTTGGAGGTAACCAAAAGGGAACCATCATTGGAGTAGGTATAGTCAGAAACTCATCCAAACCTTTAATTACTAATGTATTTCTAGTTAGTGGTTTGTGTCACAACCTCATTTCCATTAGTCAACTTTGTGACAAAGGTTACAACTTTAACTATGGAGAAGGATTGTGTAAAATTTTTGATTCTAATTCACATGTTTTATTTACCGATATTAGGCGTAAAAATATTTATTATTTGGGCTTGCCTAAAACCGTAGAACATTGCTTGGTTTCTAATACAAATGAACAACTATTATGGCATCGCCGTTTTGGTCATGTTCATTTCAAGCACTTATTTAAGTTAGCTAAGCATGATCTAGTCAAAGGTTTTCCAAAAATTGCTTTTAGTACGAAAAACTTTTGTGATTCATGTCAAAGAGGTAAACTTAGTAAATCATCTTTTAAGCTTAAAGAAGGCATTACTTCTAAGAGGCCCCTAGAACTACTTCATCTAGAATTGTTTGGGCCAACTAGAACCGCTTCTTTAGGCAATGCTCATTATGGATAAGTTGTCGTTGACGACTTCTCTAGATTTACTTGGGTTTCATTCTTAACTAATAAGTATGAAGCTTTTGAAGAGTTTACCCTATTTGCAAAGAAGATTCAGAGTCTCTTAGGATCCACCATTATCACTATCCGTAGTGATCATGGAGAAGAATTTGTGAATGAGTCTTTTTCAAAGTTTTGTGATGACACCGGGATAACTCACAAATTTTCCTTTCCTCGTGCACCACCACAAAATGGTGTTGTAGAGAGAAATAATAGGACTCTTATTGAGTGTGCTCGTACCATGCTCTATGATAGTCATCTTGGACTACAATTTTGGGCAGAAGCGGTGCACACGACATGTTATGTGCTCAATAGGATCCTAGTGACACCCCGTACAAACAAAACTTGTTTGGAGTTATTTTATGACAAAAAGACTCAAATTAAATATTTTCAAGTTTTTGGTTCAAAATGTTTTATCAAGAACATCTTGGTAACTTAGATAAATTTAAGCCAAGATCCGATGAAGGAATTTTTTTGGATATTCCACACATAGCAAAGCCTACCGGATATACAACAAAACCTCTTCAACGATCAAGGAATCACTTCACGTATCATTTTATGAAGATTTTGATTCCTCTCATGTTATTGATGATAGTGTAGATGCTATATGTGATTCTCTTAGAACGTTAAGATTAATGATTCTTTTATTGAGACTAACACTACTAATGAGATTGTTGAAGATGTTCCAAGTGATGCAGGAATTTCCAAAGCTTACCCAACCGTTCGCAACCATCCACATGACCAAATTATTGGAGATATTGGTGTGGGTGTTCGAACGAGGTCTAGAATTGAAGAATTCTCTCATTGCGCATTTGTCTCTACCATTGAGCCAAAGAATATCCAAGAAGCATGTGAGGATAGCTCTTGGATAGTGGCAATGGAAGAAGAGCTCATGCAATTTGAGAGAAATAAAGTTTGGGAGCTCGTTCCTCTTCCAAGTGGTCACCAAGTTATTGGGACCAAGTGGATCTTCAAGAACAAGACCGATGAGAACGAGGTCATCACAAGGAACAAAGCAAGGTTAGTAGCTCAAGGCTACCGACAAGAAGAAGGTATTGATTTCGAAGAATCCTTTGCCCCCGTAGCTAGATTAGAAGCTATTAGATTGCTTTTATCTTTTGCATCTCATAAGAATTTCAAATTATTTCAAATGGATGTTAAAAGTGCATTTTTAAATGGTATTGTTAATGAAGAAGTGTATGTTTCTCAACCTCCCGGTTTCATACATGAAAAATTTTCAAACTATGTTTTCAAACTCAAGAAAGCGTTGTATGGGTTGAGACAAGCTCCTAGAGCTTAGTATGATCGACTCATGACATTTCTTTTGAATTTAGGTTTTAAAATTGATGAAGTTGATTCAACACTTTTCATTAAGGATTATGAAAATGACATCCTATTGATTCAAGCTTATGTAGACGATATAATATTTGGTTCTACTAACTTTAATCTTTGCCAAGAATTTTCTAAGTTTATGAAGGATGAATTTGAGATGAGCCACATGAGTGAGCTCAACTACTACCTTGGACTACAAATTTGACAAATGAAGGATGAGACTTTCATACATCAAACCAAGTACACAGGGGAGCTAATTAAGCGATTCGGGATGGAATCGCCTTCAAGCAAAAGGACTCCCATGAGTACGAAAAATCATCTACACAAGGATGAGAACGAAAAAGATGTAGACGTTCGTCTGTATCGAGGTATGATTGGTAGCTTACTTTATTTAACTGCTAGTAGGCCCGATATCATGTTATTCGTATGCTTGTGTGGTAGATATCAAGCTAGACATAAGGAGTCACACTTGATTGTAGTTAAACGAATTTTTCGTTATCTCAATCATTCACTAGATTATGGGTTACTTTATCCTAAATCTAGCACATATGAGTTAATCTCATATAGTGATGCCGACTTTGCCGGATGCAAATCCGATAGGAAGAGTACCAGTGGCACTTGCCATTTTCTTGGAAATTTCCTAGTTTCTTGGTTCTCCAAGAAACAGAACTCAGTATCATTGTCCACGACTGAAGCGGAATATATTACCGTAGGTCTTGCATGTGCACAAGTTCTTTGGATGAGACACACTCTTAAGGACTATGGTGTCAATTGTGATACTTGTCCTATCATGGTTGATAACCAAAGTGCTATATGTCTTTCCAAGAATCTGGTACATCACTCTCGTACCAAACACATAGATGTGAGACACCACTTTATCAATGATCATGTAGCTAAGAAGGACATCATCTTAGAGTACATTAAAACCCAAAAATAAATTGACGACATCTTCACAAAACCTCTTAAAGAAGATTCATTTGTGAGGTTGCGTGGAGAATTAGGGATTATGGGTGAATATGAGATTTAGGAGTTCAACTTACTTGTTATATCATCTTTTGAACTCATATCATCATGTTGCCTCTCTTCATTTGATATATCATATATTGGTTTTAAGAAAGGCTATTGAGATTTGGTTGTTTTCATGATTTTTCGGATTGTCTTAAGAGATGTGTGTAATAAATAATTTATGTTTTGATATTGATTTTATGATGAGTTTGTGTTAGAGTATAGGTCCTAGGGTGAGTTGTGCATATCCTCTAGATTTTAACCTCACTGTTCATTTTTGGACCAGGACAGACGACTGTCTTTTCTTCGACAGTCGACTACCCTACTATATCTTCTCTTTCAGCAGATTGTATCTTTCGCCCAGGCGACTGATGACAACGTTATAGTCGACTGTTGGATCAACATGCGGCTGCATTTTTGTCATCAGGCACCTGTCCATTTCGTTAGTAGTCTCTGTTTTTATCATCGATTTTATTGATTTTCTATCAGTCGACTGATGAGTATAATACAGTCGACTGTCTCACGGACAGAAAACTGTATGTTACCCAATAGTCGACTGTCTGTCAACCTAGCTCATCTCTTATCACTTCAACCAGTCGACTGACTATTGTTCATCAGTCGGCTGTCTCCTAATGTGGCGGTTCGTTATTTTGATTTGACACGTCGATTTTTCGATCCAACGGCCCAGATTCATTTGCCCCTTCGATATATGATCGAGATCCTTCGATTCGACCGTTCAGTTTCTCTCTCATCCGATTGACAAATCGCTTCGTCTTCCCCGATTCGAACTCTCAGTCGATCTCTCCGCCATCGGTTTTCCATCTTCTCCTCTAGTCGATCTATCGATTGCATCTCCCAGTGCGTCGTCGAATGCTTCTTCTTTGTCTCTCGGAGTAGGTTTGCTTCCTATCGTTGTTTCTTCCGTGCGTTTCCTTCAAATTCTTCGTTTGATTGTGCAATGGCTCCCAAAACCACGAACAATGGAAAAATTGTTACTCCTAAGCATGCTAGGGTTTCCAAGCCAACAATTGCCAAAAACAAACTGTAACGACTGCTTTTCATTTATATGGATTTATTATAATATAATATATGTTTTGGTGGATTTTCTCCTCTCGTGTGGTTTTCGTCTCCGTAGATTTCATTTCCGATCGATTCGTCGTATTTTCTCGTTTCTTCCTTAGGATCGTCGATTTCGAAGTGTGTCTCTCGTGACGGACTTCATAACGGTCGTATCTAACTATTAGATCAAGCCTAGGAGTCTTAGGAATCGATCCCGGGGCCCCACGCTCCGTATCGGAACTTTTGGTGCTCATTAGCCGGTGTAAGAAGGGCCACCGACCGACTAGATGACGATCCAGTCGGTCGGCAATCCTTCTTGGACCGACTAGTTAGCTTTCTAAATTTCTCAGGAGTTACTGTTTATCGTTAGTCGGTCTAAGAACGTTGGTTGACCGACTAGGTTGCAAACTAGTCGGTCGGCAATGCTTCTTTAACCGACTAACACATCATCTTAATTTTAGTTGAGTTACTGTTTACTCTTAGTCGGTCTAAGAACGTTCATCGACCGACTAGATGATAAACTAGTCGGTCCGTATTTGTTCATGGACCGACTAACTCTAGAATCCTATTTTCGTTCAGGAGTTACTGTTTGCACTTAGTCGGTCTGCGTTGGTCGACCGACCGACTAGTTGCCAAACTAGTCGGTCAGTGGTTGCTCTTTGACCGACTAACCAGTGTTGAAACCCTAATTTCTGGGCAGCCGCCAGCCCATCCTATTTAAACCCAACCCAATCGTTTTCTTCTTCCCCAACACGACCCAAAACCCTAAAATCTTCCCCCTTGAGCCCCCATCTTCCTCCAAGCTTCATTCCTTCATTCCAAGCCCTAAATCCATCATCCAAACCATCCATCCACTCTATCTACCTCTCATCTTCCCCAAAATCTCACCAAAATCCATCAAAATCCCCAAATCCCCCAAAACCCTAGTTTCCCCAAACTTCTCCAATCTTTTCCAGATCTGATCCTAGGGTTCCCCGGAGTGTTTCTTCCGTCTCCTCTTGGTAAGAAATCGATCTACCGTTGTTTTCATAACTTATTTATAATTTTTGTGAAACCCTAATAAATTTCATGTTGTTTGGTGTTTGTTTCCCCCATAACAGCGATTCCCCCGTAGATTAGCATCCGTGAGACGAAGTGGTCATCATCCCCGGTGCTAGGCAAGTGAAACTTGCCACTTAGGGTTTAGGCCATGTTTTAGGCCATTTGCTTGTTGTAGGCGTAAAAGAGGCTAGGCGACGAAATGATACTCGCCTAGGCGCAAATTGGGGAACTAGCTTGACAACGAAGCTAGTTCAGACATTTAGCATGTTGCACAAGTACCATGTCATGTTTACCTTCCATTAACGGTACGCAAATTAAATGTCATGTCATTGCATTCTTTTGGTGATCCCGTGATTACGTAGCATCGCTACAATACTTGTGTTTCCTGGCTCGTGACCAGAAGCGAGCATAATGAGTTGCTAACCCCAATGCTCGATATATTGAATTGTGAACCAAGAATGCGAGCTCATGTGCGGGGCAACCCCAGGCTCACTAGCTGAGCTCATTGTGCGGGGACCCTGGCTCCATTACGTGTGGGATGGGGTAAGGGTTAAGCGGCCATTCAACTGGGGGTCTGTTTGATCAACAACTGCAGTTGTAAGGCGTAAACTCTGGGGTGGGGTAGTGTTTAGTGCCGATCGGTGTGAATGATGTACCATTCAGCTGAAGGGCGTAAACATCTACAAAAAAACGTGAAACGTGATTTGTGTTTAGTGCCGATCGGTCTGAATGTTGTACCATTCAGCGAAGGGCGTAAACACCTAAAATAATGTGAAATGATTGAGATTGATAGTAGCGTGGCTACTCTTGTCTTGTCTTGTCTTGTCCCGATGATGGTTCTCTTGTACAAATCGTCTTGCCATGTTTTAATTGTGCACTCATGTTATAACTGCCATGTCATGCATACTAAACTGCTAGGTTGCTAATTGCCTTACTTTCAGTTTCCTTGCCCAAGTCTTTTAGACTTGTTGACATGTGCCCCTTTACTCTTTTGGGTGACACATGTTAGATCCTGAGCCTGAGTACCTTGTTGAGGACGAGGTGTTTGCTGACGCCGAGCCCGAGCTTGTGTTTGACGGGGAGTACGTGGACACTGGGGACCAGTCCTAGTGTCTTCGTTGTGTTTTACTTTTATTAGACAGTTGTTTTGTTATCGGTGCGTAGCACCTATACCTTGTTATGTCGTTTCTTGTTGGCCTTGTTCTGGGCCTTAGACTCTTTTCTTTTAGCCTGGTGGCTTTTCTGGATGTTGGACTTATGTTGATGTTGGACAATTTATGAGATGTGAATTTTATTTTAGTCTCTCCTTGTGTTATTATTGTTATTCCGTTGTGGTTACAGGGACCTGCTTATATTTTATTGACGCTTATCGGGTTTGGGGCTTCACAGCTCCACTCCCGTGCGGACCTTTTCACGTCTCGCCTCCATTTTAGGGAAGCGGGTCGTGACAGGTTTTGTTGGTGGCCCATGCAGGTCCTTCTGTAACTGCGATTTTTGGAATAGCGATAATAATATTAGAATGTCCAATAAACTAAGTTCGACGTCCGATGTCATAAGCTATGAGTCTAATCTGATTCGTTTTCTGTGTCACTAGATGGCAGGAAGACGTTTCACCCGTGGTGGGGGTAGTGGTGCGGTCCCTCATGATGAGGAGCCTAAGCGGGAACCCACCAGCGGTGAGATGATGCGGATGATGCTCCAGATGATGCAAGTGCAGCAGGGCGTGCTTCTGCAAGTCCAGAATGCCCCACTTGCTCGAGCTGCCCGGGCTCTTCCGGATGCCCTTCGCTCTGAGCCAGGAGCGAAGCAATTTCGGGAGCTGGGTCCCGCATATTTTGATGGTTCTGAGGGTCCTCTGGCTGCCGATGAGTGGATTCGGAACATCGAGGACAATCTGAAGATGGCCAAGATCACCCCGGCAGGATGGGTTGATTTGGCGAAGAGGCAACTCATGGATAATGCTCGGAATTGGTGGGATGCGGAAGAGAAGTTGTTGGTGGAGCCGATAGCTTGGGCTACCTTCAAGGCTAGATTTGAGGGTGAGTTCTTCCCGAAAGCTGCCAGGGAGGAGATGCTGCAGCGTTTTATTGATTTGAAGCAGGGGAGCTCGTCGGTGGACATGTATCACCAAGAGTTCATGAGGCTGAGTCGGTTTGCACCAAAGATGGTGCAGGACGCTGAAGAGAAGGCTCAGAGGTTCCTGCAGGGGCTTGCTTCGGAGCTCCAGAGTTTTGTAACCTCCTCTGACCGGGAGTCTTATCAGAAGGTTCTGGTCGCTGCCAAGAGGCAGGAGCTGCTCGTGAACCAGAGGAGGGGGTCTATTGTCGGTGCTGGGAAGAGGCCTATGGAGCAGGCGAGAGCTGTGGTTAGACCTGGATTCAGGCCTAAGCAGTCTGCTCAGTTTAAGAGGCCAGGAGGGCCTATTCTGAAGTCTTGCCATTTCTGCGGCAAGCCTGGCCATATCAAGGATCAGTGTCGGAAGTTTCTGGGCCAGTGTCTGGTTTGCGGTGATGCTTCCCATGTCGCGAAGGATTGTCGGCATGCGGGTCCGCTGCGGAGGGCTCCTGTTGCAGCTCAGCCGTTGCAGCAGTGAGCATCTGTTCCTGCTGGTCGTGGAGCAGCTCTTGTTCCGTAGAGGCAGGCTTTTCAGCAGGCTGTCTCGCCAAGGAGGCAGGCTTTTCTGATGACCGCTACGGAGAGCGAGGCTGTGGATGAGGTTATCGCAGGTAATCCTCAATCTAGCTGTTACTTTCCTAGCTGGTTTGATTGTTAGATTATGTTGTTTGCTTGAACATGGTTGTTTGCTAGACTAGGGTTTGATTGCTAATTGCTTGTTAGGTGTGGTTTTGGTTTGCACATTTCCTGCACGAGTCCTCTTTGACTCTGGTGCATCGATGTGCATTATTTCTCGGAGCTTCGTGGAGAGGCATTCCTTGTCGACGTCCCCTCTTCCCAAGAGTTGGAATATCGTTACAGGGAATGGTGTGGTCTCGGTGCATCGTGGTTGCAATTCTTGCCCGTTGGTGGTATGTGGACATGAGCTTTTCGCTGATTTCATTATTCACGACATCATCAACTACGATGAAGTTCTTGGGATGGATTGGCTTGCGAGCTTCTATGCTACGATCGACTGTCGGAGGAAGAAGGTGGTGTTCGAGATTCCCGAACATCCAGTATTTGAGTTCAGTCGCGGTAGCAGTTCGCTTGGTCCTGTCAGATTTCGGGCCAGGCCGGTGGAGGCTGTGGCTATGCAGATGGAGCTGGAGTGGCCAGCTGTGGTGCGAGATTTTGGCGACGTCTTCCCCGAGGAGATGTCTGGTTTGCCGCCTGATCGGGCTTTGGAATTTTCTATTGATCTTGTTCTAGGTGCGCAGCCGATTTCGACGGCGCCGTATCGTATGGCACCTGCAGAGTTGGAAGAGTTGCGGAAGCAGTTGGATGAGCTTTTACAGAAGGGTTATATTAATCCTAGCGTGTCTCCGTGGGGAGCACCGGTGTTGCTGGTGAAGAAGAAGGATGGTTCGCGTCGCATGTGCGTGGACTATCGGGAGTTGAATGCGGTGACCATTAAGAATAAATACACGTTGCCTCGCATCGATGATATTTTTGATCAGCTTGGAGGTTCGAGGGTGTTTTCTAAATTGGATTTGAGGAGTGGTTACCATCAGCTGAAGGTGAAGAAGGGAGATGTTTCGAAGACAGCGTTCAGGACGAAGTATGGACACTATGAGTTCGTGGTTATGCCTTTTGGCGTAACTAACGCGCCCGCAGTTTTCATGAATCTGATGAACCTGATTTTCTACGAATTTTTGGATAAGTTTGTCGTTATCTTCATTGACGACATTCTGATCTATTCGAAGTCGGAGGAAGAGCATGCCTCGCACTTAAGGACGGTGTTGGAGATCTTGAGGAAGCATCGTTTGTATGCTAAGTTTTCGAAGTGCGAGTTTTGGCTGGATAGAGTTGCTTTTCTCGGGCATGTGGTGACTAGAGATGGTATTTCAGTGGATCCCGAGAAGATTCGGGCCATCAGGGAGTGGCCTGTTCCGTCGTCAGCGTCTGAGATTCGGAGTTTCCTTGGACTTGCTGGTTATTATCGGCGATTCATTAAAGACTTTTCTCGTATTGCTGAGCCGATGACCAGGTTGACGCGGAAGGATGTTGCTTTTGTTTGGTCGGGTGATTGTGAGAGTGCTTTTGGTGTTCTGAAGGAGAGGTTGACGACTGCCCCTATTCTTGTTGTGCCTGATCGCAGCGGTAGATTTGAGATCTTTTGCGATGCTTCTGGCAAGGGTCTCGGTTGTGTGTTGCATCAGCACGGACACGTTGTGGCGTATGCGTCTCGTCAGCTTAAGGTTCATGAGAAGAATTACCCGACGCATGATTTGGAGTTGGCTGCCGTCGTGTTTGCTCTTAAGATTTGGAGGCACTTCTTGCTGAGTGAGAAAGTGAAGATTTTCACCGATCACAAAAGCTTGAAGTATATTTTCACTCAGAAGGAGCTTAACATGTGACAGCGTCGATGGTTGGAGCTTATGGCGGATTATGAGATTGATTTGCAGTTTCACCCTGGCAAGGTGAATGTGGTTCCGGATGCTTTGAGTAGGCTTCCAGTGGTGATGATTTTGACCTCACAGTGGAGATTGCAGCAGGATTTTTGCGAGTCTGGCGTGGAGATTGTTCTTCCTGGAGAGGCTTCTTCGTTGATGTACATGCAGGTACAGTCGACGATCGTGGATCGGATTAAGGCTGGCCAGGCTGAGGATCCGAAGCTGGTGAGGATTCGGGAGCAGGTGGAAGCCGGTCTGCGGACTGACTTTTTGATTCATAAGGATGGCTCGCTGAGGTTCGGAGCCAGGTTGTGTGTGCCGGCTGGGGATATCAGAGAGGAGCTGATGGTGGAGGCACACAGTTCGCCGTATTCTGTGCATCCTGGTGGCACCAAGATGTACCAGGATCTTCGTCTGAATTATTGGTGGCATGGTATGAAGAGGAGCATGGCTCGGAGTGTAGCCAAGTGCTTGGTTTGCCAGCAATTGAAGGCGGAGCATCAGCGTACGACCGGGTTGCTACAACCGCTTCCGATTCCGGAGTGGAAATGGTAACACATCACTATGGATTTCGTGACTGGGCTACCTCGGAGTCCGAAGCAGAATGACGCGATTTGGGTGATCGTAGATCGATTGACCAAATCTACGCACTTTATTCCGTTCAGAGTGGGACAGTCCACTGAGGCTCTAGCGAGGAGATATATGGAGGTAAAATTCTTTTACTCTCCGTTTTATTTCCTTTTCCTAGTTTGGATAGTGATGTAACGTGAATCGTGCAGGAGGTTGTGCGACTTCATGGAGTCCCCATGAGTATCATGTCTGACAGAGACACGAGGTTCACATCTCAGTTCTGGCAGAGTTTGCAGAAGAGCTTGGGTACGCGTCTGAGTTTCAGCACGGTGTACCATCCGCAGACGGATGTCCAGTCCGAGAGGACGATTCAGATTTTGTAAGACATGCTGAGGGCATGCAGTTGGATTTCAAGGGTTCATGGGAGGACCATCTACATCTGGTAGAGTTTTCCTACAACAACAGCTTCCAGGCGAGTATTGGCATGGCGCCTTTCGTCGCTCTTTATGGGAGGAAATGTCGATCGCCATTGAGTTGGGATGACGTTGGTGATCGGGAGTTGTTGGGACCTGAGATGATCGTGGAGGCCGTGGATATCGTCAGGAATATTTGGGAGAGGTTGAGGATTGCTCAGGACCGTTTTAAGCATTGGGCGGATGCTAAACGTCGTCCTTTGGAGTTTCAGCTGGGCGACCATGTGTTCTTGAAGATTTCCCCGAATCGCTGTGTGATTCGTTTCGGGAAGCGTGGGAAGTTGAGCCCGCGATACATTGGACCGTTTGACGTTTTGGAGAGGGTTAGCGAGGTAGCTTATCGCTTGGCCTTACCGCCATCTTTGGAAGGAGTTCACAATGTTTTCCATGTGTCGCAGCTTCGTCGATACATTAGCGATCCGTCTCATGCGGTGGATTTTTCGGAGATTACCGTTCGTCCCTATATGACGTATGACCAGCATCCAGTGCAGATTCTGGACAGGCGTCAGAAATCGCTTCGGAACAAGATTGTCAATCTTGTGAGGGTGATGTGGCGACACGGCTCACCTGGAGAGTCTACTTGGGAGAATGAGGATGAGATGCGAGAGCGTTTTCCACTTTTGTTTCTGGACTCGTGAGTATTCGGGAATTCCGAGGACGAAATTTTTCTTAAGTTGGGGATGATGTAACGACTTCTTTTCATGTATCTGGATTTATTATAATATAATATATGTTTTGGTGGATTTTCTCCTCTCGTGTGGTTTTCGTCTCCGTAGATTTCATTTTCGATCGATTCGTCGTATTTTCTCGTTTCTTCCTTAGGATCGTCGATTTCGAAGTGTGTCACTCGTGACGGACTTCATAACGGTCGTATCTAACTATTAGATCAAGCCTAGGAGTCTTAGGAATCGATCCCGGGGCCCCGCGCTCCGTATCGGAACTTTTGGTGCTCATTAGCCGGTGTAAGCAGGGACACCGACCGACTAGATGACGATCCAGTCGGTCGGCAATCCTTCTTGGACCGACTAGTTAGCTTTCTAAATTTCTCAGGATTTACTGTTTATCGTTAGTCGGTCTAAGAACGTTGGTTGACCGACTAGGTTGCAAACTAGTCGGTCGGCAATGCTTCTTTAACCGACTAACACATCATCTTAATTTTAGTTGAGTTACTGTTTACTCTTAGTCGGTCTAAGAACGTTCATCGACCGACTAGATGATAAACTAGTCGGTCCGTATTTGTTCATGGACTGACTAACTCTAGAATCCTATTTTCGTTCAGGAGTTACTGTTTGCACTTAGTCGGTCTACGTTGGTCGACCGACCGACTAGTTGCCAAACTAGTCGGTCAGTGGTTGCTCTTTGACCGACTAACCAGTGTTGAAACCCTAATTTCTGGGCAGCCGCCAGCCCATCCTATTTAAACCCAACCCAATCTTTTTCTTCTTCCCCAACACGACCCAAAACCCTAAAATCTTCCCCCTTGAGCCCCCATCTTCCTCCAAGCTTCATTCCTTCATTCCAAGCCCTAAATCCATCATCCAAACCATCCATCCACTCTATCTACCTCTCATCTTCCCCAAAATCTCACCAAAATCCATCAAAATCCCCAAATCCCCCAAAACCCTAGTTTCCCCAAACTTCTCCAATCTTTTCCAGATCTGATCCTAGGGTTCCCCGGAGTGTTTCTTCCGTCTCCTCTGGGTAAGAAATCGATCTACCGTTGTTTTCATAACTTATTTATAATTTTTGTGAAACCCTAATAAATTTCATGTTGTTTGGTGTTTGTTTCCCCCATAACAGCGATTCCCCCGTAGATTAGCATCCGTGAGACGAAGTGGTCGTCATCCCTGGTGCTAGGCAAGTGAAACTTGCTACTTAGGGTTTAGGCCATGTTTTAGGCCATTTGCTTGTTGTAGGCGTAAAAGAGGCTAGGCGACGAAATGATACTCGCCTAGGCGCAAATTGGGGAACTAGCTTGACAACGAAGCTAGTTCCGACATTTAGCATGTTGCACAATTACCATGTCATGTTTACCTTCCATTAACGATACGCAAATTAAATGTCATGTCATTGCATTCTTTTGGTGATCCCGTGATTACGTAGCATCGCTACAATACTTGTGTTTCCTGGCTCGTGACCAGAAGCGAGCATAATGAGTTGCTAACCCCAACGCTCGATATATTGAATTGTGAACCAAGAATGCGAGCTCATGTGCGGGGCAACCCCAGGCTCACTAACTGAGCTCATTGTGCGGGGACCCTGGCTCCATTACGTGTGGGATGGGGTAAGGGTTAAGCGGCCATTCAACTGGGGGTCTGTTTGATCAACAACTGCAGTTGTAAGGCGTAAACTCTGGGGTGGGGTAGTGTTTAGTGCCGATCGGTGTGAATGATGTACCATTCAGCTGAAGGGCGTAAACATCTACAAAACAACGTGAAACGTGATTTGTGTTTAGTGCCGATCGGTCTGAATGTTGTACCATTCAGCGAAGGGCGTAAACACCTACAATAATGTGAAATGATTGAGATTGATAGTAGCGTGGCTACTCTTGTCTTGTCTTGTCTTGTCCCGATGATGGTTCTCTTGTACAAATCGTCTTGCCATGTTTTAATTGTGCACTCATGTTATAACTGCCATGTCATGCATACTAAACTGCTAGGTTGCTAATTGCCTTACTTTCAGTTTTCTTGCCCAAGTCTTTTAGACTTGCTGACATGTGCCCCTTTACTCTTTTGGGTGACACATGTTAGATCCTGAGCCTGAGTACCTTGTTGAGGACGAGGTGTTTACTGACGCCGAGCCCGAGCTTGTGTTTGACGGGGAGTACGTGGACACTGGGGACCAGTCCTAGTGTCTTCGTTGTGTTTTACTTTTGTTAGACAGTTGTTTTGTTATCGGTGCGTAGCACATATACCTTGTTATGTCGTTTCTTGTTGGCCTTGTTCTGGGCCTTAGACTCTTTTCTTTTAGCCTGGTGGCTTTTCTGGATGTTGGACTTATGTTGATGTTGGACAATTTATGAGATGTGAATTTTATTTCAGTCTCTCCTTGTGTTATTATTGTTATTCCGTTGTGGTTACAGGGACCTGCTTATATTTTATTGACGCTTATCGGGTTTGGGGCTTCACAGCTCCACTCCCGTGCGGACCTTTTCACGTCTCGCCTCCATTTTAGGGAAGCGGGTCGTGACACAAACAGCCCTATAAGGCCCGCACTAAGAAACCCGATTCTCCCTTTCGCTCCTTTTGCAGGGATATTCTGCTTCTTTTGCGTCTTCCTCATCCGATGCTGAGCGCCTCGTTAAGCATCCGCGCAAGCCCGTTGGTGTTCACATCAATGAGCCTTGCACTGAGGCTTCTCCTTCACACTCTGTATCGAGCTCCGATGAAGAAACCCCTGCCATGCCTCCTTCTGATCCCCTCATCTTATTTGCAGTGACAACCTTTGTTTGGCAAAATTCCATTCTCTCCTCGAGATCAAGCTTCTTCAAGAGCATTTCATTGTTTATCCCGCTTTCACCGCTGAGAGATTATCAGAGATCCTCTCCGCTACTTGCTTGGCTGACCTCTTTCGCTTCTCTCACAGCGAATCCCCTCGTGCTTACTCATTTTTGGTTAAGCTTTTCTATGCTAACCGCATTCGCGGTGAGTATGCGACCACTGGCGTTATTGACACTGTCATCCAGGGGACCCACATTCGCATTGATCCTACTCTTTTAGGGACCATTCTTAGGATTCACTCCTCTGGATCCCTTCCTGCCGATATTTCCATTTCAGATGTTGGTGAGCTTGATCATTCTGTCCTCCGGGACATGTTTCGTGAGATACCCTCTGCTCTTTCTTTGGGTGTTCGGTCTTCCATGTTCTCGGCGAGGGGTTGGGTTGTTCACCTTGTGGTGAAGTTCAACATCATGTCGAAGTATGGATCTTCAGACCAGCCTTCCCAGGAGATCCTTAGGTGTATATACGTGACTTTTCTGGCTTGTCAGTAAACTAGGCCGGCGTCCTCCTTGATAGGATGGACAAGGTCGAGTTTTGTCACGCCCCGCTTCCCAAAAATATGGAGGCGAAGCGTGAGAAGGTCCGCTCAGACTTGAAGCTACAAAGCTGCAAGTCCGATAAGCGTCAATCAATTTAAAACTGCAGGTCCTTGCAACGCGAACGAAACAAAGATAATAATAATGAAATGAGACAAAAGAATAATCTCAGAATATCCATAAATATAAATTCCAACAACGCAGAAAAGCCACCAGGCTAAAAGAAAAAGAGACTAAAGGCCCAAACATGGCCAACAAAAGTACAAAGTACAAACGACGGTGCTACGCACCAATAACTAACAAAAGGCCTAAAACAAAATAAAGCTCAACAAAGGCTCAAAGAATGGTCACCGATGTCCACCAAAATCCTCCTGGGCAATCATGGACTCAGACTCAGCGTCAGCAGCACATCACGTACTCTGCAACGATCTCTGGCTCAGGTCTAACATGTGACACCCAAAAGAGCAAGGGGCACATGTCAGCAAGTCTACAAGAGACTTGTGCAAGGAAACTGAAAGTACAAGTAAAAGCAACCTAAAAGTTCTAGCATGATGCAATGACATGGCAGTTAAAGTAATGAGTGCAATAGGTAAAGTAAAGCGAAGTAAAGTACGAGCATGGCATGACATTCACAAGACAAGTACAAGACAAGAAAAGTAAGCACCTCGTGCACAGAGATTCCGTCTTTTGGCTAGAGGGCTGATCAGGCCACTCCTAAGCTCAAGCGAACGTTTATCCCTACCCATCCACGTGTGTCGAGCCAGGGCCTTACCCCCGAACGGTAATGCTCGCTTCTGGAACACGAGCCAGGAAGTGTTTTATCTTGCTGGTCTAGGGGTGCACCTAGCCAGTCAAGGAAGTACAAGTACAAGTATTGTAGCGTGTGCTACCAATGCGACATTCAATGCATGGATGACATGACATGACAAGTAGTAAGGCGTACAGGTAAGGAAAGTAAACGTGACAGTTTAGTATGCATGAACAACAAGTTTAAAGGTTTGGATCTAGCTTCGTTGTCAAGCTAGATCAATTAGGTGACGGATCTAGTTTCGTTGTCAAACTAGATCAAGTAGGCGTCTAGCCAGCTATCATTTCACTGACTAGTCTCTTTTACGCTAAAAACAAGGAAGTGGCCTAAAAACATGGCCCTAAGCAAGAGTTGGCAAGTTTCACTTGCCTGCAAGTACAACGTCTGAGCACACCGTCCAAGAGAGTCCAAAGATCACAATTATCCTACGTGCACAAGTCCACCGGCCTAAAGTCCATATTATTAATCTTGATTAGTGAATTTAAAACATTTAAAATACTTTAAAAATACTGATTTTAGTCTTGATTAGCATGCATTGGGTTTGGGGTCCTAGGGGTGCAAAGCGTTACCTCAACACGACGCGAAAGCTACACCGGCGTCGGGTAGCGACGCCGGGGGTTGGAATAAGAGATCGCGCTCCAAGTCCAGATTCCAATTAGATTCCTCGCTGGAAATTTCAGAGCAATCGACCAGGGCGACGATTCCAGATTCCAAAGCTCGCACGTGCGACGACGGGCTACGACTTGCGACGACGTCGTACGCGACGAATCCTCAAAGAGCAAGCACCTAGGTGGGGCCCACAGTAGTCCTAGGGGCCTTTGGGGGACCCACAATAACTCTGGAGAACTTGGGGGCCCACGGTGGCAAGCGATGCGACAGATGCGGGGTTGCGACGAATGGCTCTCGGTCGTACACAGCCAATGCGGGGGAATCTCTCGGTCGTGCGCTCAAAATGCGGGGGCTGCGACGTTGGGGTGTGCAGCGGCTGCGGGGCGAGGCTTGGTGCGAGGGTTCCTATCGGTCAGACGCTTGGATGCGGGGCGGGGCAGCGTTGCAACGTTGCAGCGCTCGCAACAGCGGTCGGTGCGGAGCAGCGGGTCGGTCGTGCGGGCTGCGGAGCGGAACGACAAGCGGGCGACGGTGCGGAAAGCTGTGCTGCGATGCGGAGCTGCTTGGTGCGGGCCAATCCCTCGGTCAGACCGAGGGAACGGAGCGCCTAGTGGCTGCAGCGATGCGGAGCGCTTGGATGCGGGGCGGGGCTTCGGTCGGAGCGGGGGAACGGGGCCGTTTCCTTCGGTCGCTACGGGGGAAGAACGTCGCAACGTTGCGACGAATCGTCGCAACGTCCAATATGAGTTTTGGAAGAGGCTAGGGCTAATTTCTTGCGAAAATAGGTCTTCCTAGGGGTTGCTTATATAGTATAGATGGGTTGACTTGGTCTAGGGCTAAATCTAATAGGATTAGAATATTAAAATAATTTAAAATTTGAATTCCAACTACTCCAACTCACCCAAGGATTTGACTTGGTCCAAATGAGCTGGAAATTAGCTCAAAAATTCTTTAAAACGTTTAAAACTTAAATAAATTTTATTTGGCCGAAAATAATTTATAAATTAATTATTAAAAATATTTTAAAGCTTGTTAAAAATATAAAAGTGGTCAAATAAACTCCAGAAATTATAAAATAAATATCGTGGTGATCGTGGCGACGAATGTGAGCTAACTAAGAAGACGGTTCTCAATTTCGACGTCAGACGACGAGACTAAAAATAGAAACGTCTCTCGTCAAGAGTGAGAATCGTCACGTCTCATCGAATAAGTTTAAATTGTGGACAAACGACTCGAGAAGTGTCGTTCCAAGATAGTGCCACTATTTAATACTCTCAGAGACGTTCGCAACGGCATATCACACGAAAGTGTTCACAAACAAACAAGGTCTAAAACAAACACGTGCACGGACAAAAGTACGTGCACGAACAACGTACCACAAAAAGTGGTCGTTACATCCTCCCCACCTTAGAATAAAGTCCGTCCTCGGACTTTCTAATATAGCTAGTCACTCTAGTAACTACCCCAATCAAGCCACATTATAATTTAAACCAAGTATAGTCATTACAAGTGCTCATATACGCACTAGGTAGTCAAACATTAACACTACCACCACGTATACATATACATTCACATACGTATACACTTATACCTATTATAGTCAGTCAAATTCATACATTTATTTCAATCAGGTATATAAACATACATCCCTTATATAACTGCTACTCACAAAACAATAGTTCAGATACTTATATAGGTATGATCTCATACTAGCAAATACAATCATTTCCCTACGTATAGATAGCTACCTATGCACAAACATCAAGGGTATACTACCCTCTAATATTCATCCAATACCAAACATCTCAACACATATAGTCACACCATACCATTATTAATCAAGTTTCACTATATATATACATTCACTATAGTTTCACAATATGTATATAGTCATTCAATGCATTCAAATATTTCACCATACATTCACATTACGTACGGTCCTATAACTGCATTTACGACACGCCACATATACCATAGTCATCAATTCCTATAACTAAGCACATACTTACCCGTGCATGGTGCACACCCATACACGCTAATATTTCATTTACATACACCAATCATACCATTATATAACTAGCACACAAACACACCTAGTTTTAGCTAGTACACATACGCTCACACGAGCAAGTCCTTAGTAATTAGCTATACCACAAGACCAACACCTATAACTATATACTGGCGTAGCGACCCACAATCATGTGCGTAGCACAACCAGGCACAAACACTCCTATCACTATACATACATCAAACATTGCCATATTCAAACTACAAACTTACATTCAATATACTTAGAGTATACCCACTCAAGCTTGAGTGAGACTCGGTACATATATCAGAATATTCTATATACGTAACACGACATTCATACCTATACCAATACCACTCCCATATATATACATCTACCATTACAACCATATACATTCCATTAATCAATCACACTTAATATTTGGTCAGGCAATACTCACGTAGTTAAATCAATTTATATACCATAATAATAATACAGACACCAGTACCCATATATTTATAATACCCTCCCTAGTACAAACATTCACCGTATAGTCACACCTAAATAATGTATATATTCACACCATAGCCTACTACCTATAATTAGTATACTAACACATCCACACATACATAATTAAGATGTGCAATAGTCGTGTATACCTTACGGTATGCACGCATGCAACATCCCTAAAAGCAAGCAATACCAATCAAAATTATACTCCTACTTCCATATGTATATCACCTATATACTCAGGCAACAAAACATAACTACTTACGTCTAAACACAATGCATACCCACATACGAGCACACACTCATACGTGCTAACATATAGGTCACATAATAGGCCTACCCTCCTAACCATACGTACTCTTATTATTATCACTACTAACATACACAACTTAGATATTTCAACGCTAACTCTAATACACACCGGCATCCCTAGTATAATATAACTATCCACACAACAATCCATAACTACTAACACACAACAACTTCATACTATCACGAATAACTCCTAGTACATATATATCACACAATAGACAATCATCAATATACTATGGGGGTACACTCATTCAAGCCCACGTACACAGCTTAGGTACGTGCACTACGACTACCTCACAAGGTCCAAGGGCCTACTAACAATTAAGGGTTGACACAGACATTGACGGACCCTAAGGTCTAAGCAATAAAGAGAGGTCGAGAGCGTGACGAGGGAAGGATCGATAAGCACGAGTTCAGATAGGACGAATACAAGGAGACGGCTTGGTTAGGGAAACATTGACTCAATGGTGATGTTTAGGTTGAGGGAAAAAAGGAGACGTAGTGATGCTTATATAGGAGGGGAAAAGAAAGTAGGGTAAATAGCATGAGCTAAAATTCGCAAAATTGAATACTGTTGTACTTCAAAAATTGGAATTCCTCATCTGTATAAATTATTTGAAGATCGATAAAGCGAGTTGAAATAAGTTTGAGTCGAATATTCATAATAAGAGAAAATGTTTTATTGGTTTACAAAAATCGTTATAAAAGGAAGTAAAATCATTTACACGAATATTAAGGACATGGTTTAGAAAATTCTTTCCGTCAGTAATTTAATATAACGTTGTCAAAAAGTTTTGGAAAGTCAAGAATGAAATCAAGTAACGGAAGAATTTAAACTCATGTTAAATGCTTCAAAACTTTAGGCTATGGAAAATTTTAAAATGATCAATTTGAAACTGCTTTTAGAGAACCAGGGTTTGCCAAAAATGAAAAAAACTGATTTACCCCGGTCCTTAATATACGAGCACAACAAGTCTGATACGAATATAAAAATAATTGGAAGTATGTATGGTGCGCGGAGAAATAATAATAATGACTTAGTAGTGAAGTTATCAAAAACTGTAGTAAAGTTTTAAAAGTCAACTATGGAAAGTCTGGGCCAGGAATAGTTAAATTTTTTTTTGAAATAGCGAAAACGATGAGCACAAAACCAACTGGCTTAAAGCTGAAAGTCCATGTGACTTGAAAGTATATGAATGGCATAAATCAGGAGGGAAAATTACAAGTTGAATCAAAGTGCGATTCAGAATAAAATTATCATATGAAGGGACGACGCATTGCATAAGTACGAAAAAACATAAGCTGGGAAAATACTATAAGCTAGTATTCAAAAATTCCAACAAACGTTTTAAAATTTTAAATCAATGAAGGAGTAAGAAGTATAAGTATATTAAAGTTTTGAACAAAATTAAACTTAGTGGAAAAGAAGATTGAAAAACACTTTCAGAAGGTTCAAGTTTTGCAATGGCGATGTTTGAAGATTGACGACGATCGTCATGAGGCGATCTCGTGAATCGAGGCAAGGAAATTGGTCAGGTGATCAAAGCATACATACGCCTAGGATATGAATCAGGAGAATCTACTGGGAACTCCTACGGTCGACCAGCTAAAGATTAAGAACTAAGCGCTACGACTTCTAAAGGTTAGACGGTAAGGAAAAGCGTTCAGCTTGGTCCGAAATCGATGAACCCAAGCGAACGACAAAAGGAAATTCTAGAAGTCTAATATGGTCAGAGTTAGGCAATAACCACTAAGGTAGCTCCTACGACGATTAAATCAATTGCTGGCAGGGGGTCTAACTAACAAATAGAGGCCTCTATCTAACAAGCACAGGCGTCTAACTAAGTCTTCTTATCACCTAGTGTCATAAGAAAACGACTAAACTCAGGGCTTATTACTCGGATGTTGCAATTTATTTAATGGACATTCCGTTATTATCGTTGTTTCGTTAATTCGCAATTGCAAGACCGGACCTGCATGGGCCACCAACAAAACCTGTCACGCCCCGCTTCCCAAAAATATGGAGGCGAAGCGTGAGAAGGTCCGCTCAGACTTGAAGCTACAAAGCTGCAAGTCCGATAAGCGTCAATCAATTTAAAACTGCAGGTCCTTGCAACGCGAACGAAACAAAGATAATAATAATGAAATGAGACAAAAGAATAATATCAGAATATCCATAAATATAAATTCCAACAACGCAAAAAAGCCACCAGGCTAAAAGAAAAAGAGACTAAAGGCCCAAACATGGCCAACAAAAGTACAAAGTACAAACGACGGTGCTACGCACCAATAACTAACAAAAGGCCTAAAACAAAATAAAGCTCAACAAAGGCTCAAAGAATGGTCACCGATGTGCACCAAAATCCTCCTGGGCAATCATGGACTCAGACTCAGCGTCAGCAGCACATCACGTACTCTGCAACGATCTCTGGCTCAGGTCTAACATGTGACACCCAAAAGAGCAAGGGGCACATGTCAGCAAGTCTACAAGAGACTTGTGTAAGGAAACTGAAAGTACAAGTAAAAGCAACCTAAAAGTTCTAGCATGATGCAATGACATGGTAGTTAAAGTAATGAGTGCAACAGGTAAAGTAAAGCGAAGTAAAGTACGAGCATGGCATGACATTCACAAGACAAGTACAAGACAAGAAAAGTAAGCACCTCGTGCACAGAGATTCCGTCTTTTGGCTAGAGGGATGATCAGGCCACTCCTAAGCTCAAGCGAACGTTTATCCCTACCCATCCACGTGTGTCGAGCCAGGGCCTTACCCCCGAACGGTAATGCTCGCTTCTGGAACACGAGCCAGGAAGTGTTTTATCTTGCTGGTCTAGGGGTGCACCTAGCCAGTCAAGGAAGTACAAGTACAAGTATTGTAGCGTGTGCTACCAATGCGACATTCAATGCATGGATGACATGACATGACAAGTAGTAAGGCGTACAGGTAAGGAAAGTAAACGTGACAGTTTAGTATGCATGAACAACAAGTTTAAAGGGTTGGATCTAGCTTCGTTGTCAAGCTAGATCAATTAGGTGACGGATCTAGTTTCGTTGTCAAACTAGATCAAGTAGGCGTCTAGCCAGCTATCATTTCACTGACTAGTCTCTTTTACGCTAAAAACAAGGAAGTGGCCTAAAAACATGGCCCTAAGCAAGAGTTGGCAAGTTTCACTTGCCTGCAAGTACAACGTCTGAGCACACCGTCCAAGAGAGTCCAAAGATCACAATTATCCTACGTGCACAAGTCCACCGGCCTAAAGTCCATATTATTAATCTTGATTAGTGAATTTAAAACATTTAAAATACTTTAAAAATACTGATTTTAGTCTTGATTAGCATGCATTGGGTTTGGGGTCCTAAGGGTGCAAAGCGTTACCTCAACACGACGCGAAAGCTACACCGGCGTCGGGTAGCGACGCCGGGGGTTGGAATAAAAGATCGCGCTCCAAGTCCAGATTCCAATTAGATTCCTCGCTGGAAATTTCAGAGCAATCGACCGGGGCGACGATTCCAGATGCCTTTGGGGGACCCACAATAACTCTGGAGAACTTGGGGGCCCACGGTGGCAAGCGATGCGACGGATGCGGGGTTGCGACGAATGGCTCTCGGTCGTACACAGCCAATGCGGGGGAATCTCTCGGTCGTGCGCTCAAAATGCGGGGGCTGCGATGTTGGGGTGTGCAGCGGCTGCAGGGCGAGGCTTGGTGCGAGGGTTCCTATCGGTCAGACGCTTGGATGCGGGGCGGGGCAGCGTTGCAACGTTGCAGCGCTCGCAACAGCAGTCGGTGCGGAGTAGCGGGTCGGTCGTGCGGGCTGCGGAGCGGAACGACAAGCGGGCGACGGTGCGGAAAGCTGTGCTGCGATGCGGAGCTGCTTGGTGCGGACCAATCCCTCGGTCAGACCGAGGGAACGGAGCAGCTAGCGGCTGCAGCGATGCGGAGCGCTTGGATGCGGGGCGGGGCTTCGGTCGGAGCGGGGGAACGGGGCCGTTTCCTTCGGTCGCTGCGAGGGAAGAACGTCGCAACGTCCAATATGAGTTTTGGAAGAGGCTAGGGCTAATTTCTTGTGAAAATAGGTCTTCCTAGGGGTTGCTTATATAGTATAGATGGGTTGACTTGGTCTAGGGCTAAATCTAATAGGATTAGAATATTAAAATAATTTAAAATTTGAATTCCAACTACTCCAACTCACCCAAGGATTTGACTTGGTCCAAATGAGCTGGAAATTGGTTCAAAAATTCTTTAAAACGGTTAAAACTTAAATAAATTTTATTTGGCTGAAAATAATTTATAAATTAATTATTAAAAATATTTTAAAGCTTGTTAAAAATATAAAAGTGGTCAAATAAACTCCAGAAATTATAAAATAAATATCGTGGTGATCGTGGCGACGAATGTGAGCTAACTAAGAAGACGGTTCTCAATTTTGACGTCAGACGACGAGACTAAAAATAGAAACGTCTCCCGTCAAGAGTGAGAATCGTCACGTCTCATCGAATAAGTTTAAATTGTGGACAAACGACTCGAGAAGTGTCGTTCCAAGATAGTGCCACTATTTAATACTCTCAGAGACGTTCGCAACGGCATATCACACGAAAGTGTTCACAAACAAACAAGGTCTAAAACAAACACGTGCACGGACAAAAGCACGTGCACGAACAACGTACCACGAAAAGTGGTCGTTACAAGTTTACTATTGCTTCCTCCCACATTCCTTATGGTGGTCTTCTTACACTTGTTTTTCGCCATTTTGGGATTGATTTGACTCCATACGAACCTTTGCCTTTTGGTCCTCTTCTCGATTCTTCCGCAAAGTAGAAGTCCACTTCGGCTCTGCAGTCTGCATCTAAGGAGATGCAATCCACTTCTGCTCCGTCTTCTTCCGCTGTTCCTCCTGTTGACCAGCCATCTACCTCTGCTCCTTCCTCTCATGACATTCTGTTTGAGATGGTTTCTGGTCTTTATGAGTTGGCCTTCTTTTCGTTCCAGCATCAGTGTATGCCCTTCCCTGAGCACCTCAGACGATTTGGTCCACCCCAGCCTCGTGAGCCTCCACCTCCTATCATCACTGATATTGTTTTGAATCCTGGTGTATCTGCTACTCAGGGTGTTGCTGCTGCTGCTCCTCCTCCAGAGGATGTCCTCGTTGACCCAGAGACAGTTTCCTCCTCTGCTGCACCTCGAGACACTCACTCTTAGATTTTTTTTGGTTTGAGAGTTTTTGAGTTTTGTATGTATGATGAATATTTTGTGTAGTGATGACGTATGTATGAATCATATATTTTGTTCGTTTTGATGCACATGGTGATGTTCATGTATTTTGTACCCATGTGATCTTATATATATATATATATATATATATATATATATATGAACTTGCAGTTTCTTCGTCAGTTTCACAAATTGTATAATTGTTTATCATATCTGTGTGAATTTTATGATATTTTCTCCATATATGCTATATTCTATATGTGATGTGATTTGAGACGATATTTTTCCTTCGTGTATCTCAATGTTGATATTGGACTCTCATTCCTCTAATCACCTAAGTTTATAATGTGGTTTTATGAGTTTTTGATTTATATATCTTTAGACTTTTGTAATTATTGTTAGTTCTTATTTAGCACGATTGTTGTTGTTATTTTACTCCCGCCTTTTGGATAATGCCATATGGGGAGAGAAATAAACAGACAGACTAATAATGAATGTGCTAAGTATAGTCTAATAACACTTGAATCTAAGATTGAAGTTGCCTCAGATTTAGGGGGAGTAAGATATAATGAATATGGATTTTAAAACCTAGATTTCGTGGATTCATTTCATTCATGCATATCTTACTCATTTGCTTCATTTGATATATAGATGCCCTAATATTTATTGTCTAACTTGATTGGCATCTATGTAGGGGGTAAGTTTTCTTTAAGCACAATTATTTATCTTTTTGTTTATGTTTGTTTGTCATCATCAAAAGGGGGAGAATGTTGAGTATTGGACTTCTCCCTACTTGGTGTTAATGATGAGAAAACATAAATACGTGTGACTAATCCCCTATTTGCAGTTAATCCATTGCCTAAACTTATCATGAAGATCTATTTGCAATTGATGACACTCAAAGATCATTGAAAGAAAATGAAGTGATGTGGATGAAGCTCCTAGAAGACTTCAAGCTCATACGTTGGAAAGAAGAGAGAGTTCGTCAAATGTAACCTTCTTGTTTCTCTTCTAGTATGTAGCTTAAAAGTAGAACTTTGTTGGAGCGCACACACATCTTCATTTCAGTCTTAGGATATCATTAGATCAACCTTCCTTAGACTCCAATTCATTTCTATCTAGATTATGCATGTCATGTTTATAACAGTCGACTGCTGAATGATTTACAGTCGCCTGTCTCAAAACAGTCGACTGTGTTTTGTTCTACAGTCGCCTGTTATGCACAAACTTTCTCAGTTTAGTTTTGGGCTTCTTAGCTTTAACTCTCACAGGCGACTTATGAACGATTAACAGGTGCGTGTCCAAGAGACAGTCGACTGTGTTTTGTTAATCAGTTGCCTGTCTATCTTTAGCCCAAATTCTATCTCTGTTTAATCTGGTCAGTCGACTATTGTTGAATTTACAATCGACTGTCCAAAGGAATAGTCGACTGTCCATGCTACAACAGTCGTCTGTCTTTGAGCCTATTTGATGACTCAACTCTCTGGAAAATCTCCAGGTCTTGACAGTCGCCTGTTGAAGAAATTATAGTTGCCTGTTTAGTTTAACAGTCGACTGTCTTCTCTTTATCACTCGTATGTCCTGTTCTCCCAGACTTTTCTCAGATTTTCTCAACTACCCAGCTTACGGCCAGTCACCTGTAGTAGGATTGACAGTCGCCTGTTGGTTCAACAGTCGACTGTCTATGCCTCATCAGTCGACTGTCCACGTGGTAAGTTACCGTTATGAATTCTCACCTACCCTCTGTCACTGTGCAGCAGTCGACTGTGAGTTCTTCAAGAGTCGACTGTCGCGGGCGCAGATTCTATTCGTTTAGTTTTTCTTCACGGATTTCAAAGGGGGTTTTGGTGATTCAGTTAGAGGGGTTTGAGAAAAATATAAAAGAAGCCTATACTGTTCCATTGAGAAAAAATTGATAATAGACACTTTGATTATCTCTTTCTAAAATATTCAAGCTTTCATTTTAAAAGATCAAAGCTCTCAAAATCCAAAAGCCCTGGAATTCCTATCTTTCATCTCTTGCTCTCCAACCTAGAACCAAAGAGAAATCTTCTAGGCATTTGGTGCAATCAAGAGAAAGGGCTTTCCTCTCTTCCAAGAGAGTCTTTCAACACACAACACACTTCTCCTTCAAGGCATAGGTGATTGTAAGTGTTGCTTAATTTCATATTTCATAACTTTAATTATTTGATTTACTCTCGGTTTGTGAGAGTGGTTTGCTTGCTCCCAAGTTGTGGGAGTCAAGGTCAATTGATTGTATTTCGATTTCACTTGTAGGGTTGCTACACGTGGGTTTTAAGGAAACCTCAAGTTAGGGTTCTAACTTGAGTATCCGGTTGTTAACCGGGTGGAAGGGACGTTGGATTACCGGGAACAAGTCGGGAAGTGACTTGGGTAATCCGAACCCTTGAAACATCATTGCGTTTGCATTTGTTTCATTTTGGGTTTATTTCTATTCCGCACTATTTGTTGGTTAGGAATTTTATTTGGTGTAACTATTTTTTTAAATTACATAAACACTATTCAACCCCCCTTCTAGTGTTTTCCTCATAGCCAGTGACCATACAATTGGTATCAGATTGCTGGTTTATAGCTATGGCATCCAACAACAACAACGTTCCTCCACTGTCTTCGTACAACAATCACGATCATGATGTAGCGTCCACAGTTTTCGAAGGACAATCAACGGTGCGTCCTCCTCGCTTCAATGGCACGAACTTCGGTTATTGGAAATGCCGGATGGAGACATTTCTAAGGAGTGCTTTCCTTTGGAGAACCCTCTATAAGGAATATGTCGAGCCCACCGAAGTGGATTTCGAAAAATGGACGGCTTCCGAGATATCCATCGAAGTCAACAATGCAAAGGCAATGAATGCTCTTTATTGTGCGTTGGACTCAAATGAGTCAACAAGATATGCACATGTAAGAATGCATATCAAATTTGGAACCATCTCGTCGTTACCCATGAGGGAACGAACAATGTAAAACTTTCTAAACTCTATATTGCCGTGCAAAATTTAGATATGTTTCATATGGAGGAAAATAAAAGCATAGCATCGATGTACGGACATTTTACCGATATCACTAATGAACTGGAAGCTCTCGGACAAGTCTATTCCTAACAAGATAAGGTAAGAAAGATCATAATGGGAATGACATCCAAGTAGGAAATAAGAGCTATCACCATCGAGGAGGTCAACGACTTGAAGACTTACACAGTTGTGAACCTTATCGGCACTCTCATGTCTTACGAAGTAAGACGGGAGAACCGATTAAAGATTCGAGCTATGATGAATTCTTCAGAGGCTAAGAAGAAAGCTTTGGTACTCAAAGCCAATTCCTCATCCTCCAATAGGGAAAAAATCAGAAAATGAGATGGACTTAGATGAAATGGCTCAAATGACGAAGAAGTTCCAACGCTTCTTTCGCAAAGGTAAATTTTCCTCTAAGAATAGATTTGATTCTACTAATAATACTTCCTCTCTTTGCTTTAAGTGTAATAAGCCAGGGCACATCAAGAAGGATTGCCCAAAGCTACGAAACAAAGAGAAGTGGAAGGCTCCAAAGTACCACAAGTCCGACAAGAATAAGAAAGATAAGAAGAAAGGACTAGTAAGTACATTCGATGACTCAAGTAGAGACTCATCAAGCGAATCCGATGATGAGAAGGGTGAAAGTGCCCACATTTGTTTCATGGACCGGGAAGATTCACTCTCTGATGAAAGTGATTCCGACATGGATGAAACCGAGGTAACTATGGATGAATTGTGTATTGCTAATGAAGAATTATTTGCTAAGTATCAATCTTTAATACTTAGATATACTATTTTAAAGAAATTGAATGTTAGCAATCCATCCATTCCATGCATTATCAACAATGACACATTGTTGATACGTTAACCATTGAGAAAGCGAATTTAGCTTCTCAAAATGTCACTTTGAGAAATGAGGTGAATACCCTCAAATCTCAACTAGATCAAACACATCCTAAGGATAATAGTGATCTAGTTTCACGACACACACAATTGGGTTTAGAGAATGATTCTCTTAAAACCCAAGTGCACGAGCTCAAAGTATGGGTGTCCACCTTGGATACCAATATTTCTTCTCTTAAGGAGAAATTTGAGCTCATGTCCTCTCGTATTGTGAGATTTAATAAGGGGAAATGACAATTGGGCGATTTGCTAGCAAACCAATTTCCGGCCACACATCGTGTTGGTCTTGGTTTTGTGGAAGCAAATGCATCCAATGCTCGCACCTCTTATAGTGGTGTCACTATAGACTTTGTGAGACCATCCTCCGGTGCATCCAAAAGTGGTGTCAAAGACACTATAGGTAGCAAATCTACCAAGAAAGTCACCACTTCACCGTCACTTCTTTTTGGCAAGAAACCCACTAAGGGTGGAACCCAAAAGAGAAGCCATGCTTACATGTACACCAGCCTTCATTCACGTAGGAAATCTCCTACTTCACAAGTGGATACTCATGACACTTTCTATGCTCTATACCCATGGACACGTACAAATACACACATGAGAAATACTCATGTACGTGCTCCTATACACACATATGCTCATGTGCTTCATTCTTACATGTATGCACACGCTCCACATGTCATGCATGACCCGTATGTTACATACAACATGCATGTTTCAAGCATTCATACAACCCTCATATGTCCATTGCATATCCCCCACCTCATTTTTATGCTAGAACCCATGTTCCGAAGAAGCCTGCACCACATAGAAATCTAACAACTATGCATGCAACTAGGAAAAGGACTCCCAAAACATATACCATTTCGGGTCCTAAGAACACTATCTTAAATGATAGGATTGCCTATGTTGATTCCTATTTTCATGATGTTATTAATAATGGTAATAATGTTGGGAAGCGAAAGTCCACTCGGACTTGGCTTCCAAAGGGCTAATCCCCTTGGACCCAACAAAAATTGGGTACTATGAGCTTTTGGTATACTATGTTGGTACCCAAGAGAAAGAAAGAGAGCAATAAAGGTCAAATTAGCTCTAAAAGGAAAGGATGGATTCTCGACAGTAGTTTCTCCAAACACATGACGGGAGATCCCTCATTGCTCTCCGAAGTGATTAGCATCAAGGATGGTGCAACGGTCACTTTTAGAGGTAACCAAAAGGAAACCATCATTGGAGTAGGTATAGTCGGAAACTCCTCCAAACCTTTAATTACTAATGTATTTCTAGTTATTGGTTTGTGTCTTAACATCATTTCCATTAGTCAACTTTGTGACAAAGGTTACACGGTTAACTTTGGAGAAGGATTGTGTAAAATTGTTGATTCTAATTCACATATTTTATTTACCGATATTAGGGGTAAAAATATTTATTATTTGAGCTTGCCTAAAACCGTAGAACATTGCTTGGTTTCTAATACAAATGAACAACTATTATGGCATCGCCGTTTTGGTCATGTTCATTTCAAGCACTTATATAAGTTAGCTAAGCATGATCTAGTCAAAGGTTTTCCAAAAATTGCTTTTAGTAAGAAAAACTTTTGTGATTCATGTCAAAGAGGTAAACTTAGTAAATCATCTTTTAAGCTTAAATAAGGCATTACTTCTAAGAGGCCCCTAGAACTACTTCATCTAGATTTGTTTAGGTCAACTAGAACCGCTTCTTTAGGCAATGCTCATTATGGATTAGTTGTCGTTGACGACTTCTCTAGATTTACTTGGGTTTCATTCTTAACTAATAAGAATGAAGCTTTTGAAGAGTTTACCATATTTGCAAAGAAGATTCAGAATCTTTTAGGATCCACCATTATCACTATCCGTAGTGATCATGGAGGGGAATTTGTGAATGAGTATTTTACAAAGTTTTGTGATGACACCGAGATAACTCACAATTTCTCCTTTCCTCGTGCACCACCACAAAATGGTATTGTACAGAGAAATAATATGACTCGTATTGAGTGTGCTCGTACCATGCTCTATGATAGTCATCTTGGACTACAATTTTGGATAGAAGCAGTGCGCACGGCATGTAATGTGCTCAATAGGATCCTAGTGAGACCCCGTACAAACAAAACTTGTTTTGAGTTATTTTATGACAAAAAGCCTCAAATTAAATAGTTTCGAGTTTTTGGTTCAAAATGTTTTATCAAGAACACCTTTGGAACCGTCATGAAGTCTACTATCCATAAACAGTGAGAGACTGTCTGAAAATCTGGGTGCTTGCCTTACTCGACCGAGTAGCCTTCGTGCTTGGTCGAGTA
Source organism: Scilla litardierei (assembly GCA_030789695.1). NCBI lineage: Eukaryota > Viridiplantae > Streptophyta > Magnoliopsida > Asparagales > Asparagaceae > Scilla > Scilla litardierei. Next base: position 103,697,814 of record CM061131.1, read on the forward strand.
GCCCCTACTCAGTCGAGCTACAGTAGATCAGAAATTCCTCCAAAATGCTGCTATGTTTGATGACGACTCGGGTCGAGTAGGTGAACTACTCGGTCGAGTTGCTTTGCTGCTCTGTCGAGCTACAATGCCTTGGAGAATAGCCTAAAATTGTCGCTCTATTGATGCAGCTCAGGTCGAGCTGGCTGTCTGCTCGGTCGAATAGGTCGTGGCTGTTTCCGTGCTAACTCTGTGTGTCAGCTCGACCGAGTAGCTGTTGCTACTCGGTCGAGTCGACTGGGAAACTGAAGATGGCCTGAGCTTCTCATCTTTCGCTCTCTTCTCCACCTCTCGTCTTCTTCTTTGGCACCTCAGGCATGTCATCATGAGCCTTCTAGGTGCTCTCATGTCGCCGATCGTCTCATTAACTCCAAATTGCTCCAATACTGCTCCAAATCCCTGAAATGGGTATAAACGCTCCGAAAGTCATATTGTTCCAAATAATAGCGTAAAAGCGTATAAAATGGTGGTTTGAAGGGTGAAATTTGTCATGAAAATATGCGATAATTCATGCAAAATATGAGCATATCACTCATCTCAAATTCATCTTGCATGGACTTAGCAAAATTTTGACAAAGTGTAGCGTTAGTAGAACCAAATATAATGTCATCAACATATACTAAGTGAACATACTTAGTGAAAATTATTGAATCAACATCACATATTTTGAAACCAAAATCAATATGAAAATTCTTTAGACGATCATATCATGCTCTAGGGGCTTGTCTTAACTATAAAGAGCTTTCTTGAGTCTAAACAATTTGGTGATTTTCCATCAATGAAACTGGGTGGTTGTGAAACATTTACTTCTTCAACAACATGTCCATTCAAAAATGCACTTTTCACATCCATTTGAAAAAGCTTAAAATTCTTAAATGATGTAAATGACAATAAAAACCTAATAGATTCTAATCTAGCTACCGGGGTGAAAGAGTCTTCAAAATCTATACCTTCTTCTTGCCAGTAACCTTGCGCTACTAACCTTGCCTTGTGATATGCATGTATTGTACACATTTATTCTCATACATTCATATCATGTTTTGCCCTCCAAATCCCAATTTTATATGCTTTTCGATGAATATTTGGAACTATTTCACTTTCGGAGCATTTACGTTTATTTCAAGGATTTTAGAGCGAATTGGAGCGATACCGTGCAATCTGGAGATGAAGCCATGATTGATGATGAAAGAGTAGCAAGAATACCCTTGGATATGAGTTGGAAGCAACAAAATAAAAGGAAGAAAGATTTATGAAAGTTGGAGAAAAGAAGAAGAAGAAACAAAGCTAAAACGTGAAACACCAAAGATTTATGCATTACATCCACCTTGTTTTGGTTTTGATTTATTCAATCATTCTAGGGGCCATATCGACTTGGGGGTATTTTAGACTTCATGACAGTTCCAACGCTGCCAAGAACGTGCAAAACGGAGGTCGGATGAAATTTCTAGAATTTCTGTAAGATTGGGTAGCAGTGCTGAAATTTCTCGTATCAATGTCACTCGACTGAGTGACACTTTCACTCGACCGAGTGAGATCTTACTCGGTCGAGTGACCAGAAAAAATAGAATGCTGAATTTTGAAGTTTCTGCAAGAAGTTCCACTCGACCAAGTGGCATTTCCACTCGGCCGAGTGAGTCGACGACCAGAATTCTGAAATTCTGTTAAAACTAGGGTAAAGGGTATTTTGGTCAACTTTTTCTTAGGGATTTGGGGTAGCTATAAATACAACTTTGTAGCCGTCATTGAGGGAGAGTTCATATCATTATTTCTTGGAGGCGTTTTAGAGGTTAGGCCATGCCCTAGGCCCCCTCTTGGTTCTAAACGCTTGTATTTGGATTGGATTTCTTCATAAAAGCTAAGTATCTTTGTTATTGTTATTTGAATCTTTGATTTGATATCATTTTATATGCAAGAAATGTTTCTTATTGATTTCTATATCATATTGTTATGGTTGGTTGATTCTTGTTCTAGGGCAAAGGGATGAACCCTATGGATTTAAAGTTTGATGTGTGAAATCTATTGAATACACATATTGCTAAGCTTGTTTAAGGGTTAGATTATGGTCGATTGACTAGAAATAGATAGGGATTTCTACTTAGATCTTGAGAGCTCAAGAGAGGATCTTTAACTATAGGAAGCCCTAGATATTTGGTTTAGATCTATAATTGGGATATCCTAGAATTGGTGCACGAGAGCGACCAAAGCTAGCATCTTTATTATATTTATATAATTATATTCGTTTATACGACGGTAAAACGAATACGAACCATCATAATCTAGATTTGAACTCACGTTGTGCGAGAGCAAACTTGGGTTAGAATTGAAGTAAATTGTTGATCTTAATGCTAATAATTTGAACTAGGCTTGCGCGAGAGCGAGGTTCTAGCTTGAGTTATTATAGACTTGTGTAGCGCGAGAACGTGCACTTGTTCAAACATAGTTGCAACAATTTCACCCTAATCTAAGAGTTAGTAATTAGGAGTTCACATTCACATTGTTACTCGAAAATCCATAGTGGGGATTTCCTAGTCCTAGACAGTTTTATTGATTGAATATACAACCGACATCTTTATCATCGACATCGACATCCATCACCATTGCCATTAAATCATATCATAACCATTTCCACCAACAAACCTTCGTAGTTAAGCCAACCTAAGATCGATTGGAGCCAACAACACCTCCCTGTGGATATGATACCTGCTTTCCACTAGACCGTATGCGGTAAAACTACATTGTTTCCGGGTGCATATCCGGATACGATCAAGTTTTTAGCGTCGTCACCAGGGAGGTGTTTCCCGTTGGATGCCACTTTGTCATAATTAGGTTGATTAGACTACAAGAAAAACAATTTGAACAATAATAAAATTCAACAAACATGAATTTTCACCCCCGCCACCATTATCATCATTTCTAGATTCTTTTGTGCCACTGATATTTTTCTTCAGGTATTTATCTTTGTTGATCAGGTGTTATGGGTGATATTATGTGGACCACATTTCTGTCAGAGGAGGACACATTTCAGAACTTATTAGATGGCCTATTGGAGGCTGTAAGGTTCACCGGTTCAGAGAGCATTGCAACAGATGATGAATTGGAGCTACGATTTGCAAGTTTTGTTATGAACCATGTTTCAGCTGCAGGAACAATTGAGGAAGACGTCCATATCAGCCTTGCAGGGGATTGACATGTGTTCATATTTCTCCTTTTACACACACTCTTTATCGTGTTTTCATATGCATTTCATCTCATTCCATGTTGTATATATCACTTTTTTGGTTCATATGGACTATTAGACGTATTGTTTGTATTTCAGGCAAATGTCAGCATTTCAGTGTCTTCTGGAGCCAACCTTGCATGTCGGGACCAAAGCGCGCTCACACGGCAAAGTTTCGAAGGCCAAAGACGAAGATTAGATGTTTTGGTGCTTCAACCGATCAGGTGGACAGTCCCACCCGATCGGTTCGTGCATGCGTATCCGACCCGAGCAGAAGCAGCAATGAAGAAGAGTCCACCCGATCAGTTCAGCGATCGGGTGGTGGTGACAAAGCTCTCTGTCTTTTTGAGCTGAATTCCAACCGATCGGGTGAACTCTCACCCGATCGGTTCACATGTAACGATTTTTCCAATGCTCGAGGCCCTAATGCTCCACTCGATCGGTTCAGCGATCAGGTGATGATCTTCAAGAGCTCCCACCCGATCGGTTGCACTTCCAACCGATCGGGTGACATCATTTTCTGCAGCTCTATTGGGTTTTTGGACCCGAACCGTTATGGTTTGGGAGGTGAACTATAAATATCGGATGTTGGCCGACTGATGAGAGTTGTTCCCTATTTTTAGCAGCTTTTGCCCCTTTCAAGGGAGCCCTAGGTTAGTTTAGATTAGGGTTTGTCTTCAATAAATCTTGTGATGGATTGAACGATTCAAATGCAAGATAAGTATTTCTTCTCTTATTTCCATTACTTTGTGTTGTTTTCATTTTGCTTGATGGTGAATGTTTGTTTGTCTTTTTTGTTGCTTGCTTTTATGTTCTTTATCATTGAGTAGTGTTTGATGAACCCTAATATGGGTTAAAGTAGGATTGATGCTTGGGATATTTCATTTGACTTGATTGCATGGCAAGTGTTTGATGGAATGTGTCAATGTGGATTTCTAGCAATCTGAGTCCAATTCGTACGGTAATACACTAGATGTGTTGGGGGTTGGGGTCCGAATGCTTGTCCTGTTAAGATCCGCTTTGATGTATGCTAGAAATCACATTTGACCTTTTTGGCCATTAGGATTACGCGGGGGCGTTTTATTGTCACTGGCGGGAGAAAGACCGCATTTGACCGTCGGGCCAAGGGGAAATAAAACGACAGTTTGATCCCCTAGCCACAGCTCACACCCCTAGCATTGACATCGAGTCCTCGCACGTGGGAATGGCTTGGACGAAATGTTGGGAGTTATCATTGTGGCCTTAATGCTCCCGGTTGCAGAGGGTGTTAATGGACATGGGAATGCCCACCGTCTGAAACCGGGTAGACCTAGTGTATCATCCTGGGCATCGACCGGAATATCGGCTTTTGGGGCAATGTCTCACCCTGGGTCAAGTCGAATGCCAAGTGTCATGAGTGCTCTAGCCCGTGTTAGCGGGGATTCATTTCTTATCTTTTTTGTTTCTTTCTTTTATTTCTACACTTCCACTCATATTATCCGCGTAGCTCTCACACAACCTAGGCGAGGCTAGTAGCCATTCAAGCCATGCACCTCCCTGAGTTCGATATACCTGCACCCTACACTAACCGTGCACTTGCGGTAAAACGGCACCGCTCCCAAACTGTAAACGGGGTGCCGGTCAAGTTTTTGGTGCCGTTGCTGGGGTGGCGTTCAGTTTGATATTAGCTTAGCTTGGGTTCGTTAGACTACGCATAAAAAGCAAACAAATAAAAAAACCGAGAAATTTTTTCCCCCACCATTATATTATCCTTTTTTATTCTCTTGTACCATTGACGCTCCTCTCTAGTTCTCTTATTTTTGTTGTCAAGGTATCCTTGGTATAACCATGTGTAGATCAAATTTCAATGCTTAGATGGGTGGCTACGATCCTTATTCATTTGTGGTTTGTGAGACTTGTGGGATGACAGGGCACGTATGATTGCCCATTGTAACGACCGGTTTTTGTAATGACTATTTTATATGAATAATATTGGATGTTTCCTCGCTTTGTGTGCTTTTCCATTAGAAGTTCTTACGATTAACTTCATAGCGTCTTAATCTTAGTGCTAGGGTGATCCTAGAAGCCATAGGAATCTTCCCGAAGCTTCGCGCTTTGTTTCGGCACTTTTCGTGCATCTTAGTCGGTCCATGAAGGAGAGCCAACCGACTAGATTGCAAACTAGTCGGTCGGCAACACTTCTCAGACCGGCTAGTTCTTGTCAGTAAATTTCGACTGAGTTACTGTTTACGTTTAGTCTGTCTAAGCACGTTCTTCGACCGACTAGTTGCCAAACTAGTCGGTCATGTCTTGTACTCAGACCGACTAACTGTCAGTACTCATTATCTATCTTATTCTACCCTTAGTCGGTCTATGAACAATCACCGACCGACTAGATCTTAGACTAGTCGGTCGACGGGTCTTCACAGACCGACTAACTCTGCCTTTCCTGTACCAACCCTGTTCACCGTTTGATTTTAGTCGGTGTCAGTTAGGCGACCGACCGATTAGATCCCAAACTAGTCGGTCGACCACCCTTCTCTGACCGACTAAATTGCCCAGTAAACCTAGGTTAAGTCATAGCCGCCGCTTATTTTCTTTATTTAAACCCTTGACCATTTATATTCTTTCTTCACTTCTCCAAGCCAACCTTCTTCCCCAATCATCCCCCAATCGTTCTCTTGCCTTCCTTCATCCTCCCGAGCTCCCCCTCACCCTCTATTGCGCCGGCACCACCCCCGTTGGCCGCCGACCGACCCCAAACCCCTAAAATCTCCTTTTTGCTCCAGATTTTCCCGACGAACTCAAATCTTTAGATCTGTAGCATTTTGGTCGCGAGGAACTCCTTTCAACCGTAGTTCTTCCGGATCGCTTCTTCCGTTGCCGTGCTAGATCCGATTTGGCGACGGCACTCCGGAATCCGACGAGATCTTCTCCTACCACAGATCCGTAGGCGTCTCGATCTTCGCTTCGTAAACGGTTAGTGATCTATCTTTAATTCACCGTAACCCACACTGTAAATTAGAAAAACCTAATTAAAAATGGATTACTAGACGTTATAGGATTCCAATGCAAACTGGTTTAGAACTCTAAATCTAATTTTCTATTTTGCCATAACAGCGAACCCAATTTCAGTAGGATACCGATCTCGTGACTCTCGTCGAACAACAACTTCGGTACCAGGCAAGTGAAACTTGCCAACCTTGCTTTAGACCATGTTTTTAGGCCAATACCTTGTTTTAGCGTGAAAGAGACTAGACCGTGAAATGATAGCGGTCTAGGTGCAAATCCAATTCTAGCTTGACAACGAAGCTAGAATTTCCCTTGTCATGCCATGTCATACAATTGCCGGTCATGTTTAATTTTATTTAACGGTACACAATTTCATTTCAAATAATTGTCATGTGCATCCATTTTACATATCATGTTGCATGTTGCATCGTAGCACACGCTACAAATCCTTGTACAAATCTGTGTTTCCGTGTTACTGGCTAGGCACCCGTTATGCGGGCATAACCCTATGCCATACGTGTTAAAAACACTTCCTGGCTCATGATCCAGAGGCGAGCATTACGTGTTCGGGGGTAATGCCCTGGCTCGACACACGTGGAGGGGTAGGGATAAACGGTCACTTGAGCGTAAGAGTTGGCCCGTACAGCCACTCTAGCCAAAGGGCGGAATCTCTGTGCACGACATGCTTACAATTCTTGTACTTGTCATGTATTTGTTTACTTGCCATGCCATGTTACTTGCCATGCTATAACCATGCCATAACATAAACTGTTGTTGTTTTCATTGCATAAAATGCCATGTCATACTATACTCTAGAACTGCTAGGTTGTTACCACTTTTCTTTAGTTTCCTTGCACAAGTCTTGTAGACTTGCTGACATGTGCCCCTTCTCTTTGGGTGACGCATGTTAGTTGTTGAGCCAGAGATTACTGTGGAGGGTGACGAGTTCGTGGAGTTCGTGCCCAACCCTGTTGTTGACGTGGAGTACGAGGACACCGGTGACCAGTCCTAGTGTTTCCTCGCAGTTCTTTCTTTGTTAGCTGTGTTGTTGTCGGTGAGTAGCACCGTTGTTGTTAGTTTTCTCTGTTGGCCAAGCTAGGCCTCTTTCTTTTGGACTCCCTTGTCTGCCTGGTGGCATTTCTGGTTGTTGAATTTATATCTGGACTCTGAGATGAATAATTTTATTATTTGCCTCTTTTTCTATTATTGTTATTGTTGTTTCCGAGTCACATTACAGGGACCTGCTACTTTGTGTAAATTGACGCTTATCGGACTTGCGGCTTTGTAGCTTCAAGTGTGAGCGGACCTTCTCACGCTTCGCCTCCATATTTTTGGGAAGCGGGGCGTGACAGGTTTCTTTGGTGGCCCATGCAGGTCCTCTCCCTTTTGTAACTGTGACTTAATCGGAACAACGATAAGAATTATAGAATGTCCGATAAACAATTTCAACACCGAGTCATAAGGCTGAGAGTCTAACTTGTTTCTTTTTTCCTGTGTCAATAGATGGCTGGGAGACGGAATACCCGTGCTGGTGGTGGTGTGCCCCCTCGTGTCGAGGAGCCGGATTGGGAGCCCACCAACGAGAGATCATGCGGATGATGCATCAGATGATGCAGGTGCAGCAGGGGATGCTACAGAATGCCCGGAATGTTCCACCTGCTCGAGCAGTGCAGCCTGTTCAGAATGTCCCTCGCTTCGAGCCTGGAGCGAAGCAGTTTCGGGAGCTTGGCCCCGCTTACTTTGATAGGACCGAAGGACCTCTAGCTGCGGATGAGTGGACTAGGAACGTGAAGGACAACCTGAAGATGTCGAAGGTCGACCCGGCTGGATGGGTTGACTTGGCGAAGAGGCAGCTTAAGGATAATGCTCGAAACTGGTGGGATGTAGAGGAGGATTTGCTAGTGAAGCCGATATCTTGGGCTACCTTCAAGTCCAGATTTGATGAAGAATACTTTCCGAAGGCTGCCAGGAGGGAGATGGCGCAGCGCTTCATTAACCTGAAGCAGGGGAGCTTGACGGTGGACCAGTACCACCAGGAGTTCACTAGGCTGAGTTGTTTCGCACCGAAGATGGTACATGATGCTGATGAGAGAGCCCAGAGGTTTCTGCAGGGGCTTTCTTTGGATCTTTAGAGCTATGTGACTTCTTCTGATGCGGAGTCCTATCAGAAGGTTTTGATTGCGGCAAAGAGGCAGGAGCGGATCATGAACCAGAAGAGAGGACAGATTTCTGGAGCTGGGAAGAGGCCTGTGGAGCATGCCAGAGCAATGATGAGACCAGGGTTCGGGCCCAATCAGACGGTGCAGTTCAAGAGGCTCGGAGGACCTCCTACTCTGGAGACTTGCAATTTCTGTGGCAAGACTGGGCATGTCAAGGATCAGTGCCGGAAGATGTTGGGGCAGTGCTTGATTTGTAGTGATCTTGCGCATGCCATGAAGGACTGTCCGAAGTCCAAGCAGCCGTGGAAGGGACCTGTTGCAGTTCAGCCGTTGCAGCAGAGGGCGCCTATACCTGCTGGACGTGGAGCGCCTCTCGTTCTGTAGAGGCAGGCTTTTCAGCAGGCTGTTCAGCCGAGGCGGCAGGCGTTTATGATGACTGCTGTTGAGACCGAGGCAGTGGATGAGGTTATCGCAGGTAACCCTCAATCTAGCTGTTTCTTTTCTTAGATAGTTTTAGTTATTAGATTATGTTTGGTTGCTTGCATATGTTTGTCTGCTAGAATAGAACTTGATTGTTAGACTGTCTGTTAGGTGTGATTTTGGTTTGCACATTTCCTGCACGAGTCCTCTTCGACTTAGGTGCATCGATGTGCATTATTTCCCGGAGCTTCGTGGAGAAGCATTCCTTGTCGACTTCCCCTCTTCCCAAGAGTTGGAATATCGTTACAGGGAATGGCGTGGTCTCGGTGCATCATGGTTGCAACTCTTGCCCTTTGGTGGTCTGTGGACATGAGCTCTACGCAGATTTTATTGTCCACGACATCATCAACTATAATGCCATTCTCGGGATGGACTAGCTTGGGATTTTCTACCCCACGATCGATTGTCGGAGGAAGAAGGTGGTGTTCAACATCCCTGGACATCCGGTGTTCGAGTTCAGCCGTGGTAGCAGTTCGCTTGGCCCTGTCAGATTTCGGGCCAGACCGGTGGAGAATGTGGCTATGCTGATGGAGCAGTGTCGACCCGTGGTAGTGCGTGACTTCGACGACGTCTTCCCCGAGGAGATGTCTGGATTATCACCCGATCGAGCTCTCGAGTTTTCGATCGATCTCATTCCGGGAGCGCAGCCTATTTCAAAAGCGTCATATCTCATGGCACCAGCAGAATTGGAGGAATTGCGGAAGCATCTGGATGAGCTTTTGCAGAAGGGTTACATTAATCCTAGTGTGTCTCCGTGGGGAGCACCGGTCCTACTGGTGAAGAAGAAGGACGGTTCGCGTCGCATGTGTGTGGACTACCGGGAGTTGAATGCGGTGACCGTCAAGAATTGATATCAGTTGCCTCGTATTGATGACATTTTTGATCAGCTGGGAGGATCGAGGGTATTCTCTAAGCTGGATCTAAGGAGTGGTTATCACCAGTTGAAGGTGAGGAAGGAGGATGTTCCGAAGACAGCATTCAGGACGAAATATGGACACTACGAGTTCGTGGTTATGCCTTTCGGTGTAACCAATGCACCCGCAGTTTTTATGAATATGATGAATCTGATCTTCTATGAATTTTTAGATAAGTTTTTTGTTATCTTCATTGACGACATTCTGATCTACTTGAAGTCAGAGGAGGAGCATGCGTCGCACTTGAGGACAGTATTGGAGATCTTGAGGAAGCATCGGTTGTATGCTAAGTATTCCAAGTGCGAGTTTTGGCTGGATATAGTAGCTTTTCTCGGGCATGTGGTGACTGGAGATGGTATTTTGGTGGACCCCGAGAAGATTAAGGCTATCAGGGAGTGGCCTGTTCTGATGTCAGCGTCTGAGATCCGAAGTTTCCTTGGATTGGCTGGTTATTACCGGCGGTTCATTAAGGACTTCTCCCGTATTACCGAGCCAATGATCAGACTGACACAGAAGGATGTGTCTTATGTTTGGACTGATGTTTGTGAGGAGGCTTTTGGTGTTCTGAAGGAGAAGCTGACGTCTGCCCCTGTTCTTGATGTGCCTGATAGAAGTGGAGGATTCGAGATCTTTTACGATGCTTCTGGCAAGGGTCTCAGTTTTGTATTGCATCAGCATGGGCACGTGGTTGCTTATGCTTCTCGTCAACTTAAGGCTCATGAGAAGAATTACCTGACACACGATTTGGAGTTGGCCGCAGTCGTGTTTGCGCTGAAGATTTGGAGGCACTTCCTGCTGAGTGAGAAGGTGATGATCTTCACCGATCACAAAAGCTTGAAGTATATTTTTACTCAGAAGGAGCAAAACATTCGACAGCGTCGGTGGTTGGAGCTCATGGCGGATTATGAGATTGATTTGCAGTATCACCCTGGCAAGGTGAATGTGGTTCCGGATGTGCTAAGTAGGCTTCCGGCGGTGATGTTGTTGACTTCGCAGTGGAGATTGCAGCAGAATTTTTGCGAGTCCGGTATTGAGATTGTTCTGCCTGGTGAGGTCTCTTTGTTGATGTGCATGCAGATACAGTCGATGATCGTGGATAGGATCAAGGCTGGACAGGCTGGAGACCCGAAGTTGGTGAAGATTCGGGAGTTGGTGGAAGCCGGTCTGCGGACTGACTTCTTGATTCATAAGGATGGCTCGTTGAGATTTGGAGCCAGGTTGTGTGTGCCAGTTGGAGACATCAGAGAGGAGCTGTTGGCGGAGGCACACAGATCGTCGTATTCTGTGCATCCTGGTGGGACCAAGATGTACAAGGATCTTCGCTTGAACTTTTGTTGGCATGGTATGAAGAGGAGTGTGGCTCAGAGCATAGCCAAGTGCTTGGTTTGCTAGTAGGTAAAAGCGGAGCATCAGTGTATGGCAGGGTTGCTACAACCGCTTTCGATTCCGGAGTGGAAGTGGCAGCACATCGCTATGGACTTCGTGACTGGACTACCTCGGAGTCCGAAGCAGAATGACGCGATTTGGGTGATCGTTTTAATTTCCTTTTCCTAGTTTAGATAGTGATGTAACGTGAATCGTGCAGGAGATCGTATGACTTCACGGAGTCCCTGTGAGTATCGTGTCGGACAGAGACACGAGGTTCACATCTGTTACGCCTATTTGTCCGAGACCCATAAAGCACGAGCCCAAGAGCCCGACTACTGGTCAAAAGCCCATCGGCGTCCTCAAAGCCCATTCGACAAAGGCCCTACAAGGGACCTTCTCGAACGTCGATCCGACCCGGCCCCAATAACCCGTTGGTCGCTCGCCCACTCCTACGAAAACCACTCCCCCGGATGCGCGACCACTAAATAGCGATAATGGGGAGGTGCTGGCATGGCGGAGTGAGCGGCGGCGAGGGGGGACTGATGGGGCACGATCAATGGCGGGCGTGGGACGTGGGCCGGAGGCAGTCAAGCGGGAGCTCTATAAAAGGGCCAGGAAGACGACGAAGAAAGGGACCGCATCTCAGGTAACAAAACCTAAGGTACTCCATCAACGACCTCGTTCCCCCAATTCATCTCCTTCCTCCCCCGCTCGCGCCGAGAGACGCCATTACGATCTCCTCACGAGTCGAACCGTCTCCGCAGGGCCTCCCTTCTCAGATCTCTATCTGACTTAGGCATCGGAGGGGATTTGGCCGGAACCAAGGTCCGGCCCCCTGACGAGCGTTCTCGTCTACGCAGGTGGACAGCTGATCAACGGGCCGAGGCTACCCCTCGCCCCTCTCCGACCACTCGATCAGCGGGACCGTGAGGCTTCCCCTCACAGTCAGCCTGTCGAGGCCGAGCACGCCCTACCGAGGCCGAGCGTCTCAGTCGGGTCCGAGACTCTCCCTCGCCACCCGCCGACCGTGCATCTACCCGGGCGACTGAGGCTCCCCCTCGTCCCCCCGTCAGTCCGAGGCCGAGCGACTCAACCAGGGCCGAGGCTTCCCCTCGCCCCTTCTGCACCGATTCAAAGCCCCCCGAGGGACCCAAAGCGGGCCCCTTGACCACGTTGACCGGGTTCTCCACGGTCAACGCTTTGTAGTGAGAAAACACTCTGAAACATCTGGCGCCGTCTGTGGGAATGAAAGACCGTCCCACGAAGAAGCAAACCACACCAACAATGGCATGAGCCAGCAATGGAAGGAAGCGCATGCCCCCCATCCCGGAGGAGGGGAATGGCACAACAAACGGCAATCCCGAGGATACGCCCGTCAGCGGCCACCCCACCCTCTCCACCGAAGAAACCGGCTGCTCAGAACTGGCCACGCAGGGACAGCTCCGCGACCTGGCTCAGGAGACCAACGTGAGCCTCCAGACATTGGTCGCGATGGTGCAGCAGCTCGTCGGCCCTGCGCCACCCAACGGAGGCACGTTGGACGACAGCCATCGATGGGTGGGGGGTCCCCCACACTTGCGGTCCGCCGTGGTCGACGACCACGGAACCCGGAAACCGAACACGGAGCGTCGGTTCACGCTGTCCGGCTCTCGTCAGGCGAGGTCACGCGCCTCCTCACCCTATCGTGAAAGGAGCCGAAGAGAGACCGAAGGGACGGACGACGAATCGAGGACGGCATCGTCTCGTCGATCGCAGTCGTCCCGCCGCAGGAGAAGCGAACGACACCACTCGAGAGACCGATCACGGCGGAGCAGGAGCTCCCGCAGGAAGAGTCGGGAACGTCGGGACAGCCCGGCCCCCCAGCATGGCGAAGGCTGCGGAGCCAGCCCCGCTGGCGCCGGTGTTACCTCCACCCCCGGTCGATCCAGAGGCAGGCGAGTACCGCATCCCCAGAGGCATCCACGGAGACCGGTGCCCCTTGTCACGGAGAATAACCGACGCACGGGTCCCCTCCCGATTCAGGATCCCGGTGCTGGGAAAGTACGACGGAATAGGAGACCCGGCACACCACGTGATGGACTACGAGGGGGACATGGCCTTCCAGGGAGCTGACGATGACCTGCTTTGCCGGGGCTTCTATTCTACTCTCAGGGGAGCGGCGAGGATCTGGTACCACAGCCTGCCCGGCCGCTCCATCGACAGTTTCGAGCAACTCGCCCAGTTTTTCTGTAAACAATTCATGGCAGGGAGGCTGATCAAACCTGGTGCCGAACATCTGTTCAACATAGTGCAAGGCCCGGCCGAGCCACTCCGACAGTTCATGCGCCGCTTCAATGCGGAAAGGCTGAACGTGAACAACCCACCCGACCTGGTGGTCCAGACGGCCCTTAAGAAAGGACTTCGCCACAGGGGCCTCAAGAAGTCCCTACACAACGACCCCCCAAAGGACCTCCCCGGGATCATGGCAAGGGCCGAACGCTTCATGCTGACCGAGGAGGCCTTGGCCGAGGATGCAGGAAAAACCGCTCGAGGGACCAAGCGTGGCGACGGCGGACGAGCTAGCCCCGAAGGGTACCGGACCGAGAAGAGGCAGAGGAACAGGCAGCGGGGAGAAAGCGCGAGGGACACCACCCCAGACGCCATTCTCACCCAAGTACAGAAGGAAGAGCGAGATGATCGCCCCTCACCGAAGGCTAAAAGAGGCGGGAAGAACAGGGAGAAGTACTGTAAGTACCATAAGGACGATGGTCATGACACGGAAGATTGCTGGCATTTGAAGAAGGACATTGAGAAGCTGATGAGCCGAGGGCACGCCAGGAATCAGGCCGACGAGCCGGCCCACGGAGAAGGGACCTCCACGCAGCCAGACAAGGGGAAGAAGATCAACACCATCCAAGGCCCCCTCCGCATCATAGAGTGAGCAGGCGACGTCTCTCCCCCCGGTGGCAGCCTAGTATGAGGGAGTTATCTAGTTTTACACCCCTCTGTCTAGCTTCATTTCCTTTTTTCCGTTTCCTCCAAATGTACCGGTCCGACAGGACTCATGGGAGTACAAACACATTCTTTTTATTGTCTTTATTTAAAATCCTGACGGAGTTGACATGTCGCCAATGACACAAAAGGCCGGGGACCGCCGCCTCACTGGAGGAGGAAGAAGAGCTTTGCCCTCGCCGACCGTCTCCGGCACTCATAAGCCTGGGGGCAATTCCCCCAGCAGACGCGGACGCTGACCGGTCCTAAGCCGAGGAGCTTTGCCCTCGCCGACCGACTCCAGTGCTCGTAAGTCTGGGGGCGATTCCCCCAGCAGGCACGGGCGCCGACCGGTCCTAAGCCGAGGAGCTTTGCCCTCGCCGACCGACTCCAGTGCCCATAAGTCTGGGGGCGATTCCCCCAGCAGGCACGGACGCCGACCGGTCCTAAGCCGAGGAGCTTTGCCCTCGCCGACCGAGTCCAGAGCTCATAAGTCTGGGGACGATTCCCCCAGCAGGCACGAACGCCGACCGGTCCTAAGCCGAGATGCTTTGCCCTCGCCGACCGAATCTAGCGCTCATAAGTCTTGGGGCAATTCCCCCAGCAGGCACGGACGCCGGCCGGTCCTAAGCCGAGGAGCTCTGCCCTCGCTGACCGACCCCTGCGCTCATGAGTCTGGGGAGAATCCCAACGCCAGTTTCGTCCATTCCCAAGCCAAGAACAAGGCGACAACGCAAAGTACACAAGAAATCCAAGTAAGTCGATTTCGTTTGTAATAGTTAACCAGAGTACAAAAATGCATCTTATTTACAGGGGATCAAGGCGAAGGGAACACCCTACAAACAATCTACTCACGACAAATAACAGAGTTCGTCACCAACAGAAGCTAGATCGACACCGACAAAGCAAAATTGGTTGACAAAAGACCCAGAGTAGGTGACCCAAGCTAACGGCCATGCAACCAGCAATTGTTGGTCGTGGGGCTGAAGGAGATGGCGGGGGCCAGGGATCCGTTTCAAGTAGACTGGCCCAAAGCGAAGCGGATGCTAAAAAATTTGAGGATAAAGCCGGGAGGGGCGGCTCAGTGAGCCCGAGCTCGAGAGGTCACATCCTCGGGCACTTCGCCCTGCTCGGAGCGAGGGGACTCGACTGGCGGAGGGGCTTGCCGGACACGCTCTGCACATTCCCGGAAGGAAGACTGGACGACTTCGACGATCCGGGGGGCGATGATGTCTACATACTTACCGAAGGCCTCCCTGAGAACCTCGAAGATCTTCTTCCCCAGGGTCTCGACGACGCCCTTCTCCACCTCCTCCGTAAGCCGCATTACCTGACGCCGGTCCGACAGTTCCCTCTGAAGCTCCTCCCTCTCCAGGCGGAACGACTCCGCCGCTTCCTCAGCCGACTGATGAGCATCCCCCAGCTTTCCCTCGAGGTCACCCACTTGTCCCTCCAACGCGGCCACACGGAGGGTGAGGCGCCGGGACTCCATCTGGGCCTCCATCATGGCCACCTCGGCAGCCCCGGCCCGCTCCTGAGCCTTCATGGTGGACTCCTCCAGCTTCCTTAAAAGGATGGCTCGCCGCTGCAGTTCCACGGCAAGCGTCGACCCCTGGGAAACGGGACATAAGCTAAGAAGGGTGTGAAGGGAAATAAAGGACTGCAAGAGGGCCGAACCTGTTGAAGGGCCCAAACCAAAGAATCCGACACCTTGTCGGCGGGAATCTTCTCAAGGGTGCTGCGGTCCCGGGGGAAGACGGTGCTCTCGGCCACCTGCTGGGCCAGGGCTCGGTCGAAGAACACCGAACTCCCGGGAGCAACATCGAGGGAAGCCATATGGCTCGCCAATAGCGCTCCGATTCCCGGGGACGGAGGCGGGGACGCTGCGAAGGGGGTGGTCGTCAGAGTCACCTGAAGACGCCCGAGGGTGTCGGCAGAAGGCACAGAACTGGCCGGGCTGGGGGACTCTGCATCCTCCTTCCTCTTCTTCCCTCCGTGAGGCTCCACAAACGCCAGAGGAGAGCGCTTCCGCCCTGCCCCATCTCCACTCTCAGGGACGGAAGGGGACGCTCCGAGGGCGGGGGGGACGACACCAGACCCGCCATCAGCCCCAATCACTCGGGCTGGTGGGGCGGGTCCGGCTTTTACTACGCCCTCAGGGAGGGGATCGCCAGAAGAGGAGGCAGGAGGCACGGCAACTACCTTGCCCACAGAGGGCTCGGCTCGGCGCACCTCCTCCTCAACAGTCCGTCGAGGCGCCCTTTCGGAGGTACTGCCTCGGCTCCGAGCAGCTCCACGACGGATCAGCTCATCAACGTCACGAACAAACTCGCGGCCTGCCATCCCTGCAAAGGAAACCGAAATCAGGATGAGTCACAGGGCAGTCCGAGGAAGAAAAAGCGACCTACCCGGGGACCACAATATGGCCTTCAAGAGTAGGTCGTCCAACAAAAAGCAGATAGACTTCGATTCCAAAGGAAGAGCCGACAGCGTCGCGGCGGCTGTCTGGTCAGCGTCGGAAAGGGCTAACGGCGAGCAAGGCTGGACGGACGCACCCCAGCTTGTCAGGATCTGGGCATCACCCAAAAGACCACAAAGACGTAATCCGAGCTCCAATCCCCCGACCAGCGGGGAAGCCCTATCAGACATTCCCTCCTTGAACGAGCACGGAGGTGCAGCCATGACCCCGGCCTGACCACCTGGATCTGATAAAAGTGGAAAAGAAGGGGGAGAGACGGCTCCAGACCGCGGATGCAACAGAGCGTTACGAAGCCCGTCAGTACCGCGATCGAGCACGGGGTGAACTGACACAGGGACACCGTGAGATGTTCCATGACCTGGATGATAAAAGGATGGAGCGGGAAGCGAAGACCCAGGCGGAACATCTCGACGTAGGCGCCGACCTCATTGCTCCTCGGAAGGCAAATCCGCTCGTCGACAAATGGAACTCGAACCTCGTATGGGAAGCAGAGATATCTTCCCCGGATCTCCGCGGCCACCGAAGGAGGAGTCCTCGACTGAGTATGGAGGACGACCAGGGGCACATTAAGCCGCACGGCAGCCGACGCAACATCGTCACGAGCTTAGTCTGGAAAAAGTCTCCCCTTCCCCTTATCTTGAAGAGAACGACTCCCGGCGGGGGAACTAGACTCCCCTAGCCAGGGTTCGCCCCGCCCGGACTCCGGAGGACCCCTCGTCCTCCGGCCAGAACCGCCTATCCTAAGAGCAGCCATAGGATGAAAGCAAGAGAGGAATTACCTATTTTCAACTGGTTTGGAGAGGGCAAAGAAGCGAAGGCGACGGGGAACTCCGAGTTGCTGAAGGCTTTGAATACCGGGAGGAGCAAAGGAGAAGTGGAGATCAACACAACTGGGGATCTTATATGCCAGGGGAGAATTCGAAGCGCCTGACAAGAACGCGTGGCGAGGCTCGAAGAGTCGACGGCGTTCCGAAATTGGCGCCAATCGAAGTCCAATCGATCCGCCTCATCATGACCTGCATTTATGGCCTCGCCTCGATTAAAGCGCCGCTCGGAATCCCAGGAGACATAACGGGTGATCTGAGCGAGCCGAGGCTGATCGACCCCACCAATGGCGGCTCACGAACCCTTCGGCTTCTCGAACTTAAGGCGACTCCGCGAGCGGCGGGGATAAGCTTGCCGCTACACGTGGCAGCATCTGAAGGCCGACGGCGCTTCGGGACCCGCGCCTTGAAAGTGTCAAACGGGCCAACTCATGATGACGACTAATAAATGAGTCGGCATCGACTGGCGAGCTCGTCAAAAACGGCAGAGGTCACATCGGCCGAGCCGAACCGGCCGAGGCCGATCAACCCGACCGATGGGGGCAATTGTTACGCCTATTTGTCCGAGACCCATAAAGCACGAGCCCAAGAGCCCGACTACTGATCAAAAGCCCATCGGCGTCCTCAAAGCCCATTCGACAAAGGCCCTACAAGGGACCTTCTCGAACGTCGATCCGACCCGGCCCCAATAACCCGTTGGTCGCTCGCCCACTCCTGCGAAAACCACTCCCCCGGACGCGCGACCACTAAATAGCGATAATGGGGAGGTGCTGGCATGGCGGAGTGAGCGGCGGCGAGGGGGGACTGATGGGGCACGATCAATGGCGGGTGTGGGACGTGGGCCGGAGGCAGTCAAGCGGGAGATCTATAAAAGGGCCAGGAAGACGACGAAGAAAGGGACCGCATCTCAGGTAACAAAACCTAAGGTACTCCATCAACGACCTCGTTCCCCCAATTCATCTCCTTCCTCCCCCGCTCGCGCCGAGAGACGCCGTTACGATCTCCTCACGAGTCGAACCGTCTCCGCCGGGCCTCCCTTCTCAGATCTCTATCTGACTTAGGCATCGGAGGGGATTTGGCCGGAACCAAGGTCCGGCCCCCTGACGAGCGTTCTCGTCTACGCAGGTGGACAGCTGATCAATGGGCCGAGGCTACCCCTCGCCCCTCTCCGACCACTCGATCAGCGGGATCGTGAGGCTTCCCCTCACAGTCAGCCTGTCGAGGCCGAGCACGCCCTACCGAGGCCGAGCGTCTCAGTCGGGTCCGAGACTCTCCCTCGCCACCCGCCGACCGTGCATCTACCCGGGCGACTGAGGCTCCCCCTCGTCCCCCCGTCAGTCCAAGGCCGAGCGACTCAACCAGGGCCGAGGCTTCCCCTCGCCCCTTCTGCACCGATTCGAAGCCCCCCGAGGGACCCAAAGCGGGCCCCTTGACCATGTTGACCGGGTTCTCCACGGTCAACGCTTTGTAGTGAGAAAACACTCTGAAACAACATCTCAGTTCTGGCAGAGTCTGCAGAAGAGTTTGGGTATGAGTCTGAGTTTCAGCACGGCGTACCATCCGCAGACGGATGGCCAGTCCGAGAGGATGATCCAGATCTAGGAAGACATGCTGAGGGCGTGTATATTGGACTTCAAGGGTTCTTGGGAGGATCATCTCCACCTCGTGGAGTTTGCCTATAATAACAGCTACCTGGCGAGTATTGGCATGTCACCTTTTGCCGTGCTATACGGGAAGAGATGTCGATCGCCACTGAGCTGGGATGACATTGGAGATCGGGAGCTGTTAGGACCTGAGAAGATCGTGGAGGCCGTGGATGTTGTGAGAAACATACGGGAGAGGCTGAGGATTGCTCAGGACCGTTTTAAGCATTGGTCTGATGCTAAGCGACGTCCGTTGGAGTTTCAGCCAGGTGACCATGTGTTCCTGAAGATTTCCTCGAATCGAGGAGTGATTCTCTTTGGGAAACGAGGGAAGCTGAGCCCGAGATACATTTGACCGTTTGACGTTCTGGAGAGAGTTGGCGAGGTAGCCTACCGCTTAGCCTTGCCGCCATCTTTGGAAGGAGTTCACGATGTCTTCTATGTGTCACAGCTTCGTCGATACATCAGCGATCCATCTCATGCTGTGGACTTCTCGAAGATCACCGTTCGCCCTGATCTGACGCATGACCAGCTGCCAGTGCAGATCTTGGACAAGCGTCAGAAGTCACTTCGCAACAAGACCGTCGATCTTGTTAGGGTGATGTGGCGACACGACTCGCCAGGAGAGTCTACTTGCGAGAGAGAAGACGAGATGAGAGAGCGTTACCCACTTTTGTTCCCTAACACATGAGTGTTAGGAAATTCCAAGGGCGGAATTTTTCGTAAGGTGGGGAGGATGTAACGACCGGTTTTTGTAATGACTATTTTATATGAATAATATTGGATGTTTCCTCTCTTTGTGTGCTTTTCCATTAGAAGTTCTTACGATTAACTTCATAGCGTCTTAATCTTAGTGCTAGGGTGATCCTAGAAGCCATAGGAATCTTCCGGAAGCTTCGCGCTTCGTTTCGGCACTTTTCGTGCATCTTAGTCGGTCCATGAAGGAGAGCCAACCGACTAGATTGTAAACTAGTCGGTCGGCAACACTTCTCAGACTGGCTAGTTCTTGTCAGTAAATTTCGACTGAGTTACTGTTTACGTTTAGTCGGTCTAAGAACGTTCTTCGACCGACTAGTTGCCAAACTAGTCGGTCATGTCTTGTACTCAGACCGACTTACTGTCAGTATTCATTATCTATCTTATTCTTCCCTTAGTCGGTCTATGAACAATCACCGACCGACTAGATCTTAGACTAGTCGGTCGACGGGTCTTCACAGACCGACTAACTCTGTCCCTGTACCAACCCTGTTCACTGTTTGATTTTAGTCGGTGTCAGTTAGGCAACCGACCGACTAGATCCCAAACTAGTTGGTCGACCACCCTTCTCTGACCGACTAAATTGCCCAGTAAACCTAGGTTAAGTCGTAGCCGCCGCTTATTTTCTTTATTTAAACCCTCGACCATTTCTATTCTTTCTTCACTTCTCCAAGCCAACCTTCTTCCCCAATCATCCCCCAATCATTCTTTTTCCTTCTTTCATCCTCCCGAGCTACCCCTCACCCTCTATTGCGCCGGCACCACCCCCGTTGGCCGCCGACCGACCCCAAACCCCTAAAATCTCCTTTTTGCTCCAGATTTTCCCGACGAACTCAAATCTTTAGATCTGTAGCATTTCAGCCACGAGGAACTCCTTTCAACGGTAGTTCTTCCGGATCGCTTCTTCCGTTGCCGTGCTAGATCCGATTTGGCGACGGCAATCCGGAATCCGACGAGATCTTATCCTACCACAGATCCGGAATCCGACGAGATCTTTCTTTTGGACTCCCTTGTCTGCCTGGTGGCATTTC
The DNA here is from genome assembly GCA_030789695.1 of Scilla litardierei. Lineage (NCBI taxonomy): Eukaryota > Viridiplantae > Streptophyta > Magnoliopsida > Asparagales > Asparagaceae > Scilla > Scilla litardierei. The sequence goes on from CM061131.1 coordinate 103,718,682, forward strand.
TGGTTGTTGAATTTATATCTGGACTCTGAGATGAATAATTTTATTATTTGCCTCTTTTTCTATTATTGTTGTTGTTGTTTCTGAGTCACATTACAGGGACCTGCTACTTTGTGTAAATTGATGCTTATCGGACTTGCAGCTTTATATCTTCAAGTCTGAGCGGACCTTCTCACGCTTCGCCTCCATATTTTTGGGAAGCGGGGTGTGACACCCATTTATGCTTGAGAGCCTCTCCCTAAACCAAGGCCAAACATTATCCCACAACCTTAGCCCAAACACCTCCCATCCATTTCCTCAACCTTATATCCCTCTACCAACACAAGAAAAATCAAGCCTCGTGTTTCTCCTTGAAAGTTCCATGTTTAACCAAGGGCAAATATTACAAAACTTTATGGTACCAATCATCGAGCCTACACCGAGGAGAGGGGATAGAGGAGAGGATATTCCCACTTTCATGGTTGAGACCAACGTGCCATCGGCCACCATAGACACATCTCATGCCGATGCCCCAGTTTTCCAACACTACCACTTGGATGATAATGCATTTTTTGATGATGATAGTGAGGATGGGGTGATTTCTTTAGGATCTGTGGAAGAGGCTTCTCATCTTGATTTGGATACCCCACATGAGTCCTACGAGATCACCGAGGAGGCTACAGAGCTTATGCATACCTGCGAGGAGGATGTACGTGAGGACGAGGACACCATGACCACATACGATTGGTCCGCTCCACATCCACCTCCACTGCCATCTCTGTCGATGCTTCTTCCTTGGCTGATGGTCAACCACGATGATGTCATTCAGGACATCGGGCAGATGGTGGAGCATGAGCATATCATCGAGGAGAATGTGCATGAGGGTTTGGATATGATGGTCCACTTCATGGAGCCCGAGTCACATCTACCTCTACCGTCACTCTCCACTTCTTCTGCGGCTGAGCATCTACTTGAGCATATTGCCCCTATTCAGAGAGATTTTCATACTCACTCTCACTCCACATTTAAGTCCCGCTTTTCACGTCCTATTTCTTTAGACTTATATGTTTTTGACACATCATATCTCTCGCAGGACACAGGATCAACTTCCCCTGAGGTATGCTGCGGTGTGTCACCACCTGGAGAGCCACTTCTCTTGGAGAGCGAGGATTTGGTCGTCACTAGTACAGAGGATAGCGACCCATTCTCAGGGAGTATTCGTCACCCCTTTATTATTTTTCCATCTTATGTTGACGATTATCTCTAGGATACATTTATTTTGGGAAATAATTTCTTGCCATGGACTAATGCACCTCGTCCTTTGCAGCTCACAGGTGGACACCTACTAAGGATGCTGGGAGGTGCATTGCTTAGGTCCATTGGCACACGTGGCACAGTGCTTCTGGCAGAGCCACATCAGAAGCAGTTAGAGCAGCTACCTGCCCCACTCGAGATTCTGGATCCACCTATGCTCAGGTGTATCCTAATCTAGTACTGTAGAAATTTACAGCTATCTAGTTTAGATTAGAATAATCTCGTCTCCTCTCATTAGCGAGGGGAGCGTATCTAGGGTTTGCTTTTGCATCATAATAACCCATCATGTCGTGCTCTTCTATTATTTCACCTCCATCACCCTATCCTTGTTCTTTTGGCACTTTTCCTGGCCCCATTGTCATTTTTCTCCACGAGACCACTACCACCTCCAAAGGGTGGTGATGCCTGTTTTGCCTATTGTTCACTCTTCCCTTTATCTTTTATGCCCCGTATCGGATTTTCATATCTTTTGGGGATAGCTTATATTAGCTTGGGGGAGAGTATCACCCATAGTCATTTTTGTTATTTTTGATGCATTTCTCCTCCCATTTTATCTTTGCCCTCTAATGAGTAATTTTATTGCATTGAGGGCAATGCAAGATTTAGCTTGGGGAGTTGCATTTCATGCATGTTTCCTTTATTTTCTTCCATTTTTCACCTTTTTCATGCATCAAAAATTTTTCTTTTCATTTTTATGCATCATTCCCATCATGCATTTTTCTTTCTCCATTTCATTCTTGCCTCTTTCTAGAGATGAACCCTCAATGATATTTTTCCACTCATACTTCACTTTTCGCATTTGAGCACATTTTTCCATCACGCTATTTCTTTGATTATTCAATGCTCATATATGTGTTTTGCCATATTTTGGGTTTATTTTCTATATTTCGAGATTGTTGGTTGTGATTGTGTTTAAGTCATGCTTCTAGCTATATATCGTATTTTAATATGCCCCTCTATTTGAAGTTCCTAGGTTTTCACGCTTCATTTCCAAGAAACGGTTATTTTACCATCCTACCCCCGTGCTTATAACTCTCGCATGAAATACTCTATTTGTACTCTTATCGCATGTGTTAGCTACCTTTCAACGGGATTAGGATAACCACACATTTGTTCCATGCTTTAATTCATAGAGGATTTTCTTGCCATGCTTGGGTTTCTCAAAAATTCTCTTTTATTTTACTTTGTGCATTCCCCCTCGTCGTGCATCGTTCTCCCAATTGGGGGAGTGCACACTTTTGTACATATTTTTGTATAATGGTCCTTCGGGGTTCTTCGTAACCCGACGCCCTAAAGCCATCTGGCTTGGGATGCGTAGGCCGTCCTTGCATTCCATTGCGATCCCGCAAGTTTGCAAGACAAAAATATTAAAATCAAAACAAAAAAAACAAAAAAACAAAAAAAAACAAAAAATATATATAAACCATAGTATATAGGGAAGGCGAGAGTTTGTACAAAGTGATCTTTCCACATTTTCTCCATCTCCTTTTGAAAATACAAGCAAGGCAAGAAAGTGTTTCAAATATCAAAAACGACAAGTGTGTGTGGTGATTCCTTACATCCTAGAGATTGATAGCTATTCACATGATTCATATCTATTCTTTCTTACTTCTTCATGCATGTATGTGCATCTTGTATTCACCGTTTGGATGATTTGATACGAATTTTGAGCTTCCTTATATATTGGGCATATTATCTACTATAACATGCTATGATAGCTATGCCTTTGCCAATGTCACGCTTCTATCTCTTTTGTGCTCTATTGATATGAACCCATGATGCTATATTATGAGATTGAATTCTTGATTTAGATTGTGATATGCTTTTCCCGTGTGCTTGATTTTGTTGGTGATTACATTTGTGGTTTGGAGAGGGCGATCAAGTATTCTTCGCTTTCCCTTCTTGCTCTCGTACCCGAACTTCATTCCAACTCGTCTTCCTCGGGATGAGGAAGAGTTTAGCTTGGGGGCTTGATGCGTGTTCATATTTCACCTTTTCCACACGCTCTTTATCGTGTTTTCATATGTATTTCATCTCATTCCATGATGTATATATCACTTTTTTTGGTTCATATGGACTATTGGGTGTATTGTTAGTATTTCAGGAAAATGTCAGCATTTCGATGTCTTCTGGAGCCAACCTTGCATGTCGGGACCAAAGCACGCTCACACGGTAAAGATACGAAGGCCAAAGACGAAGATTTGATGTTTTGGTGCTTCAATCGATCGGGTGGACAGTCCCACCCGATCGGTTCGTGCACGCGTATCTGACCCGAGTAGAAGCAGCAATGACAAAGAGTCCACCTGATTGGTTCAGCGATCGGGTGGTGGCGATAGAGCTCTCTGTCTTTTTGAGTTGAATTCCAACCGATCGGGTGAACTCTCACCCGATCGGTTCACCTGTAGCGATTTTTCCAATGCTCGAGGCCCCAACTCTCCACCCGATCGGTTTAGCGATCGGGTGATGATCTTCAAGAGCTCCCACCCGATCGGTTGAACTTCCAACCGATCGGGTGACATCATTTTCTGTGGCTCTATTGGGTTTTTGGACCCGAACCGTTAGGGTTTGGGAGGTGAACTATAAATATCGGATGTTGGCCGACTGATGAGAGTTGTTCCCTATTTTTTCAGCAGCTTTTGCCCCTTTCAAGGGAGCCCTAGGTTAGTTTAGATTAGGGGTTGTCTTCAATAAATCTTGTAATGGATTGAAAGATTCAAATGCAAGATAAGTATTTCTTCTCTTATTTCCATTGCTTTGTGTTGTTTTCATTTTGCTTGATGATGAATGTTTGTTTGTCTTTTTTGTTGCTTGCTTTTATGTTCTTCACCATTGAGTAGTGTTTGATGAACCCTAATGTCACGCCCCGCTTCCCAAAGCAATGGAGGCGAGACGTGAGAAGGTATGCACAGACGTGGAGTTGTGAAGCCACACGCCTGATAAGCGTCAATAAATCATATGCAGGTCCCTGTAAGTGCAAACGGAACAACAATAATAACACAAGGAGAAACGGAAATAAAATCCCAAATCTCAGCATCGTCCAACATTAAAATTTAGTTCAACATCCAGAAAAGCCACCAGGCTAAAAGAAAGAGTCTAAAGGCCCAAAACATGGCCACCAAAAGCCAACACGGCACAAAGTATTGTTGCTACGCACCGACAACAAAAGCAGTCAAAACAACAACACAACAGTCTCTACGACTGATCGCACGTGTCCTCGTACTCCTCAACGAACGCAGGCTCTGACTCAGCGTCAGCAAACACCACGTCCTCCGCAACACTCTCAGGCTCGGGATCTAACATGTGTCACCCAAAAGAGTAAAGGGGCACATGTCAGCAAGTCTAACAAGACTTGAGCAAGGAAACGAAAGTGAAGGCAAACTAGCAACCTAGCAGTTCTAGTATGCTGCATAACATGACAAGTATAGTATGGAAGTGACAAGTAAAGGGAAGTACAAGTAGCAAGTAGCAAGTATGGCATGGATAACAAGTTTTACAAGTTAAAACACAGACAAGTGCAAGTCAAGTAGTTCACGTCAAGTAAACACGTCAAGTGAACACGTCAAGTAAACAAGTTGTGCACAAAGATTTTGCCTGTTGGCTAGAGTGGCTGATCGGGCCAACTCCTAAGCTCAAGTGACCGTTTATCTCTACCCATCCACGTGTATCGAGCCAGGGCATTACCCCGAACACGGAATGCTCACTTCTGGATCACGAGCCAGGAAGTGTTTTGCACGTATATCGAGCCAGGGCATCACCCCCGAACACGGAATGCTCGCTTCTGGATCACGAGCCAGGAAGTGTTTTGCACGTATATCGAGCCAGGAAGTGTATTTAACACGTATGGCATAGGGTTATGCCCGCATAACGGGTGCCTAGCCGGTAACACGGAAACACGGATTTGTACAAGGATTTGTAGCGTGTGCTACGATGCAACATTCAATGCATGGATGACGTGGCATGGCATGCAGTAAGGCGTACAGGTAAGGAATTAAACATGGCAGTTTAATATGCATGAACAACAAGTTAAAAGGGTTGGATCTAGCTTCGTCGTCAAGCTAGATCAATTGAGGTTACGGATCTAGTTTCGTTGTCAAACTAGATCAAATAGGCGTCTAGGCAGCTATCATTTCACTGTCTAGTCTCTTTTACGCTACAACAAGCAAATGGCCTAAGGCATGGCCTAAAACCCTAAGTGGCAAGTTTCACTTGCCTAGCACCGAGGATGACGATCAATGAGGCACGTCACAAAATGTTAGCTACGGGGATGAGATCGCGTATGAAGCGAAATATCGATGCCGAGCAAGCACGGAAACGGAAGAAACGATCCGGGGAACCACGGTTCAGATCTGGAAATGTGGAGAAAATCTGGAGAAATGAGATTTTGGGGGTTTTGGGGGGTTTTCCGGCGGCCTAGAGGAGATGGCCGGCCTAAATGTAGAGGGAGAGGGGCTCTTGAGGAAGGAGGAAGGCTAGGGGAAGATGGATGATGATTTGAGGAAGAAGGAGGCTCAGAAGAAATGAAAGAAGAAAGAAAAACGTTTGGGGTTTAAATAGAAAATCGTGTGGCGGCTGGGCAAACCCTAGGTTTACGATTGCAGTTAGTCAGTCAAAGAAGAGTTGTTGACCGACTAGGTCTCGAACTAGTCGGTCGGTAAACCAACTGTGACCGACTAAAAGCAAACAGTAACTCAGGTCGTCAAAATGGTCAAAGAACTAGTCGGTTAAAGAACAATGGCTGACCGACTAGTTTGCAACCTAGTCGGTCGGTGGTTGTTCTTGGACCGACTAACGATAAACAGTAACTCAGGTAAAATTAATCAAAGGAACTAGTCGGTCTGAGAGCAAGTTCTGACCGACTAGTTTCACATCTAGTCGGTCGGTGGTTGTTCTTAGACCGACTAAGAGTAAACAGTAACTCATGTATAATTGATTCAATGAACTAGTCGATTTGAGAAGAGTTGCCGACCGACTAGATCTCAATCTAGTCGGTTGGTTCCCCTTCTTGAACCAACTAAGGTGCACGAAAAGTGCCGAATCGAAGCGCGAAGCTTCGGGAAGATTCCTACGGCTTCTAGGATCAACCTATCTCTAAGATATGAGCGATATGAAGCTCACCATGAACGACTTACTCCAAAACTCAACGATCTAAGGAAGAAGCTAGAAAATCACAACGAAACGAACGAAAATGAAAGCTATGGAGACGGAAACCACACATAAGGAGAAAATCCACCAAAACATATAAATAATATAGATAATTCAAATACATGAAAAAGCAGTCGTTACACCTAATATGGGTTAAAGTAGGATTGATGCTTGGGATATTTCATTTGACTTGATTGCATGGCAAGTGTTTGATGGAATGTGTCAATTGGGATTTCTAGCAATCTGAGTCCAATTCGTACGGCAATACCCTAGATGTGTTGGGGGTTGGGGTTCAGATTCTTGTCATGTCAAGATCCGCTTTGATGTATTTCTAGAAATCACATTCGACCTATTTGGCCAGTAGGGTTACGCGGGGTCGTTTTATTGTCACTGGCGGGAGAAAGACCGCCTTTGACCGTCGGGCCAAGGGGAAATAAAACGGGAGTCTGATCCCCTAGCCACAGCTCACACCCCTAGCATTGACATCGAGTCCTCGCGCATGGGAACGGCTTGGACGAAATGTTGGGAGTTATCATTGTGGCCTTAATGCTCCCGGTTGCAGAGGGCGTTAATGGACATGGGAATGCCCACCGTCCAAAACCGGGTAGACCTAGCGTATCATCCTGGGCATCGACAGGAATATCGGGCCCATGGAGCACTAGGTACCACCTTTTGGGGCAATGTCTCACCCTGGGTCAAGTCGAATGCCAAGTGTCATGAGTGCTCTAGCCTGTGTTAGCAGGGATTCATTTCTTGTCTTTTTTGTTTCTTTGTTTTATTTCTACACTTCCACTCATATTATCCACATAGCTCTCACATAACCTAGGCGAGGCTAGTAGCCATTCAAGCCATCCACCTCCCTGAGTTCGATATAACCGCACCCTACACTACCCGTGCCCTTGCGATAAAACGACACCGCGCCCAAACCGTAAACGAGGTGCCGGTCAGGGATAGACTATATTTTCGGATTACTTGCGAGCCTACTCTTCAACATGATACATCCCCACAAGTTGACACACATGAGCAGCCAGCATCACCATTCCAGAGAGAGCCTACACTGATAGTTGATAAGAAGGCAAAAGGGCACCTCGTCGAGCCAGAGCATAATAATGAGGTGGCCTCACATGTGGATCCAGTACATACCATTGAGGAGGCATCACTTTGGGACGAGGATATCTTCTTTCAGATAGATCCAGAGCCTTGCCCACATGTAGTTGAGCTTCTGCAGCCACCTCTACCTTCCACTTAGGCTGAGCATCCACCTGAGGAGCATTCACCAGAGCTTGTGGCTCCCATTCAGGGAGAATCTTTTACCCACTCTTTTCCTTTCTCTTAATCTATTCCAATTTATGATGATTATGATGATTCGGATACTGATGACACACCATATTTTTTGCAGGACACTTCCACATATGAGAAAGAAGTACATTGGGACGTGTACCCTGATGAGCAAGATGTGCTATGTGATGCGTCCGATGAGGTGAGTGAGGAGCTACCTGCCATAGATGCTATTGCATATGATCAGGCGGTACGCTGGGATGAGTCTGAAAATGAGGAGGAGGTCAACACCAATGATCCAGAGTTACCTGAGCAGCTACGAGAGGACACTAGGTGTTTGGGGAGTCATAATATACATGCATATCAAGTTTTGCGGTAAAAAATATGGTGTGTCATCAGTATCCAAATCATGATAATCATCATAAATTGGAATAGTTTCAGAAAAAGGAAAAGAGTGGGTAAAATATTCTCCCTGAATAGGTGCCTCAAGCTCTGGTGAATGTTCCTCAGGTGGATGCTCAGCCTCAGTCGAAGGTAGAGGTGGCTGTAGAAGCTCAACTATAGGTGGGCAAGGCTCTAGATCTATCTGAATGAAGATATCATCGTCCCAAAGTGATGCCTCCTCAATGGTATGCTCTGGCTCCGCAAGTGAGGCCTCCTCATCAATATGCTCTGGCTCGACAGGGTGCTCTTTTACCGTCTTTTTAACTATCAGTGTAGGCTCTCTCTGGAATGGTGATGCTGGCTGCTTATGTGTCTCAACTTGTGCGGATGTATCATGTTGAGGAGAAGGTTCGTAAGTAATCCGAAAATATAGTTTCCCGGCATTTTCTTCCCAGGAATCAACATAGAAACAATGAATTCAGTCGACCTCATACACATTCATGGAGGACTATTGTATGGGATCAACAAAAATGGCCAAATACTATAACTTGTGCTTAAATTCCCGAAGGGATTGAAACCGTCAGAAGCTAATGCAAGTCGAACATTACGTTCCTCAGATGTAAATTCAGTATGCATGGAATCAAAATGTATCCAAGCTTCAGAATCCCTTGGGTGTATCATCATATCATCAACCTTGGGTTCACTTAAGTGCCACCTCATACTCTCAGCAGTTTTAGAAGACATAAACAATCTTTGTAATCTAGATTTCAGGGGAAAGTAACGTAATACCTTTGCGGGTTGTTTCGTCTTCTTCGATTTTTTTCTTCCACCTAGACACCTCACATTCTTTGCACTGTTCTCTATCCGCATCCGGCCCCCAATAGAGCATGCAATCATTAGGACACGCATGAATTTTTTCATACATAAGACTAAGTTTGTTAAAGATCTTCTTATCATCGTAATTATATAGAGGGATATTTGCATATGGAAACGCATCATGCAACAATTTAAAAATCATATCCATAGCCTTATCACTAACACCACATAAACACTTAATGTGATATAACTTGATTAGAAATGGAGTTTCGAGAACTTGGTGCATCCATCGTATAATGGTTGTTCATTATCTTTCAGCAAGTCATAAAACTCTTTGGCATTACCACCAATGGATTCTCTATTTGTGTTTGACATCCCTACGTCTCCATCAACACCCTATTCAATCGTCTCTTGACTAGTCAATCCCCAGGTAAATGCATCGTATACCATTTCCCGTACAATATCTCCAAGTTAGGGATTTGGATCTCTACTAAGATGTGATCCTGAAGCCACTCGTTTGACATTACTAGATGTAACCACCTCTCCATGTGATTCCCAAAAGGTGCAATTTCTTGGTAAATGTGTGAAGAGTAGATGTTCGAAACATTCGTCCCGTGTGCCAGACTTAGAAATTTTGCAACGTTCATAAGGGCACAAAATTTTACCACGAATAGCCTTGCGTTCAAAAGCAAAATCTAAGAATGCATTCAATCCTGCCACATATTCATGAGAACTTTTTGGTTGTTGAATCCAAGACTTATCCATCCTTCATACAGAAAAAACTAATTAGTGTTATAGGGTAAACAAATTTTTTTTTCTCAACACAAACAAAAACAATATTGATGGATGAAATAGATAATAAGGGATACAGCCATCATGCATAGATGGATGCATACAATTTATCAAATAACAAGCTTTGAGATAAATATCACTCCAAAAGCTTTTAGGAACATTCATATGAATGACATTGTCTTAGAAAATTTTACCAAATGTATATTCTTATATAGTTATGTGTGACAGTCCAATTTTTTTGAAGTATATGAACATGAAGATTGGTGTATAATGCAAGACTAGGAAATTAAGTCAGCAAATGATGTTATGAAATATTATTTTTCATTATCACTTAAAAAATAAATAAACAACCATGTTAAGTTTTAATTTTAGCACACTATATCGTATAAATAAAGAAGACTATACATCTATTTTTCAAAAGAAAAAACCTAATAACATGTTAAAAATAAATACTTCATAATTTTCTTTCACATGATGGTGGTTTCATGACTGACATGAATTATGTTCGAAAAATAACAAATTATTCAATTTAATTGATAAGATTTTTGAACTCTGCAAGGAGAGATATCCTAAATGTTAATAAGCAGTGAGTGGAATACTAATGTTGGAACATGCTACTCGGCCAACTTTATTGAACAATTAATTTTTATTGAACATGCTACTCTGCACAATTATTTTTTGTTCCAATCTCCTAGAAGGTGCAAAGATTGGTATAGAATTTTATTGAACAATTTGATCGATTCAAATTTCTAACTAGAAAGCAAGTTAAACAAAAATTTAGGCATTTACAATGCAATGATATGCGCAAACATGTGACAGTTACTGTGCTAATACCTCCAACTGTGAATGTTGAACCGTCAACTAATTTTTATGTTTGAGAGATGTATGTGGCATCGAAAGAAGATAGCATGCTTGGGTTTCGATTCATATGATCATATGTTCCCGAATCAAGTATTTAAGTCCTAAGAGCAGATGAAAATAGACAAGCAGTATGCTTGCTTGTCCTTGCTAAGATAGTCATAGAAGCAGGCATCATCCGAATATCTTGGAATTTCTGGAACAATTGTGCTAGCTTCGCTTATCATTTGTGACACCCATACTTGATGCTGGAGAATACATCCTAAACAAGGCTACATGTGCAAATTCATTGGAATCATGCCATGCAATTTATAACAGGTGAACTTTGTATGCCCTTCTTTATTGCATTAATGACAATTTCTTTTTAGCTAAACTTATCCTATGAAAATCTGTTGATAACCCAATTTTCTTTAATTAGGCAAATTATTGATAAACCCATCCCTGAACTGAGAACATCAAGAAACAAATAATGCACATATTTTCAGTTAAAAAGAACAGAACCACTACATGATATTCAGCAAATTTCAGTTGCTACCTAAAAAATATGTATTCATAGGTTACTTTCTTAAAATGTATTCAATAAAAGGACCTGATTGTATCTAATATGCAAGCTCTCATGCAAAAGATAGTCGATATTAGCATACCGGAACAAATGCATTTTTAGTTACAACCTTCACCCAAATAAGCTCACAAGTAACTAGAAATTAAATCGAGCAATCTCGTAATAGGCTATCAAAATCAGCCCGGTTGGCATTAGAAATCAAGACTAAAAATCTGAAATTTATCCAAAAAAAATACATGAATAAAGCTCACAAACATCTCCCTTCGCAATCTGAAATTTGTGTGAGTGTCAGCAACCAACATAAATTGAACTCATGATAGAAACTTGGGAAACAATCACATACCTGAGCGGATTTGTAGACTAGATCGCTAGGAGTTGCATTCGGCTCGAAAAAAATCGAAGAAAAGTCGGAATAAATTGAAGAACTCGCACTGATTTGAGATCTGCACAGAGAAATCAAAGAAAACTCAGAAGAAATCGAAGAAACTCGCTCGGATTTGAGATCGACGCGAAGAAAACTCAGAAGAACCTGAGGGGATTTGCAGTCTTGGTCGCTTGGATTCGAGCCGAAATCGTGGGAAGAAATTGATGAAACTCGAAGGTGATCGCTCAAAGAAATCGACGAAATCGACGAACTCGGATTTGAGACAAATTCCTGGGAAGCAATCGAAGAAAATCGACGGCGATCGCTCGTAGAAATCGATGAAATTATGGGAAGCAACGGTAGAAACTCGAAGATCGCTCAAAGGCGAGCGATCGAAGGCGAGCGATCAATCGACAAACTCGACGAACTCGACGCATTAATTCTCAGGGAGGGGTATATGTGAACGCGGTGATGCGCAGCCCTAAAGAATGGAAGCATATATTAATTCTCAAGGAGGGAAATTATTAGCGGGTTGTAGCCCTACAGAATATGTTATAATGAAAAGAACGTGCATCGATATTAATTCATTTACTTAACTGCGAAAATTTCTTTCCCTCCTTTCTGATTTTTGTTCCCGCTGCGAAAATTTCTTTCCCTCCTTTCTGATTTTTGTTCCCGTGGTTGGAATTATTATTTTTTTATTACTGTGGTGGTTTCGAACTGCCACAGAATATTCATTTGGTACCGGTGGGTCGTAACCGATACAAATAGAAGGATTTGTGGCGGTTTTCCAAACCGCGACAAACAAAACCGCTAGAAACAGCCCTGCATTTTGTAGTGTCGTCATCGCTATAGTGATGTGAAGATGGGTCGAAATTTATTACCTTTGATGATGTTGATGCCATGAAGCATATATGTGCATGCTCTCCTCTGGGTTCATCGTTGTCATCAGATGATGATGAGGATTCGTCTGAACTTGATACATCACTTTGGTCGAAGGCGGCAAACGCCCATTTCTTTGGCTTTACTTGCTTTTTATCTCTTCAGCTTTGCCTTCTATCTCTTTCCTTTTCTTTCCCCTTTCCTTGATCGTGACCTTTCTCCAGAGGAAAATCTCTTCGAATGTGTCCTGGTTTATTGCATCCCAAACAAATACTATCGTTAGTGAAACAAGATTTACGTTTATCAAACTTACCTTAGAGGAATTTTCTGAACTTCCTCGTAATGAAAGCTATCTTGTCTTCATTTCTTTCAAAGGGTTCTAAATTTGAGCCTTCTTTGTTCACTCTAAACACCAAGTTCTTTTTCTTTGGCTTTTCCTCCATTTGTTTGTCCTCTTCCAACTCGATCTCGCAAGCCATGAGATTTTCCATCAACTCTTCTATGGTGATGGTCTTCATATTGTTGGCTTCTCGAATGGCTGTAGTCTTTCCTTTCCATTCAGGTCGAAGCGATCGGACAACCTTCATTACCTGATTATATTCAGTGGTTCTCTTTCCTAGTTGATATGCTCAAATTTTACACTTTATTTTCGCATATTTCCATATCATATCGATTGCCGATATTGCATATTTGAAGCTTAAACGTCGATTTCTCGATGAATTTCCCTATTTCTATGTTTTATTGGATTTTCAGGAAATATTTAGCAATCGGGAGCAAATTGGAGCTATGAACATAAGCACGCATGCCGGAGCGTTAGCGGCCATGATATCGAGGAGCTTACGGTGATATAAGAGAAGAAGAAGCGAGAGAAAGAAGAAGGAAAGAGGAAGAAAGGAAGAAGAAGCGAGAGGAAGAAAGGAAGAAGAAGCAGCTCACTCGACCAAGTGGATCGCTCCACTCGACCAAGTGAGGCTGACACCAACCCAGCCTAATGTGTTAAGCATGCCAAAGTCACCCGACCGAGTGAGACTTTCACTTGATCGAGTGAATCGACCACTCAATTGAGTGACCAAACGAAACAGAACGATGAAATTTAAGATTCTCTGCTGCAAGTGTGAAGTAATTTAAGAGCAACATTTTACTGGTTGATTACATGTTGTTGTGATGACATGGCAATTATACTATGCAAGAAGTAAAGCGGTGAAGGAAAGTAAACGTGACGGGCAGTAGCCGTCGCGTGTGCTACCGGCTACGTGACTAAGCTAGACGGAACAGGACAAACAAGACAAGACGTGTGTGTGACACGAAAAAGAGTTCGCACCTGCAGCGTAAAGAGTGGCCAAACTCTCTATCTGGTGGCCACTCACCGAACCCCAACCCAAGTACTCAAGTCAAGACAAGATTGGACTGTATGAGTACCACTCACTCCCTTGGTGAGTGCCTCTCCCCGTGGTCTGCCGAGACGCTCACTCCCCTGGTGAGGCGCCGAGACTCCCGTAAGGTGTATACGAAAGGAACACCTGTCACGCCCCGCTTCCCTAAAATGGAGGCGAGACGTGAAGAGGTCTGCACGAGAGTGGAGCTGTGAAGCCCCAAACCCGATAAGCGTCAATAAAACATAAGCAGGTCCCTGTAACCACAACGGAAGAACAATAATAACACAAAGAGACTAAAATAAAATCCCATATCTCATAAATTGTCCAACATGGAAAATAAGTCCAACATCCAGAAAAGCCACCAGGCTAAAAGAAAGAGTCTAAAGGCCCAGAACAAGGCCAACAAAAGCAACGACATAACAAAGTGTAGGTGCTACGCACTGACAACAAAACAGCAGTCTAAACAAAAGGAAAACACAACGAAGACACTAGGACTGGTCCCCAGTGTCTACGTACTCCCCGTCAAACACAAGCTCGGGCTCGGCGTCAGTAAACACCTCGTCCTCAACAAGGTACTCAGGCTCAGGATCTAACATGTGTCACCCAAAAGAGTAAAGGGGCACATGTCAGCAAGTCTAAAAGACTTGGGCAAGGAAACTGAAAGTAAGGCAACTAGCAACCTAGCAGTTTTAGTATGCATGACATGGCAGTTATAACATGAGTGCACAAACAAGACATGGCAAGACAATTTGTACAAGAGAACAATTATCGGGACACGACAAGAGTAGCCAAGCTACTAACAATCTCAATCAATTTACTATTCACGTTTCACTGTTGTTTGTAGATGTTTACGCCTTACAGCTGAATGGTTTCACATTCACGCTGATTGGCCGCTTAACAACTACCCCAAACCCAGAGTTTACACCTTACCACTGCAGTTGCTGATCGGGCAGACTCCCAGTTGATTGGCCGCTTAACAACTACCCCAAACCCAGAGTTTACACCTTACCACTGCAGTTGCTGATCGGGCAGACTCCCAGTTGATTGGTCGCTTAACTCTTACGCCCAATACCCACATGTAATCGAGCCAGGGTCCCCGCACATGAGCTCAGTAAATGAGCCGGGGTTGCCCCGCACAGGAGCTTGCATTCTATATCACGATTCATAAACAATTGGCGTAGGGGTGCACCTAGCCGGAAACAAGCAATTCGGGCATTGGCTATCAACCAACACATGGCCCGCTTCTGGAACACGAGCCAGGAACACAAGCATTATAGCGAAGCTTTGCATTCACAGAAATACTTAAAGGATGCAATGACATGACAATTTATTTGCGTACCGTTAATGGAAAGTAAACATGACATGGTAATTGTGCGACATGCTAAATGTCGGAACTAGCTTCGTTGTCAAGCTAGTTCCCCAATTTTGCGCCTAGGCGAGTATCATTTCGTCGCCTAGCCTCTTTTACGCCTACAACAAGCAAAATGGCCTAAAACATGGCCTAAACCCTAAGTGGCAAGTTTCACTTGCCTAGCACCGGGGATGACGATCACGAAGGTTCGTCTCGCGGATGCTAATCTACGGGGGAAATCGCTGTTATGGGGAAACAATCATCAAACAACATGAAATTTCATTAGGGTTTCATAAAAATACAAATAGGTTATGAAAACATCGAGAGATCGATTTCTTACTGAGAGGAGGCGGAAGAAACACTCCGGAGAACCCTAGGACCAGATCTGGAAACAAATGGAGAAGTTTGGAGAGTTAGGGTTTTTGGGGGATTTTGGGGATTTGGTGAGATTTTGGGAAAGATGAGAGGTAGAATGAGTTGATGGAGGGTTTGGATGATGGATCTAGGGCTTGGGATGAAGGAATAAGGCTTGGTGGAAGATGGGGGCTCAATGGGGGAGAAACTAGGGTTTTGGGTCGAGTGGAGGAAGAAGAAAACGTTTGGGAGGGGTATATATAGGTTGGGCTGGCGGCTGCCCAGAAATTAGGGTTTTTCACAGATTAGTCGGTCAAAGAGCAACCTCTGACCGACTAGTTTGGCAACTAGTCGGTCGGTCGACCAACGCAGACCGACTAAGTGTAAACAGTAACTTCTGAACGAAAATAGGATTTAGATTTAGTCGGTCCATGAACAAATACTGACCGACTAGTTTAACATCTAGTCGGTCGATGAACGTTCTTAGACCGACTAAGAGTGAACAGTATTGATACTAAAATTAAGTTGAAGAGTTAGTCGGTTAAAGAAGCATTGATGACCGACTAGTTTACAACCTAGTCGGTCAACCAACGTTCTTAGACCGACTAACGATAAACAGTAACTCCTGAATAATTTAGAAAGCCAACTAGTCGGTCCAAGAAGGATTGCCGACCGACTGGATCGTCATCTAGTCGGTCGGTGCCCCTTCTCATACCGGCTAACGTGCACCAAAAGTTCCGATACGGAGCACGGAGCTCCGGGATCGATTCCTAAGACTCCTAGGCTTGATCTAACAGTAAGATACGACCGTTATGAAGCCCGTCACGAATGACTTGCTTCGAAATCGACGATCCTAAGGAAGAAACTAGAAAACACGACGGAACGATCGAAAATGAAAGTTACGGAGACGAAAACCACACATGAGGAGAAAATCCACCAGAACATATATTATATTATAATAAATCCAGATACATGAAAAGCAGTCGTTACATCCTCCCCAACTTAAGAAAAATTTCGTCCTCGGAATTTCCAAACGCTCACGTGTCCGGAAACAAAAGTGGGAAACGCTCTCGCATCTCATCCTCATTCTCCCAAGTAGACTCTCCAGGTGAGCCGTGTCGCCACATCACCCTCACAAGATTGACAATCTTGTTCTGAAGCGATTTCTGACGCCTGTCCAGAATCTGCACTGGATGCTGGTCATACGTCATATCGGGGCGAACGGTAATCTCTGAAAAATCCACAGCATGAGATGGATCGCTAATGTATCGACGAAGCTGCGACACATGGAAAACATTGTGAACTCCTTCCAAAGATGGCGGCAAGGCCAAGCGATACGCTACCTCGCCAACCCTCTCCAAAATGTCAAATGGTCCAAAGTATCGCGTGCTCAACTTCCCTCGCTTTCCAAAACGAATCACACCACGATTCGGGGAAATCTTCAAGAACACATGGTCGCCCGGCTGAAATTCCAAAGGACGACGTTTAGCATCCGCCCAATGCTTAAAACGGTCCTGAGCAATCCTCAACCTCTCCCGAATATTCCTGACGATATCCACGGCCTCCACGATCATCTCAGGTCCCAACAGCTCCCGATCACCAACGTTATCCCAACTCAATGGCGATCGACATTTCCTCCCATACAAAGCGGCGAAAGGCGCCATGCCAATACTCGCCTGGAAGCTGTTGTTGTAAGAAAACTCTACCAGATGTAGATGGTCCTCCCACGAACCCTTGAAATCCAACATGCACGCCCTCAGCATGTCTTCCAAATTCTGAATCGTCCTCTCGGACTGGCCATCCGTCTGCGGATGGTACGCCGTGCTGAAACTCAGACGTGTACCCAAGCTCTTCTGCAAACTCTGCCAGAACTGAGATGTGAACCTCGTGTCTCTGTCAGAAACGATACTCACGGGGACTCCATGAAGTCGCACGACCTCCTGCACGACTCACGTTACATCACTATCCAAACTAGGAAAAGGAAATAAAACGGAGAGTAAAAGAATTTTACCTCCATATATCTCCTTGCTAGCGCCTCAGTGGACTGTCCCACTCGGAATGGAATAAAGTGCGCGGATTTGGTCAATCGATCTACGATCACCCAAATCGCGTCATTCTGCTTCGGACTCCGAGGTAGTCCAGTCACGAAATCCATAGTGATGTGTTGCCATTTCCACTCCGGAATCGGAAGCGGTTGTAGCAACCCGGCCGTACGCTGATGCTCCGTCTTCACCTGCTGGCAAACCAAGCACTTGGCCACACTCCGAGCCACACTCCTCTTCATGCCATGCCACCAAAAATTCAAACGAAGATCCTGGTACATCTTGGTGCCACCAGGATGCACAGAATACGACGAACTGTGTGCCTCCACCATCAACTCCTCTCTAATATCCCCAGCTGGCACACACAACCTGGCTCCAAACCTCAGCGAGCCATCCTCATGAATCAAAAAGTCAGTCCACAGACCGGCTTCCACCTGCTCCCGAATCTTCACCAGCTTCGGATCCTCAGCCTGGCCAGCCTTAATCCGATCCACGATCGTCGACTGTACCTGCATGTACATCAACGATGAATCCTCCCCAGGAAGGACAATCTCAACACCAGACTCGCAAAAATCCTGCTGCAATCTCCACTGCGAGGTCAAAATCATCACCGCTGGAAGTCTACTCAAAGCATCCGGAACCACATTCACCTTGCCAGGGTGATACTGCAAATCAATCTCATAATCTGCCATAAGCTCCAACCATCGACGCTGTCGCATGTTGAGCTCCTTCTGAGTGAAAATGTACTTCAAGCTTTTGTGATCGGTGAAAATCTTCACTTTCTCACTCAGCAGGAAGTGCCTCCAAATCTTAAGAGCAAACACAACGGCAGCCAACTCCAAATCATGCGTCGGGTAATTCTTCTCGTGAACATTAAGCTGACGAGACGCATAAGCTACAACATGTCCATGCTGATGCAACACACAACCGAGACCCTTGCCAGAAGCATCGCAAAAGATCTCAAATCCACCGCTGCGATCAGGCACAACAAGAATAGGGGCAGTCGTCAACCTCTCCTTCAGGATACCAAAAGCACTCTCACAATCACCCGACCAAACAAAAGCAACATCCTTCCGCGTCAACCTGGTCATCGGCTCAGCAATACGAGAAAAGTCCTTAATGAAACGCCGATAGTAACCAGCGAGTCCAAGGAAGCTCCGAATATCAGACGCAGAC
The DNA here is from genome assembly GCA_030789695.1 of Scilla litardierei. Classification (NCBI taxonomy): domain Eukaryota; kingdom Viridiplantae; phylum Streptophyta; class Magnoliopsida; order Asparagales; family Asparagaceae; genus Scilla; species Scilla litardierei. The sequence goes on from CM061131.1 coordinate 103,737,349, forward strand.
GACGGAACATGCCACTCTCTGATGGCCCTAATCTTCTCGGGATCCACTGAAATACCATCTCCAGTTACCACATGCCCGAGAAAAGCAACTCTATCCAGCCAGAACTCGCACTTCGAAAACTTAGCATACAACCGATGCTTCCTCAAAATCTCCAATACCATCCTCAAGTGCGAGGCATGCTCTTCCTCCGACTTCGAGTAGATCAGAATGTCGTCAATGAAGATAACAACAAACTTATCTAAAAAGTCGTAGAAAATCAGGTTCATCAGATTCATGAAAACTGCGGGCGCGTTAGTTACGCCAAAAGGCATAACCACAAACTCATAGTGTCCATACTTTGTCCTGAACGTTGTCTTCGGAACATCTCCCTTCTTCACCTTCAATTTATGGTAACCACTCCTCAAATCCAATTTAGAAAACACCCTCGAACCTCCAAGCTGATCAAAAATATCATCGATGCGAGGCAACGGGTATTTATTCTTAATGGTCACCGCATTCAACTCCCGATAGTCCACGCACATACGACGCGAACCGTCCTTCTTCTTCACCAGCAACACCGGTGCTCCCCACGGAGACATGCTAGGATTGATATAACCCTTCTGCAAAAGCTCATCCAACTGCTTTCGTAACTCTTTCAATTCTGCAGGTGCCATACGATACGGCGCCTTCGAAATCGACTGCGCACCTGGAATAAGATCGATAGAAAATTCTAAAGCTCGATCAGGTGGCAAACCAGACATCTCCTCGGGGAAGACGTCGCCAAAGTCTCGCACCACAGCTGGCCACTCCAGCTCCATCCGCATAGCCACAACCTCCACCGGCCTGGCCCGAAATCTGACAGGACCAAGCAAACTGCTACCACGACTGAATTCAAATACTGGATGTCTGGGAATCTCGAACACCACCTTCTTCCTCCGACAGTCGATTGTAGCATAGAAGCTCGCAAGCCAGTCCATCCCAAGAACTGCATCATAGTTGATGATGTCGTGGACAATGAAATCAGCGAAAAGCTCATGTCCACAGACCACCAACGAGCAAGAATTGCAACCACGATGCACCGAGACCACGCCATTCCCTGTAACGATATTCCAACTCTTGGGAAGAGGGGACGTCGACAAGGAATGCCTCTCCACGAAGCTCCGAGAAATAATGCACATCGATGCACCAGAGTCAAAGAGGACTCGTGTAGGAAATGTGCAAACCAAAACCACACCTAACAATCAATTAACAATCAAACCCTAGTCTAGCAAACAACAATGTTCAAGCAAACAACATAATCTAACAATCAAAACCAGCTAGGAAGGTAACAGCTAGATTGAGGATTACCTGTGATAACCTCATCCACAGCCTCGCTCTCCACAGCGGTCATCAGAAAAGCCTGCTTCCTTGGCGGAGCAGCCTGTCGAAAAGCCTGTCCCTGTGGAACAAGAGCTGCTCCACGTCCAGCAGGAACAGATGCTCGCTGCTGCAACGGCTTTGCTGCAACAGGTGCCCTCCGCAGCTGATTCGCGTGCCGACAATCCTTCGCGGCATGGGAAGCATCACCACAAACCAGACACTGGCCCAAAAACTTCCGACACTGATCCTTGATGTGGCCAGGCTTGCCGCAGAAATGGCAAGTCTTCAGAATGGGCCCTCCTGGCCTCTTAAACTAAGCTGGCTGATTAGGCTTGAAACCAGGCCTAACCACCACTCTGGCCTGCTCCATAGGCCTCTTCCCAGCACCAACAACAGACCCCCTCCTCTGGTTCACGAGCAGCTCCTGCCTCTTGGCTGCTACTAGAACCTTCTGATAAGACTCCCGGTCAGAAGAGGTCACAAAACTCTGGAGCTCCGAAGCAAGTCCCTGCAGGAACCTCTGAGCTCTCTCCTCAGCGTCCTGCACCATCTTTGGTGCAAACCGACTCAGCCTCATGAACTCTTGGTGATATAGGTCCACCGACGAGCTTCCTTGCGTCAAATCGATAAAACGCTGCAGCATCTCTTCTTTGGCAGCTTTCGGGAAGAACTCACCCTCAAATCTGGCCTTGAAGGTAGCCCAAGCTATCGGCTCCACCAACATCTTCTCTTCCGCATCCCACCAATTCCGAGCAATATCCTTGAGTTGCCTCTTCGCCAAATCAACCCATCCAGCCGGGGTGATCTTGGCCATCTTCAGGTTGTCCTCGATGTTCCGAATCCACTCATCGGCAGCCAGAGGACCCTCAGACCCATCAAAATATGCGGGACCCAGCTCCCGAAATTGCTTCGCTCCTGGCTCAGAGCGAGGGGCATCCGGAAGAGCCCGGGCAGCTCGAGCAAGTGGAGCATTCTGGACTCGCAGAAGCACGCCCTGCTGCACTTGCATCATCTGGAGCATCATCCGCATCATCTCCCCGTTGGTGGGCTCCCGCTCAGGCTCTTCATCATGAGGGAGCGCACCACTACCCCCACCACAGGTGAATCGTCTTCCTGCCATCTAGTGACACAGAGAACGAATCAGATTAGACTCATAGCTTATGACTCGGACGTCGAACTCAGTTTATTGGACATTCTAATATTATTATCGCTATTCCAAAAATCGCAGTTACAGAAGGACCTGCATGGGCCACCAACAAAACCTGTCACACCCCGCTTCCCTAAAATGGAGGCGAGATGTGAAGAGGTCCGTACGAGAGTGGAGCTGTGAAGCCCTAAACCCGATAAGCGTCAATAAAACATAAGCAGGTCCATGTAACCACAACGGAACAACAATAATAACACAAAGAGACTGAAATAAAATCCCATATCTCATAAATTGTCCAACATGGAAAATAAGTCCAACATCCAGAAAAGCCACCAGGCTAAAAGAAAGAGTCTAAATGCCCAGAACAAGGCCAACAAAAGCAACGACATAACAAAGTGTAGGTGCTACGCACTGACAACAAAACAGCAGTCTAAACAAAAGGAAAACACAACGAAGACACTAGGACTGGTCCCCAGTGTCCACGTACTCTCCGTCAAACACAAGCTCGGGCTCGGTGTCAGCAAACACCTCGTCCTCAACAAGGTACTCAGGCTCAGGATCTAACATGTGTCATCCAAAAGAGTAAAGGGGCACATGTCAGCAAGTCTAAAAGACTTGGGCAAGGAAACTGAAAGTAAGGCAACTAGCAACCTAGCAGTTTTAATATGCATGACATGGCGGTTATAACATGAGTGCACAAACAAGGCATGGCAAGACAATTTGTACAAGAGAACAATTATCGGGACAAGACAAGAGTAGCCAAGCTACTAACAATCTCAATCAATTTACTATTCACGTTTCACTGTTGTTTGTAGATGTTTACGCCTTACAGCTGAATGGTTTCACATTCACGCTGATTGGCCGCTTAACAACTACCCCAAACCCAGAGTTTACGCCTTACCACTGCAGTTGCTGATCGGGCAGACTCCCAGTTGATTGGCCGCTTAACTCTTACCCCCAATACCCACATGTAATCGAGCCAGGGTCCCCGCACATGAGCTCAGTAAATGAGCCGGGGTTGCCCCGCACAGGAGCTCGCATTCTATATCACGATTCATAAACAATTGACGTAGGGGTGCACCTAGCCGGAAACAAGCAATTCGGGCATTGGCTATCAACCAACACATGGCCCGCTTCTGGAACACGAGCCAGGAATACAAGCATTGTAGCGAAGCTATGCATTCACAGAAATACTTAAAGGATGCAATGACATGATAATTTATTTGCGTACCGTTAATGGAAAGTAAACATGACATGGTAATTGTGCGACATGCTAAATGTCGGAACTAGCTTCGTTGTCAAGCTAGTTCCCCAATTTTGCACATAGGCGAGTATCATTTCGTCGCCTAGCCTCTTTTACGCCTACAACAAGCAAAATGGCCTAAAACATGGCCTAAACCCTAAGTGGCAAGTTTCACTTGCCTAGCACCGGGGATGACGATCACGAAGGTTCGTCTCGCGGATGCTAATCTACGGGGGAAATCGTTGTTATGGGGAAACAATCATCAAACAACATGAAATTTCATTAGGGTTTCATAAAAATACAAATAGGTTATGAAAACATCGAGACATCGATTTCTTACCGAGAGGAGGCGGAAGAAACACTCCGGAGAACCCTAGGACCAGATCTGGAAACAAATGGAGAAGTTTGGAGAGTTAGGGTTTTTGGGGGATTTTGAGGATTTGGTGAGATTTTGGGGAAGATGAGAGGTAGAATGAGTTGATGGAGGGTTTAGATGATGGATCTAGGGCTTGGGATGAAGGAATAGGCTTGGTGGAAGATGTGGGCTCAATGAGGGAGAAACTAGGGTTTTGGGTCGAGTGGAGGAAGAAGAAAACGTTTGGGAGGGGTATAAATAGGTTGGGCTGGCGGCTGCCCAGAAATTAGGGTTTTTACACAGATTAGTCGGTCAAATAGCAACCTCTGACCGACTAGTTTGGCAACTAGTCGGTCGGTCGACCAACGCAGACCGACTAAGTGTAAACAGTAACTTCTGAACGAAAATAGGATTTAGATTTAGTCGGTCCATGAACAAATACTGACCGACTAGTTTAACATCTAGTCGGTCGATGAACGTTCTTAGACCGACTAAGAGTGAACAGTATTGATACTAAAATTAAGTTGAAGAGTTAGTCGGTTAAAGAAGCATTGATGACCGACTAGTTTGCAACCTAGTCGGTCAACCAACATTCTTAGACCGACTAACGATAAACAGTAACTCCTGAATAATTTAGAAAGCCAACTAGTCGGTCCAAGAAGGATTGCCGACCGACTGGATCGTCATCTAGTCGGTCGGTGCCCCTTCTCATACCGGCTAACGTGCACCAAAAGTTCCGATACGGAGCGCGGAGCTCCGGGATCGATTCCTAAGACTCCTAGGCTTGATCTAACAGTAAGATACAACCGTTATGAAGCCCGTCACGAATGACTTGCTTTGAAATCGACGATCCTAAGGAAGAAACGAGAAAACACGACGGAACGATCGAAAATGAAAGTTACGGAGACAAAAACCACACATGAGGAGAAAATCCACCAAAACATATATTATATTATAATAAATCCAGATACATGAAAAGCAGTCGTTACATCACCCATTCCCTCGGTGGGTTCCCCAAGATCCCCCACGGTCTGTTGGGACGCTCACTCCCCTGGTGAGACGCCGAGACTCCCGTAAGGTATACACGAAAGGAACATCCACTCCCTCAGTGGGCTCCCCAAGATCCCCTACGGGCTGCCGGGACGCTCACTCCTCTGGTGAGACGTCGAGACTCCCGTAAGGTATACTACATGATCTAAAGATGACAAGATATGACCCGTTATGAATGTTCTGTTGTTCAGTTGTAATTCTAGGGGGTCCACATGCACACACACACAGAATAGCCCTAAGGTGTCAGTTGTTTTGCCTAGACTTTGTCGTCAAGTCTAGGCAGTTGTGGGAGTCTCGGACGCTATCATTTCACGTCTGACTCTCTTATTATTACTTTAACTTTTTAAGAAGGTGATGGCCTAAACGTGGCCGTAAGTACACAAGTGTAAACACTTGCCTACGAGGTGAGTGAGTCATCGGTCTGGAGAATCTCGGCGAAGCGGCGCGTCGGTGAGGGTCCATCTAAAACGTGACAACGGCGATGTCAGATCGTGTTTTTCATCAATCTTATTAGGGTTTGTTTCTAAATTCAGCGGAACTACCCTAACAGTCAAAAGTCACATCTTTTTTATTCGTTTCAGCCTAATCGACGTTCTACCCTATGTGCACAGATAATCAAGTCCGTTTGTCTATGTCTAAGGTTGAACAACATTTTAAAGGAGCAGAAATGTAAACTTAGTTATCTTTGATGACTTTTAGATTAGGTTTTAGATTCGCTACGATGTGGGTTCTTACTACGTGTTAGGGGGCTAACCTTTTCAGCGTTTGATCGTAGATCGGACGTCGGGTCTGAAGGGCGGTAGATCCTCATCGTCAACGATGTTTCGACTGCGGGTAGCATAGCGAGACCGGAACGGACAGTGAGGGGAAGGCGAGAACAGCGAGTGTGGCGTCGGGATCTCTCCGGTTGCGAGTAGCGCAACGGATCTACACGGCGGCGACAACGTCGGGGAAAACACGTGAGATCGGCGACATGCGTGGACTCCTAGGAGCAAGGGGGCTGCCATGGATTAGAAAATTTCGAAGGGGGTTGCTCAGCATGGTGGGTGGCTGACGGCGGCTGCGCGCAGCGGCGGTCGGACGTGAGAAGGTGAAATGGACAGTTTTGAGAAACCATGTCGCTGTTTTGGATCGCAGCGAAGATGTGGCGGCCTGAGGGGCAAGGAGGGTACTGTAGTAGATAGAGGGGATCGAGGGAAGTCTATTGGTGGCGGAGGTTGACGTCCCATCAAAAGATGATGTTTTTGGTGCATGCAAAGTGCAATAGGATTGGGGGCGCGAGATTTAAATATTTATAACCGCAAGCGCACGGGGGTGTAGTGTGGCTTGGGGATTGAACACAGTGAGGCGTGGTTGTGCTTGTGTCAGAAAGGACCAAATTCACCCTATGGGTGAGCTAGCCTGAATCGGTAGATGGGTTGTCACAGAAAATGAATACGAGGGATAAACAATATAAAGGGAAACCCGGGACTTCGATTTCCACTCTATCATGTGTTCTTGCTACTACAGTCGGCGGATAGGATAACGATCGGAATTAGGGTCTAATGGTGAGATGTTGCCTCTAAGAGTGATACCAGCGTTCCATGGGCCCGATATTCCCGTCGGTGCCCAGGAAGATACGCCGGACTACCCAGGTTCGGTCAGTGGGCATTCCCATGTCCATTAACACTGACCGACTCCGGGAGCACTAAGCACGCAACAATAACTCCCAACATCTAGTCATGTCGTTCCCACGCGCTAGGATTCGATGTCTACGCTAAGGGCGTGAGATATGGCTAGGGAGTCAACCGCCAAGTTTATTCCCCCTTGGCCCAACAGTCAAAGGCGGTCTTTTTCCGCTGATGACAATAAAAAACCCCGCGTAACCAATAGATTCCTAATCCATATCGATTTCCTAGTCCTATGGACGCATTAAGGAGAACCCACGAAGGGGTTTCCACCAAAATCCCAGATTTGGAAACTACTCACACATTTTAGGTAAAAAGCGATCTAAATGGAAATCGACCGTTAAAAACATAATCGGGCAATAGAAATGCGGTAGTAGTAATGCAATTAAGATAATATCAAAGGTTTACAAAGATCTAAGCACTTACAAATAACCAAAAAATTCCAGCTGTCGCAATAGAGAAAAAGACGGAAATAAAAGACAGCTCTCGTTTCAGAAAACCTAGGGTTTATATATATAGAAAACGACGTCACCCGATCGGGTGAAGAATCAACTGATCGGGTGACCTGCTGCAATCTTCGGCAGTGGTCTTTAGAAACTTCACCCGGTCAGACAACACGATCGGTTGGCAGAAGCAGCTAGTCGTTTGGGTCATGCGATCGCCAGGTGAACCAATCGGTTGATAAATCAACCGATCGGTTTGAATCGTCGCCCAAAAGACAGTAAGTTGCGACGTTTTGGCACGGTCAGCTGGCGGTCGGGTGAGCTCTCCGGGTCGTGTCTTCGGGGAATCGGCTACAGATGAACTGATCGGGTGAAGGTCACCCGATCGGTTGGAATTCAGCTTCGATTTCCAAAGAAGACAGTTGGGCTGAACCGGTCTCTGACCCAGTCGGTTGATGCCTACTTCGTTTCAGCGGCTGTCCGGGTCGTGCACGTGTGCATCACCTGATCGGTTGGTTGTATCCAACCAATCGGGTGGGGGGCTGAAAGATAGCAATCTTGGTCGTTTGACCCCTTGGATCGCGCGTGACTCCTCTCGTTGCTCCGAGGACTTATGACATCTTCGTTGTGTGTCCCCTACGGTGACAAACTCCTGCAAACATGTAAAATCATGGAGAAGTGAAAGAAAACAAGAAAATACGAGAAAACAGATACGGGACGGTGGAAAATAACAGAAAAACACAAAAGAAGACGTGCGTGAATATATGAAATATAAACGCACGTCAAAATCTCCCAAGCTGAACCCTTCCTCGTCCTCGAGGAAGACGAGTGAGAGTAGGAGCTCGAAGGGAGAAAATAGAGTGAAAGAGAGAAAAAGAGAACTCTAAATCCCAAATCGCCCGTCAGGGCCAACAAAATCAAAAACGACACACCAAGCAAGCAAACACCAAATCACAACACTAAACCAAAGGAAACGAGTCCAAACGAGTGTCGTGGGTCCATGCGGTGAAGCACGAGTGAGTGTGGTCATGAGCTAGCAGACGGTGTCACTATCTACAATGTGCTATAAGCTCCATATACACAAATCCAAGAAAAGACCCAAATATCGATTCGATTTGAAGTAAGCGGTGAATATGTAGCTCAAGCATGCATGAGAGGAAAGTAAGAATCAAAACGTATCATGTGTCAGGGACTCCACAGCTAGGGACTTGGACATCACCACACTATCGCCTAGATAATAGCTAGAAATTCCCTATTCCAAGTGTTTTCGAAAGCGATGGGGGGTTGAGATGATGTGGAGTAGAACACTCGGTGCAAATTCTCGCCTTCCCTTTATTCTCGGTAGGTAGGAAAATATTCACACAAATTTTTTTTAGGGTTTTGGATATATGTATTTTTTTGGATTTTTGGCTATACATATGTATTTTTTTCTTTTCTCTTTTCTCTTTTTTTTGGGTTTTTCTTTTCTCCTTTTTTGGATTTTTGGATTTTGGGGTATATACACGTGTGTACTTTCCCAAGTAGGAGAACGAAACACGACGAGGGGATTTGCACCAAGTAAAATAAAAAAATAAATTGGATTCTAAACGCTTGGGCAAAGGAGATTTTTTTCGCTAATCAGAGCATATGCTAAATGGGTTATCCTAGTCCTAATTGTGGAATCCCGACACATGCGAAATGAAGCATACGATATGTATATATATATATATATTCATGCATACAGAAGCAGACATGAGAAGCAAATGCCGCATATTTAAATCAAAGCATGATAATCTAGGGGGTCATTCCTGGACAGGTATATAAAACACAATCACAAAGTAGAAGCACACCAAACAGCTAGGCACGACACACGACTCACAAAAAAGCTAAGTGCACCCACGATGCATGAAATGCAAGAGGACTCGACTTCCTAGGGTTAGTGAGTGTGATTATCGAAGCCATGATAGGTGTGTGTGTGATATTGTGGTAATTCATCATATGGGGTCATCTCTAGGAGGAAGAGATAAAAAGAAGAAAAGAAAAAATAAAAACACGATGAAAACGACTCAAAAACGAAGAAAAAGACACAAATGACGCACGAAGTGCGACTCTCCCAAGCTGAAACTTGCATTGCCCTCAATGCAATAAGAGTAAATACGAGAGGGCAATGAAAATGGGGGAGAATACGCACCGACACGAAAAGAAATGAAAAACACGAAAAACACACATACGAAACTGAAAAATAAAGAAAATCAGACAACACGACATATGAACAGAAAATAAAGATATAAAATCACACGACACAACATATATAACAAGCACACAGAGAAAACATCACACGACAGCACACAGAAAAAATTGACTTCCCCCAAGCTAGACATGACAATGCTAGCGATATGATATGATCATGAAAATGCAGAGATATGCAAGGGGGGTCAAAAAACAAAAGAAATCAAAAAGCAGTAGAGGAATCGTCCTCGTCCTCCTCGGTGGAAGATGTGGGGGATGCGGGGGAGTGGATGGGTGAGGTGACTGGTGTGCGGAGACGTGGAGAAAGTGGTCGAGGTGATGGATTGGTGGGTGTGGAGGAAGTGTGGACGATGGGTGGTGTGGCAGTGATGACGGTGAGAGGTAGTGAAATGACGACCAAAGTGGTGGTGGATGGTGGGAGTACGGGGGTAGGTGAGGATGGAGGGGGAAGTGATCGCGAATGCACCTGCAATTTCTTATGGCGCGTGTATGGGGTAATGGAAGCGGTCGTGAGCGGAGGTGAAGTGGAGGGAATGGAAATGGTGGGAGTAAATGAGGTGGTGGGAATGGAAGTGGTGATATGAGGGGATGGTCGCCTAGGGGGTGATGGTGGAGGTGAAGAATGTGATGGTGGAGGGGAAGATCGTTGAGGGGGTAAAGGTGGTGGTGAGGGGTGTGGTGTGGGTGGAGGAGGTCTGTGGACGTGAGTGAGAAGGTGGAGGATGGCGGCCATGTTCCTCTCAAGTGCGAGGAAACGTGGGTGAGTGAAGATGGAAGAGTATGGTACCGAGGAGGTAGAGGAAGAAGCGACAGCGCGCAATGCAGCTAACTCAGCCTCGAGATGGAGGCGAGTAGAGGCGGCTCGACGAAAGGTGGAGGTGGTGGTCGTGCTGACCGGAGAGGTGGTGACAGTGGTGGTGGGAACAGAAGCAGGGATAGCGCTACTAGGCCCAGCCCCAGGATCTCCACGGGACGCAGGAATGTCCTGCTCACCTAAGTGGGCGGCAGGGAAAGGTAGTCTGGGTGCGCCTGGGATAAAAGGAAGACGTAACCCCCCAAGAAACTCAGGATCAGGTGGGAAAGTCCAGTGTACCACAAGCTGATGGTCATGCGAGCGGGGTTGGGCAGAATGGTATAGGGAGCTAGGGGGTGTCCGTAATGGAAAGTGAAACGACCATCAGGACGGGGCTTAATCATGTGTATATGCCGCAGGACATCAAGATCTAGACGTGAGGTTCCTACGGCGATAGGTAGATCTCGGGGGATGACAATATTAAACTGGGGAGCCGAAGCTATGATCGTGATAAGGCCCCCGCAACAAAGCTTGCCCTTGTCGACACGGCTAATCTCAAGAAGCTTGGAAACAAGCCAAGCACTGGCATGGACGAGAACGATAGGGGCCCTAAAAGAAATCCCGTCATCCCAGCGAACAAAAGCAAAGGTCATGGCCCACAAAATGAAAAGATCAGGGATGGTCACGGTACCTGACTTATCCCTGGGGAAGAACGTGCAAGAAATGATTCGGTGGGCCAGACGGAAGATGGGGTGAATGATGGAGGAGGCCTTGGCCTTACCTCGGGGATAGCGAGCGTGTAGGGTGAGGCGGAACCAAAACTGATCGACGTCAAATTCGGGGGGATACCCGTAGGGACGGATAGCGTCGTCCCCAAGGATGGGGAAACCAAAGATGTTATTAATGGTGTTCAGATGAGTGCGAATGGTTTTGTTACGGATGCGAAAGATGACGATCAACCCCGACTCACAGACAAGGGTGGATAAAAATTCGAGTGTGAGGGAGGGGTAGGATACTGCGGTGGCGTTGAGGAAAGTTAACCAACCTAAATTGGCGAAGAGAGTCTCAACCTCGGTGAATACCCCGAGATCGATAAGCGTTTGGTTATGGGCAAATTTGGTCAATAGATGCCCCCGTGCATCAAGTCTATGATAAAAATCTTTTTTCTCTTGACTCCTAAAGCGGTAGCCATGCGGGCCCATCAGTGGGTCCTCAGCAGGGATGATAGGTTGGGGTTGGGGTTGGGGTTGGGGTTGTGCAGGCTGTGCAGGAGGAGGGCGTGAGTGTGGTGGACGTGAAGTCTTGCGTCTCTTGCGAGACAACCCCTCCTCTCGCATGATACCCTTACCCTTATCTTGATCCCGGGCCATGTGGGTGTGTATGCGTGAGTGAATGCAAAAATGTGATGAGTGTACACACACACAGGCAATCGAGCAAATAGAAATTCTAGGGCAAAATATAAAATTGAGCTAAGGAGCAAAGTTACCCAGTCGAGATGAAGATCTTTGCTCGTAGATGACCCAACGCAGCGCAATGGGATGGAGTGTGAAGCCGCGGCGTTTCTTTTCAACAAATTTTGAAAATGGGGGGGAGTGCGAAAATCCGGGTTTTTGTGGGGGTAAAAACGAAAATGGAAAGAGGGAAATCGATGGAGGGAAGGAGATGGAGAGTGTGGGAATCGATCTGGGGGGGTTTGTGGTCGGTTGAGGGAGTATCATCACCGGTTAGAGGAAGAGGAAGTCGAAACAGCGAGAAAAATCGAAATCGGGTGAAGGGGGAAATGAACGGGTGAGGGCGGATATTTATAGGGTTTAAGTCGAACCGATCGGGTGAAAGCTCACCAGATCGGTTGACAATTAGGTCGAAAAAGTTGCTGAAAAGATGCTACAGGTGAACCGATCGGTTGAGAACTCAACCGATCGGTTGGCCACTTCACAGATTTTCCAGAGAATTCAGTGCTGCTCACCCGGTCGGTCACCCCGACCACGCTTCGTATCAACCGATCGGTTGATCAACTCCCAAATTTTCCAAAACTTCAACCCAGCTCGCACGGTCTGCCACCCGGTCTCACATTGCTTCACCCGACTAGTTCGTTGGAGAACTTATACGGCCATTTTCTGATACGTCTCACCCGATCGGTTGATTGGTCACCCGATCGGGTGAGGGCTTGTTTCCTGCAAAAATTCACAAATGGCCCAAGTCTCTCGACGGAAGTTCCCGCGGCTGGATTTATCTATTAAAATAGAAAAAATAAAGCTAAAAATAATCCTAAAAATAAAGATAAAAGTTTAGAGCATGGGTTGCCTCCCATGAAGCGCTTTAGTTTAACATCGTTTGCTCGACGCACGTAGATGATATTCAAGGCGGACGGGGGTGATGTCCTAAGATTGGCATCACTTCAGATTCAGAGTTGGTGGCCTTTGGTGTCATCAGCGGTGACAAGTAGACTTGCTCGACGACCCTCCCTTCGTTGACGGGATCCGGGGCTTCTCCCTTATATTGGCGTCTACCGCCACTCGTTTCAAGATCCGGATCTCATCTCCGGTGAGCCCCATGGGCTCTTTCCCATTCCTCCTCATCAGAGGGGCTCTTTGAAATCCAGGAGGGACCGTATGTGCCGCGTCCGCTTTTCCAGCACATCGTCTTTCTTCAGGCCGTCATGTTCTTCTAAGTCCCCCAAGCTGTCGGGGGGATTCCTCGAAAGTATTTCCCAGGCGCCTGCTTCCACAACTCTCTCTTCTTCTATGTCCAGCATATTGCATCCTGGATCATCCGGGGGTTGGGGTGCTTCATTGATAACCCCAAGTCAAACTCCACCTTTTTGTTGCCGACGTTAAGGGAAAGCTTCCCCTTCTTCACATCTATTAAAATGCCGGCAGTGGCCATGAAAGGCCGTCCAAGGATGATGGGGGTATGTGTATCTTCAGGCATGTCCATAACGACGAATTCCACTGGCACATGCACCCCACTTACGTTGACAGGCAGGTCATCTACAACCCCCACAGGATATTTGACCGATCGGTCTGCAAGCTATAGGGTCATACCGGTGGGCTCCAAGTCGCCCATCCCTATCCTCTTATATAGTGAAAGGGGCATTAAACTGACGCTCGCTCCAAGATCGACAAGCGCGCAATGGATCTTTACCTCCCCGATCGCACAAGGGATAGAGAAGCTCCCCGGGTCATTAAGCTTAGGCGGATTTGCTCTCTGAATGAGAGCGCTGCATTCCGCCGTTAATACGACGTTCTCCTTTCTGGACCCTCTTGTCACCAAATCCTTTAAAAGTTTTACGTAGGAGGGAATCGTCGCGATAGCTTCGAGGAAGGGGATTTGCAAGCTTAGATCCTTGACCATGGCAAAGAATTTGCCGTACTTTTCTTCTATGTAACGACCGGTTCTTATCGATGATATTATCTGTATTTCTCTTCTGATAATTTTTTGCCCGTATCCGTATTAGGCGTATCCGTCCCCGTGCACGTGCCAATTTTTCCTTGTTAATTATTCATATCATTATATTAAGCTATTTAGTTAATTTATTACTATTGTTATTATTATTATTATTATTATTATTTTAAGTATATTATTAATTCAAGCTTTCAAAATTCGAATTCGAATTCTGAATCTTCTAATGGTCAAATGAGGATTGCCTTATTTGGACCCTTTTAAACCTCCTAATAAATTATTTTTCTCTAATATAACCTATTCATTAATACCCCATTAACATTTCAACTCTTAATTATTTTTTTCTTCAAATTATTTCCCTAGCTGACCCTACCCTACCATGGCCGACCCCCCTCATTCACGCATGGCATGTTACAAAAAAAAGGAAGAAACAAAGGCTTTAAAAACCCAAGCCTAAGACCTAATGTAACCACATTCACGTGTTCACCAATACCCCTAGGCTAACTCTTCCACAGGCCAATGTTTTGTTCATGCTGCCTTTTGTAAACCCTAAGACTAAAGACCTAAGGCCTATAGGCACAAGACCCTATATTCAAATGAATGAACCTATAAACAAAAACCCCTAGGTCCCAACCTCACGTGCACTTGCCTATGCTTTATAAGAGAATGACCTAGGGCTACAACCCCTACACGCAGCCGCCTGTGCATTTCTCCTCTCCACGCATAGGATAGCCCTATCTTTTGTTAGCTTTATAATAAAACCCTAAACATCAACATCACCCGATATAAATAAACCCCTAGCTAATAAAAAAAAGAGAAAACCCTAACCTACTCACAACCGCCAGCCCCTAGACATTCTCACGCACATCTCCAGGCCGGGTTCCTCCTCCTCTTCTTCACTTCATCCCCTGCGCCTGCTCCTCTCCCCACAGAGCCGCGACAGCCCCCCCACAGGCCGGCCTCCTTCTCCATCTACATCACCAGCCCGCCGAGATCCCCCTCACAAGGCCGCAGCCTCCATCTCCTCCCCACGGCCTGCACCACCTTATCTCCGCAGCCACGGCCACACCAAGCCCCCACAACCCAGGTCTCTCCCTCTCCTCCTTCTCCTTCATACGCAAAGCTCCCAAACTGCCAGCTTCATCTCCAGCGACTCCATCCACGTGCCAACAGGTTGCAATTCCCCTCCTACGTGCAACAGTCACGCCGTAGCACCCCACGCTGATCAGGACAGTCGCTGACGACTCCACGCGTGACGACGGCAGTTTTCCGACACTCGACGCTCGCTGTTTTGGAGTTTCACGTGTCGACACTGCCCGTTGACGTCATCTGATCCCTCGCTACACTTCAGGTCAGTAGATCTACCCTTTAATAACTCATAACCCCCACCGTAAAGTAGAGAAACCTAATAAAACCGGTTGACTAGACGTCGTAGGGGCTTTTTGTAATCTAACCTGAACAGAAAAACACAATTTCTGATTTTATACTCTGCCAAAAAAGCGAACCAAACCCTTCACGGCATAGTACTCGTCGAGACGGTTCCAACGACACCAAGAACGTCGAAAACAGGAGAGTATTCGATTTTATATGAATTTTTGAAGTTTCGGAACTTTTGCGTCACTTTTAGTTATAGATGTGTAACTTGAAAACTAGACATGAAATGACGCATGAAAACGATGCCATGATAAACTGGACGAAAATTGGGATCCAACGGTATATCATACGATATATTCCCATATTAAACACTAAGAGAAAAAAATCATTTCTGTAGCAAGTTGAACAAAAAGGACGTATTCGTCATTATTTGAAATTACGGAAATGGTCGTTCGACCCGTTTCTGCTTTGTAGAACTGCCACCATAATACTTTAATATTGTTAACAGTAAAATTCAGTGAGTCCTGACATGTTTAACAATATGGACATCGTGAAATCGTGCGCCTCGAAGGCGGTATCGTGATATCGTGATGTCGTGTGAGTCGACTAGGCCGGCTCGTGTTCTGGCAAACCTTTGGGTGGGATTAGGGTTGAGCGGCCACTAGGCGTATGAAAGGTACTCTCCTCAAGAGCACCACCCGCACGCGGTGGGTTAGCGTCAATCACGGTAAGCCCCCGTGAGAGGAACGACCTACAGACGTGAACCCTAGATTAGAATGCTAACACTTGACATGAAAAACTTGAAACACTAACTTGGTCATCTTGAAATTGAAATGCTATTGAACTCAGAGTAATCTTAACCTTAATCTTGCAACCGTCTAGAACTGCATGCTAGGATTGCTAGTTTCTGTTTCTATAAATTGCTAAATATTAAATTGCTGCAGTCACTTTTCTTTAATTATTAATGCTTCTAAAATTCATATATCTGTCATATACTTTGCCTTGGGATGCTGACTTTTCTTGCAGACCCCTAGTTGACATACATTCATGTTTGTGGATGTATGTCAGGTTCAGAGCTTGAGTACCAGGAGGACCAGTACGAGACGCCAGAGTTGGAGAGTCAGGAGTTTGCACCTGACGCAGTGCCTCTCCCAGCAGAGGACTAGTGGACCCCCAACACTTTACTGCTTTCCTAGTTTTCTTTTCAGTCGTCGTAGTTACTTTCGTGTACGTTCTTTTCTTGTTGCTACTTTTAGCCCAGCTGTGGCTTGTTAAACTCTGTGTACGAACATTATTTCTGGATGTGGCTTTATCTTTTCTGGATGTGTTTCTGATTGTTCTAAATGACAGTTGCAAGGACCTCATCTGTGTTTTTATCACAGACGCTTATTAAACTCGAGCTTCACCGCTCCAGTTCAAGCGGACCGCGTAACGCTCTCGCTTCCGGTGTCTTTTGGGAAGCGGGGCGTTACAGGTTTTGTTGGTGGCCCATGCAGGTCATTGCACCTGCGAAATCCAGAACAATGAGAACACTTTCTTAAGCCAACCATCTAGAGTAATCGTATACATGGGATTAACTCGGGCTTTCTTTCTCTTTTGCAGGATGTCCGGAAGACGCATCACCCGACACGGAGCCGGAGCCAGAACCGGAGCCGGAGCTACTGAAGGCGGAGAGGACGACATCCGCCAGATGCTCGGTGTTATGAGAGATATGCTGGAGGTTCAGCATCATCTAGTCCAGCAGGGACGCCAGGCTGCGCCAGCTGTGCCAGCCGCACCAGCTGCACCAGCCCCGGGAGCCAAGCAGTTCAGAGAGATGCGTCCAAAGAGCTTTTCCGGACGAGAGGGCCCACTAGCGGCCGAAGAGTTGTGTCAAAGCACTGAGGATGATTTGGGCCTTGCCCGAATCCATAAAGATGAATGGATGGAGCTTGCCAGGAAGCAATTGACAGATAATGCCCGCAGCTGGTGGACTGCGAAAGAGGCCAGGCTGACCAAGCCGATTTCATGGGATACCTTCGGCAAGAGGTTTGATGCCCAGTACTTTCCCAAGTCGGTGAAGCGGATGATGGAGAGTCGCTTCATCAACCTGGAGCAGGGTACCATGACTGTCGACGAGTACGAGGCGGAGTTTACTATGCTGAGCCGCTATGCCCCTGCTATGGTAAAGGAACCTGAGGACTGTGCACACTGTTTCCTACAGGGCTTGGACCTGGACATCCAGAGTGTGCTGTCCGGGAATACTTTTTCTACTCATGAGGATGTCCTGGTGGCTGCGAAGAATCAGGAGCACGTCGCCAATCTGAAGAAGGCCCGACAGGCGGGCAAGCGCCCGATGGAGATGCTGAGGAGTGCACCTAGGCCCGGTGTACGTCCAGTCCAGACCACCCAGTTCAAGAGGCCAGCTGCACCTGTTTTCAACCGAGCTGAGCTGACTTGTCATTTCTGTGGCAAGCTTGGCCATGTGAAGAAGGACTGCAGAAGGATGCTGAATCAGTGTTTGGTTTATGGATCTTCTACCCATGTTGCGAGGGACTGCCCCAAAGGCACTCGACCTATGCCTCCTGGAGCATCTGGACTTGTTCAGCGGACAGTGCCTACACCTAGAGCTACTCAGAGACCAGTGCCTACACCTGGACAGCAAGGACCACCTCTGGTACCACAGAAGCAAGCCTTTCAGCAGGCCAACCCCCCAGTGCATCGAGCTTACACTATGACAGCCGTTGAGGCTGAGGCTATTGACGACGTGATTGCAGGTAACTCTTAAACTAGTCTTTCCTTTTATATATATATTTGTTTGCTTAGTTAGTTTCCTTGTTTGATTTAGTTGCATGTTTCCTTAGGTGTTATCCTAGTTTCTTCTCACCCAGCCTTTACTCTGTTCGACTCTAGAGCTTTCATGTGCATCCTGTCACGGAAGTTCGTAGTCGAACACTCGAGACCCACCTACACACTTCCCAAGTGTTGGAACATCACGACTGGGAATGGTGTAGTAAAGGTTACGCTTGGTTGTCGACCTTGCCCAGTGGTGGTTAGTGGACACGAATTGTATGCAGATTTCATTGTCCATGACCTACCCAATTTCGATGCAATTCTCGGCATTGACTGGTTAGGAACCTTCTAGGCCACGATCGACTGTCATCGGAAGAAAGTGGTGTTTGAAATTCCTGGCCACCCAGTGTTTGAGTTCGTCAGCGGAGGACGTTCGCTTGGACCTGTCAATTTCCAGGCCCAGCCATTCAGATTAACAGTTGCATCTATGATAGCAAAGCCAGAGAAGCCAGCTGTAGAACGAGACTTCAAGGATGTCTTCCTTAAGGACATTTCCGGTTTGCCGCCTGATCGAGCATTGGAGTTCGGCATTGATCTGATGCCAGGAGCTCAACCGATTTCTAAGGCGCCGTACCGTATGGCTCCAGCTGAGCTAAAAGAGCTGAGGAAGCAGTTGGACGAGCTGCTACAGAAGGGTTTTATTCATCCCAGCGTGTCTCCCTGGGGTGCACCCATTTTGCTGGTGAAGAAGAAAGACAGATCGAGGAGGATGTGTATCGACTATCGGGAGCAGAATCTGATCACTGTGAAGAACAAGTACCCGCTGCCCCGTATTGATGATATCTTCGATCAGCTTGGTGGATCGAAGGTGTTTTCGAAGCTGGATCTTCGGAGCGGATACCACCAAGTCAGAGTCAAGAAGGATGACGTGCCCAAGACAGCTTTCCGGACCAAGTACGGGCACTACGAGTTCGTTGTCATGCCGTTCGGTGTTTCCAACGCTCCTGCTGTGTTCATGAATCTCATGAACCTCAACTTTTACGACTTCCTGGACAAGTTCGTAGTGATCTTTATAGATGACATCCTGGTGTACTCGAGGAGCGAGGAAGAGCATGCAGAACACTTGAGATTGGTGTTGGAGACGCTCCGCCATCATCGACTATATGCCAAGTATAGCAAATGCGAATTCTGGCTGGACAGAGTTGCATTTCTTGGACATGTAGTATCAGGAGCCGACATCTCAGTGGATCCGGAGAAGGTCAGAGCGGTCAGTGAATGGCCTACACCGCGATCGGCTTCGGACATCAGAAGTTTCCTCGGATTGCTGGCTACTACCGCAGATTTATCAAGGACTTCTCGAGGATAGCTGAGCCGATGACGAGATTGACGCGGAAGGATGTCAAGTTCAGTTGGTCAGATTCTTGCGAGCAGGCTTTTTCTACTTTGAAGGAGAGACTGACGACTGCACCAGTCTTGGCTATTCCGAACAGAAGCGGAGGCTTTGAGATTTTCTGTGATGCATCTGGCAAGGGACTTGGTTGTGTTCTGCACCAGCACAACCATGTTGTCGCTTATGCTTCGCGACAGTTGAAGGTCCATGAGAAGAACTATCCGACCCATGATTTGGAACTCGCCGCTGTCATATTCGCGCTGAAGATTTGGCGTCATTTCTTATTGGGTGAGAAAGTGAAGATATTCACCGATCATAAAAGTTTGAAATACATATTTACTCAGAAGGAGCTGAATATGAGACAGCGCAGATGGTTGGAGTTGATGGCAGACTACGACATCGACCTTCAGTTTCACCCAGGGAAGGTGAATGTCGTACCGGACGCTTTGAGCCGACTGCCAGAGGTGATGATTCTCACAGCTCAGTGGAGATTACAGCAGGATCTGCGAGAGATGGATGTTGAAGCTGTTCTTCCGGGAGTCACTTCGTCGTTGATGAAAATGCAGATTCAGTCGACGATTATTGATCGGATCAAGAGTGCTCAAGCTGGTGATGCTAAGTTGGTGAAGATCAGAGAGCAAGTCGAAGCTGGACTCCGGACATATTTTCTGATTCACGAGGATGGATCTTTGAGGTATGGCAGTAGGATCTGCGTGCCTGCAGGAGATATCAGAGAAGAATTGATGAAGGAGGCTCACAGTTCACCTTATTCCATTCATCCTGGAGGTATGAAGATGTAGAAGGATCTTCGTCAGAATTTCTGGTGGCATGGTATGATGATAAGTGTGGCACGGAGTGTCGCCAAATGCCTGGCGTGTCAGCAGGTGAAGGATGAACATCATCGCACCGCTGGACTACTACAGCCCCTGCCTATGCCGGAGCGAAAATGGTAGCACATCACGATGGACTTCGTGACTGGCTTACCTCGGAGCACCAAGCTGAATGACACAATCTGGGTCATCGTCGATAGACTGACCAAGACTGTGCACTTCATACCGTTCCGAGTAGGACAATCCACGGAGATACTGGCAAGGAAATATATGGAGGTAATGAACCAACTCACCTTTTCTTATTTCCTTCTAGTACGAGTTGTGACGTGAAATATGTTGTGTAGGAGATAGTGCGCTTGCATGGAGTCCCTGTGAGCATCGTATCTGATCGTGATACGAGGTTCACATCTCAGTTCTGGAAGAGTCTGCAGACCAATCTTGGTACCAGTCTGAAGTTCAGCACTGCGTATCACCCACAGACGGATGGCCAGTCAGAGTGGACCATTCAGATCTTGGAAGATATGCTGAGAGCTTGCATGCTAGATTTCAAGGGTTCGTGGGAGGATCATCTACACCTGGTGGAGTTCTCTTACAACAACAGTTATCAGGCAAGCATTGGCATGGCGCCATTTGCTGCTCTCTACGGGAGGAAGTGTAGTTCGCCCCTGAGCTGAGACGACGTTGGAGATAGAGAGTTGTTGGGACCGGAGTTGATTGTCGAAGCGGTGGACGTTGTTCGAGATATCAGGGATAAGCTTCGGATTGCTCAGGACCGTTATAAGCATTGGGCTGATGCTAAACGGCGACCTCTGGAGTTTCAGCCGGGAGACCATGTTTTCCTGAAGATCTCCCTGAATCGAGGAGTGATTCGCTTTGGGAAACGTGGTAAGCTCAGCCCGAGATACATCGAACCCTTCGATGTTCTGGAGAGAGTTGGCGAGGTAGCCTACCGATTAGCCTTGCCACCATCTTTGGAGGGTGTTCACGATGTCTTCCATGTGTCTCAGCTTCGTCGGTACATCAGCGATCCATCTCACGCTGTGGACTACTCTGAGATCACCGTTCGTCCAGATCTGACGTATGACCAGCAGCTAGTGCAGATTCTTGACAGACGTCAGAAGACACTCCGGAACAAGACTGTCGATCTTGTTAGGGTGATGTGGCGACACGGCTCGCCAGGGGAGTCTACCTGGGAGAGAGAAGATGAGATGAGAGAGCGTTACCCCCACCTTTTCCCTGACCAGTGATTGTTAGGAATTCAGAGGGAGGAATTTTCTTTAAGGTGGGTAGGATGTAACGACCGGTTCTTATCGGTGATATTATTTGTATTTCTCTTCTGATAATTTTTCGCCCATATCCGTATTAGGCGTATCCGTCCCCGTGCACGTGCAAATTTTTCCTTGTTAATTATTCCTATCATTATATTAAGCTATTTAGTTAATTTATTGCTATTGTTATTATTATTATTATTATTATTATTATTATAAGTATATTATTAATTCAAGCTTTCAAAATTCGAATTCGAATTCTGAATCTTCTAATGGTCAAATGAGGATTGCCTTATTTGGACCCTTTTAAACCTCCTAATAAATTATTTTTCCCTAATATAACCTATTCATTAATACCCCATTAACATTTCAACTCTTAATTATTTTTTTCTTCAAATTATTTCCCTAGCTGACCCTACCCTACCATGGCCGACCCCCCTCATTCACGCATGGCCTGTTACAAAAAAAAGGAAGAAACAAAGGCTTTAAAACCCCAAGCCTAAGACCTAAGGCAACCCCATTCACGTGTTCACCAATACCCCTAGGCTAACTCTTTCACAGGCCAATGTTTTGTTCATGCTGCCTTTTGTAAACCCTAAGACTAAAGACCTAAGGCCTATAGGCACATGACCCTATATTCAAATGAATGAACCTATAAACAAAACCCCCTAGGTCCCAACCTCACGTGCACTTGCCTATGCTTTATAAGAGAATGACCTAGGGCTACAACCCCTACACGCAGCCGCCTGTGCATTTCTCCTCTCCACGCATAGGCTAGCCCTATCTTTTGTTAGCTTTATAATAAAACTCTAAACATCAACAACACCCTATATAAATAAACCCCTAGCTAATAAAAAAAGAGAAAACCCTAACCTACTCACAGCCACCAGCCCCTAGACATTCTCGCGCACATCTCCAGGCCGAGTTCCTCCTCCTCCTCTTCACTTCATCCCATACGCCTGCTCCTCTCCCCACAGAGCCGCAACACCCACCCCCCCACAGGCCGCCCTCCTTCTCCATCTACATCACCAGCCCGCCGAGATCCCCCTCACAAGGCCACAGCCTCCATCTCTTCCACACGGCATGCATCACCTTCTCTCCGCAGCCACGGCCACACCAAGCCCCCACAACCCAGGTCTCTCCCTCTCCTCCTTCTCCTTCCCACGCAAAGCTCCCAAAACCGCCAGCTTCATCTCCAGCAACTCCATCCACGCGCCAACAGGTCGCAGTTCCCCTCCTACGCGCAACAGTCACGCCGTAGCACCCCACGCTGATCAGGACAACCGCTGCCGCCTCCACGCGTGACGACGACAGTTTTCCGACACTCGACGCTCGCTGTTTTGGAGTTTCACACGTCGACACTGCACGTTGACGTCATCCGATCCCTCGCTACACTTCAGGTCAGTAGATCTACCCTTTAATGACTCATAACCCCCACCGTAAAGTAGAGAAACCTAATAAAGCCGGTTGATTAGACGTCGTAGGGGCTTTTTGTAATCTGACCTGAACAGAAAAACACAATTTCTGATTTTATACTCTGCCAAAACAGCGAACTAAACCCTCCACGGCGTAGTACTCGTTGAGACGGTTCCAACGACACCAAGAACGTCGAAAACAGGAGAGTATTCGATTTTATATGAATTTTTGAAGTTTCGGAACTTTTGCGTCACTTTTAGTTATAGATGTGTAACTTGAAAACTAGAGATGAAATGACGCATGAAAACGATGCCATGATAAACTGGACGAAAATTGGGATCCAACGGTATATCATACGATATATCCCCATATTAAACACTAAGAGAAAAAAATCATTTATGTAGCAAGTTGAACAAAAAGGACGTATTCGTCATTATTTGAAATTACGGAAATGGTCGTTCGACCCGTTTCTGCTTTGTAGAACTGCCACCATAATACTTTAATATTGTTAACAGTAAAATTCAGTGAGTCCTGACATGTTTAACAATATGGACATCGTGAAATCGTGCGCCTCAAAGGCGGTATCGTGATATCGTGATGTCGTGTGAGTTGACTAGGCCGGCAAACCTTTGGGTGTGGTTTGGGTTGAACGGCCACTAGGCGTATGAAAGATACTCTCCTCAAGAGCACCACCCGCACGCGGTGGGTTAGTGTCAATCACGGTAAGCCCCCGTGAGAGGAGCGACCTTCTCATCATGACCTACATGCATGAACCCCTATATTAGAATGCTAACACTTGACATGAAAAACTTGAAACGCTAACTTAGTCATCTTGAAATTGAAATGCTATTGAACTCAGAGTAATCTTAACCTTAATCTTGCAACCGTCTAGAACTGCATGCTAGGATTGCTAGTTTCTGTTTCTATAAATTGCTAAATATTAAATTGCTGCATTCACTTTTCTTTAATTATTAATGCTTCTAAAATTCATATATCTGTCATATACTTTGCCTTGGGATGCTGACTTTTCTTGCAGACCCCTAGCTGACATACATTCATGTTTGTGGATGTATGTCAGGTTCAGAGCTTGAGTACCAGGAGGACCAGTACGAGACGCCAGAGTTGGAGAG
Source organism: Scilla litardierei (assembly GCA_030789695.1). Classification (NCBI taxonomy): domain Eukaryota; kingdom Viridiplantae; phylum Streptophyta; class Magnoliopsida; order Asparagales; family Asparagaceae; genus Scilla; species Scilla litardierei. Next base: position 103,761,196 of record CM061131.1, read on the forward strand.
TCAGGAGTTCGCACCTGACGCAGTGCCTCTCCCAACAGAGGACTAGTGGACCCCTGACACTTTACTGCTTTCCTAGTTTCCTTTTCAGTCGTCGTAGTTACTTTCGTGTACGTTCTTTTCTTGTTGCTACTTTTAGCCCAGCTGTGGCTTGTTAAACTCTGTGTACGAACATTATTTCGGGATGTGTTTCTGATTGTTCTAAATGACAGTTGCAAGGACCTCATCTGTGTTTTTATCACAGACGCTTATTGAACTCGAGCTTCACCGCTCCAGTTCAAGCGGACCGCGTAACGCTCTCGCTTCCGGTGTCTTTTGGGAAGCGGGGCGTTACAGTCTATCTTTGCTTGGGCAAGTCGTTGTGGAAAAGGCACAGCTGGCTTGAATACTTTGAGGCTCCCTTCCTCGTCTTTCTTCTTCTCCTCTTCAGGGACTCCCTCCGGAGTCGTAGTCTTTGGCGACGAAGCATCGTTGTCATTGGCTTTTTCAATTCGTCTCTCTACGACCAACGGTGCTTCTGGTTCCTTGGCGGGTACTTTTGTCGGGATTTGTGTTCTGCTTCTCAACACGATAGCGGACACATTCGCATGCTCGTGCGTAAGTGTCAAAGTCTGGTTTGCTCCCCTCGGGTTCACTTCCGGTTGTGGCGGCAATAGATTTTGCGACCTTTGAAGGTTCGCCACCTGTAACCCCAGCTAGGTTACTTGGTCCATGAGAGCCCTCTATCCCATCTCCAGCTTCAAATTTATCTTCTCCTGGTTGGTAATGTATTGAGTCAAGAGGGACTCAACCGGAGAGATGGCCCTCTGCTGGCCATATTGCTGCTGCTGCTGCTGAATGGGCTGCTGGTTCCTTGGGAGATATTGCTGATACTGTTGTGGAGGCCGCTGCTGCTAAAACTGCTTCTGTTGTTGCCTGGGCGGCTGATATACTAGCTGCTGCTGCTGCTGAGGAGGAGGCTGCTGCTGATAGGTGTTGGATATTGGACTCACCGGATTTGGTTTTGGATGATGAACAAACATAAATATATCGTGAACTAACACTTTGTGAGCGCAGTTATGGAGATCGTCGCCAAATTCATATGAATATCAATTACGACGTCTCAAGACTTCTCAAAGCGTGTGATCGTATGCCTAAAGCTTCGTTGAAGCTTATGGACCAATTTAGAAGTCATGAAGATTCGATTGAAGCTATTGAAGACGGTATCGTCAAGTTTTATTTATAGTCTTTAAGCTTCTTTCGTAGAATGTTAAGCCTTGAGTAGGTCTTACGGTTTAAATCTTCATAACGCTCATATCTTAGCTCTAGGATCTTAGTTGAAGTCCATACAATCTTCCCTGAAGCATCGCGCTTCGATTCGGGACTTCTTGTGCATGTTAGTTGGTTCAAGAAGAAGAACTGACCGACTAGATGGTGATCTAGTCGGTCGGTAAAGCTTCTTGGACCGACTAGTTTCAGTCAGTCTTTTCCAAGCTAGTTACTGTTTATCATTAGTCGGTCTGTGTTCATTGATCGACCGATTAGTTGATGAACTAGTCGGTCAACTTTCCTTCTTGGACCGACTAGTTGAGTTTTACTGTACATGCCAATTTTCACTTGACTTACTGTGTATCATTAGTCGGTCTATGCTCATTTGGCGACCGACTAGTTGATGAACTAGTCGGTCAACATTTGTTCTTGGACCGACTAAGTCAATTTGTGCTCAGACTTCAGTTTTATCTGTTAGTCGGTCTCAGTTGAGTAACCGACCGACTAGTTGTGAAACTAGTCGGTCAACTACTCTTCTTGGACCGACTAGTTCCTTTTGTCTGTGCTTTGACCTTTTCTCTGTTCACTCATTAGTCGGTATACGTTGATTGACCGACCGACTAGTTGATGAACTAGTCGGTCGGTAGTTGTTCTTTGACCGACTAGTTGAGTTCAGAAAAGAGCCGTTGGAGCATTAATTGAAACATTTTTCTTTCTCTCTCTCCTCTATCCTATAAATACTTGATGGGCTGCATTCATTGTAGTCAAGGCTGATATTATTGCAAGTTTAGAGATCAAGAGAAATCATTCCAAGCTCATTCAAAGCTCTTTCATTCCATTCAATAATCTCTCCCCACTCTTACTTCCAAAGAGAGATTCATTGAGTGTGAAGCCTTCCAAGCCAAGTGCTTGATTCTAGGTCACCAACATCCACATAGCTCTCCATCGCTGATCTACATCTTGGAGCTTGGGTTTGGTGCCAATTCTTCTTCCTCAATATCATCTTTGCCCTAATTCGTAAGCACTACTCAAGGCATAGGTATTTTGTCGGTAAGAAGTTTCTTATTTCATTTCAATTTCAATTGTAAGTTTCACTCTCAGTTGTGAGACTGTGGTTGTGATCCCGGGTTGTGGGAGTCACAAATTACTTTGTGTATGATTTGACTTGTGGAGGTTTTTCACAAGTATTTCATAGTGGAAATCTTGAGTTAGGGTTTCTAACTCAAGTATCCGGAGGGGATCCGGGTGGTTGGGACGTAGGATCACCAGGAATAAGTCGGGGAGACTTGGGTGGATCCGAACCCAGTAATATCATTGTTTGCGATTGTTTCTTTGTTGTCTAACATTTACATTTACGCATTTTCCGCATTGTTTGGTAGAGTTTGCAAGTAATTAGGAATTAGCCTCTTAATTATTTTAAAGTACTATTCACCCCCCTCTAGTACTTGTGCAGTAGCTTAGCAGGGCATTACATTTGGTATCAGAGCCAAGTTTATAGCTATGTCTGCCAACGACAACAAGACCGTTTGTCCACCTTCCGACTATAGCACCTTCAGGAACCGTGAAGGAGCGTCTTCGGTGATAGAAGGACATTCCTCAACGAGGCCTCCATTCTTCAACGGTACCAACTACGGGTACTGGAAATGCCGGATGGAAACTTTCCTCTGGAGTGCATCTCTATGGAGGGCCACGATGAAGGAATACGTCGAGCCTACCGAAGAAGAATTTGAGAAGTGGACTCCCACGGAGGTCGCCGCGGAGGTGAGCAATGCCAAGGCAATGAACGCCTTGCAATGCGCCTTGGAACCCGAGGATTTCAATAAGATATGCACATGTAAGAGTGCATATCAAATATGGAATTCCCTCCTCATATTACATGAAGGGACTAGTAGGGTGAGAGACTCTAAACTCGTGGTAGTTAATAGAGATTACGAGTTGTTTCATATGATACAGGGTGAGAAGATGAAGGAGTACTACGCTCACTTCGTCAACATCACAAACGAGTTGGAGGCTCTCGGCAAAACCTACACCCAAAAGGAGAAAGTCTCGAAGATCATCGATGGACTTCCTTCTAGTTGGGAGAAACGGACCTTCGCCATCGAGGAAGGTAATGACATGAAAACCTATACCGTTGTTCAACTAATGGGTACTTTAATGTCATACGAGGTTCGCAAGGATAGCAAGCTTAAGTTGCAGGACAAGATGAAGTCCTATCTAAAGCAAGACGAGCCAAAGAAGAAGGCTATTGCTTTCAAGGCCGCTCCATCAACTTCCACATAAACCGATGATGAAGACGCGGAAAACGAGTTGGGCTTGGAGTCCATGGCACTCATGGCCAAGAAGTTCAACCGTTTCTTCCGAAAAGGTAACTATAAGAACAAAGCTAAATTTGGTTCTTCTAACGCCTCCTCCTCTCCTTTGTGTTTCAAGTGCAATAAGCCAGGACACATGAAAGCGGAGTGTCCTCTAAATAAGCAAAAGGAGAAGTGGAAGGCACCGAAATTCGATAAGTCCAAGAAGTACAAAAAGGGGTACAAAAAGGGACTTGTCGGAGCAACATTCACCGACTCCGAGGATTCCTCAAGCGGAGAGTCGGACGATGAGCAAGTGGAGCAAGCACATATGTGCTTCATGGTAAGAGAGGAGCATGATCACGGATCTTCCTCCTCCGATGATAGCGACAACGAAGGCGATGAGGTAACCATGGATGACCTTAGGAATGCTAATTCTCAATTGTGGTCTAAGTATACTAAATTAGTAAATAGGTATACTAAAGTAAAAGATGATTTAGCTAGCATCCAAACCTCGCCTAAAACTATCATCACCAACAACGACACCGTTGTTGAAGAGTTGAAGAATGAGATTGTTAATCTCAAGACTCAACTTGAACATGTTAGCATTGAGGATCCGGAAGAACATAAGATAGAGGATTTGACTTCTCAAAACTCGACTTTGAGTATTGAGAATGAAAGTCTTAAATCTCGTGTTTATGTGCTCACAACGCAAGTATCCACTTTGGATACTTCTTTGCGTTCTCTCACCGAGAAATATGAGAACACATTAGGCGAATCAATGAATTCAATAAGGGTAAGGGCCATTTGGATAATATCCTAAGTGTCTTACCTCCGGCCAATCACCATGTTGGTTTGGGGTATACTTTGGGAAAGTCATACAAGTCGGCCACTACTTTTGTTAGGCCAACTTCCGATGCCTCAACGAGTGGTAGCAAACACTCTATTGGTAGTTCATCTACCAATGGTGCTTCCACCTCGTCCACGCCGTCTTTTGGAAAGAAACCCACTTTGGGTGGACCTCCAAAGAAGGGGCATGCTTAAATGTACACCAATACTATGCCACGTAGGAACACACATCCTACTCCACCGGCTCACACATATGATGATTTATATACTACACGTTCACGGGCACGTGCACACCATGTGAGACACCCTCACGCACGTGTTCCCCCACATGCATATGTTCACCCACGTCATCATATGAATAATTATCGTCGTGCACCATTGCATCATGTTCCTTATGCCTATCCACAACATGCATCACGTAGAAATCAACGTCGCATGCATGCACCCCAATAGGATGAGGGCTCCCAAAATATTCACAATTTGGAGCCCAAAGGACACAAGCATGGATGAAAAACAAGCTTACATGAATGCTTATTTTTCGGATGTTGTGCATAGTAGAAATTATGTGGGGAAGTCTAAGTCCAATTGGACTTGGCTTCCAAAGGTCTAATCGTTTGGACCCAATGACCTTGGGTACCATGATATGAAATTTTCTATCTTTAGGTACTCAAGGAAAAGAAAAAGAAAAGGAGCTACAAATTTAAATTTAGCTCCAAGGGGAATTGGATACTCGATAGCGGGTGTTCAAAACACATGACGGGTGACGCTCAATTGCTCTCCGGAGTGGTGCCCATTGCAAATGGGAATCGCGTCGTCTTTGGCGGCAACGAGAGCGGAACCATCATAGGTGTTGGTAAAGTGGGTAATCCTTCTAAACCCCTTATATGTGATGTTTACCTTGTTAAAGGATTAAACCACAATCTTATTTCAATAAGCCAACTTTGTGACAAAGGTTACAAAGTTAAATTTGCGAAAGGAATGTGCCATATTTTAAATAAGAATACTAATGATGTATTATTTTCTGGCACACGTCATAAGGATATATATATCCTAGATCTTCCAAGTACACATGAACAATGTCTCATTGCCAACACAAGTGAACAACACTTATGGCATAGACGTTTTGGGCATGTGAACTTTGGAACACTATTTAAGCTTTCCAAGTTAAACTCTATTAGAGGCTTCCCTAAGCTAGTCTTTTAAAAGAAAAGCTTTTGTGACTCGTGTCAACGAGGCAAGCTTCCAAAATCTTCATTTAAACCTAAGAAAAGCATTTCTTCTAAACGGCCACTAGAGCTATTACATCTAGATTTATTTGGGCCAACTAGAGTTGCTTCATTAGGTAATGCTAGATATGGGCTTGTCATCGTTGATGACTTTTCTAGGTTTACTTGGGTATTTTCATTATGTAATAAAAATGAAGCTTTTGAAAACTTCACAATTTTTGTTAAGAAAGTACAAAATCTCATTGGAACCACCATTGTCACTATTCGTAGTGATCATGGAGGGGAATTTGAGAATGAGTCTTTTGAGACATTTTGTGATGAAGTTGGTATTACACACACCTTCTCTTTCCCTTGTGCACCTCCTCAAAATGGTGTAGTTGAGAGAAAGAATATGACGCTAGTGGAGTGTGCTCGCACTGCTTGATGATAGCCAACTTGGCCATCAATTTTGGGCGGAAGCGGTACACACCGCTTGCTATGTGTTTAATAGAATACTTTTGAGGCCCGGTACTAAACAAACTTGTTATGAATTGTTGTTTGGTAGGTTGCCTCAAGTTAAACATTTTCGTGTTTTTGGTTCAAAATGTTTTATTAAGAACATGTATGGTAGCTTGGACAAATTCGATCCAAGATCCGATGAGGGGATTTTTGCTGGATATTCTTCGCGTAGCAAAGCCTACCGGATATACAACAAACGAACCTCAACGATCGAGGAATCACTTCATGTGTCATTTAATGAAGGATTTGTTCCAACTAGAATTACTAATGATGATGACTCTATGGATGTCTTATGTGATTCAATTGGTAATTCTAACTCTAATGATTCTATTGATTCTATTGATTCTATTGAGACTAACACGTCTAATGAAGTTGTTGAGAATGTTCCTAGTGATCAAGGTATTCCAAAACGGCTTCATACCGTTCGTGACCATCCTCATGAGCAAGTCATTGGCAATATCCATGATAGTGTCAAGACGAGATCGCAAGTGAACTACTTCGCTCATTGTGCCTTTGCCTCCTCGATAGAGCCAAAGAATGTTAATGAAGCATGCGAAGATAGCGCTTGGATCTTAGCCATATAGGAGGAACTCATTCAATTCGAGAGGAATGAAGTTTGGGAGCTTGTTCCATTGCCGTCGAAGAACCACACCGTCATAGGGACAAAGTGGATATTCAAGAACAAAACCGACGAAAACCAAGTTGTCGTCCGGAACAAAGCTCGGTTAGTTGCTCAAGGCTACCGTCAAGAGGAAGGTATTGATTTCGAAGAATCCTTCGCTCCGGTAGCTAGATTAGAATCAATTAGATTATTATTGTCTTTTGCATGCCATAAGGATTTTAAATTATTTCAAATGGATGTTAAAAGTTCATTTTTAAACGGAGATGTTGTTGAGAAAGTTTATGTTTCTCAACCTCCGGGCTTTATTAATGAAAAATTTCCAAATCATGTTTTTAAACTAAAGAAAGCGCTTTACGGTTTCAGACAAGCTCCTCGAGCTTGGTATGATCGCCTAAAGAATTTTCTTTTGGATTTGAATTTTAAAATGGGAGAAGCCGATTCTACACTTTTTGTTAAGAATTCGAATAATGATATAATTTTAGTTCAAATATATGTTGATGATATCATTTTCGGTGCTACTAACTTTGCTCTTTGCGAAGAGTTTTCCAATGTGATGAAGGAACAATTTGAGATGAGCCACATGGGTGAGCTCAAATATTTCTTAGGTCTCCAAATTCGCCAAATGGACGATGCAATCTTCATCCACCAAACGAAGTATACGGTGGAGTTGCTAAAGCGATTTGGAATGGAGAATGCCTCCGGAAAAAAGACTCCAATGAGCACGACTACGCATCTTGATAAGGATACGGGCGGTAAGGATGTAGACATTCGTCTATATCGAGGTATGATAGGTAGTTTACTTTATCTTACCGCAAGTAGGCCCGATATTATGTTTGCCGTATGCGTATGTGCTCGTTATCAGTCTCAACCTAAGGAGTCTCACTTAGTAGCGGTAAAACGTATTTTCCGTTATCTAAGTTATACACTTGATTTTGGATTACTTTATCCAAAATCTAGCACGTATGAGTTAATCTCATATAGTGATGCCGATTATGCGGGATGCAAATCCGACAGGAAAAGTACTAGTGGCACTTGCCATTTTATAGGAAATTCCCTTGTCTCTTGGTTTTCCAAGAAGCAAAATTCCGTATCACTTTCAACCACCGAGGCGGAATACATTACCGCCGGTGTCGCGTGTGCTCAAGTTCTTTGGATGAGACACACACTTAAAGACTTTGGTATAAACTGTGATACTTGCCCTATCATGGTGGACAACCGAAGTGCAATATGTCTTTCCAAGAACCCGGTACACCATTCCCGTTCGAAACACATAGATGTCCGACACCATTTCTTAGATGATCATGTTGCTAAAAAGGACATCATATTAGTGTACGTTGAAACCCAGAAGCAAATCACCGATATTTTCACGAAACCCCTAAAGGAGGACTCCTTTGTGCGGTTGCGTAGAGAATTGGGGATTATGGGCGAATCCGAGTATAGGATTCATTTTTATTCAATATTCTTGCATGCTATTCTATTCGTTATATTTGCTCATGCTTGAAGTATTGAAATTTTCTGGATTTTTGTTGAATTTTCGGAATTTTCGATCGATTTGTGCGTAATCGTCAAATTTCAGATTTTCGATGTTTAATGGGGTAGTATAATGATTAATGAGAGTATTTTGATGTTTCATCCAAGTGTGATTAGGAGAGAAATCAAATTTCATAGATTTTCAATTTTTGGACCTCTTTAGTCGGTTCATGTTCAGTGTCCGACCGACTAGATTGAGATCTAGTCGGTCAGTAAATGAACACAGACCGACTAATTCCTGTCAGTAAACTTGGGTTCAGCCACTGTTTACAACTAGTCGGTTCAAGCTCATTGACCGACCGACTAGATCGTGATCTAGTCAGTCAGTGCTTGAACTGTGATCGACTAGTTGTGCCAGGGACTGATTTGTCTTTTGGCTTCTATTCGACTTACTTAGTCATCTCGACCGACTATTATCTCTTTTAGTCGATCGAAAACCCCTTCTCAGCTCAAAACCCCCCCGACCCCTTGGCCTTCCTCCCTCTCCCGTCGCCGTTTTCCGACCACATCTCCGACCGTTTTCCGTCGACCTCCTCCTAGGGTAAACCCCCCTCTCTCTCCTATCTCCTGTCTAGGGTTAGTTTCATGTGCTTAGGGTTAGGGTATCATTCTATTTCGGCTAGGGTTTCTATTTCGGCTAGGGTTATATCACTTCGGCTAAGGTTTCCGATCTCTTGTGTCATACCACGCTTATGGCTCGTACACGTATCCCGATCACTCCCTCTGGCCCTTCGCCCATGACCGTAGATTCAGCACCCTCGGACCCTCCTCCTCCGAAACAACGTCCAAAGCCTACCGAACCCTCTTCGTCTTCGACTCCTCTTAAGCGTAAGAGGACGACGAAAGCGAAGCCCCGTGCTCAACCCAAGCCCAAGCCCAAGCCTAAGCCCAAGACCAAGGTGCTTGCCTCTCCCTCCTCTTTCCACTCCTACTGATTCCGATACCGAGTTCATTCCTGAGACTGAGACTCATAGGGAACCTACTCCTCCTACCCATCCTGAGTCTAGCTCCCGACCACGTACGTCTACCCGTAAGCCTAAGGGAAAGGCTCCGATGCCGGTAGGCGGTGTCGATATCTCGTTGTGTCGCGACGACCCTATGTGTCTCGCGGCTTACAACCGTATCGAACATTGCCCGCTGCTTCTGGAGCATTTCGTCCAGATTAGTGACTTCATAGGGCTAGCTGATCTTCTGTCGTCTTCGGGTCTTATCGATTACCTTCGATATGATCCTAAGGCGAATCCTCACCCCTACCCTCGTTTAGTCAAACTTTTCTATGCCAATAGGATCCGGGGTCAGTACGACGAGACCCACTCGATTGAGACGACTGTTTTGGGGACTCCTATAGTCCTCACGGCAGAAATCTTAGGAGAGATTTTGGGTATCTCCTCGTCTGGCCTCCTCCACTCTGACATTTCTGTTGATGATATCGCCTCCCTTGATCAGGTCGTCCTATCCCAGATTTTCCATCAGATTCCTCCCGCCATGATTGGCGTACCCTCCAAATCCTTCAAGCCTAACGCCTGGGTCCTCAATTTGATTCTGAAGTCGTGCTTGCTTCCCAAGTACGGCTCCTCATCTCTACCGTCCCAGCCTTTTCTGAAGTTGATCTACGCTATTTTCATGGGGAGCTCGATTAACTGGGCTTGCATTATACTCGATAAGATGGTCTCTTTCGAGTGTATTCGCAAGACCACGAAGTCGGCTCACATCCCCTTCCCGTGCTTGTTGACCCTTGTTTTTCGCCACTTCCGTGTCACACTTCCTCGTGACGATGAGCGTCCACTTGGTCCTCCCCTGAACGCGACGGCCGTCAAGAAGTCTCTTGCGGTGCTTCGTCACGTTCAGAGGACGACACCTTCAGCATCTGCCTCTGCCTTTGCCTCAGCTGCTCCCTCTACCACTCTTGCCGATGTCGTTCGTTCGATCCGTCGTTTGGAGTCTCGTCAGGCTCGTTCTGAGGAGATTCTCTGCCGTATCGCTCGACGCCTTGATATTGAGGTCCCTCCGTCTTTTTCTGACGAGGATGAGTTGGATGAGGAGGATATTGAGGAGCTTTGTCGTGCTTCTACTCGTGCCCCCGAGGGCACTTCTGGTGCTGCTGATGTCTCTTCTGCTGGTGACCCCCAGAGTACACCTGTTGCCACCACACCTACGATGGATACTACCATTGGTGCTCACGAGGCCACTACCGTTGCTGCTCTTGAGATCGTCTCTTCTGCCGTGCCTGAGACTTCTGCCGTCGCTCCAGTTGACCTTCCAGCTGATCCAGTTACCACCTCCGCTCCTGTTGAGCCTGCAGTTGCTTCTGATCCTCCCGCTGCCTCTTGAGCTTCTTAGAGGCCTCTCTCGATGCTCATTGGATGACATATCTAGTTGTGAGAGATGTTGGGTAGGATAGTGTGGGTGGCTGTGATTTTTGGATCATTTTGATGATGTATTTTGATGTACTTTGATGATGTTGTATGTTATGTGACACTCTGATATCTGTTTGATATGATGATGTATTTTGTGCCCCGATCGTTGGATCGATGTTTTGTATGTCAGTGATGTATATTTTTGATGTACTCTGGTTCATATTTTTTTATATATACATCGACGTTGACATTTCATTCTATTGTGCACATTATATTTTTATGTCTCTGATGTTTGATTTCGTCGCACGACGATATTAACTTGGTTTAATAGAAATTTGTTTTATGGAAACATAGAATTGTTTTCCATGCACTAAATTAACCAAGAATGTTGATATTGGAGAGTATATTCCATAACTCAATCCGTAAAATTGATTTGAGTTTTGATGATTTCGTTTTACGATTTTTCGTCTATGGTTTCATTGAAACGCATTGATTTTATTCGTATTTTTCTTTGGTGTCACTTGAACCGTCGTCGTTTTCTACGATTCCCGTGCTTTTTTTGAAGCCATTGTTGTTGTCGTTGATCTCCTCCCGCTCTTTTTGCTAATGCCAAAGGGGGAGAGATATAATAATAACGATGTGCTAAATGATAATTTAAAGCATTATTCCAAGAATTTAATTTGATATGTTAGATTCAGGGGGAGTTAAGATATATAAATGGATTTTCAAATCCGATATTTCAATAACCAACTTTTGGTATTCGAAATTTCAATAATCGATTCTCATTTATATACTTTACTCGTCTGCTTGATGCGTATTATTATTGTTTAATTTGGAATTAACGTGTCATCAATGCAGGGGGAGTAAGTAAATTACATTTGAATCATTATTTTTTATTATTATTTATGTTGGTTTGTCATCACCAAAAAGGGGGAGAATGTTGGATATTGGACTCCCCGGATTTGGTTTTGGATATTGAATGTTGAATTAACGTGTCTTTAAGCTTCTTTCGTAGAATGTTAAGCCTTGAGTAGGTCTTACAGTTTAAATCTTCATAACGCTCATATCTTAGCTCTAGGATCTTAGTTGAAGTCCATACAATCTTCCCCGAAGCAACGCGCTTCGATTCGGGACTTCTTGTGCATGTTAGTTGGTTCAAGAAGAAGAACTGACCGACTAGATGGTGATCTAGTCGGTCGGCAAAGCTTCTTGGACCGACTAGTTTCAGTCAGTCTTTTCCAAGCTAGTTACTGTTTATCATTAGTCGGTCTGTGTTCATTGATCGACCGACTAGTTGATGAACTAGTCGGTCAACTTTCCTTCTTGGACCGACTAGTTGAGTTTTACTGTACATGCCAATTTTCACTTGACTTACTGTTTATCGTTAGTCGGTCTATGCTCATTTGGCGACCGACTAGTTGATGAACTAGTCGGTCAACATTTTTTCTTGGACCGACTAAGTCAATTTGTGCTCAGACTTCAGTTTTATCTGTTAGTCGGTCTCAGTTGAGTAACCGACCGACTAGTTGTGAAACTAGTCGGTCAGCTACTCTTCTTGGACCGACTAGTTCCTTTTGTCTGTGCTTTGACCTTTTCTCTGTTCACTCATTAGTCGGTATACGTTGATTGACCGACCGACTAGTTGATGAACTAGTCGGTCGGTAGTTGTTCTTTGACCGACTAGTGAGTTCAGAAAAGAGCCGTTGGAGCATTAATTGAAACGTTTTTCTTTCTCTCTCTCCTCTATCCTATAAATACTTGATGGGCTGCATTCATTGCAGTCAAGGCTGATATTATTGCAAGTTTAGAGATCAAGAGAAATCATTCCAAGCTCATTCAAAGCTCTTTCATTCCATTCAATAATCTCTCCCCACTCTTACTTCCAAAGAGAGATTCATTGAGTGTGAAGCCTTCCAAGCCAAGTGCTTGATTCTAGGTCACCAACATCCACATAGCTCTCCATCGCTGATCTACATCTTGGAGCTAGGGTTTGGTGTCTCTTCTTCTTCCTCAAAATCATCTTTGCCCTAATTCGTAAGCACTACTCAAGGCATAGGTATTTTGTTGGTAAGAAGTTTCTTATTTCATTTCAATTTCAATTGTAAGTTTCACTCTCGGTTGTGAGAGTGTGGTTGTGATCCCGGGTTGTGGGAGTCACAAATTACTTTGTGTATGATTTGACTTGTGGAGGGTTTTCATAAGTATTTCATAGTGGGAATTTTGAGTTAGGGTTTCTAACTCAAGTATCCGGAGGGGATCCGGGTGGTTGGGACGTAGGATCACCGGGAACAAGTCGGGGAGACTTGGGTGGATCCGAACCCAGTAATATCGTTGTTTGCAATTGTTTCTTTGTTGTCTAACATTTACCTTTCCGCATTTTCCGCATTGTTTGGTAGAGTTTGCAAGTAATTAGGAATTAGCCTCTTAATTATTTTAAAGTACTATTCACCCCCCCTCTAGTACTTGTGCAGTAGCTTAGCAGGGCATTACAATAGGGTGCCCGGTAGCTAAGGTTGGGGTGGTTCCGGTTGTTTGGAGAGTAGGCCAGGTTGGAGCTAGTCCATGGTGGATACGGTGCATTTCCTGTAGGATTGTAGAACAGTGCGCTCGCTTGGTCCAACGGTGGTGAGTTGTCACCACCCTCAAAGTCCCCCATGACTTCTGCGTCCACCGCCGTAATATGTTGTGTACCGGCACCACCGGCTCCTACCATCAGCGCTGAGATCTGGGTCGACAGCAAGTCAAACTTGCTGGATAATTTATCGACGTCCTCGACCCTGTGGATAACCCCAGATATAGGTGTGGCTCGCTCGTCACACCATCGCTCATTGTTCGATGCCATATTTTCCAATATGTTCCCGGCATCTTCTTCACTTCTGGACATGAAGGACCCCCCAGCCGCGGCATCCATCAAATATTTTAAATCATCCCTCAATCCGTTGTAGAACAGATTAATTATCTGCCACTTGGGAATCTCTTGATGAGGGCATCTCCGCTGCATTTCTTTAAATCTTGTCCAAGCTTCATGCAGGGACTCATGGCTGGCTTGGGAGAAGGATGAGATCTCACTCCTCAGCTTCATGGTCTTCCCCGGAGGAAAGAACTTAGTCAAGAAGGCGTTTGAAAGCTTCTCCCAAGTGTTGAACGTGTTCGGGTCCTTCCCCCTAAGCCACAGTTTGGCCTTACCCCGCAGAGAGAAGAGGAATAGCTTCAGACGGATCGCCTCAGTTGTGACACCATTATCCGGAAGGTGTCACATTTCTCCAAGAAGGAGTCCAGATGTTCGATGGGGCTCTCCATGGGTGCCCCAGAGAATTGATCATGTTGGATCTACGTCACTAGAGACGGCTTGAGCTCGAAGCTTTGCACCGTAATAGCAGGAGGTCGGATGGCGGAGGTGGACTCGATGGATGGTATCGAGTACTCCAGCAGGGACTTGTGAGGTGGGGTGTTCTCCCTCATGGCTTCGGACTCTTCTCTTCTTCGCTTCTCTCGGCCAGACGCCTTAGGGTGGCGTTTATCTCAGGATCAACAGGAATCAAGTCGTCAAGACTCCTTGTGTTCTTGCACATTAAAAGCAACAAACACCCGTGAAGCGAAAAGTGGAAAAGAAACAGATAAAATAGAAAATAAAAATAAGAAAATAAAAAATGAAAAAGAAGAATGCGAAAATTATCGCGAGATAGAGATGTGAGCTAGACTCAAGGGTTCAAGAGATCCAAAAATAACAAGAACGTTGCCTCCCCGGAAACGGCGCCATAAAGCTTGACGTCCCCTCAAAGGATGATGTTTGTGGTGCATGCAAAAGTGCAATAGGATTGGGGGCGCAAGATTTAAATATTTATAACCGCAAGTGCACGGTGTTGTAGTGTGGCTTGGGGGTCGAACACAGGGAGGTGTGGTTGTGCTTGTGTCAGAAAGGACCAAATTCACCATATGTGTGAGCTAGCCCGAATCGATAGATGGGTTGTCACGGAAAATAAATACGAGGGATAAACAATATAAAGGGAAACCCGGGACTTCGATTTCCACCCTATCATGTGTTCTCGCTACTACGGCCGACGGATAAGATAACGATCAGAATTAGGGTCTAATGGTGATACGTTGCCTCTAAGAGTGATACCAGCGTCCCATGGGCTCGATATTCCGGTCGGTTCCCAGGATGATACGCCGGACTACCCAGGTTCGGTCAGTGGGCATTCCCATGTCCATTACACTGGCCGACTCCGGGAGCACTAAGCTCGCAACGATAACTCCCAACATCTAGTCCTGTCGTTCCCACGCGCTAGGATTCGATGTTTATGCTAAGGGCGTGAGCTATGGTTAGGGAGTCAACCGCCAAGTTTATTCCCCCTTGGCCCAATGGTCAAAGGCGGTCTTTTTCCCGCCGATGACAATAAAACACCCCGCGTAATCAATAGATTCCTAATCCCTATCGATTTCCTAGAGAACCCACGAAGGGGTTTCCACCAAAATCCCAGATTTGGGAACTACTCACACATTTTAGGTAAAAAGCGATCTAAATGGCAATCGACCGTTAAAAACATAATCGGGCAATAGAAATACAGTAGTAGTAATGCAATTAAGATAATATCAAAGTTTTACAAAGATCTGAGCACTTACAAATAACCAAAAAATTCCAGCCGTCGCAATAGAGAAAAAGACAGAAATAAAAGGCAGCTCTCATTTCTGAAAACCTAGGGTTTATATATATAGAAAACGACATCACCCGATCAGGTGAAGAATCAACCGATCGGGTGACCTGCTGCGATCTTCGACAGCAGTCTTCAGAAACTTCACCCGGTCAGACGACACGATCGGTTGGCAGAAACAGCTAGTCGTTTGGATCATGCGGTCACGGGTGAACCGATCGGTTGATAAATCAACCGATCGATTGGAATCGTCGCCCAAAAGATAGTAAGTTGCGACGTTTTGGCACTGTCTGCTGGCGGTCGGGTGAGCTCTCCGGGTCGTGTCTTCGGGGAACCGGCTACAGATGAACCGATTGGGTGAAGGTCACCCGATCGGTTGGAATTCAGCTTCAATTTCCAGAGAATACAGTTGGGCTGAACTGGTCTCCGACCCGGTCGGTTGATGCCCACTTCGTTTCAGCGGCTGTCCGGGTCGTGCACGCGTGCATCACCCGATCGGTTGGCTGTATCCAACCGATCGGGTGGGGGCTGAAAGATAGCAATCTTTGTTGTTTGACCCCCTGGATCACGCGTGACTCCTCTCGTTGCTCCGGGGACTT
Source organism: Scilla litardierei (assembly GCA_030789695.1). Lineage (NCBI taxonomy): Eukaryota > Viridiplantae > Streptophyta > Magnoliopsida > Asparagales > Asparagaceae > Scilla > Scilla litardierei. The sequence goes on from CM061131.1 coordinate 103,777,065, forward strand.
ATGACATCTTTGTTGTGTGTCCCCTACGCTGACAAACTCCTGCAAACACGCAAAACCACGGAGAAGTGAAAGGAAACAAGAAAATACGAGAAAACAGATACGGGACGGCGGAAAATAACGGAAAAACACAAAAGAAGACGTGCGTGAATATATGAAATATAAACGCACATCAGAGGTAGTCGCTGGTAGCGGCCGGAGGGCGGCGGCCGTGAGCAACTTCCGGCAGTGACAGGTTGTCAAAAAAAATGGGTTGCTTGCGGCTTTAGGGGGAGAGAGAGATAGAGAGAAGGAGGGAGAGAGGAAAGGGGAGAGAGGTTGCCAGAGCTTTGGGGCGGCCGGAGGCTCGCCGACGGTGAGAGGAAGGAGGAGGAAACGCAAGGGAATGGGCGGCGGCTGAGTATTGAGCGTGACCTAGTTTCATGCGGGTTGGGTTTTGTTATAAAAGAGAAGTTTGCTAAATAGAGATGTATATAAGTGATGGGGGAGAGAGAGTGTGAGAGAGGGTGTGCAAAGAGGGAAAAAGTTAGGTGAGTATAGCCATAGGAAATCCCACATGATACGTATGAGAATCCCATGTGATTTGGCTTAAGATTTGAATTTCAAAAATTGATTAGGGCTAAACGGGCTTTGATTTTAATTTGTGTGATGAGCCAAGCAAACTGTGTCCGAAAATTATAAAATAAATATCGGGACGACTGTGATGACGAGAGGCTTGGGGGTAAGGTAGTCGATCACGTGCAAGGTTCACAAAAAATGAACAAACAAATAAAAAGGTCCGCCATCGAAGTCTAAAGTCACTACGTCTCTCCAATCAAAGCTGATTTGTGGGAGAATGACCCATGAAATGACGTTCACTAAAAATCCCACAAATAACTACTCTTCCATACGGTCACAATGACATATAACATCGCCTATTCCGAATAGAAGAAAGGACTAAGAAAAATACGCGTACAAAAGGGGAAAGTACGCGCGAAAAACGAACGGTCGGAAAGCAGCCGTTACATTCTACCCACCTTAGATATAAAGTCCGTCATCGGACTTTCTAACTATAAATATACCTAGCCACTCTAGTAAGTATCCCAATCACATCACACTATAACTCAAATCAGGTATAGTTACTACAAGTGCTTATATATACACTAAATAGTCAAACATTAACACTACAAACATGTATATATATATATATATATATATATGCACATTCTATACTTATACCTATCATAGACATTCAAATTCATACATGTACTTCAATCATTCATATAGTCACATGCATCCTTTTATAACTATCACACACTATCACATAACCAAGTTACACATACTCATATAAAAATAGTTTCACACTAGCAAACACAATCGTAATTCTACATATATAGATATTTAACTATGCACAAAACAACATGGATATACTACTCCCTAATATCTCCTAGTGTACATTCAATACCAATATATCAACGCATGTAGTCATATCATACAATATTAAATCATGTAAGTTATATCTAATATACATCTATCACTACTATAATACACCAATATCTAGTTATTCAAATACACGCAGATACATCATCTTATATACACATCACATACAATCCTAAAACTATATTCAAGGCGTGACACACATACCATAGTCGCAAACACCTATAGCTAAGCACATACTTACCCGTGCATGGTGCTGTAGGATACCATCATGCGATGGTGGAGGATCGAAAGAGAGGTGACTTACGTTAGCGTACGCTTCGCTATAATCTCTGAACTTCGCCCTTGGATTCACCACAATGGTCGATACTTCATCACAGATGATCGAAGCAGCGTTTCACCGTCTAAATCTCTAGTTGGAAGAAGAACTTAATGGAAGGGAGAAGAGGAAAGAAGATTGCCTTATGCAAACTTATGGCATGAAGGATTAGCCTTAAAAGCCATACCCTTGGGTCCTATTTATATGCCTAAGGGGTAGTTATTGTAGGAAATAACTATATATATGCTTATTAGCTTATATTAGTACCATTGCTTATCCTCTTCCTTATGCACTTATCAAGTGCCTTTATACACTTATAAAGTGCCTTTATACACTTATAAAGTGACTTTTTCCACTTATTGAGTGGTCCTTTTCACACATGAAAAGGTTCCATTCACACATGCTTTCATGTACGTGACATCCGAAGTCCATAGACCCTCATACATCCCCTCATGGGTGTATATATGTCGTCCATATCCAACATCTCCCACTCACACTTGAGGGGATTGTAAGGAAACATCTTTTCCTTTAGTTCTTCTATTTATCATACTGAGAAATAGACCGTGTGACCGTCATGCGCATAGAGTCCGCTGTTGTGCACTTGTTAGAGATACACAACACTCCTTGGGGTGCAAAGTTGAGTAGATTAACGCATGTTTTACCCTAGATTATTTCTTCACATTTCTTATACTTTATATTCAACAATTGAATCCCATCTGGATTACAATTGGCTGGCCAGCTTTGAATCTCTAAAGTCCAAATGTGAATATGAAATTAATCTTCCTCTTCTTGAGATCCTTTCGATCTTGACTTGACTCGCTTTTCTAACATGCCCCGCCGGACCGAATTGACCATAGTCCATAAGCAACATGCTAAGATAGCGATCACCCAGTCAAATCTAAAGGAACCAATTAGAGTCCATAAGGGTAAGAAGTTTAAGACCTATGTGGTCTTTGGGTCTCACATAATAGTAAACACAATTATTATTCTAACCCAATGGTCAAATGCATACGTAGTATGAATACGTATTACAACATTACTCCTTTCCCAGGGAGCGTATGTCTTAATGATGTTGTAAGGATGATGATCAGACACCACAATATCTGACTTTGAGTCCCTTTTACTACTCAGTAATTTCCTGGACCCACATCCCGCATAAGACAGATAAGATTTAAAAAATCTTCTTAGATCTTTTGTAAGCATCCATATGATGCATATCATTCATACGACCATTTTGTTTAAGTCATGACTCTAAATCATCCGTCTGACGATTTTGACTTTAAACAGGTCTCATCTTTATCTTATCCGTCTGATAGAATAAAGGCGGTTGCTCATGTGAGAGAGCCAACCTCAATTTGTCCGACTTACTAGAAAAACGTAGCTGAGATTAAAAGAAATGTACACAAACATTTTCAAGAAAGTCATATAGTGTTTGTAAAACACATCTCTGGGGATCGCCTTCGTAAGTGGAGCCACTATCATCTCATGCGTAGATATGTATCTAATGTCTACCTTCTTGTTCTTATCATAGTCTTTTGCAAATTTGTAGCGGATATCAATGTGTTTGGTCTTACAATGGAATTTTGGATCTTTGACATAGGCTATAGATGCTTGACTGTCACTGTATATTGGTACATCACCTGAGTCACTTGTATCAATTAGCTTGTCTAAGAACTTCCTAAGCCAAACAGCTTCTGTCACGACCCGCTTCCCTAAAATGGAGGCGAGACGTGAAAAGGTCCGCACGAGAGTGGAGCTGTGAAGCCCCAAACCTGATAAGCGTCCACAAATACATAAACAGGTCCCTGTAACCACAACAGAATAACAATAATAACACAAGGAGAGACTGAAATAAAATTCCACATCTCACAAAATGTCCAACATCAAAAATAAGTTCAACATCCAGAAAAGCCACCAGGCTAAAAGAAAAGAGTCCAAGGCCCAGAACAAGGCCAACAAAAGCAACGACAACAACAAAGTATAGGTGCTACGCACCGATAACAAAACAACTGTCTAATAAAAGTAATACACAACGAAGACACTAGGACTGGTCCCCAGTGTCCACGTACTCCCCGTCAAACACAAGCTCGGGCTCGGCGTCAGCAAACACCTCGTCCTCAACGAGGTACTCGGGCTCAGGATCTAACATGTGTCACCCAAAAGAGTAAAGGGGCACATGTCAGCAAGTCTAGAAAGACTTGGGCAAGGAAACTGAAAGTGAGGCATCTAGCAACCTAGCAGTTTAGTATGCATGCCATGTCAGTTATAATATGAGTGCACAATTAAAACATGGCAAGACAATTTGTACAAGAGAACAATCATCGGGACAAGACAAGAGTAGCCAAGCTACTATCAATTCAATACATTCACATTTTGTAGGTGTTTACGCCATTCGCTGAATGGCATAGCATTTCAGACCGATCGGCACTAAACACTACCCAATATTCACACGATATGGAGCCTGGGGTCCCCGCACATTGAGCTCAGCTAGTGAGCCTGTGGTTGCCCCGCACATTGAGCTCGCATTCTTAGTTCACAATTCAATACATCGAGCGTTGGGGTTTCCAACTCATTATGCTCGCTTCTGGTCACGAGCCAGGAACACTAGTATGGCGTAGGGAACACCTAGCCGGAACACGCAATTCGGGCATTGGCTATCAACCAACACATGGCCCGCTTCTGGAACACGAGCCAGGAACACAACATTGTAGCGAAGCTACGCAATCACAGCAATACCTAAAGAATGCGAGATCATGACAATTTATTTGTGTACAGTTAATTGAATTAAACGTGACAGGCGAAATGCAATGACATGAACATATTCGCATACCGTTAATTGAAAGTAAACATGACATGGGAGTTGTGCAACATGCTATATGTGTTGGAACTAGCTTCGTTGTCAAGCTAGTTCCCCAATTTGCGCCTAGGCGAGTATCATTTCGTCGCCTAGCCTCTTTTACGCCTACAACATGCAAATGGCCTAAAACATGGCCTAAACCCTAAGTGGCAAGTTTCACTTGCCTAGCACCGGGGGTGGATGATTACTTCGTCACACGGACGCCAATCTACGAGGAAATCGATGTTTTGGGGGAACAATCAACAAACAACATGAATTTTATTAGGGTTTCATAAAAATATAAATAAGTTAAGAAAACAACGGTAGATCAATTTCCTACCGAGAGGAGACGGAAGAAACACTCCGGGGAACCCTAAGATCAAATCTGGAGAAGATTGGAGAAGTTTGGGGAAACTAGGGTTTTTGGGGAATTTGGGGATTTGATGGATTTTGGTGAGATTTTGGGGAAGATGAGAGGTAGATAGAGTAGATGGATGGATTGGATGATGATTCTAGGGCTTGGAATGGAGAAATGGAGCTTGGAGGAAGATGGGGGCTGAAGGGGGAAGTTTTTAGGGTTTTGGGTCGTGTTGGAGAAGAAGAAGTCGAATGGGTTGGGTTTAAATAGGCTAGGCTGGCGGCTGCCAGAAATTAGGGTTTTAACACTGGTTAGTCGGTCAAAGAGCAACCACTGACCGACTAGTTTGGCAACTAGTCGGTCGGTCGACCAACGCAGACCGACTAAGTGCAAACAGTAACTCCTGAACGAAAATAGGATTCTAGAGTTAGTCGGTCCATGAACAAGTACTGACCGACTAGTTTGGCATCTAGTCGGTCGATGAACGTTCTTAGACCGACTAAGAGTAAACAGTAACTGATACAAAAATAATTTGATGAGTTAGTCGGTTCAAGAAGCATTGATGACCGACTAGTTTGCAACCTAGTCAGTCAACCAACGTTCTTAGACCGACTAACGATAAACAGTAACTCCTGAGAAATTTAGAAAGCTAACTAGTCGGTCCAAGAAGGATTGCCGACCGACTGGATCGTCATCTAGTCGGTCGGTGGCCCTTCTTACACCGGCTAATGAGCACAGAAAAGTACCGATACGGAGCGCGGGGTCCCGGGATCGATTCCTAAGACCCTAGGCTTGATCTAACAGTTAGATACGACCGTTATGAAGTCCGTCACGAATGACATACTTCGAAATCGACAATCCTAAGGAAGAAGCGAGAAAATATGACGAATCGATCGAAAATGAAATCTACGGAGACGAAAACCACACAAGAGGAGAAAAATCCACCAAAACATATATTATATAATATTAAATCCAGATACATGAAAAGCAGTCGTTACATCCTCCCCAACTTAAGAAAAATTCCGTCCTCGGAATTTCCAAAAACTCACGAGTCCGGAAACAAAAGTGGGAAACGCTCTCGCATCTCATCCTCATTCTCCCAAGTAGACTCTCCAGGTGAACCGTGTCGCCACATCACCCTCACAAGATTGACAATCTTGTTCCGAAGCGATTTATGACGCCTGTCCAGAATCTGCACTGGATGCTGGTCATACGTCATATCGGGGCGAACGGTAATCTCCGAAAAATCCACCGCATGAGACGGATCGCTAATGTATCGACGAAGCTGCGACACATGGAATACATTGTGAACTCCATCCAAAGATGGCGGCAAGGCCAAGCGATAAGCTACCTTGCCAACCCTCTCCAAAACGTCAAATGGTCCAATGTATCGCGGGCTCAACTTTCCACGCTTCCCGAAACAAATCACACCACGATTCGGGGAAATCTTCAAAAACACATGGTCGCCCGGCTGAAACTCCAAAGGACGACGTTTAGCATCCGCCCAATGCTTAAAACGGTCCTGAGCAATTCTCAACCTCTCCCGAATATTCCTGACGATCTCCACGGCCTCCACGATCATCTCAGGTCCCAACAACTCCCGATCACCAACGTCATCCCAACTCAATGGCGATCGACATTTCCTCCCATAAAGAGCGGCGAAAGGCGCCATGCCAATACTCACCTGGAAGCTGTTGTTGTAGGAAAACTCCACCAAATGTAGATGGTCCTCCCACGAACCCTTGAAATCCAACATGCACGCCCTCAGCATGTCTTCCAAAATCTGAATCGTCCTCTCGGACTGGCCATCCGTCTGCGGATGGTACGCCGTGCTGAAACTCAGACGCGTACCCAAGCTCTTCTGCAAACTCTGCCAGAACTGAGATGTGAACCTCGTGTCTCTGTCAGACACGATACTCACGGGGACTCCGTGAAGTCGCACAACCTCCTGCACGATTCACGTTACATCACTATCCAAACTAGGAAAAGGAAATAAAACGGAGAGTAAAAGAATTTCACCTACATATATCTCCTCGCTAGCGCCTCAGTGGACTGTCCCACTCGGAACGGAATAAAGTGCGCAGATTTGGTCAATCGATCTACGATCACCCAAATCGCGTCATTCTGCTTCGGACTCCGAGGTAGTCCAGTCACGAAATCCATAGTGATGTGTTGCCACTTCCACTCCGGAATCGGAAGCGGTTGTAGCAACCCGGCCGAACGCTGATGCTCCGCCTTCACTTGCTGGCAAACCAAGCACTTGGCTACACTCTGAGCCACGCTCCTCTTCATACCATGCCACCAATAATTCAGACGAAGATCCTGGTACATCTTGGTGCCACCAGGATGCACAGAATACGGCGAACTGTGTGCCTCCACCATCAGCTCCTCTCTGATATCCCCTGCAGGCACACACAACCTGGCTCCAAACCTCAGCGAGCCATCCTCATGAATCAAAAAGTCAGTCCGCAGACCGGCTTCCACCATCTCCCGAATCCTCACCAGCTTCGGATCCTCAGCCTGGTCAGCCTTAATCCGATCCACGATCGTCGACTGTACCTGCATGTACATCAACGACGAAGCCTCTCCAGGAAGAACAATCTCCACACCAGACTCGCAAAAATCCTACTGCAATCTCCACTGCGAGGTCAAAATCATCACCGCTGGCAGCCTACTCAAAGCATCCGGAACCACATTCACCTTGCCAGGGTGATACTGCAAATCAATATCATAATCCGCCATAAGCTCCAACCACCGACGCTGTCGCATGTTGAGCTCCTTCTGAGTGAAAATATACTTCAAGCTTTTGTGATCAGTGAAAATCTTCACTTTCTCACTCAGCAGGAAGTGCCTCCAAATCTTAAGAGCAAACACAACGGCAGCCAACTCCAAATCATGCGTCGGATAATTCTTCTCATGAACCTTAAGCTGACGAGACGCATACGCCACAACATGCCCATGCTGATGCAACACACAACCGAGACCCTTGCCAGAAGCATCGCAAAAGATCTCAAATCCACCGCTGCGATCAGGCACGACAAGAATAGGGGCAGTCATCAACCTCTCCTTCAGAACACCAAAAGCACTCTCACAATCACCCGACCAAATGAAAGCAACATCCTTCCGCGTCAACCTGGTCATCGGCTCAGCAATACGAGAAAAGTCCTTGATGAATCGCCGATAATAACCGGCAAGTCCAAGGAAACTCCGAATCTCAGACGCTGACGACGGAACAGGCCACTCCCTGATGGCCCGAATCTTCTCGGGATCCACTGAAATACCATCTCCAGTCACCACATGCCTGAGAAAAGCAACTCGATCCAGACAAAACTCGCACTTCGAAAGCTTAGCATACAAACGATGCTTCCTCAAAATCTCCAACACCGTCCTTAAGTGCGAGGCATGCTCTTCCTCCGACTTCGAATAGATCAGAATGTCGTCAATAAAGATAACGACAAACTTATCCAAAAAGTCGTAGAAAATCAGGTTCATCAGATTCATGAAAACTGCGGGCGCGTTAGTTACGCCGAAGGGCATAACCACAAACTCATAGTGTCCATACTTCGTCCTGAACGCTGTCTTCGGAACATCTCCCTTCTTCACCTTCAACTGATGGTAACCACTCCTCAAATCCAACTTAGAAAACACCCTCGAACCTCCAAGCTGTTCAAAAATATCATCGATGCGAGGTAACGGGTATTTATTCTTAATGGTCACCGCATTCAACTCCTGATAGTCCACGCACATGCGACGCGAACCATCCTTCTTCTTAACCAGCAACACCGGTGCTCCCCACGGAGACACGCTAGGATTA